>JAGIQG010000016.1:7945409-9145409 GCA_024679065.1 Sphyrna mokarran | reverse complement strand
AAACAAGCATTAGTGCGTCTGTAGCATTAGTTTTCAACGGTTTTGGATGTTGGTTCACCGCCTGCTGACTGATTGAGCATGATTTCGGCGGATGACCTTGCACCACCCAGAGCACAGTGGTTGAAAATCAAGTTCACAACCAGCATATTTAATGTAAAAGTGGAATGTTCTATATATTTAATTTCGTAATGTATGTTCCCCATATCAGCCTAGTGCATTATGACATTTTTTTCTACAGTTGTTTTCACATAGTAAAACCCTAAGAAATGTCACTAAGGGTGCAACACTTATTACATTATCACGCTCTCGGCTTGTCTGCAATGTTGGATGTTTCAATAAGGTGCAATTATCAGAGATCATTGACTCTCTCTTACATTTTACACTCTCAAAGCAAGGTTAAATTAATCAACTTGTTTCCTATACCGTCAAAACCAGTTTGCCAGCAAGCATGTGGTCAATATGAGAGGAAATACACGGATTTATAAACAACAGAATCAGTTGTATTTCCAAACTGATACACTCCAAATATTTCGTTGATTTCAGAAAAAATGCTGAACGCGAAAGATGAAGGTACTATAATACAAGAAAATGTGCTACGTTTAAAGAATACATAATTTTACTGATATATTTCTGATACATTGATCAGACACTTAAGTGAAAATACATTTACACATACCCGCAAAAAAAGGGCAGGTAAGATTACCTAAATTGTTCTCGTGATAGTTTGTACAAATCTATTCTATGAATGCTTCCATAATTCTGGACATACCTAGAATTATCCGTCATTTACCTAATAAGAAAGCAAAGATATTTCATGCATAAGCATGTTAAAATAAATTCACTGTTCTATGTTGAGCAATGCTGTTGAAATATAAATAGCATGCGCTGGATCTGACTGTAGAGCACACTATATGAGAGAATGCAAATTGGTTGTGGAGAAGAATTTCTGAAGCTGAGTTTCCATTGATATGATCTGCTGCCAAGCTGTGAAATCAGTTTAAGAAATACATGTGGGATAAAATTCCGATATTACCCAGTTATCAAAATCTTCGTGGTAACACCATGACATATTCTGGAATTTAACTTCATGTCATTGGTGGGATTGCTGATCAGAGATCTAGTATATGCAATGTCGCATCAAACATCAATCAAATGATTTGGTTGTTCTCAAAGGTCCTTCATATGCTTCGTGAACGAAACATGTCATCCTTCCTCGTTTCTTACTCATATTATGACGTCAGTGTCAACTATCTGTTTATGTCTTCCGACAAATTATACTTCTATGATGACAACCTTGATTTTGAATGTCAGTAAATCATGCCTTCCATTCACAAGTGATTAAAATGTCCCTCTTTGGTGAGGAACAATCAAGTGCATAATTAGGTGATTATTTTCCAATCAAGATTTCCCAGTTGTTCCTCAACTACCCCTCATATGATTCGTTAAACCACTGTTGTCCTGCAAAACACTTTTTTTTTGTCATTCACCGATGGAATGGAGTTCGAAGCATGCCACTGTTACCAGAAGGCAATGCAAGCCAACAAATGCATTGCACAATTGAAATATGTGTTTTTTTTTACACAGAGGACACTCAAAGAAATATGTTTTCATCAATCAAAATTATTTTTGGTCATGATTATTTTGCTAATATGAATTTCACAAACGCGCTCACATGCACACACGGATGCACACACGCTAACACACGCATGCACACACACACACCACACTCACACACTTACCCGGACTGCCATACATCCTTTTTATCAGTAATGCTATATATTATAAAGTGCCAGTTTACTTATCAGTTAAGTCATTCATTTCATAGGAAGATAGACAATACAACGAATTATGGCACTTACCCTTTGGAATAGAGCATGTGATTGTTGTATCGGCATCGTTGCTGATTTACATTGTTCCAGCTGACAAGCCTTTTTTTTATGGGTGATTTTCCTCTTAAGTAATTCGAAATCTGCATGGCATGGATAATCCAAATCAAAGTCACACGAATAGGCCATTAGACCATGCCTTTGTAGCATTATATAATTTGGTTTTGAGCTCCACTCCCATTGTAATTCGCTTCTATTTGATCCTGCATTAAAAAAAACATATTGTGCAGGTTATTTGATTAAAAACAATGCATTTTATGCGAAGTATTTAGCTCGAGTGAAAACGAAATTTTGTTTGTCAACCTACTGGAGGCAGATATTTGAGGCTTATTGAAACTAGTGGCCACTGGGGACTCACCAAAGGGTAAAATGTCTCTGACAAACAGCAGAATGAAAAACAGATCAATTAGAACAGTTTAATCACTCATTCCCACCTTTCAGTAACATTAAATCAATTATCTTCAAAATATTCAAATCAAACTTAATATTTCTGAAATACTTTGGCCAATCATATTCCACTCCCTGACATATTGCGAATTTATTGGTCCATGAAAAGTAGAAGATCACTCCTGCCGTAGCTAATCAGCTTAAATCGCTCAGTCTAGGCTTCAAACGCAATTTCTCACGATTTTTGCTGAATCATAACTTTCTATCTAGACTAGTTCATGAAACTACGTCTGGACACTAGACCATTTCGTCCGGACTGTCAATAAACAAAATCATAAAATATGATGTTTTGGTCAAAACATTCATGCCAGACAAAATTTTACCTGATAAAACATCCATACTTTTAAGGCTCAAAAATTATCTTGAAATCTGGCATCATCCTAATTTCTCTTTTAACTATGATTCTGAGCAGTAGAATTTTTTTACCAAAATGTATCGACCTGTATATCTATCTATCTATCTATCTATCTGCCTGTCCCCTTGTGCAACTGGCTGTCTATGCATTTTTCAATCACATTCACCCGTTTGAATCAATTTCTGAATTTAATATGTGTAAAATGCTTCTTGTTAGCCAATATACTTTTTGAAAATCAGTTTAACAGAATGCTGCTGGCGTGTCTGAACCTTAATGTCTATTGGTTTAAAAATGTTTTCCCATTGTGGGCTCTTCTTAGAATTCCTCCTTCAGACCGTTAGCTAATGCAATGCCAAGCAGGCAAAATAAAGGTGGCTAACGTTCGAAAGATGTTTAGATTCTTGACTCATTTCATCTTTAACTTGATTGTCATTACTAAACCTGCAGGAAAATCATTGCATCCATTACTACCAAACAAAATAAGGAAAAAATGATATCGTCTCTTGGACGCGAATATATTTATTGACAAGAGTACCTATTCTCAAAAACTGGAGGAAGAATTCGTAATAAAGACATCTCTACTTTTTTACTTCTAGCACTGGGAGAATAAATATTAGGTTAAACATGGCATAAACATCAAACGTTATCAAATTGATTTTTGTTTGTCCCAAAACATCCAATTGTTCAGAAGAAGCCAACACCTCTTGACGACAACCAATGAAAAACATGCATGGATTCTTCCAGAATGTTCATCATTGGTTTACTCCATCGATATTGTGCTGGTTATTTAATTGATGACGATGCTCACTGAGGATATCTTTTCGGCGATTATGATGTTATGCAACTAGCTGGATTATGTTTGACTTTGATATTTGCTTTTCAGAGATGAACGTACTAAAATCGCTGTTAGAAGAACGTGGTATGAAACATACTAATCAACTCCTCTTGTTGAATTTTGGTGCGATTTCACAGAAATCAGACCCCAGTTGGAAGAACTAAAACGCAGGCCAGAAACTCCAAATGCATTGTGAAGTTAGCATAGACTCTGCATTTTGCATTTGATTTCTGCTATGTTCAAGACATAGCTTTCAACTCTCGGTATGACTCAAGTGATCCATTAGGAAGTTTTGTTTTCACAAAAAAAAATGTGAAACGTAGAATATACCCAGAAAATAACATATATTAACCATTACCAGACATAAACATGAGATATTACAACTTCTAACAGGTATTTGCCGTTCCAAGTGAAAGTACTTATATCATACAAACATCCCCACCCCACCCTCAACTCCCACCCCCAAAGGCAGTTTGCTGCCCCTCCCGCCCCCTTCCCCCACTCCGCTTTCGCGTTCAGGCTTGGTTAGCACAATAATAATTACGCTCGTGCAATTCTAGACTTCTTGCTTTTTAACACTTCGCGGCAACAAGGTGATATGACATACTTTGAAGGACTACTGCCAGAAAAGGTGACAAAGTTTGTTACTCGGAGTCAAACAATAGCATTCTATGAGATTTGTTGAGGGGGCAGAATCCATCGAAGTAAGGTGAGTTGATTCCTGCAGCAAGAATGTCAAAACCATCCTCTGGAATACCGTACATCCAAGCTAATTGTTAGCTATATTATAGGCTCTGCTAATGTCTAATTTCGGCCCAACTGCAGTAAAATCTCAACTGACATGTTGAAAAACGAATAGCCTGAGCTTTTTTGCAATTTTCTGATAACAAGGCCACAAAGTCACATGTTAGACACGAGAAAATAACAAAGAGAAGGTAAATATATTGAAGTTGAATTATCAGAAAATAAAATCCATAAAATCGATGAAAAGAAACAAGAGTATGTTGAAGGCGACATAAACTTTTTTTTATCAGTTTCTGATTGTTTGCAGAATACAAATGGAAGTTTTCAAAATTGTCAAAGATTTTGTCCTAAGTATCAAAAGGCTAGAAGACTAGCATTGCATGAGCTTAATTATGTCATTGATAAATACTACTGTCGAAGATTGTATGTTGGTGCGATGTTGTTTTAACTTGGAATAACCGGTATAGTTATTTATTTCGAGTTATTGTCTGTCATGTTTACATCTGGCAATTGGCAAAAAAACATGTTTTTTTATAATTACGTTGTGTTCTTAACTGAACACAACATGGGAAAGAAGCCCAGAGAGTCACTCGAATCATATATGAGGTGAAATACTGTGTTCTCACCAACCCCAATGTGAAGTGCAAAACGTAGGGACCTGGATATCTTCATGTAACATTTTGGACCTTCTTAAACAAAAGGTAGCTCTATGTGTAATTGGAATGTTTCTTGTGTGTTTGCTTTGATATTATTGGACTCCAATAACACCAAGGAACAGAAACGCAAACCAACAGTATTCACAGACACACATATTTCAGGGAGGTAAACTCTGTATGTAGCAGCATCAAAAAAAAAGCCATCCAGGGAATTGATTCGCTAATTCCAAAGAGGCGAACGCATCTTATGCACTCCCAGCTTAAAATTTTATGTTTTTGGATACTCTGTGAAAATCTAAGCATCCTTCCTCATGGCAATCAGCAGAAACCAGCGGCGCATCACACAAACATCGGGGAAAGCGCCAGAACAACATTGATTCGGATAAACCAATATTATAATAATTAGAAGCAATACTGATGTTACACAACAATAAAGGATTCCATTGGCTATACCATACACAGGTATATGTGTATACAGGTACATTGGCTATACCATACACAATTACAAAATTGCAAGGACTGCTCAAAACATCCTGTAGAGAATTACGATAATCAAACATCTCTTAGTGGCACAGTACTGCCACCGATTGTAAAAGTTCACTTTAAACAATCAACAGCAAGAAAAAAAAGTGCCTCACATATGTAGAGAACTGCATTTCATCTTCCACGGGCATGCAGCTTGGTTTGCTTTTGATTGCCGTCTTCTGAGCGGCATAGTTACTTTATGCGCTGAAATATCAAGTATATTTTTGCAGTTTGAGTGTGAACTTGAGCAAAAACCATAGTCTGTTTGTTGTCCTCAAATATAGCCGTCTTGGAGAAGTGAACAAGGCACAAGTCCATGAATATTCTCTTAGTCATTTCGCGACAATAAAAACATAGCCAGCAATATTACACTTAAATATGTGCGACAAAATATATTGTGCCCATTATCAAGAGGGATAGCAATGCTAGCGAAATGAACGCATTGTGTTTGAGTTGTATGGACAGGGGATTGCCTGTTGATCCTGTTGCATTGTTGCATTGGCCCAATGAAAAATTAATATGGACAGAGACATGAGTATGTGGGCAAATGTGTCAAATGATTCGAGTGTGAGATTCTTACAGATGTGATAACACAATGGAGAGGAAAGTTTTCGATGATGGCAGATGCAATCCCTCATTGAAGAGAAGGAATTATCAACCCTATATTGGTGAAGGGTGTTCCCGAAGAAGAGAACTTTTGAACTCGCTGTCATATTTATAAGGGAAAGATTCCAGTTGTGTTACCATGTGATATGTATTGTTGTAACATCGGTTGTTAAATTCAAATGAATTTTCAATTCCACAAATACCATTCAGCTACAAAGTGCAATTATTTCAGTTGATTTTAAACTAAATCCTGTAGCATGTTTAAGGAAATTAATAAAACGTTAATTTCCTGCCGTTGCCTTAAATAAATTTGAAGCGTAACATCCCACTATGTACACCCGGTTTTCGTTTCTTAATTGTGCCACGGAGGGCTCCAGCAAGTAAGCGATCTTCTGACAATTTATCAAGAATTACTGAAATAATCTGTTGGTCAGAATTAATACGTATTCTGCCAGAACACCATGATTGCTTGAAATCGTTCCTGCATTGTTCAAGTATACACGAAGAAGCAAAAGAAAAACAGAGACAAGTAAACCCAGCATAATAGAATGAAAAGTGACTTGTCGAAAATAACACATTTTCCTCAGGTATCTGAGAAATAGAGTAGGTGTGTATTTTAGATTGCAAGGATGGCAACTTATTCGATAATGACGTTCTGTAATCATGCCTGAGGACAAAGGAGTTTGATATGTTTTCTCAGTGAGCTTTCAACATAAGAACATTTTTTGCGGAGCATTGGGCAATGGTTAATCGCTGCTCCTGGGGAACTGGATTACATTTCCAGCTATAACGATAACGTCTTAATGTTGGTGATTACACTGGGAAGTGACATATAGTGATCAGGTTACTAAAATACGAGGGAATTAATCTGCCCAAATGGACCATAAGCCCTCTTGGACAGCTTCATTCATAAAATGGATGAAATAAGTATTACCATTTCAAGAATCATCGTCTATTGTATGCCCGGTAGACGATATGATGTTCCTTGGTATTACGACGATTAATGGAATGCAGTGATCAACTGCTGGCATGCAACACACTGCGCAGGTAAAATTGGAATAAGAAGTAAATTCTAAAATGATAAGTAATCAAACAAAATATTATATTGCATAATTCATTTAGATTCGCAAGAAAAGATTTGTTTTAAGTTTATTTCTTTGTTGATGCAGTAAGTGGGCTTATGATAAAACGGCAGTGAAGTTACTGTGAAAATTCCCAGTCACCACACTCCAACAATTGTTCAGGTACACTGCGGGAGAAATCAGATTGGTAAATGTACCTAACAAGCAAATCTTTTCAGATTGTTAGGGAAACTCACACAAACCTGGGGAGAACGTGCTATCTCAGCACAGAGTGTGATCCAAGCCAGCAATCCAATCCTAGTGCTCATTGCTATTGAACAGCAATGCTAACGACTGTGGCCCCTTCTGGAGGATAATAATTATTTGAATTATTCATCCACAAGGAAGAATAGATGTGACACTGGATGCAAGCATTGTAACACTGGGTAATCAAATTTTCTATGTTGCTCGGATGCAGCCTTATCCCCGCTCTGATTAATTTACATTTGAAGAATGACAGCGGTATGGATATCACCAAATATGGCTGAGTTGTAATCTCAACAATATCATTCATGAATATTCTAATGAAGTGAGGGTGAAAGAAAATGTTGAATTTTCTATTGAACGTTTTTTTTCAAACTGTCTAACATTATTCAAAACGTTAATTTACAGTACACAACTAAAATCTAGATTTTTTTTAACGTTGATACAGATGAAAAGTTGAAGAAGAGAGACGGAAGTAAGAAATTAAAATAAGCATCAGGTATATGTTTTTGTTTAAAGGAGACAAAACGAACCAACTGTTCCCAGTTCATATATAGAAACAGTGCT
Organism: Sphyrna mokarran; assembly: GCA_024679065.1. Classification (NCBI taxonomy): domain Eukaryota; kingdom Metazoa; phylum Chordata; class Chondrichthyes; order Carcharhiniformes; family Carcharhinidae; genus Sphyrna; species Sphyrna mokarran. Next base: position 9,137,463 of record JAGIQG010000016.1, on the reverse strand, counting down.
GCCTATTGTTGTTGTTTTTGAACTTAAAATGCCTTTGGTTTTAGAAATACAGGTACTATGTACGAGATTGGAAAAGTTATGCGGAATTCTATAAATTGCTGCCTCGTCTGCGAAGAAGAATGAGATTGATCGCCGTATGTCTCACCGTTGGGAAAAGATGCATTTCTGAGAAAATAAATAGACGTGATTAAAGAAAACAAGTCCATGAATGAGTTATTTTAGCCGCAATGTTAGTGTGCTGAACTTCAAAATAGTTAATTGCAACTAATTTGATTTTTGGAGAGCGGATAAGATCTTAGAAGATTATGGTATGCTGTTGCATTATAATTCACAGATATACGTAAACCGATATGCACGTGTTTTCTGTGCCTTATGCTTACAAGGGCATTTTGAAGGGAGTACCGGCAATGATTTCACATCCGCTACCTTACGGTTAAATAATGAATGAGTATTGCAAATTTATGTGAATGAAAGGCTCAGTAGAACTAATACTTTCTTAGAGTGTGGCGGACCTTTTATCAGCATCATCAACACAAGGCTGTTCCATGTTTTATCAAAATCCTAAAAAAAAAATTGTGCTTTGATTTAAGCCCTAAAATCACAATTAGTATGCAAACATGTTGAAGCAAGTTGGTTCCAATACCAGTTTCCTTCAAACAAATAAAAATTCATGTTTTCCAGTCAACTTGAATAGGTAACCAAATATTATTCAGATATTGAGATTGTGCATTTCCTATTCCATCACATTTGTACGGTTGTTGTGTTCGTGAAATGCATGTTCTGCGTTCGATTCATTTTCATGTCATGATACATCTGCGTAAGCTAAATAAAGTTCCTTATAAACATGCTTACTTATTCCCTTTTTGAAGTTGTGGACCCCACTGTCTGCGGAAAACCCAACGATGGTAACTGCATTTATAATTCATAATTACCTGCATTTTATTTCCTGCATCCAAAATTATAGCTTCAAAATTGCTGCTCGACATATTTTGTTGATTTACTCTCCTGTCTCCCTTATTTGTTTAAATGAACTATGGCAGTAATCCTCCTTATTGCTGTAAAAAAGTTAACAAGTTCGTAAGTGTGATTTGGAGATGTTATGAGAGCCTTCAATCGGATTGAACGTGAAAAGAGCTGGACGTGTGATAAAGTATACACAAATTTATATGTACACAATGAACTCATAGATAAATCTGAAGAGCGCTCTAAATGATATCCAAACAATGGGAAAATTCAACCCCTGAAATTCAAGGCAGGGCACTGTAGATAAAGACAATCCGTTTGCTCCCCACCTCAAACAAACTTCTCTCTCTCTCTCTGTCTCTCTCTGTCTCTCTCTCCCTCTGTCTCTCTCTCCTCCCCCAACCTCCTCCCTCGAATTTCGCGTTTTTTTTTCTCTCATTCTTTTGCCCATAAGATATTTGCCAGAAACATTTTCACTTAATTGTCGGATAAAAGCTTCAGTGTAAACGATTGCTAGATACTGTAAATTGCGCATAATTAGCGTTACATATTCTATTCGAAACTAATGCTTCCACGGCACCCTGGAAAAATGAACGCTCCATGCACATTTTAAATGTGTGATATAGGTTCCCAGCAGCATCAACTTATGTTAGAAATGAAGCATTTTTGTTCAATTTCTCTTTATACAGTATCTGTTATTCCCCCAAGAGATCGCATTTCAATCACATCCACTTGAAGGAAATGCGCCCTGCTTCAGTAATGAAAGTAATTGTATCGAATTAATATCTTCGATCCCACAGTTCCCAGCTCGTAGATTGCAATGTATTGAGATATAATACTGTATACGGGGAAGGAATGCAGAGAGTGCTGAATGCAGTGTCACGTTCAGAGCGAGTGTACAGTTATTTTTTCTCTACAATCTAGTTATGAGTGTAGCACTGCATTGTCAACTTTCACCTTTTCCTTCCTCATATGCGGTATGTTTTATCTCTATAGTGCACAATTAACAATACTTCTTTTTTTACTGCATAATAATCTGTGACAATAATAAATCAAATCAAACCAAAATAAAAGGAAAATTTCAATGCGGCTCCTGCTGAATACGTGTTCCTACCTGAGCACTATCTAAAAACATGACACCACATTCTTAGTAATATGCTTCATAAACATCTGAACGTGTATTTGTGTAATAATGGTGCCATTCAATTTAGATATTCTCAACTTATCCCTTCTGAGAAACTACATTACTAGAAATTCATCCACTCCAACATCCACGAGTTGAATTTCGTAATCCCATTAGTTGAAAAAAAGACATGTATTCGGTATTCCTCCCCTTGTTGTAAATAGCTGTATTGTTACATGTCAGCATCAACTCCGAGATTGGAATGTTAAAAGTTTTCTTTTAAATTAAGCTTCGTAAGCGTACATTTTTGTGATTTGTCATAATTTAAAAAAACAATGATTTTGGAACTCAACACAATAATATTGAACACATCCTGTCTCGCGATTAATTCGTAACTACTTACTGGTTCCTTATTATTAAACCATTTTATTTGATAATAATTGAAGTTCAGTTTCCTATTCAAACAAACATTTATTGTCAACATGACTGGTATATGCGACTGAATAGTTAATCATCTACGGTTCTAACAGGTCGAATGCATTAAATTATCTTCATTTGCCTCAATCCTTTAATTCATCAAAAAAGAACGAGTGAAGTGGTCGATAAAAATAGATTTTTTTATGAACTCTACATAATGCGTTGCATCAATTAATTGATTTCCACAATTTCTTTCTCAAATTTTGCAACAAATATGTTTATGGCAAATTCCTGACCGTCGAATGGTATTGAATTCAACAACTGCCGATGGTTGCAATGCCCTCAGCACTGTTCGCATACGGAGTTTCTCACTTATCCTGTTCTCAAGCTTCCGAGTTCGGTGACAAGAAAGAAACATTTTATTTTCTTTTCAGGCGCGCAACACTAACTAAAATGTAACAGCTGTGACACAAGGTTGCACAAAAACCTCTCCGTATGAAGATGCAAAGTTAAACTCGACTTAATTATCGAAACATCTAATGTCTCCTCTATCTGTCTCGCTCTTTGTTGTGCCTCCTCACTTCTCCCTTTTTTTTTCTGCATCCTTATTTCATGATGCATTTGTTCAGCATTGATTTATCTAGATATCTCAATTTAACTATTTGCATAAAAAATATTCACACATATGTATTTCTCTGTTTGACTGTGAAATCTATTTTAGCTCATTAATCTACAGATCATCTACCTCGGTATCGAAAATTCTATACTGCATTCAGAGTAGCGACAATGAGTGTGTTGACGTGTTTCTTTTTCGTGTAGCAAATTTATGTTTGTTTAACCGGTGGGTGAAAAGAATCTGACAACCACTACTTTTTTGCCATTCACTTCCGTCAAAACTTCAGTCAAAAACGACTCTTCCATGACTGTAAATAACAGTTTTTTTTTCTGTATTACAATTATTTTCCTTCAACTGAACACTTTGCTGAACCAAGGGCAACTTGTACATACGTTTGTTGCGCACAGTAAAGGGGTGTGGCAGGTGAAAATCATATTTTGTCTTGCTGATTGCAGAATCAAATCTGTTCTTGTTTTATTTTTAGATCTCCAGATGCTGCTGGAGAAAACAAGTAAGTGGTGGCAAATTCAGAAAACTGAATAGAACAGAAAACTTAAAAAAGAAGTTAATGAGGTAACCTCAACTGCTCCCTCAGCATCGAAGCTGGGCATGGAATTCCAGAATTTAACAACTCTTCGTGTGAAGGAATTCCTCTGGAACTAAGTCCTGAATCCGCTTCCTTGACTGCCAATGATTGTAGCCCCAGATACTCACTCTCTCCCCATGGGATAACCCGCCACAATCAATCTAGTGAAACTCCTTTGCACCCCTCCCCCACGGTGCCAATATATATTTTCTCAAATAATGTGACCAAATCTTTACACAACAGCTTAGTCGAAATAATAATATGCGGGATTATTATTTAAAGGGCAAATAGCTGCGGCATGCTATAGTGCAGAGAGGCCTACGGGTCCTTGTGCACGATTTGCAATAACCAGGTCTGCGGGAGCAGCAGTTGATCAATAAGGGGAATGGAATGTTGGCCTTTATCGCGTTGGGGATAGAATATAAACGCAGGGAGATCTTGCTGCAACGGTACAATGCACTGATGAGGCCGCATCTATAGTACTGTGAGCAGTTTTGGTCCCCGCATTTGCGAAAGGATAGAGTACCCTTCGAGGGAGTACAGAGAAGGTTCACTAGGCTGATAGCAGAGATGAGGCGGATAGCTTATGAAGAATGTTGAATAGACTCTTTCTGTGCTCATTAGAGTTTAGAAGGCTGAGGATGGGGGGAAGAGCTCTCATAGAGACTTACAAGATAATGAAGGGGCTAGATAGAGTAGAGGCAGAGAGATTCTTCCCGCTTAGAAAAGATGGCAGGACTAGAGGGCACTGCCTCAAATTAAAAGTGGGGTGGGAGGGAGGGTATTAGAACGGAGTTGAGGAGGATCTTCTTCAGTCAAATGATGGTGAATTTCTGGAATATTCTGCCCATTGAAGTGGTGGAGGCTGCATTGCTGAATATATCTAAGTCACAGGTAGATAGGTTTTTGATAGACAAGAGAATTAAGTGTTACGGAGAGAAAGTGGGAAGGTGGAACTGATCTACTTCAGATCAGCCGTGATCCTATTGAATGGCCGGGCAAGCTCGAAGGGCTAGGTGACCTACTCCTGCTCCTATTTCTTAGGTTCTTATGTTCTTATGAATTTTAACTCAGTATTGTGAGACGTCTTACTATTATGAAATAAGCAAAAAACAACGGGGGCCTATGAGTGATAGAGGACACATTCTAATGTGGATGTAAATATTGAAAAACCAATATGGTCTCAACAATATACATCAGCGATTACAACACTGATTGACAAACAAAAACTCCGAAATTCAGCTAAATTGTTTATCGGATTATAATGTGTGGCTAATCTCAGACCAGCAGGAAGTTTAGTGATACGAATTCAACAGAGACCAAATATGATTACATCTTAAAAGGAGATCAGTTTCAGCAATTAATGATGATTGTAAACATATGTCGCTGGAAGAATTACTCTTTATCAAATTACTCCACTTTGAGATCCCCAGGTTAAGCGAAAAAATAAAAACTCCTAGGGCAGGACCATGTGGTCAGAACCTACACAATTTAGTTGAAGCATGTTCCTTCTTCTCCGAGGCAGAACATTCCGAATATGAATGGACGAAAATTGACACTAAATTGTGGGAAAACAATGTAATGCACATGGTTTGATATTTTTCGCTACGCATGCTTATTTTACGCGATCGCAGATGGGGTGGTGCAGAAATTGAAATAAGGCTAATCTAATCATAATCTCTTTGCAATTTGATTAACCACAAGTCCACTTCAGTTGATTGAAAATCTGAGAACTCTGTATGGTTGACCTTTGATCGATTGATAGATAGATGGACAGATAGATAGATAGATATTGGGAATAATAAGGTAAACATCTTTCTGATTGGTCATTTTTCGGTGCAGACACAGACATATTATAGCCTTGTTCGTGGAAGGAGAGATGGAAGAATAGAAAAGCGAAATGGGATACCCATATAAATCTGTGTATGATAAAAAATATTGGTTGAATTAGACGAGGGAATTGTGAACACTTTGAACAACCTAAAGGGTTATGTGACTCACTGCTATGGATATTACAGTGAGAAAATATATTTTTAGTCTAGATTAATCCAGACTCTAATCCAGTCAGTGCAGGTTTACTTATCCTGTCAACAGATTAGCAACTTGACCATTGGGTTTTGAAACGCCGTTTTTTTTGGGGGGGGATGCTCCCATTGGCAGAAGGCAAAGGACAGGCGGAATAAGCATGAAGCCGCAGCGGCTATACATATATATTAAAAAAATCAGCATTTCTGGCACCTTGTGAGTGGAAATTACAGGCGGGAGACGACTGAGACCAGACCAGACCGAGAAGGAAGGATGGAAGCAAGGATGAAACAGCCAGGGAGAATCACAATCATGAAGACCAACCAGAGGAAATCTAGGAGTGGATCTGGAACCTACCAAAACATAATGATGGGTAGCATAAATTATTTAGCTGTATACTGAGTGGGCAATATATCAGTTACCTATGATTAATAAAGTTTGTTGCATTATGTCTGTGTCCGTACGATTCTCGTATAAATGAAAGCATGTGAGTAAAACGGTGATTGAGAAACTGGTTGATTTTTTTTAGTTCGACAGACACATCAGTGTCACATTATTAAACTCATTCAACGGCTTATTTTTCAGATGCAAGTATATATATATATATATATATAATATATATATATACATATATATATACATATATATATGTGTGTGTGTGTGTGTTTGAATGTTTCTTCCCCTCCCCCCCCCCCCCCCCCCCACTGTGGTTGGTTCAATAAATGTTGTGTTATTTCCATAGTGCAGACTTTGTTTGAGAAAGAGAAAGGTCAGTCATTGTTCACCCAGTGGTAATTGATTGTTTTTTTTTTTCAGGAGCACGATGCATAGTCTTCATCTTATCCACGTTTCACCTGTAATTTCAACGCATGTTAAAATCCCGTATACATTGCACGGCTATGCTCAGCAGGGGAAAATAGAATCGAAGAGCATGTCAGTGTGCATGACACTCACAATGTTATTCGTTCATATCAATTGGATAATCATGAAATGCGTTTTGTTTAGAACATAGAACATAGAACATTACAGCACAGAACAGGCCCTTCGGCCTTCGATGTTGTGCCGACCAAAATAAAAAGCAATGCCCCTCCAAACTAAACCATTCCCTTCTCTTCCATATACTTATCAATTATTCTCTTAAACGCCACCAAACTTGGCGCATCTACAACAGCTGTAGGCACGGCATTCCACTCCCTAATCACTCTTTGAGTAAAGAACCTACCTCTGATATCCGTCCTATAACACATACCCCTTAATTTAAAGCTGTGTCCCCTCGTGCTAGCTTTCTCCATCCTAGGAAAAAGGCTATCACTGTCCACCCTATCTAAACCTCTAATCATCTTATATGCTTCAATAAGATCCCCTCTTAGCCGCCTCCTTTCTAACGAAAACAACCTCAAATCCTTCAACCTCTCTTCATAGGACCTGCCTTCCATACCAGACAACATCCTGGTAAAGCTCCTCTGTACCCTTTCCAATGCCTCCACATCTTTCTTATAATGAGGGGACCAGAACTGCACACAATACTTCATGTGCGGCCGCACTAAAGTTTGGTACAGTTGCAACATGACGTTGCGGCTCCGAAATTCAATCCCCCTACCAATAAAAGCTAAGACTCCGTATGCCTTCTTAACAACCTTATCGACTTGATTGCCAACTTTCAGGGATCTATGCACACATACACCAAGATCCCTTTGTTTAACAACACTATTAAGAGTCCTACCATTAGCCCCATACTCTACACATTTGTTATTCCTGCCAAAGTGAATTACCTCACATTTTTCCACATTAAGTTCCATTTGCCACCTCTCAGCCCAGCTCTGCAACTTGTCCAAGTCTCTCTGCAATAAACTTGACATCCTGGTCCTGGAGGTCGGCCTGTACGTCACACAGATGTATGAACATTGATACACAAGTCAAAGTTTGTAAATAATATGCCCTGCGAACAAGACTGCGTTCAGATGTTTAGTATTCGGTATTTCTTATTTTATCAAATATGTAAAGTCCGTGCTCCGATTGCATGGAAGAAAAAACACGTTTCACATTTTCTCTGTAAATGAGGTGGAACTTCTTTCGGCAAACTGCCATTCTTTTTATTTTTTGGAAGTTTTCTCTGCACTCTGCAGTGGAGACTCGTTCACTGAATGCATTCATAGATGAACAAAAAAAATAACGTTACGTGTTTCAGCAAACGGGGTTTTGGAAGCAGGCCAAATGCACATATTTATAACACTGTAGGCCGTATTTACTAACGGTACGAGAATTAAGTTTTTTTTTACATTTTATGACTGCACTGTCGTTCTTCAGAACTTTTACATATACGCCATATGAGACATTGCTTTGCGTTGTATCAGAGCTTAGTATAACTCTTCTAGTTTGCAGAGAGACTTGGACAAGTTGCAGAGCTGGGCTGAGAGGTGGCAAATGGAACTTAATGTGTAAAAATGTGAGGTAATTCACTTTGGCAGGAATAACAAATGTGTAGAGTATGGGGCTAATGGTAGGACTCTTAATAGTGTTGTTAAACAAAGGGATCTTGGTGTATGTGTGCATAGATCCCTGAAAGTTGGCAATCAAGTCGATAAAGTTGTTAAGAAGGCATACGGAGTCTTAGCTTTTATTGGTAGGGGGATTGAATTTTGGAGCCGCAACGTCATGTTGCAACTGTACCAAACTTAAGTGCGGCCGCACATGAAGTACTGTGTGCAGTTCTGGTCCCCTCATTATAAGAAAGATGTGGAGGCATTGGAAAGGGTACAGAGGAGCTTTACCAGGATGTTGTCTGGTATGGAAGGCAGGTCTTATGAAGGGAGGCTGAGGGATTTGAGGTTGTTTTCGTTAGAAAGAAGGCGGCTAAGAGGAGACCTTATTGAAACATATAAGATGATCAGAGGTTTAGATAGGGTGGACAGTGATAGCCTTTTTCCTAGGATGGAGATAGCTAACACGAAGGGACATAGCTTTAAATTAAGGGGTGGTGGTTTTAGGACAGATGTCAGAAGTAGGTTCTTTACCCAGAGGGTGGTAAGGGTATGTATTGCCCTGCCTGCGTCAGTTGTTGATGCACCAAGTTCGGTGGCGCTTAAGAGGTTAGTGGATAAGTTTATGGATGAAAAGGGAAAGGTTTAGGTTAGAGGGTCACTGCTACTTCCTAATTGGTCGGCGCAACATCGAAGGCCGAAGGGCCTGTTCTGCGCTGTAATGTTCTTTGTTCTGTGTTCTAACACCGGCCCTGCCAAAAACCGCATACTGCGACAAAAAATCGTGAGTGTAGCCCAATTTATCATGCAAACCAACCCCCTGTCAATTAACACTTTCCACGCGTCCCGCTGCCTCAGAAAAAAAAAAACAGCATAATTAACGACCCGATGCACCCTGGATATGCTTTTTTTTACCTCCTTCTTCCGTCAGGAAAACCATATACAAAAGTCTGAATTCACGTACCAATTGACTCAAGAACTGCTTCTCCGCTGTTGCTATCAGGCATTTGAGTGGACTTACTTCATACTAAGTTGATATTTTTCTACAGCCTAGCTATGCATGTTCTCTTCTCTCTCTTTATGAAAAGTATGTTTTGTCTGAATAGCAAACAAAAAGCAATACAATTCACAGTAGACGAATACATGCAGCAATAACAAATCAGATCAAATCCTAACTTATCTTTTCATGAGAGGTCATAGGCTGTCAGATATTTCTCTTACACCTTGCCATGTGTTAACTCACCACATACGTTGTTGGACAATTGCCGAAGTAATAGATATTTGCCTAAAGCAATAACTTCATGAATACACCCAGTGAAATTTCTACTCAATCAACAACTTCGTAAACACACCTGTATTTAACAGTCTAAAGCTATAAATTTACTTGATGTGCGCTTTCATCTGTGTTTTGGATTCAAGCATCTTCTACCCTATCCAACGAAAATTCACATCTCACCTGTCTGGCATTCATTTACAGAACTAAAAGCATTCCGGGACAAGGGTGAGAGGATAAAACATTCTGAAGCTTGGTTTCTAATATTGTTGTCAATAGAATTTTTATGAGTCACAAAAAAAAACACATTTTCACTGTTCTCTCGTTAATGATTACTGCATGGAGAACATTCAGATATCGTTGCCTTTGCTATAAATGGAGTTTTGCACATTTAAATAGCCAATCCTTCTTATTTATTATGCTCTCCTTCACTTTGCTTTCCTTATTTTTTGCTTCATTGTTTTATGTTCCCACAACGACGTTTGCCTCTACATGGTGTGTAAAATGAGTTGGCTGACATGTAGCAATATTTATATGGTTACCCATGTCCTTTTTTTATGTACGAAGAGGCTGCTCAGCTCTAATATTGTTCATATTGCATCTCTACGCCAAGATGATATATCAATGTAGAGTGATTGAATGTCGTCTTTTAGTTTGCCGAATGTTGACTATTCGAAGATGGCTGCACATTGTTAACGTCTTCCATACTTCTTTAGCTTCCTCAGAAAGCGTTCAAATTCTTTCCCATTCATTTCGTCGTCAAGACTTCCCTCGAAATATTTTGACACATCTATTTGCTTTCCCGTCGTGTGCCTTTTTGGAATTTGGTGGTATAATACGACCAGAAAAAGCCCTTGGAACGTTTGCTTTGTTTAGAACCGCCAAATAAGTACGTTCTGATCCAAATACAGTGTCGTCTGAAATGGGACACGATAGTAGTTTTTGTGCAAACATGTTATTTATTTTATACCAGTAAACAAATATGCTTATCAGGAGGGAAGGAATCCCCAACTGGAGACGCAGTTATCAAACCAGAGAAGAGATTAACATGACTTTTGTTTCTTCTGAAATTCAAAAGCAATTTCAAAATCCTCTAATTCTTAAACAGGATGTCTTCATTATTGTCTCAGTGCCACAACAGAAAACATTGTGTAAATAATGAATCTGATTGATATTCAAGTGCTAGTATATAAATGACATTCGTTTTGTTCATTGTTCAAATTTCACAGACCATTATTGCCGTGCTTATGAGTTATATGTCTTGAAATTGTCTTGAAATTTTATTTGCATGAGACATTTTGACAATTGAATTTCTTCAACTTTAGAAGAAGTCCGATAAACGTGTTAACGAGCTTCTGGAAAGACATAGCTTGTTCGTGGAAAAGAAAAAAGTGCATCATCATGAAAACACAATGTGATTCGCTACCAGCACATGTGAACCTGAAATCATTGTCGCTAATATTCGACGAGTTCGCGCTTGACATTTTGCATAATCTTGTTTTTTTTTTCCCTTTTGTACATAATGCACGTGGCTCCTCGCATCGCCTTTCACTTTACGTTTCTAGCATCTGAGCACATAGTAATTCTGTTCAATAAGATATATCAATACTAATTGCTGTTGTCTCTGATGAAGAGTGTGGCGTCAGAAGTGACATTTTCTCGGCTATCTACTGGGTTACATTCTAAGAGCTTATGGCATAAATATTGAGAGGAAGCTCTTCATTGTCTTCTACATTTTTAATTAATTTCATTTAACTGAGCAACTGGAATGATAAGGAAATATCGTTGGAGATGAGGGTGAAAATCGTTTTGGACTGACGTTATTGCACATGCAATCCAATGGCACAAACTAATGTTTTAATATGCTGGATCAATCAAGCCAGGACAGTTGTGGTATAAAGCACGACAAGTATAACATGTTGGAATTAATTTTTACAAATCACTAAAATATCCCAAACACGCCTACCCCACAAAGCGGATGAACCCAGAAGAAAATCAGGCAATTGGGACAGGTGACTCCAAAATATCAACACACAATGCTCTGTCCACTCAGGAAATGTACTTCTGGCGATCTACTGTGGGAAACTTCGAAATTGCAGCCAATGATCCTGTAGCATGACATCCGTATTCAATATGACCATTCATTTGTGTGATTGCTTTATTGAATCGACTTCGCAGCACATCTGTTCAGTGGCGTTCATCAGTAAAGACACGCTTTGCAAACAAATTTGTTACCATTAATTCAAACATTGGTAATGTAGCCTCATTTTGATCACCGTCTTGTGCAAACTTCAGCCTGTCAATCAGGATTCTCTCACTCTCAATATGCAATGCACGAGGCACTGCAGTATATATGTGGGAATTACATTTCAACGTACAGAATAAACAGTGGTTCATTTGAAAAATAGTGAATGATGTATTAGAGCAATGGATTCCTCTACCGATAAACTGAATAACAAGTAAAGAAGAAAGAAGTGGGCGAACTTTCCTATCGCCACATAATTTCAAAATATGAAAATCGCTGGCTAAGATGTGTTCCATTCAAAATTATCACTGGCAGGGTGTAGGCGTGTAACATTTTCAATTCATACAATTCACGCAGTGTTGACACAGGCACAATCCTGTCAGGAAAGATTTTAATCCTAATCACACTGCTACAGATGTGTATTTCCAAGGCAACATTGGAGCATATTTGCACTGCCATGTTCTCCTTGATCGAAAGTGGCGTTTTCACTTTCTATGAAATCCCCACAGGAATGAGACATCGCAACGAATGTGATTGGTTCTCACGGTAGGAACTGAAAAATAACAAGAGGCGTTTGCGACAATGAGAACCGGCAGAATTTTGTATGTGAATGAAAAATACAATGACACATTTATCTTTCACTCACAATTACAATCATTTTACTGGATCTACCTTGTCTCAGGACCTGATATGTCAGAAAATAAGGAGTGAAGTTAAGAAATCGACATGATAAAGAACTATATTACTGGAGTAATATCTATGATATAGAAACATTCTCACTGGAGTAAACATTGCCATGTGACTGAGAAAATCATCCCTCTCGGCCCCACCCCGAACCGACCCCACTCCCCACCATGTCCCCAAGTGTTGTAGATAATAACATGGCTTTGAATGACATTTCTGTCTAGAGGGAGCCAGCATAGAATCAACACATATAGGCGTCTGCACAATGAATAAGAAGCTTAGATCACGTCCAAAGCTGACATGTTATTCGAACCACGTGCAAGAAAAAACATCCTTCTCAGCCATTTCATTCCATCCAATTTCGTATCTCTGCAAAGCCTGCATATCAAATTCAATTAATTGCAGATTATTGTCATGTACAGACAATTAAGCATGGCCAGGCCTCCTCACCTGCTGCTCAGCGATTCCTTCCCACACCTCTCCCCACCCCCATCATTAAAGGCATGTAGACTAAACATATATCTTCTCTCTAAAGAAAACATGCTCAGCTTTGGACCTTGCTATGCTGCAGCAAACAACTGCAGCAAAATAGTGGAAGCCAAGAATGCATTGGAAAGTGAACTGAAAACGGGAAATGTGTCCACAACATTTATTCAGGTGCATATAGTAAGTAAATTTAAATCCAACCTGAGAACAATGCGGCTACAATAATTACATGTCTGCTGATTGTTGGACGAAACGTTACATACAACAAAAGAAAGTGCTCATTTGCAGACCGGGGATGACATGGTGACAAAGTGGTAAGAACCGTTCTTACCATTCGGGGACCTCGTTTCATCTGCAGCCTTGGGAGACTCTTGGTTTGCACATTGTCCCTCTGTCCGTTTCAGTTTCTTTTTGGTGCACCAGTTTACTCCCATATACAAGAGATGTGAATATAATGTCAATTGGCCCTGAAGAAATTGCCCTATGTCTCCAATTCATGTGGGTTTTGGATGGATTAATAATGGGAAATGCAGTTGTTTACACGGGGTAGTCTGGGTATAAATAAAAACATGCTGTCAGTGAGTCGGTACAGCTTCATTATGCACTGCAGGGAATCCGTGAGGGGTACTATCATAACATGGAATGATTCAGAAGTAAGAAACCTACTCAGTAATATGTTTTCTTTGTTTCAATAATAAGTTCAGAATGGCAGGAGAGTATGTTCTGTGAAGATGAAATGCGAGAACCTGAAATGGTGGAAAACCAGGAGAAAAGGATGGGTGACATGCTAGAACAATGGTTAGCGCTGCTACCTCAGAGGACTGCCGAGCCGAGTTCGAAGTCTGGCTTCGGTCAATGTCTGTACAAAGTCTGCACGAGACTTCGAGTGTTCTGGTTTTCTCCCACAATCAAAAGATGTGCGTTTTAGATCGATACGCCATGCTGAACATTCTGTTTGTGTCAGGGGAACAAGGAGTGGAGATGTGTCGAGTTATGGAGGTAATGGAATGTTGCCATTGCAGCTCGATGGACCGAATGACTTCCTACTGCACTTTACATTCTATGAGCTCAACAAAAATGGCACGCAAATATTAAACTATGAAAGAAGAAATAACAACTAAATCGGTATAACCCAATGTAAAACTGAAGGGAAAGATCCATGCAAAGCTACGGAGAGATTGACAGGATATATCCAAGTTATACAAAGGGTGGAAACAAAATTACTCAATTATATAAAGGCTGAAAACATAAGTACGCAATTCGATTTTTTTTTTGTTCATTGGAATGCAATGTGGGGAGATGTCACGTTATGCACTTTGGTAGGAAGAAGAGAGGCAAATATTATTTTCTGAATGGGGAAAGGCTTCCGAAATCTGAACGCGACTTTTGAGTATATGCGCCGGGCTTTCTTACATGCTCAATTGGATGTTAGAAAGACAAATTCATTGTTAGCATTCATTTCTACACAGCTCGAATTCAAGAGCAGAAGTGTACGTCTGGGTTGTATGAGACTCTGGTCAGTCCACATTTCTAATTGGGAATTCAGTTTTGGGCCCCATACCAAAGGAATGGTGTGTTGGCCTTAGAGAGGGTTCAATAGCTGTTCACAAGAATGATCTCAGGACAGAAAAGTTTGTCAAATGAGGAGCAGCTGAGGATTCTGTGTCTATCTTCGGTGGAATTTATAAGGTTGTTCGCCTTTAAAACGCTTACTATGTTGCTCGTGTCATGTAGGGAAACCATGTATCATTAGTTCATTCATCAGGATGTTATTGAACTTCCACTCTAGAAATAATTTAGTCCATGTATTCTCCTTTGGCATAACCTTATGATATTTGGCGCAATACTTCTCGTTCTGCTGAGCCCAAGGCTCAACACTATGGAATCGTCGATGCAATGGTATATGGCAGGCAACTTCTATAACGGCATTTGGAGATTTATTATTATTATTATTTGTGTTCAGAAGCTGGATTCTGTTTCTTTCTTCCAAAATTTCCAGTAAATGAGTATAAGCAAAAGCATGGTTATATGTCAATTAGTCACAAACAATAAAGTTGCCAATAACTTCTTCATTGCAAATTTCTCATTATTGAATATGTTATGCGGTTTATAGGTTCTATGTTATCCTTTGTTCGCTGCGCCCAGACTGATGGGCAATTGTATCTTTACAGCTGGTTTTGATGTACAAAGCACATCGAGATTCGTTTTACAATGTACAACAACAACTTATGGAAGCGTTCTCTAATTACAAGCCAAATAAAAGAAAATGCATGCAGAATATATTGTGTCTAAATGTTATTAGACATCAATGTGGAAGGTGCAATTGTTTTCTTGTTTCTGTTCTAATCATTCCTGTTCTTTAATTTTAACTGAACAATTGGAATGTGAGTGAATCAGAGCTCCAATGGGTTGGGATCTGGGTCGGATCTTAAGGATGTCATTGCAGATTATTTGCAAATGCATGGCAAAATAGGGCTAAGTCAGCACAGCTTTGTCTAAGAACGGGCATGTCTGATAAATATGGTAGAATCATTTGAGATGGATCAAAGATATTTGAAAAATGGGGAGCTAGAGAACGTGATTTATTATGGTTTCCAGAAAGCTGTGGAAAATGTGCCTACTTGTGTCTAAATGTCCAACTAAGTTACGAAGCGAATGTGTGAGCGGCAAGATACTGGCATGGTTAAGAGATCGTCTTACAGAAGGTAGAGAGTGGGGATAAAGGGGCCATTGTCAAGATTGCAACAGCCGACAACTGTTCTTTTCAAATGGGTCAGTTTTGGACTACATATTTACTCTATGTGCATTAATGACCTTCAAAATGATACTGAGGTCATGGTTGCTTAATTTATCCATGATACGGAGATATGTAGAGGGGCAGATAGATTTAACCAACTGGGGGAGCTGCCGAATGAATTGTACAGGATAGGAGAATGAACAAAATATGGCAGATGGAATACAGTGTGGGAAATGTTTAGTGATATACTATGGTGGGAAGAACACAGGTGTAGGATTTTTGGTAACAGGGAAAGGCTTTTGAATTCTAAATGTGAATTAAGAGTCCATGTAGGGCTTGCTTACGATCAACATGATTGTTCAGTTGGCAGTTATAACAACAATTTCAATGCTCACATTCACAGGGCTAGAATTCAAGGTCAGGGGTGTACTGCTGGAGTGTGTAAGAACCCAGTCAAATTGTGCGAGCAGTCTTGAGCCCCTTACCCAAGGAAGGATGTGCTGGCCTTAGAGGGGTCCAGTAGAGGATCCCAGGAAGGAGGAGTTTGTCATATAAGTAGTGACTGAGGATTCTGGGTCTAGATTCGATGTAGTTTAGAAGGATGAGTGACAATCTAATTGGAACTTGCAGAATATTGAGAGGCACACAGGGAGTGGACGTGGAGAGAACGTTTTCATTAGCACGAGAGACTAAGATTCGAGGACACAGACTCAGAGTGAAGAGGCGTTCCATTAACGTTGAGATGGGTAGGATCACGAATGTAGAGCTTGTTGCCCCGTAAGTTTATGGAGGCAAGAGCATTGAGTTATTTAATACCGAGATAGGTAGGATCTTCAGCAATAAGGGGCGAGAGGGAGAATGCTGGAGAAGGAACATGATAATCATATCAGCCATGATTGAATAATGGAACAGACTCGATTGACCAAATGCCTTTGTTCTTCTATATTACAGTCTTGAGGAAATTATTGGTTTACACCTTTTTTAGAGAATGTGTTGTCAAGTGGCACTAAATCGTGCTTTGGGGCACCGATTAAACAATTCTTACCACTGCAATTGAGGTATTTGTAATTCAGTTAAGCAATTTTGCCCTTTAAAAAGCTGACTACTATGTTATCTTTTTTTTGGAATTCGGTGGAGAAGGAAACTCTTCAGTTTCTATTTGATCTACATTTGACTGCAGACATGCATCAGAGTGCCTAATCCTTGCTGGCCGTCTGATGTACAGGGTAGCCATTCTGTTTAGCACATGCCTAGAAAATCAAATTGGAAGGAAAAGTCCTAGTTGGCTTGACACCGGTAACAACAAACAACCTGTCCTTCCTGCCAGCTCTGTAAACGTTCCTTTGATTTAAGTTTGAAGGTTTGTAGCAAAATTCAGTCCGTGACCCCACATTGTAAACAATAACCAGTTGATTTATTAATACTTATCGTGATTATTCAATGGCGTGGTTACTCCACTGGCAGAACGTAACATTCAAAAAAGGTGGCCTGTTAATTAAAAGGAAGGAGAAACAAATATTAATGTGCCATGCCATTATGTCAAAATGACACAATTAAAAAAAAAACTCCTTCCCTAACATACAACCACTGAGTTATTGTTTGGTCACGCTAAGAGCCCGAATGATAAAGTAGTGATGTTGCAAAAGTAGAATAACATGTTCTGGAAGAATGGATTCAATGAATTTAAACAGGTCAGTCTTGACACCATTAATGCAGAATAGTTCGGTGCATCGAAGAGAGCTGTCAGTGCCAGGCACTTGTGACATAGCGATATTAATTAATACAGCCCGTATTATGCACGCAGAGCAACTATTAGGAAGTAACACGAGACTTATCATTTTGCGTTTTCTTGATTAATAAGCGGTTCATTGGTTAGGGGGCAAAGGCAGGAGGATGGGGATCAGAAAAACAAAATCACACATCATTGAATGTTGGAGCAGACACGATAGGCTGAATGGCCTAATTTTGTACCTATTGCTTATGGTCTTATACCTATATTTCGAAGAAGTTTTAGTATCGCTTACCAATGCATTACATCCGTGCAGGCAACATACCGGCTTCTCATTCTTAACAGCCCCCATTGCCCAGTAATACTAGGACACAAAATGGCGTTGAAAAGAAAAAAAAAGCTAAAAAAAGAGGACCTGAGTGTGAAGAGAGACAGCAAGACACTATTTGGCGATAATACATAACGTCTTTATAAATACGTCTCTCCAAACGCCGCTGCAGTCACAGAGATGGTTTACACTGAAAATTGCTGGAACGTCTTTAAAAGCCTGCACCAATATATCTGAAAATTAGATGCAAAGCTAATGAAACTACACCTAAAGCATTATTAACTTGATGTAGTTACTTAACTGTATTCCAACATTTTACTTGACGTTTCGATGAGAGAAATAATGTTTATTTGGTTGATTTGGACACACAGAGGATATTTGAAACAATGCTAAGAGACAAACGTATCAGAAAATTGATAGCACATTATTTAAGTGACACTGGAGTAACTTCAATCCAAATTTATTGAATATTAGGAAATAACGTACAATCGTTATCAGATTCGTATTACGGGATGATGCAACACTTGAAAGCTTTGCAAATTCTGAGGAAGACAGCGTAGAACGTAAACGGGATTGCACGATTTATTTTTTTGGAGTTGACAAATGACAGATTAAGAACATTGTGGAGAATTATGTCAATGTATGTTGAGAGGAAGCACGTGGAGCGACGAAACCAACAAAACAAAACTGGACGGTGCGCAATCAGAATGTGCTGTGCATATGTATATTTTTCTTTGAAGGTTGAAGGATATCTGGAGGACAGTTAACCGAACACCACAATATGAAATGTTCTATTAATCGGGATATAGAACACACGATCAGGAACGTTACGCTGAACTGAAAAAAAAACAGTGGTTGAAACACAGGTGACATGTTGTGCACAGTTCTGAGCACCATACTATGAGATCTATATCAGCAATTTGGAAAGACTGCAGAAAACGTTTCTAATAATGGAATAAGGCAATTTAGTTATAACGATGACATGGTATCGTTAGAGTTATTATCTTTGGAGAACGAATGCTGAGCGAAGTCTTTCGAAAAAATCAAAATCATGTGGATGGTGTACACTTTAGGTATTAGGAAACTCACTCCTCAAAAAATACAAAAGAATACAAAAACACAAACTGCCCGCTGCTAATGTAGAGAGAGCTACAACTGACACTCTTAAGACGGCATTAAATGGCTCATTGAATACTAACAGTATGCAAAGTTCCGATAAAAGACTTTGACATGTGCCTGTGCAATGATGCTACTTGCGCACAAAAAAAACACTCCCACTTTCTTCCTAACACATTCAATTTCGTTTCATTTTCATCAGCAGAGCACGTATCAGCGTGGGGCCAGGGAGCATCACTGCTTTGTAGTTATGCAATGTCTAACTGTGGTGTAGAATTTCAAATAAGCCTGTATAGGGACAACCCCCGTGCATGTCTGGACCTTGGAACTGCACAAAACTTCAGAATAAGCTTCTTTAAAAATAAATCATTACAAATTTCAAGCATCCATGAAATGGACAAAACCATCTTTAATTAAATGGGACAGCGAAGGATTGCGTTGGACAGCGAAGAGATGCAGGAGAACCTATCAGGTCAAATCATGAAAACTTTACCAAACTAATATTGCCTGAGAGTAAAGTGGATGAACTGGGGAAACGACACTGGAATAATGACCCTCGAAACTGATTTGGAAATCAGTAAGAAAACAAAAATGCATTTTTAACAGCGCAGCTTAAATCACCTCCCCACGGCACTTGCTCATTTGTCGGCATGCCTGACTGAATCCAAAGAAATGGCTCGCCCAGATTTCAGAGTGAAACATTTTTAATGTTCGTTGTTCCCTTGTTTTTGCTTTGAGTACTGTCATTGCTCGCAGCATTTTCTGCATTGATGATATAAACGTCAGCTGATCAAAATCCAACGGACGACAATGAATCAATAAGTTGATTTCAAAATACATCATCCATGTGCCTATATTTTTTTTTCTGCAGTTTTCCTTTGATTTCGTGTAAATTACCATTTTTGTTTTACCTAACAGTCCCATGAGCTATCTGCACGATTCGAAAGTTTTACTTTTAGGATTCCCAATTGTGATCGCTCCAAAATGTTCCAGAGTGTCATTCTGAAATTCTATTGGTAAATGTTCAGAAAACTTAGTATTTCATCATTGGGTCAGCTATGTGAGTTATCCAATTTACGTTATTCTAGCATGCATTTTAGTAATAATCTAAAATACATCAGTGCTGGAGTTTGTCGATTCGTCTTCTTCGACTGAGGGCATCAGCACAATATAGTGGTTTTGCTGATTGAAGTGCTGCGAATTAATCTGAAATGGACCAGTGCAATATATATATATATATAAATTGGTCACTTCAAAATAAATAAATGATTATCTAACAAGTACAAAGAAGACTGACTCCAAATGTGGTAAGGCATAGGCAATAATAAAATAAATGTCAAAAGATAATATGAACTCAATTTCCTGCCAAATTTCAAAATTCATGCTGAGGTCATGCATTATTGATACACGTTGTGTTTACTGTTTTCATCCGCGTGGAGGGAGAGAAAATGTACAATTTGTTGCCGCATCCAAATTTTATACATCTTCCACTCCAGAAATAATTTGGAGTCTCCTTTCGGTTCAGTTATTGCTCGTATTTGGTATGCACATTACTTTCAGTGCCGTGCTGCAGAATCCATTCCATTTAACTGTATATGTATTCGGTATACGTTATTCCCCACTTGAAATGTAAATGCCACTAATATTAAATTTTGACAATATTCTAATGTGATTTATCGACATTGATAATCTCCCCCCCCCCCCAACACAGAAAAAAAAAACATCGCGCATCGTCCTTCCCTAATTTGGACTTTGCATCCGCACATTATGTCCAATTCAATCTGCAGAGATTTTTTTTTTATCACCACAGGAATTCGCAATTCATTTTTTTTTTAATTTCTGAACTCATCCCTGTCTTGTCTGATCCAAAGCGGCCAGGAATGCTGGTAATTCATCCACACACGTCAATCGTATGAGCTTCAATACTCCAACAATTTACTTCTGAAAAAAACATTCGTCCACTGCTTCAGGCTGTCCAGTTCTTGATCGTACCTACCGAAATAAGTTTGATATCCAGTTTCCTCCGTGATGGCCAAATAAGAAATGCAGCTTGAGCACATTTCTGAAGTTAATAGAAAAAGAAACATGAAACTGGAAGGAAAATCTATCTAGACACACGCATTATAAACAAGAAATATAGAAGTACATAAGAACTAGGATCGGAATTTAGACCTCGAGCCTGCCCCGCCATTCAATAAGATCATGGCTGCTCTTTCTTTTTGTGGACTCAGCCCCACTTAACCGCCGCTCACAATAACCTTTAATCCCTTAACTGTTCGAAAATGTACATTTCATTGGTTTAAAAACATTCAATGGCATAGCCTCAATTGCTTCACTGAGCAGGGAATTCCACAAAATCGCAGCCTTTTATGTGAAGAAGATGCTCCTCCATTCAGTCCCAATCTGCTTCCTCTTATTTTGAGGCTATTCTACCTAGTTCTAGGTTCATCCACAGTTGAAACCACTTCCATGCTTCTATCTTATCTATTCCCTTCATAATCTTATATGTTTCTATATGATCTCCCCTCATTCTTCTGAATTTCAAAGAGTGTAGTCCCAGTCTATTCAGTCTCTCCCCATAAGCCAACCTTCTCAACTCCGGAATTAACCTCGTAAATCTCCTCTGCACCCTCTGCAGTGCCAGTATATCCTTTCTAAAGTAAGGAGACCAAAATAGTGCACTGTACTCCAGGTGTGGTCTCAACAGTACCTTTTACAGCTGCAACATAATCTCGCTGTTTTCAAACTCCATCTATCTAACAATGAAGGACAGAATTCAACTTATCTTCGTAATAAACTGCTGCAACAGTAAACCAACTCCTTGTGATTCCTGCAGAAGGAGTCCCATGTCCATCTGCACATCAGTATGCTTTTTTAACCATTTAAATAATTGTCCATTTTGCTATTATTCCTACCAAAATGGACGACCTCATATTTACCAACATTATACTCCATCAGCCAGACTCTTGCCCACTCACTTTGATTATCTATATCCAGCTATATCCTTTTGCAGACATTCAGGATCGTCTGCACATTATGTTGTTCCACACATCTTAGTGTAATCTACGAATTTTGACGCACTATACTTGTTCCCAACTCCAAATCATCTTTGTAAATTGTAAACAATTCCGGTCCCTAAAATGAGGCACACCACTAGTCACTGATCAGCAACCAGAAGAAGAAAAAAGAGTAACCATTTATCCCTACTCGTTGCTTTCTGTTAACCAATCTCTATCCATGCTAAGACATTACCCATAATATGTGCTTCGTTACCTTATGACACAGTCTTTGGTGTGGCATTTTGTCAAAACGCATGCTTCCTTGGTACCAGTCAGGGACTGGTAAAAAAAAATCAGATACGCATGACATGTTTCGTCAGCTGGGACAACACGAATCCCTTGAAGAGTATAACGGTTGGCAGAGTAGATTTCTACTGTCAGGACAGCAGAAATTGAACATGGGATTGTTTTGACAGATAAGGCTAAGGGTAACCAAACTGGATTCATAAATGCACAAAGAGAAAACGAGTAACTACGGAGACAGTAGCACCTCTTGAGGATCAAGAAGCTGATCTATGTTCAGATCGAAAAGAGATGTCTGAGAACTAAAATGATTATTTGTCATCATGTCGTGTTGAGAAATTCATCGAAGTTTGGAAACTTGTGGAAATAAATAAAGATGTATTTAGCAGTGCACGGAATGCAGAAAAGGAGGAGCCGGGAATCCAAAAGTGCATCAATGTATCACAGCACATTGTGAGGGGCAATGGCGGAAATTACACCATTACCCCACAACCCACAACTCCCATTTGAATGAACGACAGGCAAAATGAGGTATTTGAAGATTTGATGGTGGCAAATGCTGTGCTCTCCTAAACAGGTGTTTCAGGAAAACATTTTGGAACTACAGACCATTAAATCTAGTGGTGGCAAGTTGTTTGAAGGCATTCTGAGGACAGGATCTACAATCATTTGCAGAGGCAAGGTCTCATTAGGGAAAGTCAGCATAGTTTTTTTTTGAGGGGAAATCATGTCCCCCGAATTTGATTGAGTTTTTGAAGGTGTAAACAGGAAGGTAGATGAAGGCATTTGGGTCGACATGATCTACAAGGATGTTAACAAGGCCTTTGACAAAATGCCGTATGGAAGACTGTTGCAGGTAGGTTGTTAGGTGTGCGAATGCTTGTGGCCTGGTCACTAAGTCTGCAGATGATACGATGATCGGTGACATAGTGGACAGTGTAGAAGGTGAGATTCGTGTCATAGTGGATGCTGAATAGGTTATCTAAGTTTGCAACGGAATCTTCATCAATTGGACAAGACGACTGAAAAAAAAAGATGATATATTTTAAGTTAGATGAATGCGGGGTGATGTATTTTGGTAGACTGAACGAGTGCAGGACTTACTCGGTTAATGGCAGGGTAATGAGGAGAGTTATAGATCAAAGTATTCTAAGGGTACATGTTCATAATATCTTAAAAGTGGAGTCACAGGTAGACAGAATGGTGAAGAAGGCATTCAGCATGCTTGGTTTCATTGGTCAGAGATTTGAATAAAGAAGTTGGAGATGACATTGGGAAGGCCATCTTTGGAATACTGTGTATATTTCTGGTCAGCCTATTACACAATAGAACATAGAACATAGAACATTACAGCACAGAACAGGCCCTTCGGCCTTCAATGTTGCGCCGACCAATATAAAAAGCAATGCCCCTCCAAACTAAACCATTCCCTTCTCTTCCGTATACCTATCAACTAACCTCTTAAACGCCACCAAACTTGGCGCATCTACAACTGCTGCAGGCAGGGCATTCCACTTCCTAACCACCCACCACAATGGATATTGTTAAACTAGAGAGAGTGCACAAAATTACTAAGACACTGCTAGGACCTTATCTTTTGAGTTATAACGAGAGGCTGTATAGTCTGGAACTCTTTATTCGTCTGGAGAGTAGGAGGGTTAGCTTATAAATGTCTATAAAAATGAGGGGCATAGTTCCATAGTCAATGTATTTCCCAAAGATATGGGAGACTCAAACTTGACGACATAAGTTTAAGTTGACAGGATAAAGGTGCTAAAGAGTCCAGAGGGGTATCTCTTTCACACAGAGGATGGTCAGTATTTGGAACAAGCTTCTGGATGTAGTGATAGAGGCCGTTACAATTTTGTCTTTTAGAAGAGATTTAGCTAGCTGCATGAGTAAGATGGGTTAAACAAAACGCAATCGGGAGTAGTTCGGGACTAGTTTGGGGTTAAAAAAAAACGGGCATGGACAAATTGCGCCGAATGGTCTGTTTCCATCTGCAATTATTTCTGACTCGAAGTTGTGCTAGATAATTGGGAGAACGCGACATGAGAACTGAATTTGTATGTAATAATTTTGCCTAACCCTGGCAATGTCACAAGTGATTGACACATTCCAAACACTTAGCCGATGATTTGGTGCTCCTTCATTTGGAGAAATTTATGGAAGAAACGGTGGAAGAAACTTTGAATATAATAATCAAGGAATAGTGCAATTTACAAAAGCAAAAATGGTTCGTTAATACGTTAACGGAATGGCATGGCTGCGATTAGCTCCTGATTGTTATACTGGCTCGCAACAGATACGAAATTAAGCAAGGAAATAAGCTTATTGACCTTCTCTTTTCGTTTATTCGTAGACAGCATCCCATACTTTTACAATACCTGACGCCGCTCACTAGTTGTCCCGGGCATGCTGATGCTGAATTGATTATTTAAACAAATGCACTCAACTTATTACAGATTCAGCCACTGTATTGTCAGACAAAACAATTAACTTCACCACTGTATGTGTTACAGTTTTAATTTTGTTCAGCTATATTGGCACACATTTTAACTGCACTTTGCACGTGAAGGCGAAACGTTGTCAACCCGCCACGTCAAACATGGCTGCGTAACACAAAGGTGCATAGCGTCGCAGGGAAATGTGTTGGCCTGAATAGAAAATTGCTTAACTAACAGGAAACAATGAGCGGAGATAAACGCCTGTGTGTCTTTTCGGCAATCATTGACTGGTGGTGTGCCTCAGGGATCAGTGTTGGAACCACAGCAGTTTACAATTGCTGCAGATGATTTGGATTTCGGGTCAAGAGTCGTATGTCAGAAAATCTAATATCTGCAATGGGATACTGATAGTTTAAATGAGTTAGCAATGGTCTAAAAGATGCAGTATAATATTTCTGAACGTGAGGCCATCTATTTTTGTAGGAACGAGGGCAAAATTAAATATTACATAAATTGAAAACATTGTAACATGAAACTGTGAAAAGGAATTTGGGTACCTATGTGTTTGAATCACAAGAATTTGGTTTGCAGTACAGCTTATAATTAAGAAGGCACATGAAATTTAGTCTTTCGTTGCTAGAGGGATAAAGTTTAAACGGGGAGATTGTGTGGCAGCTGTGCACGATTCTGATGAGGCCATATCTGGATTGTTGTCTTTCTTTTGGTTTCATTGTTTTATAAAAGCTATATTGACACTAGAGGAGGGGCAGAGGAGTATCACCACTTTTTTGGAGTTGAGATGGCTTAAGACGAAAGACTGAGTAAACTGAAACCATACTGACTTTAATTCTGAAGATTAGGGGAGGCCTTAGAGAAACATATAAAACTAGTATATACAATAGAAGAAGTTGATCCAATTGTTGGATTAAACTCGAACGAGGGTTGGGAGGGTAGCTTCAAACTAAAGGGAGCAGAATTTGCAGTGAGTTTAGGAGGAACTTCTTCATTCAAATTGCCCTGATTATGTGGAAAACGCTGCCCAGTGAATTAGTTGACTCTACTAGTCGATTTTTAAAAGACAAAAATAGTGAAAAAAATAAGGACTATGATGAGTGGTCGGATGAACGGAGTCAAAAAAAATAGAAAAGTAAAAATTGAATGAGGAGAGCTCGAGGAGACAATATTTTACACCAATTCCGATTTATTTTGTTCTTATGTATTATCAAATGCCGTATTCCTGTGGTTGGAAAAAGAAACATTGGGCAATGGATGTCCTGCTGTCCTTTGGGATAATCTTAGCTCCTCAAAAATCCTGTAAGGAAACTTCCTTAAAATTTCTGCCTCGGAATATTTTTTTTTCCTTTTCCTCCGTTTTTGATATGATGATCCCAAAACAAAAACGTACTTCGCCCATGCAATGGTAGATTATTTACAACACCGAAGGTCAGACAACACAGCCGAGTTGACCCTGGCTCCTTGTATCAGATAATATTGCGAATCCTCCACCAACGTTCTATCCAATTATTCAATTGTCATCCGTGTTTCCCAACAGGTAAATTGTTTATTGCACCACAGTGACGGGGTCTTTCATCTGATTTACCCAACAGACTACATATTCCTTAAAAAAGATCAAAACATACCTCAAACATATTCAACAATGTAGGCTGTCACTTCTGCGTCTCCTTGCCAGCAACAGTTGCAGCCATTCCTTCTTCACACTGACCACATCCAGAACGAGACATTTATACCCGTTGTGACATATCCAACTCCTGAGCCATCAACACCACGTAACTCTAACCTTCCATGACTTTTCACAGTGTCTGCAGCTCAACCATTGTGTATTGATTCTGAATACAAAATCCTCATTCCACGGAAACATCCTGCAAATTAAATTGCTCTGGATAATGCCTGGATTCTGACTTCCACATGTTGCCTTTGACACATCAAATGTCTTATCATATCTATGGACCTTAAGTAATTAATTTAAACAAAATTCCCATTCATAGAATCAGTCTACACTTCCCGCTGCCTCGGCAAAGCAGCCAGCATAATTAAGGACCGCACGCATCCCGGACATTTTCCCTCCCACATTTTTCCCACGTGGAACAACATTTTTAAAAAAAGTCTGAGATCACCTACAAACCGACAGAAGACCACCTTCATCCATGCTGCCATGAGACTTTCGAAATGGACTTACCTTGCCTTAAATTGATTATTTTTTTCTATGCCAAGCTATAGCTGCAATACTGAATGTTGTACTCTCTCTTTCCCTTCTCAATGAACGGTTTTCTTTGTCTTTACAATGGGCAAGAAACAATGCGTTTCAGTGTCTGCTAATGCATGTAGCAGTAACAACACAATTAGAAAAAAAAACATTTTCCAATTACATGTTTTCTGTCTACTGTTTTTGACATTGTCACAAATTGTAGTGCAAATTTAAGATTTCTGATGGAGAATCTTGCACATTTGCCACCTCTTATAAAATAATCAGGAACAATTCAGTACGTATATTTTCGGAAGTTTTAAAACTTACGATGTACTCCCCGCTACCTGAGAACTTCCAGCAAATCTCCAAGCTCTGAAAACTAGGTGAAGTACCAGTATAAATATTTGCAGTTACGGGGAATGCATCCGGCTAAGATTTTGTTCCAGTTAGTCGGTGCGGACTCGATGAAATGAATAGGCTCTGTCTGCATTATGTTCTGATTTTTTTGTTTTTACATGTATTGGAATAGAGTGAAAATACATTTTTTGGGCGTTTTACAAACACAGGTACCGTTGCGATGGTGCATGGGAAATAAAGGGAAAAAAATGGGCGAAGGTCATGGTGCAGCAGAACCAAATTGGGTGACGTGAAATATCAGATTAATATATGATAGGACCGTTCTTAAATCTGATGGTACCAGACAAGAAGTTTTTCTTCATCAGGTTGTTCCATGTTCTTGGATTGTTGCATATATTTTCTGCCGGAAGATCCGAGAGTGTGTTCTGGATGATGCATATTAAGAAAGTGTACAAACCACGAATTATGATCCCCTTGTTCATTTGGTTCGTATGTATGATTTCTATATCAAGATGTTACTATTATTATTATTATTATTATTATTATTATTAGTAGTAGTAGTAGTAGTAGTAGTAGTAGCAGTAGTGGTATTACTAGTAGTAGTAGTAGTAGTCGTCGTCGTCGTCGTAATAGTAGTAGTATCGTCACATTTGGAAGAATTACGAAAATAATGCTTTTAATAACGTGCAAAGTGTAGTCCATCCATTCAACTGACATTTTGCCTCTTCACCTGGTTAACTCTGAATCGCACAAAATCATTCATTACAAACTGGCTGGAATCGCTTCCGTCACTCAAGTAGCAGTAACTTCAAAGCAGAAACTTTGTTTCCCACACTAAAAGTTCAATGTATACCTATTTCGGCGGATTTGTTCAACCAGTATCAGCAAGATGTTAAGCACAACGCTCCACCCTCGCAAAAATAAAATAAAAGCATGCTGAAGATATCAAATACGACAAATCGATTGCTGATGTGAAGTGCACTTTTCTTTTATTGTCTCAACTACAAATTGTTTTCTTACAATTGAAATCGGAGTTACGGAATATTGAAAACAAAACCACGAAAATGCGATGGCTATGTCTTGTTTAAGGTGAAGAAACGCCTAATCGAAACTCATACGAGAATAAACAACCGCAAAAATACGTATAGAAAATTCCGGAAAAAAAAACTCAACCTATCCAGACAAAAACTGACTGAACGTTGTGAATCTCAATTTGTTCATAAGTGCTTATAAAGTAAGTGATGCTACTAGTTATCTTGTCAATACACGATATGTTGAAATTGCGCATTGTGTTTACAAGGCAATGCACGGCGTTAGAACTGACATAATTTGGCTCTGGTTCGCCTGTGTGGATCACTGAAAAGTTCGAATGCACGAAAGGCCAAATAACAAATCCATAATAACGCCTGTTGGTTGTTTACAGTAACAAACTGCAGTATCGAGAACACGCATTTATACTGTAGGTTTCCGAATCTAACAAAGCGTGATTAGTGTTTTACGAGTGTTACGTTACTGATGGGTGTGTTTTGCCGCTTTATTCACTAGAAAATAACGTTCGTTTTTTTTTTGCCTGATGATTATTTGTATCAAAGTACAGCGTGCTCACGAAAACTTCTATGATGTTTGTAAAAAAATGTCTCCACTTTTCCATACCTGCTTGTCATTTGAACAGATATATTTGCACACACATACATATTTCAGGCTCGTGGATTTTGATGCATCATTGCAGTATTTGGCATTTTAAACAGACAAGAACAATGAGAGATTCAATGTTATTCTAGTAGGTCCGGATTCTATATCATTAAAAGTAAAACATAAGTCATCAAGTGCAATCATGCTCAATATAAAGCCATCAAACTCACCTGGCATATTCTTCCGCCGAAATATTTATCACAGCTAATGGCAGTGCGGCATGTAGTCTCCTAAAAAGGAACGTATGCAGTTTGTTTCCTGTCTGAAAGCACACACCATTTTGCACGTTTATCAGAGCAGCAAGGTTCTGACACACACTACATCATTTTGAGTGATCTGATTTCCTTGTTTCTGATTATTCTCCAATGCGGTAAAAAAAGGAAATTCGATCTACTTGAAAGAAATGTCTAATCACAAAGACTTGGCTAACGTCGTTAGTTGATTTGACAGTGTATCTTGTGTACTTTGATTTTGCCATTATCTGGAGATAAACTGGGACAGCCTGAAAAAAAGACATCATAATGCATAATTACTTATACATTCATGGATTCCTAGGCACGCATGCAAAGTCTGTTTTTTTTTTATTTTCCTTTCATGTTGAACTCGAAAACATTGTGTCCACAGTGTGAAAAACACAGAATGATTTGTGCTAGGGGCGGGCGTGGAGGACAAAATGAGTTATCCATTACGGAGTTGACTGAAGGATGTTGATACGACTAATGAAGGAACATTGATAAAGTTCATTCGCTATTGTTTGCAAGATAGCACAGAGATTCTTCGGTGATCATTGCTTCCAGGATGCTGTGCTCACAAATTTGAAGTATGTTTTAATGCGTTTTGGAAACTTGTTGGAGTTGATATTATACACTATATGCACTGGTACTTACGGTGCCGAGGTTCAGAGGGATAGTGATGGCAGTCAGTTAGTTTTCTCATGGATAATTGTTATTTTGATAAAACCTAGACCGAGCATTTAAGAAGTGGGTTTTGATGAGCGAATGAATTCAGCGTTGAGGAGAATGTAGTTACGATACAGATGCAGTGGCATATTGTAGACAGTAACAATACTACATGATAAATCAGAGTAACGATTTTAGCTCTAAAATGAATAAAATAACAATAAATGGAACACCAATTATAATACCATCAGGTCTGTAGGCCGAGCCCCCAGAAGTTTAACATAATATCTCCTAGATCAGCGTACGTCTTTACAATTAATAACTTATCAGATTCGGCAGAGTGTTCAGTTTATAGGACACACACCAACAAATTTCAGAACAGAATATCACATTTAGGTAGAATGGACACATCTGTAGGGATGAGGGTCTTCGTCAAGCGGTATTTGCGGAAGTGGATTGGCAATTACTTCGATCTTATTACTTTTTGCAGTAGATGGGTTAGTTTATGTTCACAGTTCACAGTATAAATAACATCTGGAAATGCAAGATATGATCTTATTTTGACGAAAACAAACTATCGAGTCAAATTAATCCAAATTTAGAAGGAGGAGGAAAAAGTAACAACACAATTGTGAGGGTGAAATATGATTAAAGGGATTTGATCGTCCTTGTACTTCATGCATAATATAACAAGACCATCGAATTTACCACGTATGGCGCACATACAATAAACTCATAACACAACAAATCTTACATAGCCAATTTGAAATACCTACACACGCTCCAAAATTGAAGAGAAATCAACCAAAATCGATTTAATACCAGGACTAGGAAAGGATCCGTCAAACAATTGTTATTCCGTGGGCATGCATAGCACTAGTTATAATTAACACATTTCAAGACGACCATTAAAGAAAATTGCGAATTGTAAAATTCTTAACAAACACACCTCGTAGAATTTCATTCCTCTATTAATCATAATATCATTTCTGTTTTCAACGA
This sequence comes from Sphyrna mokarran, assembly GCA_024679065.1. Lineage (NCBI taxonomy): Eukaryota > Metazoa > Chordata > Chondrichthyes > Carcharhiniformes > Carcharhinidae > Sphyrna > Sphyrna mokarran. The sequence continues at coordinate 9,106,750 of JAGIQG010000016.1, read as the reverse complement.
ATATTATCGTGAATACTTGATAGTCAGCACAATATCATAAAATTAATCACAATGGAATAAAACATACATAATTAACAGTTGATTATTTTCTGTTCTGAAGCAAAATGTTGGATTATAAATGACTGTGAAAATAATGGTTTCTTTCTGGCTAACCACATAACACATAAATCTTTGTATTTGTTTCCTAGACGACACATCTCAACAGCCTTTGCAGGAAGCTAATGGTGAGGAATTATACGGCATGACAAACAACAGTATAAGATTTGACACTGCTTGTCCATTCCATACAAATTAAATCAATTATTAAGAGAACTGTGAAAATTGTTCCACACAATGTTTATGTTGTAATCTCATCTCCAACATGCTCCATTCCCAAGCATGTATGCAATATATTTCACTGAACTGAATTTCATGTAATTTGAGCAATGGGTGCCGGTGTGAAATTGTAGAATCATTGCTAATTCGTTTCTCTGTTTGTTTGTTTTTCCTTCATATTCAACATAAATATATCAGATGAATTGGCATACATTTAAATGACTGTTATAGAAAACAGCACTGTAAAATATAGACTTGTAACGAACATGAAATCAAGATTAGACATAAATTTCATGCATGTATTATTCCCGAAGAAAACAGCAGAAATTGCCTTAGGTTGAAATCCAGAGCGTCATGTTTATTTTTTTTTTCTTGTGTTCATAGCATAACGGTGTTTCAGAATGGATAGCCATTTACCATCATTGCATGATGTAATTTCAGTGTCAGCCTCAGTACTTGTGGAACTCCTGGCATGAGTCCGTCAGACAAGGAAAAGCAGGAGGTCCCCCTTCCCGAAAATGCATTGTGGAACAAAATTAGGTTCTACAACAACTGAGACAGTCTATTTGGTCATTACTAGAATGTTGTTTCTACATTTTCATTGAACAGAAGTATCACTAGTTACCACGGTTGGATTCGAAGTGGCCCTCAAAACTGATGCCCTGAATGTTTGAATCATTAGTTCAACAAATATACCACGATGTCAGTCGCCTACTTTTAATGAGTAAAAATGGGCATATGTTAAAAGTTGAACAACAAACTTGACAGTGCACAGTATACAACAAAATGTAAGAAGCACAATATATAGAGCAGGCTTGGAAGGGGGAACGGCTACTAGTTGGGCTGTGAACGTTGGTGTAAGTTGGATTAAATAATTTCCGAATCTCATTCAAGTGCATCAAGAATAGTATGACGATCTGCCCTTAACATTCCACACGTTTCAAACAATGGTTCAGCTATTAAAGGGTATTGCGACTATTCCCGACCAGAATGTGAAGAGGAGTAATTGCATGACTGAAATACATTAAAGCTACATCGGAAGCTTCGAATTCTGCGACGAGAAATTCAGCGCCTCTGTCCCCAAAGTAAACACAGCAAATAAATGGCACACATTATAGCATTATTGAGATACACTCGATCCCCTATGAATTGCAAAACCAATAATAATCGACATTCTGGAAAAATTGCCGGTAAACAAAATGTCATTGATTCGAATCCCATCCAATACGATCTCTTTCTACCAATGCAACCAGTAGAAAACTCTAATGACACTATGTCGAAAATAAATTGTGTGGTTCTGCTACTCATCAATTTTATGTTCATACCATATTCAGCATATTTCACTCTACCATCCAAAATGACAAGGAAACGACAATGTGGGAAAAGTACGCCACCTCCCAACCACATACCATCGTGGCTTGGAAACACGTTGACATCCTCATTGCCACTCTCTCAAACTCTGGAATTCAAATTATATGAACAATGTTTCGAACGACGCTCAAAGCTGGATGGACTGCAACGGTTCAAAAAGGCAGCTGATGATTATTTTATCAATCACACTTGAGAAATCGCAATGAACGTCTCGCCTAGCAGAAATGCCAAAACCCCTGAAATGTCAATAAACGATTTAAAGCACATATTTGATAATAAATAACAAATGCATGTTGTTCTGTTACATCTACATAGCAAAACAGACAACAAATAACAATGGTAAAACAAGTTTGTTTTTTAAGACGTTTAATTGGTCATTCAGCACAACCTATGGGGCAGAACATCGCGAGAATTGATCTCCTTCATGTTCATCCCACAGTGTAGAGAGAGGAAGATTTTTTTTTGTTCTTGGTGCATTTATTTCATAGCTAAGTGCATCAAGTACTGCTATTGAAAAAAAAAGAAGCAAATAATTTCGCCGTCAGGTTTACCATATATTATTCAGAGTCTCGCGTCTCTCCCAAGGTGAAAAGCGTTTTCTAACAGTCAGATTTCGAAGAACTGGAAGCCGAGGAGAAATGCAGTTAGAAATGCGATACTTTGGTGAGACTATTTCGTACATTTAGAAGTTAAATAGGAATAGGAAAAAGGAATGTGTTGATCATATCCCATAATGCGAATGAAACGCAAACATAGTCACTGTTGCAATGGAATACAACGTAAATGAAACACGCAAGAGAGTATTTAACTTTAACGACAAGTGGAACTCAACAAAATTGTGGAATTTGGTCGTAATACATTTGATAAGCGTTTCCCACTAATCATTTCCTGCTCACATTCATTTTGCATTTTTGAATATTGTAGATTTAGAACTTCTGAAAAAGACTTACATAGAACATTACAGCGCAGTACAGGCCCTTCGGCCCTCGATGTTGCGCCGATCAGTGGAACCTCTAACCTAAACTATTCCAATATCATCCATATGCCTATCCACCGAACATTTGAATGCCCCCAAAGTAGGCGAGTCCACGATTGCTGCAGGCAGGGCATTCCACGCTCTCACCACCTTCTGTGTAAAGAACCTGCCTCTGACATCCGTTCTATAACTACCACCTCTTAATTTAAAGTTATGTCCCCTCGTGTTGATCATCACCATCCGAGGAAAAAGGCTCTCACTATCCACCCTATCCAATCCCTTGATCATCTTATACGCCTCAATTAGGTCACCGCGTAACCTTCTTCTCTCTAATGAAAATAACCTCAGGTCCCTCAGCCTTTCCTCATAAGCCATAACCACCATACCAGGCAACATCCTGGTAAACCTCCTCTGCACCCTTTCCAATGCTTCCACATCTTTCATATAATGCGGCAACCAGAACTGTACACAATACTCCAAGTATGGCCGCACTTTTGTACTTGGGGTAAATTATCTCACAAGAGTTTTAATCAAGATATTTATTTCATTTTTTTTGTCGCTTTCCTTTTCCTCAACAAAGGCTACCAAAAGAAAAAAACACTATTGAAGTGACATTCGTTTCAGCTTGTATACTATGCCGGAAGACAAACCTGTCTATCATATAAACTGTTAACTTTCGCAAAATCCAAAACAATAAACTAGCCATTCACACATCATTCTGACAAAGTTATGAATTAAAGGGGAAAAAACACAACCGGTTTTCAGGTTTCAAAAGATGAAGTAACTCTTTGAATTATATTTCAAAGGAGTTTTGGCAGAAAATTTTATACATTTAAAATTGAACATCATCTAAGTTCATATGTTTTTGGAGTAGAATTAGGTCATTCGTCTCATCGAGTGTGCTCTGCCATTCGATCATGGCTGATTATGCTTCTCAACCTGATGTTTCTACCTTCTTGTTGTAATCTTTCAACTCTTTAAATGTGCAAATTGACAACTCATCTGAGAGAACTAGTTGCTGCTCAGTTCTGTTCCAAATTTACTGTCCCTTATCGTGAGAATGTGACCATCGCCGTACCTTTGAACATACTCCCCTCATTCTGCCAGATTTCAAATAGTAATCCTACACAGTTCAATTTCTCTTCATACTAATGAACCTTATGTCTGGAATTAAGCTGGTGAACGTTCTCTGAACTGCCTGCCATAATATCCTTCCTGAAACATATGAACTAAAATGGTGCACAGTATTCTAAGTGCGGCCTCACTGCCTCGTAGAAATGCATTAAAATGCTCATTTTTAAATGACATTCCTTTATTCGCAGATGTCGACATTCAATTTTCCTTCCATATTATTTGCTGTATGTGCATGCTTGGTTTCCGTGACACACGAATGAAGACCCCGAGATCCCTCTGCACCGGAGCACCCGGATTCTCTCCCGATTTAGATAATAGAGTTGCCTTCCCATATTTTGAACCAAAATATGGTGGGGGAATGGTAATTATGAGACCATTAGGAGGGAATTTGGGTGCATAGGTTGGACTAGGAAACTACAAGGACTGGGAACATCTGAAATGTGGAACTTATTCAATGAGCAGCTACTGCGAGTCCTTGATAAGTAAGTCCCTGTCAGGCAAGGAGGATATCGTCGAATAAGGGAACCATAGTGTACTAAAAATGTTAATTCGCTGGTTAAAAGGATAAAGGAGGCTTATGTCAGGATGAGGCTTGAAGGCTCAGTTAGTGCACTGGGTAGCTATAGATTAGCCAGGAGGGAGTTAAAGAGTGAGTTGAGAAGAGCTAAAAGAGGACGCGAGAAGACTTTGGCTGATAGGATCATAGGCAATCCGAAAGCTTTCTTTAGATATATTAAGAATAGAAGCTTGGTTAGGGCAAGATTAGGGCCAGTCAGAGACAGCAGTGGGAAGTTGTGCGTAGAGCCTGAAGAGATTGGAGAGGCACTGAACAAATATTTCTCTTTGGTATTCGCGCAGGGAGATGTAAATGTAGTTGTGGAGAACACTGGGATACAGGGTTGTAAACTGGAAAGTTTTGAAATAGATAAGGAGGATATTCTAGATATTCTTGAGGGTTTGAAGTTAGATAAGTCCCCTGGGCCGGACGGGATTTACCCCAGGATTCTCTGGGAGGCGAGATAGGCGATTGCACAGCCTCTGGTTCTGATCTTCAAGTCATCGTTGGTTACAGGTAAAGTGCCAGAAGACTGGAGGATAGTGAATGTGGTCATTTTGTTCAAGAAGGGAAATAGAGACTTTCCTGGGAATTATAGACCAGTGAGTCTTACTTCTGTTGTGGGCAAAGTATTGGAAAGAATTATTAGGGATAGGATTTATAGCTATTTAGAGAGAAACAAATTGATTGGGGATAGTCAGCATGGTTTTGTGAAGGGTAGGTCGTGCCTTACTAACCTTATTGAGTTTTTTGAAAAAGTGACCAAAGAGGTCGATGGGGGTAAGGCAGTTGATGTGGTATATATGGACTTTGATAAGGCGTTCGATAAGGTGCACCATGGAAGGCTTCTGCAGAAAATGCAGATGTATGAGATTGAGGGTGATTTAGCTAATTGGATTAGGAATTGGCTAGCTGATAGAAGACAGAGGGTGGTGGTTGATGGAAATTATTCATCATGGAGTTCAGTTACAAGTGGTGTACGTCAGGGATCTCTTTTGGGGCCCCTGCTGTTTGTAATTTTTATAAATGATCTGGATGAGGGTATAGAAGGTTGGATTAGTAAATTTGTGGATGACACCAATGTCGGAGGAGCGGTAGCTAGTGAAGAGGGGTGTTATCGTTTGCAGAGAGACTTGGACAAGTTGCAGAGCTGGGCTGAAAGGTGGCAAATGGAGTTTAATGCGGAAAAGTGTGAGGTAATTCACTTTGGCAGGAATAACAAATGTGTAGAATATTGGGCTAATGGTAGGACTCTTAATACTGTTGAAGAACAGAGGGATCTTGGTGTACATGTGCATAGATCCCTGAAAGTTGGCAATCAAGTCGATAAGGTTGTTAAGAAAGCATACGGAGTCTTAGCTTTTATTGGTAGGGAGATTGAATTTCGGAGCCGCAACGTCATGTTGCAACTGTACAAAACTCTAGTGCGGCCGCACTTGGAGTATTGTGTGCAGTTCTGGTCCCCGCATTATAAGAAAGATGTGGAGGCATTGTAGAGGGTACAGAGGAGGTTTACCAGGATGTTGCCTGGTATGGAGGGCAGGTCTTATGAAGAGAGGCTGAGGGATTTGAGGTTGTTTTCGTTAGAAAGAAGGCGGCTAAGAGGAGACCTTATTGAAACATATAAGATGATTAGAGGTTTAGATAGGGTGGACAGTGATAGCCTTTTTCCTAGGATGGAGAAAGCTAGCACGAGGGGACATAGCTTTAAATTAAGGGGTGGTAGTTATAGGACGGATGTCAGAGGTAGGTTCTTTACCCAGAGGGTGGTAAGGGTATGGAATGCCCTGCCTGCTGCAGTTGTAGATGCGCCAAGTTTGGTGGCGTTTAAGAGGTTAGTAGATAAGTTTATGGATGAAAAGGGAATGGTTTAGGTTAGAGGGTCATTGCTTTTTCTTAATTGGTCGGCGCAACATCAAAGGCCGAAGGGCCTGTTCTGCGCTGTAATGTTGATTGATGTATGTTCTAAAACGCATTACCTCGCGCTTATCCACGTTAAACTCTATCTGTCACATGTTTGTTCACTCTGCGAACCTAAATATGTCAACCTGCAGGGATTGTATTTCCTCATTGCAACTTACTCTCCTGCCTATTTTTGTTTCACCTTCAAGTTTCGCTATGAAACCTCCTAACACCGTATTCAAGTCGGTTATTTGGACGATAAATACTTGAAGCCCAAGACTGATACCTGTCTCACGCACACGTTTCCCCGCCATAAACGGGAGAATTATTGCGATTGTTTGTCTTCTGTCTATCAGCCAGTCATCTATCAAATTTAATTCATTCACCCTTAATACCATGTAATCTAATTTTTTGAATTAACCATTTGTGCAGAATGTTATCAAACATCTTTCAAGTGCCCAATGCAATCGATCTGCAGGATCCCCATTATCCACTTTGTTACATACATGAAGAAATCTCCCAAAATCTTCAAATATGATTTGCCCTCATAAAATCAAGTTGACCTTGATTGATAGCGTTTTGACTTTCAACTTCCCGATATTGCCTCCCTGAAAATTGATTCTAACACGTTCTCAACAACAAATGGTTGCTGGTCAGTAATTTGCACATTTTCGCTCATTCGTTTTTAGAATAAGTTCATTACATTAGATTTTCAGAATTCACTGCAAACTTTCCCGTTCCCAGAGAATTTTCGAATAGTATAAGCCAGGGATCCACTACCTCCACCGCAGTTCATTTAACACTCTAGCGGATAGGCCATCAGAGCATTGGAAATTGTCTGCCTTCAATCCTAACAGTTTGCTTAATGTTATATATTTTTTTAAGTTTGAGTAATTTTATTTCCTTTTAGTTGTCCATTCCTTACATGCCCATCTTCTCCACCATTGGACCTGAGCTAAAGTATTCATTTAGCATCTCTGTCATTACAGCGTCCCAATGTGGAGATGCCTGCATTGTACTGTGGTAAACAGTAAGAATCCTCATAACACCAGGTAAATGTCCAAAGGGTTTATTTGGTAGCAAAAGCCACTAGCTTTCGGAGTGCCTGCTGCCAGTTCGCCAGTCAGTAAGAGTTCTATTCAAAAATAGGGCATCTAAAGACATACACTCAGTTTATCAAATAATGACTGGAATTTATTGCCAAATTGAACATTGACCTTTTATCCTAAATTCAATCCAGCCTATGAAAACCAATTGCATCTGATCGCGTTTCTCTCCAGTGTTGATTACTGAACGTTGTTCTGACAGCTCATCAACAAGTTACGGAAACTTGAAACTTGCAACATCTATCCTTAACTCATATATTGTGGCAGACTAGAAAGAAAATCCGTTTTGTTTGTGAAATATAGATTCACTTCTATGATTCAATATCGACTCTGCCAAATCCATAACTACTTCCTAAATATCTTAGAACATAGAACATTACAGCGCAGTACAAGCCCTTGGGCCCTCGATGTTGCACCGACCAACGGAACCAATTTTATGTCCCTCTATCCTAAACAATTCCATTGCTAGCCATGTTATCTTGTTGCCATACTCAATGAATTAAATAGCAATGCATTCTTTACATTTTTCTTATTTGTATCTAACATGCCGTCCTGTCACAGTTATCTTTTTCGTTTACCTTCCACATCTGGCTTATATTTCCAAGTTTGAATTATTTCAGAGGGATTCATTCTTCTTTATTGAATTTTGACAGGTGATGATCGATTAATACCAAGGCAGTCATCCATTTCAATATTCTGCGACGCAGATCTGACAAATGTGATTCCACTGTTTGATCACGTCATCTTATCCAGCTTGTGTTTGTATGAATGATAACAATTTACAGATCCTTCTTTAGAATAGCCATCGTTATTTCCGCGACGCGTTGAGCAACTCTCTATTTAAAGGCATACACAAATTATTTATTTCGACTTTTTCTTTTCAATGATTATCTGATTCACTGTTATATACACTCCCAGTCCTGTTCAAAGCATTCGCGTTAGCTTACGGAATTATTTCCGACTTTCATACTTGCAAGTAGCCGTGCAGTCGTATCAAATGTTTCCCCCTCGCCCAATTACTCGTTCCTGTTCATTTTCTTAAAAATGTTTTCTTGATTCTCTGTTTGCAGAATTCTAATACGGCCCAGATTCTAGGGCTTACCGTTTGAACTTTACACCTATCCCTTTGATTGAAAGAAATATTTGATTTCGTTGGCTAGAATTGGAATATTGCCTTGGTAGCTTTTGCATTAAATGTACGAATGCGTGTTGTAAGAGATGGGTGACTTTTTTCGACCAATAATTGGCATGATTAGCTAATGGAGATTTAATGTACGGTAAAATACTACCACATCATATTGCACCACAACTCTTCATTCCTGCCACTGATTACATATGTTGTTCACCCCTATTTGTCCCTAGTCAATATCCGTCGTTAAGTTTTGATTATTTAGTGCTAGTTAAAAAAAAATCCTAACGCTTTTACGTTTCTTGTTCTTCATTATTTCAACGGAAAATGAGTAGATATGTTGATCTTTAGTAATGATAACTCTCAGAATTACCACTGTTACAGAGATTTTGCAGCATGGATTGCGTCGTTTCCTTCAACAGTTCTCCCCAAGGGTTATGCATTATAAATATCAATAGCAACAACAGTGAGAATTTATCAATGTTTATGTGTTCAATGTCATGTCCAGCATAATGGAGAGGGCATGATTTGCATGTCCTTTCTGCTTGGTGTAATCTATCTGCTGTTTTACTTCTTTTTTCACTCATTGTGCCTTCATACTGTTCTGTTCACCATTGCAAGTGTTACTAATTTAATCAAATATGTTATCATTTCAATTCAATGTAATCATTTTTTCCAGTTTGTGTAATTCTGCCACACTACAAGAATTAACAGTACATCGGTATATGCTTTATTAGGAAATGCCTCAATGTTTTGCAATGATGTATGTCGACACAGACACTCGTAAATGTCTTCTTGCATTAACCTTTTGGAGTTGATTTCGGTGTGTCTGTGTTGGGGGATGTTGTTGGTGGTGGGGGTGGGGTGGGAATGGGGGGGTTGTACTGTTTGATGACAATGTTGGCGTTACTGATTCCAATGTAAGTCATGTATGTCCCTCTGCCTGACATATGCTTACTCATGGAAACATCGAATTGAGTAACTCGCAAATGGCTTAAAGGGATAAAAACATGCAAATGCATTTGTGTTTTCATCAAAGCAGAAGAAATTCTCAACAAGAAGCCCGAGTAGGCCATATGACTCCTCAAGCGGACTCCGCCATTCTACAAGGTCGTGAATGCTCTTTTCATCGACTCAGCTCCACTTACGTCACCACTCGCCATAACTGTAGATTACTTTTGAAATGCTACCTTTTCCTGTCTTCAAAACATTCATTCAGGCACCTCACCGGTTCACTGGCCAGTAGATTCCACAGATTCACAAAACTTTGGGAGAAGGATATCGTTGCCGAATTAGTTCTAGTTTTTTTTTTCCTAAATATTTTAAGGACCAGCTTCCTGGATCTCGTTTCACCTGCCAGTGAAAACAAACTCCTGCTTCTATCTTATCTACACCCGTTATAATCTTTAATGTCTCGTCCCCTCGTTCTTCTGAATTCCCCTGAGCATATTCCCAGTTTACTCTGTCTCTCCTCATAAGCCAAACCTTTCAACCCGGGAATCGACCTGTTGAATCTCTTCTACACTTCCACCAGTGCCATTATATCCTTTTTCAAGTAAAGAACCAAAGCTGTACGAGGTACTCTTCTTGTGGTCTGATCGACAAGTTTTTCAGCAGCAGTACGATCTCCTTGTTTTAAAACTCCATTCGTCTAGCAATTTCATCTGCCGTTTTAATTAACTGCTGTACCTGCAAACCGAATTTTTGTGATACATGCTCAATGACAACTAAGTCCCTCAGCACAGCAGCATGCTACAATTTGTGCCAGTTAAGTAATATTCAGTTTTGTTCTTATTCCAACCAACATTGATGACCTCACATTTACCAACATTGCATTCGCTCTGCCGGACCGCGACCCAAACATTTAATGATCTATATCCGTTTGCAGACTTCCGGTGTCCTCTGGGGAGTTTGCGCCACCACACACCTTAGTGGCACCTGCAGATTTTGACGCACTACACGTGGTTCGTAACTCCAAATTATCTATGTAGATTGTAACCAATTTTGGTCGCAAATCCGGTGCCTAAGGCAGAGCACCATTCATTGATTGTCAAGCAGAAACAAAGAAAAACAAAACAAAACAAAACAAAAAAATTCACGTACTTAGTCCTTCCCTTTTGTTAGTTAACGGACCATCTATCCATGCCAATACATTTCCCATAGCACCGTGCGTCTTTATCTTATGTAACGGTCTTTTGTGTGGTACGTTGACAACTACCTTCTGGAAATCCAGATAGAGCACATAACCACGTTCTTCCTTTTCCACCAAACACGTAATGTCCTTAAGTAATGTTACCAAATCAGTCAAACACGACCTGCCCTTCGGAAATCCATGTTCCGTCTTTCCAATGGGACGATTCTCACCCAGGTGTCTCGCTATTTCTTCCTTGGTGATAGATTCAAACATTCCCCCTACAACTTAAGTTAAGTTAACCGGGCAGTTGCTGTCCGCCTTTTGTTTACCTTATTTTTTTAAAAAAACACTGACGTTATATTTGTTTCTTTGCAATCGATGGAACCATCCTGGAGTCGATCGTTTTTTTTTTAATTACCACGAGTGCATTTGGTATTTCAGCCACGATATTTCTTAATCCCCAGGATGCATTCCCTCAGGACCAGGAGAAATGTCCAACTACAGGTCCATTCGCTTGTCCAATACTAACCCGTTAGTGATAATGATAGTTTCTAAGTCCACAACTTTTTGTCATCAATTGTTGTTTGTTTATGCCTTTCACGTTGAAGAACGACACAAAAACATGTTAAATGTCTCGACCATTTCCTAATTCCCATTTAGTGCATGCCCCTTCTCATCATTCAAATAATGTATGCAGGTATGTATGTGTGTGTATACACACACACATACACACACACACACACACACGCACATATATTATTTACTCAGTGTTTTATGTGTTATATGTTCATTGAAATTAAGCAATCTTCGCTATATATGTATAAGCGAACTCATTTTCATAATCCGCTTTGTATTTGTTTTCGAGCTGTTTTCATGGCTTTCTGAAGACTCATAATTTTCCCCAATCCTATAGTTTCCCTGCAATCTTTTCAACTTGGTATGCATTTTCTTTCAGTTTGAGGCCCTCATTGATTTGCTCAGATATCCCTGGTTGAATATCAATTTTACTACATTTCTTCCTTACCAGTATTATACACTTCTGCAGAGCCCTGTGAAAAAAAATCACTTCGAAAGTGCTCCCATGTTGCTCAATTGTCTCACCAAAATGTTTTCCTCCCAGTCTACCTTAGCTAACCTCCCCTCCCCCATTTCATTACAGTCAACTTTCATTGAACACAAGAGATTGGCATTACGTTTTAACTTCTCGTGGTCCATCTGTATTTTAATTTCAACCACATTGTGATTACTTCTTTTGAGAGGATTCCTAACTGTAAGATCGTTAATTATTCATGTTTCAGTACACATTACCAAATGTTGGATACCTTGAACGCTCGGAGACTTCTTTATATAATTTTCAAGGAAATTGTCGCAGATCCATTCCCTGAACTCTTCCACGAGGCTGCCTTGGCCGACTTGATTTGGCCAACCGACATGTGGGTTAAAGTCTCACATGATTATTGTTGTACCATTTTTACATGTGTCAGTTGTTCCTTTGTTTATTCCTCGCCCCACTCTGATGTTACGATTATGCAGTATGCCTGCAAATGTCTGTTGTTCTCCTTGTTATTTCTAGTTTGACCTGATTTTCATTTAACCAATATCATCTCCATCGCTTTAATGTCATCCTTAAATATCAGAGCTTCTATAATTAGGATGATTGAAAACGTCTTTTCTAAGGCAAATCGTGTGTTCCTCATGGCATGTTGCCTACCCGGTGTCAGGATGTGGGACATCTCTGACCGACTAGAAACAATATTGGAGTAGGAGTGCGAGCTCTCGTGTTCAACCTTAAGACAAACAACGTAGGGAGGTCTAGGAAAAAATCCGGTTAGAGGATTATCAGGCAGTAAAAGTTTATTCAAAGAAAGCTCCTTAATGGTTTTGATCTCTGGATTAGCACCCGATCACCCAGCAAATTGGCATATGGTTGGGAAAATTAGTGAAGTTGCTTTCCTTGCGTTTCTGTCTGTTCTTCAGAATCGTGGGACACCTTGGATATTTATCTCCAAGTCATGACAACCTTGCAACCATATCTCTGTAATAGCCATCAAACTTACTCGTTCTCGATGATATGTGCCATCAACTCATTTATCTTTTTTTTTTATTTTGAATGCAACGAAGATTTACATAAGCTGCCCTAAATCTACTTTGTGTATCTTAATTTTGAATCTTAACTACACCAATTACATTATCTACTGAATTCTCCTTCCTGCAAAAGTGTTTCCCAATTTTTTGATATGCTTGAAAACTTTTCCCTGCATGCTCACTTTTTGTATTCTCCTTTAGCCTTTATAGTTTTACTCTTCCCTTTCCCCCCAAGTTGATAGCTTAATGGTCGTCAGACCATCCTATTCTTCGTTATCGCTGGAAAACTGTTTCAAGGTCTGTTCAAGTGAAAGTCTACCCAACGGTACAAACCTTTTCTAATACTGTTTTTTTTTATTTCCGCCTTTTCTAATGTCAATGCCCCATGAAATTGAACTCCTTTTCTCTCGCACCATTCTTTTAGGCATGGGCTATCTTCACTTTTTTTTTTCAAATTAGGCTATTTTATATTAAGTTAGATGTATACTCACCGTGCTGCTGCTCTGACCTGCAACTGCTTCCTGGAGAATTTTCCTTGATATGGGCTTTCACTGTGACTTTTTTTTTAGAGGGGGAGGTTCGGAGTCATACCCCGAAGTAGTTTTCGGACTTCAACTCTTCCTCTACAACAGCTCCTGCACAAACCAATTTCGGCAAACATTCACTGCACCTACGTGAATGGCCACAGCAGTCAATGAACGTTGCATCTCTGCTGCCCTTGCTGGATGCTTGAGTTCATGCAATTTCGGGGAGGAGGGGGGCGCGTGGAAGATGTCATCAGGAGTTTAACTTTGCCGGAGCAGTAACTGCGTGCATGAAAATTTTCCCGGCAACAAACAGCTAGCCACGATGCTCTGCCCGCATATGCTGTACACTTCCTTCAATTAATCTCGAGGAGCGGTGCCTAAGAGGGTGTCACCTTCTGGAAGTAGTGACTGTGCCTATGCAAATCTTCACCACGACAACCAATCAACGTCATAGATTTGCTGCCCTTGATGGATGCTTGCCTTCGCTCAAACTCCAGAATCAATGACAGGAATACATGAATTAGCAAACAGTGTTTTAACGCGGACAGAAACAAAAAAACACAACTGCAAATCTATGTTAAATTTTCGAGTGCACATTTTGGCTGTTCTGAGAGAGTTTTCTTTCACTTACAGAACTGGAAAAAACAATAACAACACGAAATGAGACATGTAAGAAAACAGCAGAAATAATACTTGTCATAAAATTGCAAATGTCCACATGCAGTCCTTCAAGCTAACACAAGATATTGGATCGTTGAATGCGTTTTTTCGCTGCTAGCGTTAGAATGTTCTTCAAATACCGCTCAGTAGCTAATGGTTTTTGTGAATAGATGTTCTGCTAAATTCTCATTGAGTATTAAGCAAACATATCAAATGAAGTATCCTATTTTCACGTGGAATGCCCATGTTACTTCTGTGACGTAATATATAAACGTCATTGATTTGCAAGGAGCTGAACAAATGGCAGCTATTGCAACAGGGTAATTAGACAGCGAGGATATTTTCATGCACTGTTATATTATATTAGACATTTTTCTTTGTATTCACGCGATGGGCATTTATCACAAATTAGTACATATTCGAAGACAGACTTGCATCACATTTATACTCATAAGTGTAAAATAGTAACTATGAATTCTGTGAGGGCAATATCAGAGCAGTTCCTAGCATGAAATACGTTTGATCAAGCTGCTTCACGTTTTACTCTTTCTCAATAACAGCCCCAGGATTAAAATAAATTCTAGCGTCAGGAAACATGATTTCCCTGTTAATTATCGTGTTACAGTAGTATATATGCGTTACTGCTTCATGTTTCGTAAATAATGTTTTATTTGCATTTTATTTAAACGGTGCACAGAATATGCATATGAAGGATTCGATTATCGGTTGAAAACATAATTTGTATTTTACTTTTAGGGCTAAAGCTCAAGGCCTGCGAAAAAGGTGAAAATATTGGACAATGTTCCATGAAACATTTCGGAAACATCAGTTTACCATTCTCTTTCTATGTATTAAAACTTATTTATTTCAATTCCTAGCTCTTCATGAGAAATGCATTAACGATGGTGATTGACGTTAAATTAACAGATTACGTTGTGAACATATTGGGAGCTATTGACATATGACAATCAAGGACCGTAGCAACCAAAATAATCCAAATGCGACTGTGAGTTTTTATTGTGCAGTGGAACGCAGGCATTAATTATTGTTGTGGGTCGGTAGCGGAAGGACAAAATGTACAAGGTGGTATGTGAGATTGTAAAAGATGAGTTGAAGTTTGTCGAAGATTTTTTTTTTAGGCTTCAGAAATGTTGTTGAAGCTGCAATCAGCGATTTAATCAGAGAACGGTTACAGCATGTAAGGGCGCCATTGGTCCTTCGAATCCACGCCAGACAGGGGGCGCCCATATGCTTTTACAGTCCCCAAATGATTCAGTTGACCAATAGCCCAGTGTGTTACAGCACTTAAAGCGCAGAACCAGGTCCCTTTTAAATGCGTTGAGGATACTGACTCCACCATGAACTTGGTCAAAGATGTTCTTAACACTCAGCACCTTTTGCGTTTGACAGGCTTTTCCTCATGTCCCGCTACAGTTGCTGCCATTCCTCCTATATCTATGCCCCCTGGTTCTCGAATTGTCGATTAAAGGAATTAATTAGAACGTTTCTACTCCAGCTCTTCCCTTGATAATTATATACCCCGTTTTCATGTCACATTTCAACCTTCCGAACTGCAAGGAATTTACTCGCATTCTGTCCCATCCGTCCTCATAATTACACTTTTCCTAACTTAGGAAACAGATTTTAACCCTCTTTTTCACACAACCTAGAGAAATTTCTATGATGGGGTGGGCAGAAATGTGCATAATACTCCAGTTGTGATTTCACCAGTGTTCCGTACAGTTGCAATATTATATCCTTACTTTTATCTTTTACATGTCTGCCAATCTGCCAAAGAAGGACATTGTTCCGTATGTCTTCTTGAACAATCTGTCTCCGTTTAACAAACTGAATAATTGCATTTTTTTTCATCCTAATCACAGTTCGCATTGCACCCTTTAAAGGGTAAAAATGAATTAAGTATTGGTTCATCTCTTCGAAATCCCCAGCTCCTAAACTGTTCTCTGATAATTATTACTCTACTGAAAGTGAAGTTTCAGTGGAGATTTTACTTCGGAACACAATTATGACTCCGCAAACACATTATATCAAAGTTATGCCTTGTTGTCCATTATTTCCCTTTCATTTTGCATGTCTCTGTTTCCCACATGCCATTAAAGGCATACTAAATCTCATGAGGATTGATTTTTTTTAGAATATTTCGCTGCTTACAAACGCTTTCTTTTTCATCCAAATGTCAAAAGCTATATATTCTGACTGTCTGGAATTTGTTGATTGGATTCCAGCAGAGCGTAGGTAATAGCATCAGCGGACCCTAACTGCTGCCACCGTTCATGACAAAGGTATGGACATTTGATAGGTATTTACAACAAACATGCCATTCCACTGCTGCCCCTACAGCAATCTAGGGAACGAAGGCCTCAAGCACATTGTCAATTCACTGCATACCGTTGCAACATTTGTTTAGCGATCGTGGTATTTGGTGGTGTTCTGTAAGGTATTTTTTTGAT
The DNA here is from genome assembly GCA_024679065.1 of Sphyrna mokarran. Classification (NCBI taxonomy): domain Eukaryota; kingdom Metazoa; phylum Chordata; class Chondrichthyes; order Carcharhiniformes; family Carcharhinidae; genus Sphyrna; species Sphyrna mokarran. The sequence continues at coordinate 9,090,384 of JAGIQG010000016.1, read as the reverse complement.
ATTCCACAAGCGTCGCGCGTAACGGGCATTATAATATCAGGCAGAACATTGCAAAGCACAAAAATGAAGTAATTAATTACAAATGACTCAGGGTAAGGGATAAATGGAGGGATCAAGCGGGAAAAAAAAATGAAATCACGCTGCAATGCTGACTGAGGGCATACGTTCTGTATTAAAATTAGCCACAGTAAGATTCGGATTTTTTTTAAAGGTCAAATAGACATTGCATATTGTGAGGATAATAGGCGTTGTCTGCTCATGTCAGGAGACAAAAAATTGATGTCAAAAAACGAGGAACGCGTCGCAATATCAAATTATATCTCTTTTTTATTGGAACTGCTTATTTGCATTGTTTTTTATGCGTCTTTTTGCCTTTCGTTTCTTCCACTACACTGAAGACTTGTTTTACCAATGCCTACAAGGATACAAAAAATGCTGCTGTTCAGTTGAAATGACTGCAGTTCAGCAGCATTTATCATCCAGAATATTACCAAAAGAAAATGGAAAAAGTCAGATGAAGGTAGTCGAGGCTGCATATCTATACATACAATTTACTGAATTGTTATAAAAGACCTGAGCTGTTTCTCTTGCGCAAAAGCAAAAGCTTCCTGTGCATCGTTCGTGTGTCATAGCTGTGGGAAATCTTCCACCACATTCCCACTGAATTCAATTTTCATCCGGCTCACCATGTCACAATGACAAATTGCGACATTTTTGTCAATGACAGTCAATCTCACCTCAACATTAATATTCCGTTATTTTCACCAATATGTTCACCAATATTACCAATGTGTTCACGGGTGGAACGAACCTTATACAGTGCAACTTATCTTTAACTGTACATAATATTGCTTCGCAACTCCCGCTTCATAAAACTCTCAGTACCTTACTGCAATTAGGAATAATGCGATAAGTCGAATAATTTCGGACTGGAATTGTTTTACTTTTAGTTCATAGGAAACTTCTGGAAAATTTACACGTTGTTATACAAATGCTCGTGTTGCAGTTGTCATGCAAGGGCATATCGTATGAAGTTGCAAGTACAAGAACAATGTTTTTTTAGTTCCACTACTTATAATATGTTCCAAATTGTGTGCAACAACCCGTTGATTCCGTCTCAGATCGATGTGACGTGTTTAACTCAACATTGAAACCTGTAGTGCTGGAGATGCTTGGAGAAACCGAGTTGGGCCATTCACTGGCGGTACCAAAGGAAGATGCTCACAAATGTTTGGAGCATAATATTCTCCACTTTCTTCTATGGTGTCTTTGAGTGTATTGTTGTATCTTTCTCTGGCACGGTATTGTGAAATTCCCCAACATAACGCAGTGCTCGATGTTTCAGGATTGTGGGGATTAGATCAGGTCCATTGATTTGTCAAATTTTCGTTGTTTGGCATGTTAGTCCTGAAGTATGAAGTCGCAAGAACACGACTTCACTTCCAGTAATTTCTGGTTTTGTTCCTGGCAGTTCCTGTTGTGCAATGCATTGCATGCTTTCTGATCCTCATGATTGGTGCTGAGGGTAGAATGTCTGCTGAAACTGACATTTTTGAATAAAATATGAATATAATATATTTTTTCAATTAATATGTTTTTCTCGTTATAATTCGTAGTTTCTTAGTTGTTGAGATGCTAGATTTGTTCGATGTCGATCCCGTTTGGCTCGGAATGAATGCCTCTCCAAAATATGAACGTGCAAATGGACATTGGTCATCGATTCCAATTGTTACACATCTGCAGCAGGGTCATTGGAAAACAATTATCTAACTGATTATCTAACTAATTATCTAACAGTTGTTTTCGAACTGTCAACGTCTTATCTTCGTGCACGCAAAACGTGTTCTCCCTTCCAAGTGTTCACCATATATTTTGCTTCAGGCAGAATTTTGCCAAGTGGAATTGCTTCCCAATTTCCAAAAAAAAACCATTGAAAATTTAACACGTTTTATGGGGGAACCGACCAACTGCATTTTCTATTTAAAGCCACGCACAATTCTTTCTTTAACTATTGTATTCTTTCCTTCGCAATCAATTAATCAAAATGTTGGAAACTCTACCTAACAATAAAACTGATCATGCGACAGATCAATAGTCTAAGTACAACATTGTAAATAACCCTTTAAAACGAGTCATTTGCTTTATTTTCAGAACTAGACAGAGTGAAGGAGGCTCTCAAATACACCGGTGAGAATTTAAAATTGAATTTATGTGCCAGAAATCCGCTTATCTGGTTGTTGCATATGGTGAGCGCCGTATAGTTTGCATAACTTCAAGTTTAAACCGTGTTCGCGCAAAAAAATTAACAAGAGTACAATCATTATTTAAATCATGACGATTAACAACCATGATTTAAACCTCTGGCCTTCAAAATTAATGGCATGTGTTTACAGGTAGGAGGAGTTTGGCTTTTTAGAAACGAAAGCGGAAATGGATTAAAAGATGAAATTTTTGAACACTTTCTTAGTCGAGAGGAACGTAAAGCCTGAACTAGAAGATCAAATGTTGTTTCTCACATCAACATGAACAGCACTGGAAGATTTTAGCCGATTCATTACTGAACTGCGAACATGATGAAAATTGTGAAATGGATCAACAGAAGAAGATCGGGCCATTCTAGCAGATAGGGGGAATTTGCTCCACGCACTAGCTACAATATCCATGTTTCGTCTCGAGAAAAGAGAGAAAACTTTTTGAATGCAGTCGAAGGCAGTTACCTAAAATGAAAGAAGGGCCAGTGAATACCCGATTCTCATTGAAAGAACCTCGTCCAATTATTTTGTTCCCACTTTATGTTACCAATTCCCATTCCAGTTGAACGTTCCTCAAATGTTGCTGCTTTGAAATTTATGCCGAGGTAATCTGGAAAAAAAAGGTGGGAAAACACTTCAGTTCCATGATCATGATTCAGTCAGCAAATGCCGTAGTTAGAATAACATGTTTACCTATATTGTTCAACGGGACTAGATTCCGGCCACCAAGAGTTAGCATCAATGGTGGCTGGACGTACATTTCATATCGGTTGATAAAATGCGCCACGATGGCTGAGCGCATCCCGAGCAGAACATCGTGACGTGTTAACACACACATTTGATGTTTTTTTTTAAATGTAGTAAGGCTGTAGGCTTGGAAGGCGACCGGACATGTCTTGGCTTAAGAATCTGACAACAACTTACCACCCAGTGCAAAACTGGGAAAAATAGTTGCCGCTTGCAAGCTGAATTTTCAGGTCGTTTTTGTCTTAAGTGAACAATGACCCCTATACTGCAATGAGTGCACCCAAGGCGCGATTAATTCGTAATGAGTTTCGCAAGATTTGTGTCTGGTGGATAACTAAGATTTCTGAGAATAACTAAGATTTCTAACATTACGTAACACAGAAAAACAATAGACCACAGGGTATGTCCTATTAGCAGATACTGTCAACAGCAGAATGTCCTATTCAGAAGACCCATAAGGAGCAGCGCTTGAAACAAATATACTTCTGTATGTATATCAAATCATATTGTTATTAACATTATGCCAAGTTGTCAATAGTAATACACAAATCATATCAATTTATCTCTAATTTTTGAGCATGTTAGTAATGGGCTGACGTTATTTTGATCTGGTTAATTTCATTGTTTTTTTTTTGTTTCTGACATAAGGTCATGATAATTGAGCCTTGCGCAACATTATGTTAACTCGATTTTTTACAACAAAGGGATTTTGAACTCTGTCCATGGATGATGTGTTGCATCAGTTGCACATGGTTCGATGGGGAAAAAAAAAGTTCAGGGGTATGTATTCGTTCAAACCTCACTATTGGCTTTAATTGACCTGCTCGCCACAAGAATTCCGTTCCATCCAGCACTTCCCATAGTCATACGTGTCACAGCAAGGAGCGCAAGATGAACCAATCTTTTGTTGACTACTGAGTGAGGGTACCACATGTATTTCTGACGTATTTGCACGTGGCATGGTGTCATACAATTTTTGTGTCAGTGATTATGCTGAGTAGTGGCACCAAGCACTAGCACCCAACTAACCTGTAGCTGGCACGAATTTGGGATGAAATACCAATAATATGAATGAGGGAATTTCGAAACTGCTTGTATTATCACCTAGACCAGGACAACAAATTATTTCACAGAAACTGGAACTCACAATTGATCATTGATAACCATGCATTCAAAATCGAAGTAGCATTGCTTGTTTATGATTTGATATTTTTAAACGAATTTGATTATATTCGGTTTATTATTGTCACATATATGAATATACAATTACATATATGTATATTGTACATGTATACAATATGTACAATTGTATATTGTACATATACAATTGTAATTGCGCGCTATACGAAGCATATTGTAGAGAAGGAAAGAAAACAGAATGCAGTGTTGCACTCAAAACGAGGTGTAGAGAATGATCAACTGAATGCAAATTATGATAGCAACAGAGAAGACGCTGTTGGATATGAACTTTGACTCATTCATCATTTTCCTAACGGAAGAACATGGAACATGGAAAACAGAATGATCACGGTGCACGGAGTCCTTAATTATGATGGCTGCTTTGCTGAGGCAGCGGGAAGTATAGACAGGGTCAATGGATGGGAGGGTGACGGATTGTGCGACATCCACGGTCTGTTGTACTTTCTTGCGCAGAGCAGGATTCATACAAAGCGCTGTTACGACCAGAAACAATGCTTTCTATGATGCACATGTAAACATTCATGAGAGTTGTTGCTTACCTGCCAAAGTCCCGTAGATTTCTGAGAAGGACTTCCTTAATTATATTGTCGAAATGTGGGTACCAGGACAAGTTGTTGGTGTCCTGGGCACCAACAAACGTGAAGCTCTTGACTCCTTCTATTACGTTTCCCACTGTGGTTCCTGAAGTTGTTGAGAATTGCCTTTGTTTTGTTAACGTTGAGGGAGAGATCATTTTCGCTGCACCAGTCCACCAAATTATCTTCTTTATTCCAATAATCTGTTTCTCTACTGTTTGTGATCAGACCTGCTACAGTGGCAAATTTAGCAAACTCGGAAATGGATTTGGAGGAAAATTTGGCCACACAGTCAGAGATATAAAAGGAGGAGTAAGGAGTAAGGGCTGAATACACAGTCCTTTGGGGCACTGGCATTGAAAATGATCGTGGACGATGTATTGAAGTCGCTATAAGATAAAAAAGGCATATGCTGTACAGCATATCGGAACAATATGTGCACTGCCTGATTTGAAAGCTGTCAAAGCAGCACTATTGTCACTTTGACATATTACGATAATACGCTGGATGAGGAAAACCCAATCTTTGCAATGCAAACGTATGTTATTTAAAGAAACATCAAGTGAGAACGAGGATGCCTCCAAGACCAAAGGTTGAACTTTAAAATCTACAATTGATGAAGTCCAAATCAAATGAATAAAAATAGTTTTGTCATTGCATTGATGATACTGGGAACTACGATAGTAAAGACATTCCATTCTATGCTTCTTTGTTTGCCCAAGTATGTTTTAGACTTTCAAAATCATTAGGTATTTGTAAAAAAAAAAAGAGTTAATACAGAGAACGTAGTGAGAAAATTATCCCAAAAATGAGCTGTTAGCCAAGGTGCATGCAAGCCCTCTGATAGGATGCCTTTCAAATTTGCATCTTACTCGACCACTTATTTGTTATTTGAGAGATTTTGTGCCTCGTGTCGTGTGTTATTTCTCATGCCATGCATTATGCCATGTAAACTTAAACCAAAGCAACACTGGAACGAATGGCATTACATTTGCCATGTACATATATTCATCTATGTGAAATATTTTTCTAAAATCATATTGAACGCATTTTGTCAACTTGCAGACTGGCTCTTTACATAAGGATTTCGCAACAGCACCAGAACGGTGAAGCTGATTGGATGCTGCTGGGAGACTTTGTATAGGCTAAGTGACTGCTTCCAGAAAGTAGTTTGTGGAGGAGCTGTTGTGATGGAGTAGTTAAACTCCAAACATGACTTCAATGTTTCCCTCCATATCTCCTCTACTAATCAAAGAAATGCAATGGCGAAGACTCCAATCAAGGGGAAACATAACGGCCCGCAGTCTAAGGGTGGAACAGTGGCTCTGTGAGTATAATTCCATCTGACATCAGGAATCGGTGGCCTAGCTTCCAGAGAGCACGCTGGGGGCGGAGCAACAGGAGTACTGTGAGTATAAATCTAACTTCTGGAAAGAAGAACCCGGAAAAGGACGCTGTGACCTGATTAGCAGTTAGGAAATCTGTGCTAAATTTGAAAAAAAAACATTGCAAAACTTAAAAAAAACGAAGTAGAGATGGCTGCGAAGGTGATGAGCTATAGTTGTATGATGTGAGAGTTGGCAAATCCCATTGCGAGCTACAATCAAGACATGTGCACTTGGTGTTGGTCGCTCGAAGATCTACTGCTCAGAACTGATGAACTGGAGTCCGAGCTTTAAACGCTGTGGCACATCCGGGAGAAGGGTGTTTACCTGGACACTTTGTTTCAGGAGGTGATCACATCCAGTAGATTGGTACCTATAATTCCCTCAGTGGTCAGGAACAACAACATGTGAATGCAAGTGAAGCAGGGAGGCGGATCCGGAATTCAGGAACTGAGTAGCTGTAGCTCTTGACATTGCCCAATGACAGCTCCATGTGTGGATGAAGACAAGGATCGTCGCGGGATAAGCGTGGTACAGAAAGAAATTCAATAGTGAGGATCAAAAAGGCAAATGGTAGTATAGGTGATTCTCTTAATTAGGGAGATTGATACATTTATTTATAAGCCAGAACGTGAGTCACAATTTGTATGTTCCCTGCCCTCTGCGACAGTGAGGGACATTCCTCTGATTTGAGAGGACCAACCTATTGTGGTTTAAGTCGGAACAAACGACATAGACAAGACTAGAAAGAGGACCTGTTTGAGGACTATGAGCCAGTAGAAACTGAATTCAAGAACAGTCCTCAAGATTTATAATATCTGGATTCATTCCAGAGCCACGTGCAAAATGGCATAGGGTTGAGCGAATTAAGAAATGATCGTGCGGCTACAGGAATGAGGCGACAACGAGTAATTCCATTTCGGGGTGGCGGGGAGGGGTGTGGGCAATGACATCAGTATTGGAGCAGGATGGATATGTACTGTTGCGATGGTATTAACCTGAACTGAACGTGGACCAGCGAAAATGATCTAGCGAAAATCATAAATAAGGTGGTCACAATGACATTAAACTAACAAGTTGGTATAACTTGCAGAAAAATGTCATGGTTAATATTAGCAAAGAAGCAGAATGATATGTGGGGAGAAGGTTCAAATTACATCAAAAATCAGGGACAAAAATAAAATGAGAGCCCAGGAGATTTTATTACTGGAAGTGTTTTGAATTCAAAAAGAACGTACTAAACAAGCAAAATGACACTTCATCTGAATTCTGAGTATTTGAAACAAGGTAAATGAGTTTATGGCACAAATCTTCTGGAACGAGTATGATTTGAAGGCCGTTTACGAGGCAGGGTCGCAGGATGATCATGACAGAGAGTCAAATATCCAATATCAGACTGTTCAGAAGGACAGGCAGCAAGAAAAGGGGGATGGTGTAGTTCTGATATTGTTTAAATAAAGACATCAGGAGTAATGAAAAATGGCACAGAGCTTATGGAAATTAGAAATAGCGAGGAAAAAAAGTCACTGCCAAGAACAGTCTGAAGACACTAACTAATAACATTATGGTGCAGAGGAAAATAAACACAGAAATAGCAGATTTATATGAAACTGTTACAGTCATTATCGTGAGCGATTTTAATCTACGTGTCGATCAATCAAAACAGTGTAATCACGTCAGGTTTGTGAAGGAGTTCATGAAATTGACTCTTGATAGCTTCCTTGAACATGGTGCATTTGAACTTACAAGGTAGCAAGCTTTTTTATTTAGATCTGTTCCTGCGTGAGGAGCCAAGAATAACTAATAAACCTAGCGAATCTTGAATTTAAAATCCAGATGGAGCGTGAGATGTTAAAATCCGATGCTACTGTCTTTTTTTTTTGCTGAAATAAAGGAGACCACAAAAGGATGAAGGAGGATTTGGGGGAAGTAGACTGGGAGCATTTTTTTTTTGTTCGTGTAATTGAGGATCAGTGAATGATTTTGAAAGCGATCTTTCAAAGTAGTCAACAAAAGTGTTACCAATGATAAAGAAGCGTTGCAAAAAAACATCAATGATGGATATCTAAAGAAACAACGAAGGCTTCCGCATTGAAAGAAAATGTGTACAAATGGGCAATGGTTAGTGAGAAAGAAGAGGTTTGGGATTTTAAAGGTCAATTGAAAACCACAAAAAAGTCAATGAAGAAAAGTGAGATGGATTATCAGAGTACACTCGCTCATTTGTGTTTGTAAGACATAGCAAAACTACTACAAATATATATAACGAAAAAGAGTAACTAAAGCAAATATTGATCCTTCAGAGGATGAGAAGGAGATGTATTAGCTGGAAATGAAAAATGGCTGAGGCATTGAACAGCTATTTTGTGTTGGTCTTCACAGTGGAAGACACAAATCACATGCCAATAATTGATGACAAGAAGGCAAGAGCAGGTGACGACTGAGCAACTATCTTTTTTTTCATGAAAGACGAAGCTAATGAGTCTAAAGGTAGAGAATCTCCTGGTCCTGATGCAATGCATCCCAGGGTACTAATAGTAATGAAGGGGGAAATAGCAAATACACTACTGATAATTTACCAAACCTCACTGGATTCTGAGATTGTTCCCGCAGATTGGAAAACAGCAAATGTGATGTCATAGATTATTAAAAGTGGTAGACAAAAGGTGGATAACTACAAGCGTGTTAGATTAACTTTTGTAATGGGGAATATGTTTGAATCTATCATCAAAGAAGAAATAGTGAGTCAATTGGGAAAACAGTAAGTAGTCTCACAAGATCAGGTTGAAGGCCAACATATTTATTTAGCAGCACGAGGCTCGGAGAGTTTCCCTTTGTTAGGTGAGTGAAGCTTTGTTTCACAAACAGAAGATGTATGGGCATAAAGTAAATTATGAGATAATAGTTGGAGTACGAGTCAGAACAAGTAATCAAATCTTTATAGGTGCAATGTAAGTGGAGAGATTAAAGAAGTGTAAATTTCCTGCAATCAGGTCAATTAATGACAGTTAAGCAAGTCATCGGCGTTACAGATAGAGTGCATGAACCCAACATCCCTGTTGAATGTTTGGGAAATCGGAAGATGCAACATGAGTTATGAAGATCAGGTGTTGCTTGCTATTTGGTGGATATCTTTGAGAACATTACATGCACAGTGGACAATTGGGAACTGTTGATGCGGTGTTTCTGGATTTCCAAAAGAAACTTGACAATGTGCTGCACCAAAGACTGCTGCATAAGATAAAGGGGCACAATATTTCTGGTGATATATTAGCATGGATAGAGAATTGGTTAAAGAACAGATAGCAAAGAATGGTAGTAAATGTGTTTTTTTTTGTTTGGTGAACAGTAACTAGCGATGCTCTTCAGAGATCAGTGCTGGGACCACAACTGTTTACCATTTACACAGATGATTTTGAGTTGGGGACCAAGTGTAGTGTGCCAAAATTCGCAATGACAGTAAGATAGGTAGCACAACAAAGTGTGCAGAAGACACTGAAGAATGCTATTGATAGTTCAAGTCAACAGAAAAGGGTATGACTGATGGATTCCGGTGTTGGCAAATGTGACGCTGCTTTTTTTTTGTTGGAGCAACAGCAAAATAGACGACTTCATTAAATGGTAAAATGCAACTTGCTGCTGTGCCCACGGACCTGCGTGTCCTTTACTCCTTCGTGGGACATGTACGTCGCTTGTTGACCTGAATTTATTGTCCATCCTTCGCTATCCTGGTGAAGGTAGTGAGCTGTCTTCCTGAATCTCTGCAGAACATGTTCTGTTGGATGATCCACGGTGCCTTTAGTGGAGGGGGGGGGGGGGTAACTGCGGGATTATGGGCACGCGACTACAAAGAAGCGGCGATATTTTTCAAAATCTGGATGGTGAGTAGCTTGGTGGATAACTCGAAAGTGATGCTGTTTCCATTTAACTGCTGCTGTTGTCCTTTTAGATGGAAGTGGCCGTGGCTTTTGAAGGCACTGTTTAAGGAAATTTGGTGAATTGCTGCAGTGCATCTCATAGATAGTACATGATGCTGCTAATGTATGTCTGTGGTGGAGGGATCGAATGTTTGCAGATGTGATGCCAATGAACCGATCACCTTTGTCCTGGATGGGGTCAAGCTGCTTGAATGTTGTTGGAATTGCACCCATCCAGACAACTAGAGGGTGTTCCATCACAGTCCTGGCCTGTGCCTTGTAGATGGTGGTTAGCGACTGGGGAGTTAAGAGGTGAGTTATTCGCTGCAGTATTCGTAGCCTCTGACCTGTTGTTGCACCCATTGTGTTCATGGGGTGAGTCCATTTGACTTTCTGGTCAATGGTGAACCCATTGACCAAGATGATGATAGTAGGGGATTCAATGATTATACCATTGACAGTTGAATGGCGTTGTTCTGTGTGTCTCTAATTCGTGGTGGTCAATTCCTGGCATTTGTGTGATGCAAATGTAATTTGCCAATTATCATCCCAGCCTGGGTAGTATCCATGATTTTTTTTGGCGTTGGAACATCGACTGTTCAGCATTTGAGGAGTTGTGAATGGTGCTGAATATTGTGCAATCAATAGGGAGCATCCCCACTTTTGATATTATGATGCAGAGAATGTCATTTGTGAAGCCGCTGAAAAGTGTTGGCCTCGGCGATATCCTGAGGGATTCGTGCAGAGATGGTGCTGAGATGACTGACACTCCACAACCATCTTTCTATATATCAATTATGACTCCAAAAAGAAGAACGTTTTCTCCCTGATAGCCATTAGTTCCAGTTTCATGAGGTTTGCTTGATGCCATACTGTGTTGAATGTGGCATTTATCTCAAGGGCTGTCACTTCCACCTCAACGCTGGAATTCAGTTCTTTTGTCACTGTTTGAACCAAGGCTATAATGAGGTCAGTAGTTGTATTTCACTGGCGAAACCCAAGCAGAACGTCACTGAGCAAGGCTGAGCAGGTACTGCTCAATAGCCATATTGACGATCCCCTCCATCGCTTTACTGATGATTGAGAATACACTGACACAAAATAGACTTTTTTATGGTAAAAAATGCAACCTGTGTCTCTTTATTCATTCGTGGGACATGTACGTCGTTTGTAAGCCAGAATTTATTGCCCAACCTTCGCTGTCCTTGTTAAGATGGTGCTGAGCTGTCTTCCGGAATCTCTGCAGAACGTGTTCTATTGGATGATCCACAATGCCTTTGGGAGAGGGGACGGGGGGTGTAATTGCAGGATTATGGCCACGAAGGAGCGGCGATATATTTCAAAGACTGGGTGGTGAGTAGCTTGGTGGATAACTCGAAAGTGGTGCTGTTTCCATTTGTCTGCTGCCCTTGTCCTTCTAGTTGGAACAGGTCATGGCTTTTGAAGGCAGTGTTTAAGGAACAGGGTTGCATTTCTTCTGTTTTTTTTTAAGTACAGGACATACCTAGCAACTTCTACACTGTTAAGGGTAGATGCTAGTGTTATAAAAGTAGTGGGAGATCTTGACTCGGAGAGAGGTAAATTACGGTGTACAAATCTTCAGCACTATTGCCGAAATGTTATCGGGGCCCATTGCCTTTTCAGTATCCTGTGACTCAAACTGTTTTTTTTCAGATCACATGGAGGGAATCGAATTATCTGGAGATTGGCATTGAGATGTTTGGCTCCACTGGAGGAGGCCGAGGTAGACCATCCACTCGGCTCTTCTGGCTTAAGATTGCTGCGAATACTTCACTCTTGCTTTTTGTACTGATGTGTTGGCTCCTCCATCATTGAGTTTGGTGATATCTGTGGAGCCTCCTCCTCCTCCAATAAGTTGTTTATTTGTTCACCACCGTTCTCGACATTATTGTGCATGTATCACAAAACATTGGTTTACAAATGCAGCAGGTAATTAAGTATGCAAATAGAATTGTACTCTTCATTGCGAGAGGAGTTGCGTTTAAAAGGGGTACAGAGGGAATTCACTAGGTTGATTCCGGAGATGAGAGGGTTGGCTTTTGAACAGAGAATTAGTAGACTGGAGCTATACTCATTCAAAAGAATGAGTGGAGACCTTACAGAAACGTATAAAATTATGAAGGAAGAAGGTAACGTAGAAGCAGGGACGTTATTTCCAATCGCAGTTGAAACTCGAACTAAGGAACATGACCTCAAAATAAGGGGCAGCAGAGCTCGGACTGAATTGAAGAGAACTTCTTTACACAAATCGTTGTGAAACCATGAAATTCCCCGCCCATTGATACAGTTGACGCCACTTCATTGTATTGTTTTAAAGACAATGATAAAAAAAAAACATAAAAGAATCAAGGGTTATGGTGAGCGTGTGGCGAAGGAGAACTGAGTCCAGGAAAAGATCAGCAATGATCTCATTTAATGTCGGAGCAGTTTCAAAGGACCAGAAGGTCTAGTCTTGCTTCCGCTTCATATATTCTTGTGTTCTTATGTACTTCCAGACCAGCAGCTTCATGTTTGGTGTGGCATTTCAGATAATGCAGGTGTATCTGTAATAAGGAGAAATAAGCTTTTCCTTTCCTTTTATTTTTGCGCCAAAAATTAATGAGACCAATCGCTATTATCAGTAGAGATTCAATATGCAACGTTTTGGGATATAATTCACATACCTCAATGCTACCTCGTCGCATCCAATACGCATTACCGAAATGTCCAGCAATTCAGCAGGCAGCAATACCACTTCTCGAAATATGGTTGACAGTGGGAAGGGATCGTGGCGAGAAGAGTGTATCAGCGCTGTGTTTTATTGCCCACTATTGGTGCTAACTGTTCATTCGTGCTCCTAAATTTGATTTTCTCTTCAAATGTGGAAGCAATTTATGTCCATACGATATACGAACACAAGAAAAAATGTATGATCAATTCGATTGCCAATCAAACAAAAGGCCCATATTAGTCAAATAACTCATCTAACGAAACTGAATCTCTGATATTCTGTACTGCAACGACTAAGCGACACGGAAGAAAGGGGTAGTGCTCCAATGCCGGTCACTTCTTATTTCTGATTGCACAAGCCAGAAACACTGTTTAAGGAAGAGACAGCTGTACAGTTTAACACGGCAATATAGTGATTCGTGTGGTACTGTAAACCATGTGGTCAGGTTTTGCTCATCTGCTTTGCTTGAAGATGTTGTTCATAGTTGTCATCAATAAGAAAGCTTTTTTATATTCGTTTTCTGAGCTGTGAAATTGAATGCATAATGTTTCCCGTGATCATGAATGTTTCCATGCAAGCTGTAGTCGGATATCTTGACAACTCCAGCCGTTAGTTTTGAAGATCTACTCTTCCTTCTATTCCATGATGCTGCAATGATCATTGTTTTATATTTTATAATCTATCATGTTTTCATAACTTGGAGAGAAATAGGAAACATTCACAGTGAGTTTATGACAAATTGCATCATAGAAGAAATTTCTGAGAATTTGTTCTCCGTTTCTCCGTGACGGATTGGTTAAAATATGTTTTCATGTTCATTGGTTTCACACATTCACCACTGAAATGTTTATTCAGCAGCATCATCGTCCTCAGTTTTGTTTTGAATATTCAAAATATAGTTCAGGATTCAACATAACCTTGGAATATAAAAATAACCTTTATCTCATCATTTACTGGCATTACGCCTTAGGATTCTGTGTGGTCTGTTTTGCCACAGTTAAACTTGCTGTAATCCAATGTTCTTGTATCAATCAGCTGACATCACATTTTGAAAGAAAAACTTTCGAGGATTCTAGATTACTCTTCGTCCCTATTCATTGAACCTGGGTTGATGTTTGCAGGTTGGGCACTGGCCTGATTATAATTAAAAAAAACCTTATCGTGGCCTTAATTTTCGCCAGTCTGATTGAATAAAACGTAGCTGTGGAAACCCATATTCCCTCATTATTGGAGAATTAATTTCACGACATGAAGTAGGCTGCAAGCTCCTCAGCCTGGAAATAGAGGAAGGCAACACAAAGTACCTTTCTTTGAAGGCAGAAAAAAAATTATACAACGTCCTCATAGCTAATTTACGATAACCGTCCAACAATGCCATCGTAGAGAACTGTCCATATTACGAATAAGCTTTGGAAGAGGAATTCATTCATTATATTTCCTTCATGTTGCTTACATCATTACTTGCCCATTTCGGGTACTGAAAAATATCGTCAACCCTTGACAAATTCTATAATTCATAGTGAAGTTGAACAGCCCTTCGGGAGACATAGTAAAAAAGTCTCAAAATAAATTGCAGCCTACATGCAATCTTGATTTTCAACAGTGTTGTGACGACGTTACAGATTTGTCCTGTTTTCTTTCATGGTATCTTGACATTAACAGCCTCTTCTCCTCCCCAAGTTTTGACGAAGCCTCATCCAGATTCCAAACACTAATCTCTCGCCACGGATGGTGTTAGACCAGCTGCAATATTGTAGCATTTTCGTTTCTGTTTCAGGTCCAGCATCTGCAATACTTTCTCTTTGTGTCAGTTCTCTATTGATCTTCATGGATAACCATCACCTCAATGCACATTTTGTCTGCTAATTTTATTTGTAGGAATTTATGAAAAGCGCATCAAATGCCTGAATAAAGCACTTCCAACAATTGTCCCCCACGAAGCGTACTAGATATATCATCGAATAATTCCAGTTGATTTGTCATGCATGCGTCCTTTTTTTCATAAATCCACGCTGACTAGGTACGTTATTGCCCTTGTTTTCCAACTGTTCTGCTATAAAATTTTGATAATAGACACGGGAACTTTCCCCACAACCGACATCAGACTGACTGTCGTTTGAATCTCTATTTTTGTTTCTACCTCGCTTTTTAAATAACATTGTTGTATCGACTGCCCGCAAATGTGTAACACCGACCAGCATTTAGAAAGTCTTGGAAAACGACCGCCAATGCACAAACTATTTGGAGGGAAACTTGCTTAAATACATTTAGGTGTGCATTATGAAGCCCTGAAATTTTAGAGGTCTTCGGTTGGTCAACGTCACCAACATTGTGTCGCTGTCTTTCACCATTTCCATCCGTTCCTCCATCTCAGTAAACCATGTTTCAGCAATATATATAAATCTTGTCGTCAGAGGGAAATTGAGTAGGGACAGAGCCCGTCAATAAAACCCGCCAATGCTGTGCATTTTATCTTCCAAACTAGTCTTAATGCCCATTTTTCCCCATAGCCCATTCATTATTTTGCATTGAAGAACGTTTGCATATTCTTTTTCAGGTCTGTTTTGTACCTAATTTAAAAAAATGTTCTGGCATCTCGTTCGATATACAAACAAAGCTTTGCATGAAGAGGCTGCCTCTTAAATCCCATTAAAACCATTTCCCCTTTCACCTGAAAATGATGTTGTCTGGATGCCAATTCTCCAGGTCTTTCGGTATTTTTCGCCCCAGATCCTTCCACGTATGGATTGCACGTAGTTTGAAGGATCGGCTTTTCTGTAAGATATTCAAAAAGATGCATGTTTGGAGACGTTTAAAAAGTTATCTTCAGTTTCAGGAGCGCAGTAGAGTAAACGGTTGAATTTGAGTATTTTCTGGGGACAGCTCAGAAGAAATAGCCTCGCTCCTGCATAATGTTACATGCGCTAATCATCATCATTATACTTTTGTGTTTAATTCATATAACTCATTACAAATGCGTTAAATATCAAGACATGAAGTTTGTTTTTAATGTAGTGCGTCACCTCTCATTGTTTTGAATCGGAACCTGTTTGATTTTGAGAGGTTATTATGCGGCATTTTACTTTAGCTATCCCACTTACCGTTAACTGTATTAAAACTTAATTCCCTCTCTGAAAACTCTTTTAGAAATCCTCACCACAACGCCATTTTAGGTTACTACACTTGACAATATTAACTCAAATATATCACAGGGAAGATCGGAAGATCAATCCCTGTATTGGCCACGTGTAAGCTGGCAAATTTGAATCCTGCTTCGAAGATGGACTCGAAGAAAACAATACATTATTTTGGGAATACGTTTTTAAACATTCAAATGCATGGATTCAACTGCTTGTCATAATTTGGTCATACCTAGTACAGAATACCAAAAATAGAATTCCATCGCCCGACAATTGTCATCCGCGAACTAATCCTTCAGTCAACACAGAAAATGTTCTTCGTAAAAGATTTCATCACCAATAAATGTGTGGCATGTTTCTTCTTGTCAAGATATTTTAAATATATTGTTTGTTTATTATTATTTATATTGAATTGGCAAAGCTAGTGGCGTGTAACCATGGAAAGTTAACTATGGTCTCCATAACGCCCGTTATGCGAGGCAAGTAAATTATATTTAAATTGCTTACATTGGTGAAAATGTTTTTTTTTAATGCAGTTGGCTGTTACCTTTATGTAGGACAAAGAACAAAGAACAAAGAGCAACACAGAACGGGAAACAGGCCCTTCGGCCCAACAAGCCCGCGCCGCCGTCCTAACGTCTTAATGACATATCCATGACTTTAGGCTATGCCTATTGTGGAAGATTCCCATATAGGGACTAATATAGGGACAATTTGTTACCCAATCAGCCTAAGAGCACATTTTCGGGATGTGGGAGGAAACCGGAGCACCCGGAGAAAACCCACGCAACCACGGGGAGAACGCGCAAACTCCAGCAGACACAGGCCCAAATCCATGTGTCTGCACAGCAACAGCGATAGTCTCTGAGCTGTCATGTTGCCCATCAGATGGTCCAGTTTAAGCATGCATTAACGACGTGAAGCACTAGGCCACTCCTGAAGCAACATCCAAGAGCAGACCTCGCACGACCTGCCGAATGCACGCATCTTGTTGGTCAACAAGGTGGAACGAATTGCCTGTGGAAACAAATAAGATATTTAGACAGTCCTGCTATATCCCTCTATCTGCAGACCGCTGATGTGGCTGTCCAAGAGACCCTTAAACAACCCTAGCGTGCCTGCTCCCACCACCTTACTCGGCAGTGCATTCCACACTCCCACTACCCTTTGTGTGAAAAAAATGCCGTCTAATATTCTTCTTATACATAGCCCCCCTCACCCTAAAGCCGTGACCCTTCGTTCTATCCATTTCTAATGGTGGAAAAAGCTTACCACCATTTACTCTATCTATACCCCTCATAATCTTATATACCTCTAATAGATCCTCTTTCAGCCGACGTCTTTCAAGGGAAAACGATCCCAGTGCGTTCAATTTTTCCTCTTAAGACAGACCTTCCATACCAGGCAGCATCCTCGTAAATCTCCTCTGCACTCTCTCCAGGGCCTCCACATCCTTCCGGCAGTACGGCAACCAGAACTGGACGCAGTACTCCAAGTGAGGCCTAACCAACATTCTATACACTTGCAACATCACACTCCTACTCTTGTATTCTATACCCCTTCCTATGAAGGCTAACATACCATACGCTTTCTTTATCACATTCTCCACCTGTACTGACACCTTCAGAGACTTGTGAACCTGCACCCCCAAGTTTCTCTGCGTCCGTATACTCCGAATAGTTTTACCTTTTATCCTATAACTCCCCTCTACATTATTCCGGCCAAAATACATCACCTTGCATTTATCCGAATTAAATTCTATTTGCCATCTATCTGCCCAATATACCAGCCTATCTATGACCTGTTGTATTGCCTAGCACTGCTCCTCAGTACCCGCCAATCCAAGCATCTCAGTGTCATCAGCAAATTTGCTGATCACACCACCCTCTTCCAAGTCATTTATATAAATCACAAATAGAAGAGGTCCGAGTACTGAGCCCTGTGGCACACCACTAGTGACAGACCTTCATTTGGAAAAAGAGCCTTCCACTACTACCCGCTGCCTCCTCCTCCCAAGCCAGTTCTCAACCCATCTACATACCTGGCCCTGTATCCCATGCGGCTTCACCTTTTCTATTAGCCTACCATGAGGAACCTTGTCAAACGCCTTACTGATTCCATGTAGACGACATCAACGGCTTGTCCTTCATCAACCGTTTTTATCACCTCTTCAAAAAATTCCACTAGATTCGTAAGGCACGACCTCCCCTTAACGAAGCCATGCTGCGTATCCCTGATCAGATCGCAGCGCTCCAGATGCTCATACATCCTGTCCCTGAGGATCCTCTCCATTAGCTTACTTATAACTGAAGTCAAGCTCACCGGCCCATAGTTCCCTGGGTTATCCCTCTGACCCTTTTTAAACAACGGTACTACATTTGCTATCCTCCAGTCCTCTGGGACCTCACCTGTGTCCAATTAAGAGGCAAAGATTTGCGTCAGAGGCCCAGCAAGGTCAGCTCTCACCTCCCTTAGCAGCCTGGGGTAAATGCCATCAGGCCCCGGAGTTTTATAAGTCTTTATGCTGCCTAAAAGCCCCAAGACCTCTTCCCTCATGATGATTATTTCCTTTAACGGGTCCTCAAATTCCTCAAAGCAGGTACCAGATATCAGGCCCCTCTCCCTCGTGAATACCGATTCAAAGTATTCATTCAGGATCTCCCCCATTCCCTCAGGCTCTAAGCATAGTTCCCCTCCTCTGTCCCTGAGAGGTCCAATCTTGCCTCTAACCATCCTTTTGCTCCTTACATGGGAGTAAAATGCCTTAGGATTTTCCTTAATCCTACCTGCCAAAGCCATTTCGTGGCCCCTTTTTGCCTTTCTGACACCCCTTTTAAGATCCCGTCTACACTCTCTATATTCTTCCAGCGCTGTTTCTGTCCCCAGTTGCCTAGATCTAACATACGCCTCCCGCACCTTCCTGACCAAATCCTCAATATCCCTACTAACCCACGGTTCTCTAATCCTTCCTTTCCCATCCTTCCTCCTTACCGGCACGTGTCTTTCTTGCAAAGATTTTAGTTTTCCCTTGAAAGACTCCCACATGTATACCGTCGACCTACCCTCGAACAGCTTATCCCAGTCGGTATCCTTAAGATCCTGCCTAATCTGGCTGTATCCAGCCCTCCCCCAGTTTAACACCCTCCCCTTAAGGCATTCTTCATCTTTTTCCATTAATATCCTAAAGCAGACAGTTTTGTCGTCACTATTTGACACATGCTCTCCTACTACAACGTCAAACACCTGCCCTGGCTCATTCCCCAGAACCAAATCCAGTATACCCCCCTCTCCAGTCGGGCTATCCACATACTGCTCCAAGGACCCTTCCAAAACACACTGTACAAATTCCTCCCCATCCGCACCTTCCACTCTGGGCACCTTCCAATCTACCCCAGGGAAATTGAAATCTCCCACTACAACTACCCTATTCTTCCTACAGTTATCTAAAATGTCCCTGCATGTCCCTTCTTCCATGGCCCGTGGGCTGTTGGGCGGTCTGTAGTACACACCCAACATAGTAACCTCTCCCTTCCTATTCCTCAACTCCATCCATAGCGACTCAATTCCTAAATCATCCATATCACCCTCCCTCTGCACTGCTATGATGTGATCCTTAACTAATAACGCCACTCCCCCTCCTCTCTTCAAACCACCTCTGTCATGCGTAAAACACTTATACCCTGGAATATTCAATTGCCTGTCCTGCCCCTCCATTAACCACGTCTCTTTCACCGCCACCACTTCTGACTTCCTCGCGAACATTATTACCTTCAGTTCATCTGTTTTGCCAGTCACACTCCTCGCATTAAAACACATGCACTGAAGACCCTCAGGCCCTCTCTGATCCTCCTTCCTACCCTCTGGACTTACCCTGTCACCCATCTCTCTACCACTCCCAGTTCCCTCTGTCTCTCCACCCCCCCTCCATATTAGTTTAAACCCTACCGAAACTCTCCAGCTAACATCCAGCTAATATCAGCACTTCCAGAACGCGAACTTATTGCGCCCATAGTGATTGTTTGTAATTAACTTGCATTCCTTCTCGTGCGCCTCTTACACATTTTCTGCTTTATAGTACGAAATTCCCATCACTTGAAATGGGTTTTTTTGTGAGGCTTCCCATGTTCTCGTCAAACACTGTTTATATCGCTCATGGAAAACAGCTGCATTATTTGCTGGAATTACTCGTTTGAAGCAAACTTCCAAGGGTGACATGAAGAATGGAATATTTGTGCACACCCACATGTCTCTGGCTTGACGAAATCTGGACATATTAAAAGGTGGACTATATTTTGATTGTCAAAACCAGCTTCATTCATCCAAGATATTTGAACTACACCGCTGATCATGGATGTTTCAGCCACCCAATTACAATCGATCAGCACTGGAGAACACAACGTCTCAACAAGTTTCTGAGGCGCACAAGTACTGCTGACAAAGGGCCATGTAGTTAACTGGAAGGTAAATTGTACAATTGAATTCAAATAAACAACTAAACGAACAAATTATTGGATGGAACTGAACGGAACACAAAACAAAACTGCTACCTGAGGGATCATAACTATTTCAAAATACATGCTGAGCGGCGTACTGGAAACACTGTCTAAATATTTATATGTTTGTGCATTTCAGAAAAAAAACTGCGAGCCTGTGAGAAAGGTAACTGTTAAGAAGCAATCAACTTGACAGTATAATGTACTGTCCACCACTGCATCTTGGACTCCTTGTTTCAAAAACAAAACATGCAACCAAGTGATTACACAATGTGGAATCTAAAATAACTGCTGCATAGCCAGCTCATTTCAAAATATCTAAACAGTCAGAATTATAGAATGTAAAGCACTGCTGTATATAGATATATATTTCATTTTTTTATCTTACACATAACCAATATGGAGCAACATGAGTAAGCTGAAGATGGTCGCATGGATTAAATAAACTGAATTTCTACTGAGATGTTTTGTCTTAGTCTTTGTTCATATTCGTCACAAGGTTCTCTGAACATAAAACAGTAACGTCTTCCTCTGTGTACTTGAATAATGGATGGCGGTGCTCGACATTTCATGAAAGTTTCAGGTTAGATCCCACCCTCTGCAAGCAACAGGTACTCTATCTCTTCCATCGTTAACAGTAGTGCCAGTCAATGTCCAGAAAAAGAAAACACATACCTGTGTATTCAGTTAAACTAATCTTGCACTAATTTCTGAATGAACACAGCGATGCCCAGCTGAAATTGATAACCATGCGCTGACCATCAGTGGGAGGATCAAGGGTTAGACTCTTGATCAATGGACGTTATACAGTGAGTAGAATTTCGGGAAAAAAATCAATCAGCAACATGCATTTTATTTTTTTCCCGTTACGAAATATTGGTTTGGATCCAGCATGGAGCACCCATGCCTCCTCATCTGAAGCCAGGAAAAAATGATTTTTATTTTTAATTAACAAAACTTACTCCTCATTATTGATCCGATTTCCAGAACTGAAAGAAAAGTGCAAAAGCGTTGGTAAGCAAAGATAATTGTTTTTTTGAAATATCAAATTTATGTTACTTCAAGTGCAAGTCAGGGTTCAGGTACGGAATCAGCTACAATTGGACCCTCCTCCACTTAAAAATTATTGGCCGGGACAACATAACACTTCCTTGTGTCTTCAGATCAAGTTTTTTTTTGCAGAGAGAAACTATTAATTTAGATTCCACACTACTTCGCTTAATGCATCAAAAAGCACAAAAATAAAATATTCTGAGATCTGTAAAATAGGGCAGATTTGGAGGACAGTCGAGATTCTATGTGTTGCAACAATGGAAAAAGAATGCAGAAAATGGAAAGGCAAAGCGATTATGAAATTCTATCACAGCCGATATTAGTGGGGATCGGTGAAGACTCGGAGAGTCAACGAAGAGAGACTCCAGTGTGATGGAATTATATCTGGAGATGACTCTGTAGAACGAAGGTCGAACCACCAATTCAGCAGATGGCAGAATTTTATTTCAGTTTATGTAGGCAGCAACACGTAACTCCACACGAAAACAATGTGCTAACTTATAAATGCCATCTGTAAAAAACCCAGAAAGCCACTCAATTACATCAAAATACTGTAAAATACGTAGCCTTGCATTCGCGATCCTCACTAAATTCTACTACACAAAAAATGTCCCAGGCACCTCGCCCACTTTCAGAATCCCGGCTATCGATCCTATCACTGACACTGTGGACCGAGCATAAGTTGTAACATTATGGTGTGGACGGTAATTGTGTTTTACTTGTAGAGTGGTCAATTTCGCTCTTGTTTACCAGAAAGCCTCGTGACATGTGTTCAAAGACGAAGGTGTGTGTTCAGAAGGATTCGCCTTCTGATTACCGTGTAATTTTTGCAACACAGCCGTTTCATGAGTTCCTGACAACTTGAAACCATCAAAAGCATGGGTGGAGGAAAGGGTGCAGAATGAAGGCTGGGTGGGGAACTTCAATGTTTATCACCAAGAGTGTTTAAGTGGCGTCATAGACAGAGTTCAGAGAGTGAGGTTGACTCAGCTGTTAGGCTGGGTCTGCGACGGGTGTGCTCGAACTAATAGATTTGAAAGGTCATTGTTCACCTCATGTTTAAGGAAATGCTTGCAGCAAGGGGAGATGTCTATGCTTGAAGGATGTGACATAGGAAATTATGAAAAAAAAAGTCTTACATTAAGATAGTCATTTATCATTTTGTCTGGCTGTTGTGCTGAAGGGGTTGCATTTCGAAGATATCTAGAAAATGAAGACTGGAAATTATTGGAGTACTGTGAGAAATCAGCACTAAAGCATTGCATAGAATAAATGCATTACAATAAGTATGTGGAAGACAAAAGGACAGAAACACGATGATAGCCAATGGGAATGATGAAATATAGTAGCAACCTTGAAAACAATTTGAAAAATACTGGAAAAAGAAACTTGACAACTGAAAAGATTGGACAGAATGCAACGAATAGCAAACACCGCAAAAAAAGATTAACAGGCAGCGAAATGCTCGAGGGAAACACTTTTTTTTCACATTGTTGTAGTGGTTTAGCAATGCCACGATGTAAAGAAAGCGCAGAATATTTTTAATAAAGAAAAATGCAGATAAATTCATTATAAATTATGAATAAACTTCCATTGACAAGGATGCTAATAATTTCTCGGGGCAAAATAGTACAATCGCAAAATTAGAGGCACGAAGTGAATTATTGGAATTCGACGCTTACAAGTATCCAAAGCCCGTGGGCTTCCAGTGAGGATCGGAAAATGCGTGGTTTATTTTCCATTACACTTAGACTCGAAGGTACACTTCGATATGAAGTTAGCAAATAAAGCTGCCTTATTCAAATATAATAGACTCCGCTAGAAAGCAGTAAACTAAGCAAAATTAGCATAGCATGCGTCTGAGAAAAAATGTTTGCGGGGTTATTGGTGAAACGATAGCAGAGCACCTGCATAAATGTGTAGTTATGAGGTATCATCAATATTCGATTGTGAAGGGAGAATCATGTTTCATCAACCACTTGTTGCCTGAGAAGCGACATGTGAATGAATGCATGGGAATTGGGAATCCCGTTCTATGGAAAGGAAACAGCCGTTTGGAAATGTGCTGTATCAAACCACATTGTGAAAAATGAATATTGACGTCATACGATACAAGATTGAAGTTGAACATTGATTGACAAGCACAGATAAGGCATAAGTTTTTTTATAAGTTTCGTAAGGTGTCATGGGTGTTGTGTCTTATGTTTCATTGTGGAAATATGCCATATTTCAATGATTTGTTTGAAGCAATGCATGCGATTCCCCCCCCCCCCACTCATTTGAATGCAATGCCGAATGAAATTGAAAAGTGGCATCTCTAGTGGGCATATGGAGGCCCAGAAATTGAAACATAAGCTGACAACGATCTGACAAACTGAGTATAACGGGGGAAGCTATTAATTTGTTTTTTTTGCTATGCAATAATACATGACGGAGACTCTTAAATGTTCTACGACGTCCAAATAGATCTTGAGCTTTGCAATTCGAACTTGGTTCCAGCAAACCTGAGTTGTTTTCCTTCACGTATGATTCAAATTACTTGGCGTTTTATTTAAAAATATATACAGTTAAAACATGTCGAAAGAAAATTAGCAAATAACGTTCACCAAATACAAACAGTTTACAAAAAAAAAAAGCAGGATGAAACTGTGTGAAGCTAAATAGCTAAGTACCATTCCGACGAATGAAGCAAATGTCATAAACATTATAGTCGGCTTCCTCCGGATGCTCCAGTTTCCTCTCATTGTACAATGTTGAATTCATCACGATAAATTGTCCATTGACATCAATCGGATTAGTAGGGCTAAGATATGGGGTGCAGGGAAAGGGTCTGGTGAGATCCTTTTCGGTGCAGCGTCCATGGGCCGAATGGTCTCCATCGGCCTGTAAGAATTCAACTGTTCCAATATTCTATGTTTAGAAATAACGAAGTATCTATTTGAAACATGCATGAGTCAAAGCTTGCCATGACTCGGATGGTCGAGCGTCAGTGGCTGTCTTCCTCAAAGAATTAAGCAGTCTTTGAAAATGTTTTTTTTTGGTGAGTTAGATAGACGGCTGATTAAAAACAAAATAATGTGTAAACAGGATTAGACAGAATCAATATTCAAGGTCAATGCATAACGGTTATGATCTTATTAAATGCGAAGTTTTGCAGATTGCCTGAAATATTACTTCTGCTACATTTTGTTACATTCTTAGTAAATTTCACGATGAAATGGTCTCCATAAATATCCATGCCCACTAATGGAAGAGCCAAGTGAAACATTAAAAATGATAATCTCAAGCATTTCTTCCATTGTCAGCTCGAATTTTCGAAGCCTTTCACCTTCCCTGAGAAACGACTATCATCACAAATGCCAGTCTTCTGACAATTTTATTTATTCGACTGCTTCGTCAGGAAGCAGGTGAAAGCAATGGATATAGCGATACCCATGTGCCTTGAAAATATTCTGCAATAACATTGAAGAATTCTACTTCAGAAACTTTCACATCTTAAGATGAGCTAATCCATGCGGTTGCCAAATGAGCATCTGTGCAAAATTCCACCGATATGTTCTGTGCAGAAACGCAAGACACATGGAAGACAATCAAGTTCTGATGTAGCATTCTTGCCTTTATCATAAATAAAGTGATGCAAGACATATTCTTAAGCGTTACTTGAATACTCTACGTGATGACTCTCAGTTTGCATTCGGCCAAGGCCACTAAGAACCATGCTCACACTTGGAAAATAGTTCCGTCTTCCTGAGGTGTGCTTAGAGTTTGTAGTCTCGTTATTAAACAGCAACGGTAAACTGCGCGCCATCAAGCACATCTAAAATATTCCATTTTATCGGAATCATGTAAAACATTATACTCGCTGCAGACATATCCAGCTGGGTGGAAGATGGTTAGATTTCAATAATGGCAGATCCAGGATAACATCGCAAGTCTTCCCAAAGAGCGGCATTGCAGGTTAATTATTCAAGATCCTTCCTCCGTTAACTTAACCAGAAATAGATTCCACCTTCCATATTTGAAAATTCATATCTTCATTTCAAAACCCCAAGATACCATATGGCCCATGTATAAATGCAAAATAAAGCAGTCACCCATGGACGCATGATATTCCATTGCAAAAATCTCACTGAGAATCCAATTAACTACACGTGGTGTATTAAGACTTCACCAAAACTGAACTATTCGAGACACACAAGTAATGTCAGTACCAATGCACTACACATTCTATGGATCATGTGGTGTATTCTCCTTTGCACCAAACACCTGAAGTTGCATATTGAAGATCTGTGATAAAAGTTACGGAATATGTTTTCATTGTCAGAAGTAATGCACTTTCAAGCTGAATCACGAAACTCTACCCATTTCAGGCAGAAGGTTCCATGACAACTTTTCAAAGAACATCTAGAACCTCAGTCACCAAACGACATTGGTTGCTATGTCTAAAACGATCGCGATGTAAAGATGCCGGCATTGGATTCGGGTGGTAAGAACTCAGTAAGAATTTAACAACACCAATTATTAATCCAACCGATTTATTTGATAGTAAAAAAGCGAGCTTTCAACACTCCCGTGTCTTCCTCAGGCAAGTGCAGACCAGAACACTGCACTTGCCTGAGGAAGACACGGGAGTGTTGAAAGCTCGCTTTTTTACTATCAAATAAATCGGTTGGATTAATAATTGGTGTTGTTAAATTCTTACTGAGTTCTAAAACGATCGCTGCAGGAACTCTGCAACATCATTTGATGGCAATTTCTAAATCGAAATAAAATAAACATTTGAAAGCACAATGTTTAATGGCACTTTGGATCACGAGAAACAACTGTAAGCTCTCGTCCAAATCAGTTATTGATCTTACATTTTTTTTTTGCTGTTCCTTCACTCTCACTGCTGAAAGATACTGAAACTAAACCGTGACAAGATTGTGGGTATTCCTACACATCGTGGACTGCAGCAGATCAACAACACATGACTCAACCATATTCTATAGTGAGATCGGCGGCACATTGCACTGTGGTTATAGTTGCTGCCTCACAGGGCTCTGGACCTGGGCGCAGTTATAGCCTTGGAACTCTGTCTGCACAGAGTCTGCATCTTTTCCTCGCGTCTGCGTGGGTTTCCTCCTGCAGGTCTAAGATACGCAGGTTAAAAGAATTATCAATGCTATGTTGACTATGAGTGTCCGCAGAACTAGCAATTTAAAAGCTTGGAGTTAGTGGATAGGGCTTGCGTGCGATATTTGCCCGTACAGATGGGCCGAGTACTCCTCTGAACTTTACTGATCCCCTGACTCTATGTTCTAAGTCGCGATGGAGTATAAGTAGTAGCCCAGTAAAGCACTGGTGCAACGCCTGAGTGAATAACGTAAACGTTGAATCAAATGGACAATTCATTACGCCTTGCATGCTCAGGATTCTCGAAATAGACGATGGTAATGATTGTGATGGTAATAATAAGTGTTTCACAAGAAATGATAATTGCATTCATGCAGTAGTTTCCAACACCCCGAACTGCAGTTTTCTATATAAGGCACGATCACATTAAGTTCACAAGGAGCTCAGATAGGAAATTTACCATTGCATTTCATTCTATTCAGACAATTTTGAACATTAAATTAAGGGGGAATGTGGTTTTGAGTAGATGGGTTTGCCGGATAAATCAATATATTCTACACTATTTACAATGTTGTTGCCCACTTACTAATTTGCAGATGATCGACTACTTCAGAATGATTTAGGTAAAAAAAAAAATCAGTTCCTTGCTTGGAAATGTTATTAGTTTATTGATAGCGATGTTGAAATAATGTGGATTCGGAAATATAACATTCTGAAATATATAGAAGTTCTAAAAACACATAATGGGCAAATTATTCATTATGATGATCCCGCATGCCACGTTATCTGGAATATGAGACAAAACTATTTTTCCCAAGCCACTCTTGTTTTTTTTTAATCTCTTTCATGCTGACAAAACCGTGCATTCCCAGTGATAATTATCTGCAACCACAGAACGATTCTGTATTTTACATTAAATATTATAGTGTATAATGTATCGCCGAACCTCTAGAGACGTTGAACAACGAAGAAAATGGAATTGGCAAACTACAATTCTCGATAACGGCAAAATTATTTTTCCTTTAAAAAAAGTGTAGCAGATTTAAGATGAGATACAAATATTCCACAAGACATGATTCAGTTATTCATCAAAAAAAATCTCTCGGGTGGAAGTGAGGATCAAGACAAATCATGTTGAATTCTGGTTATTACATCTGCTAAATCACAGGTACAATCACTTAACACCTTGTAAATTGAACCTTCCAAGTACAACTATTTTATGAAGGATTACTCGTGCTGTTTTTCTGGACCATTCCTAGCATGGAAACGTATTTCACAGTTTTACAAACTGTATCATCTTGAGAAGTTCCAAATTCAAGTCATCATATAATAAATAAGAGAATTGTGCTTCTTAACTGACAACTCGTCCTTGAGATCCAACATTCCTTTGTTTGAGTATTAACAGACAAATGTTCACTTGAATATCGTAAGGAATTAAAACATATTTACCTGGAACTAAAGGTGCCAAAACAACTTTAAGAACTCGGCTGCCATTCTCTGAATATATATATATATGTAAAAGAAAGTGAAGTAATCTGTTCAATTGCTTATTTTATATTAGAAACTACTAAAATTGTTATCGCAGTTAGTTTAAATGAGCAACTACAACCCAATGCTTAATCAAATCTTCTGCTGTGCAAATTCGGGCAGCATGAATCACATTCGGGCAGCACGAGTGATTAGGGAGTGGAATGCCCTGCCTGCAGCTGTTGTAGATGCGCCAAGTTTGGTGGCGTTTAAGAGGTTAGTTGATAAGTATATGGATGAGAAGGGAATGGTTTAGTTAGGAGGGGCATTGCTTTTTATTTTGGTCGGCACAACATCGAAGGCCGAAGGGCCTGTTCTGTGCTGTATTGTTCTATGTTCTATGTTCTATGTTCTATGAGCGTCCTTTGGGCTCCCTCTGTAGTGTAAAAAAAAACTGCTGTTTCTATTGAGCAGCGAACCGCTGAATTTTCGGCTAACACGCATTCTATTTTACGGGCACCAGAAGTCATACAAATACAATGTTTTCAAAGAAGGACAATATGTTTGAGTTCTCCGCAGCATCAAATTGATGTAAAATTTCTCGCTCGTAGCTAATCTATAATAGCAGCTGGACATTGCGTGCATTAAAAATACCAATTCTTCTTGTCTATTTTTTTTCAAGTCAGGCTGAATTGAGGTAATCAGGAATTAGTCAGAAAGGACTTTTTTAACATTTCCATGATGTCACCATTCAACGAGCACAAAGAAATTATCATATAATGTCTATATGACTGAAAAATAAACAGATACTGTTAAATGGATGTGCGAATTACACATCACTTTCTGAGCAGTTTCAAAGGTGGAGAAGTCAGATGAAGGTAATCACTGAAATCCAAGCGCGATTGGCTTATAATCAACAACCGTGCATATAATTACATACCGTCGTCATATGATTCACTGTTTGGTCGTGCTGAAACGTGGGGAGCCACAGATGTCCAATTTTGTCAATACGTCCAAACACCAGACAACCAGCTCAATTGTGCCTGAAAATTTGCACCCATGTACATTGTACACAGTGGTCTGTTAGCAACAAGCATGAGCGAATATCGAACCACCGGTTAATTTCAATTTTTTGCAACTCCAATATCAGAAATATTCATGGTGTTGCACGGTGATAACGTGATTGCAAGAACATTTAACCGTATGTTTATAGTTCTGACGTGAGACAATGAAATAATAGTCGAGAACGCACAGAATATTGCTTTGAACAAAATGAACGTAATGCCATTTTTGTCATTTTGCAGTCCAGAGTGCTAGAATACTAATTACGTGGACCATAGGATGTTGGACATTGCAACTGTTAATGCACAGTCTTACTGAATCTGGAATCAGTTGTTGTTATGAATGGATTTGTTTGATTTTGACTAGAAAATTCAATACAAGAAGAAAACAAAAAAAAAAAATCAGCCGCCCCTAACACTTTTTTTTACCTAACACTATGAATATCCAGATTCAAATCAATGTGATTGACACTCATTTTTTTATTATTATTATCAATTGGCTCAGCAAGCAAATCCCATAGAAATTGGTTCGGGACGAACGTTGTTCTTTAATCCATGCGTAAATTGCATTGCCGGCCTTTAACGCCCAAGTGATAGTGTTTTCTCTTAGCTATGTTATATTTCCTCACCATATATCGCAACCCTTTTTTTTGTTTAGACAAATTTCCGGATAAGTAATGGGCACTCTACTGTACAATACATATTGAGGCTGCCCCTGCAATTTCATTTACTTAAGGAGTGAATCTTAAGAAAATTTCTTCGTTAATAAAATGTCTTCCTCAATTCCGTTCAATAAAAAAAAAGATTCTTTCTTTCCGTCACAATGAATCACTTAGTCAAAATAAATGTGTTCTAGGACCGTGAAGCTTTCAAACGCCACTACTACGTATTGAATTTATGGAAGATTCCATCATCATTTCAGCACAACCATTGTTGACATTAATTGTTCGGCTAAATTGAACACGGTAAGGCCTGAAGCATTAATGCATCAGTGTCAAATGCACCCTCTCAAGACACAAAAAAAACTTGAAAATCATGTTTCCCTTAATAGAATTAGAAAAACTGAAGACAATTGTGCAAGATGCAAGTTCGTGCACATTTAGATTTCAAATAGGAATTAACAGTTTCACAGACCGTAGGTGCTATATTTGATAATGTATCAAGTTATAAAAATTGTAAAATGTTTGTGCTATTCCAGGAGGCGCACGTCTAATAGCAGCGGATTGCGCAGTAGAAGGCTTTTTTTTTTACTGACATGTCTAATTATTTTTTCATTCCTGCTCCTTGCAAACAGCCTCCAATTGCATTATTTATCGTTTCTCTGTTTTACGATAATATTGAATCGCTTTACCCATTTATCTAATTTTGTACTTTTCCGGTAAAATCAGCACCATAAGTAGATCAAGTAACACTTCGTTGCATCTGTTGTAAGTTTGCAATTATTTTAAAGGTAAAATGTCTGAATTTCAACTATACTGCTAATCAAAAGTGTGTATTGGAATTAAACACAATTCCACTTCAGTGGGTTACAAGTCGCCAAACATATTACGAATATCTAGCCCTATTCATACTAATAAATTCAGCTGAGGGCAAAGTACCAAAAGTAATGTGCTTCCCTAACGTCTTACTTAGTACATTCCACGACACTTTTAAAAAAACAGAAATTAACGATGCTCGGAACAATATTACACTTCTGGTTCAACTTTGGTTTCAGATTGTTTTATTGTGCAACAGATGTTCCATCTACTCCAAGAAACATCGACATATCATTCATTCTTGTGTGAAAAAAGGACCAAAATAAGAAATAAAGCTGGTTGGACATATGAACAATGCATAAATAGATTTGAAGGACTTTTTGCATAGCGTGTATTTCATGCAACTGTCAGTGTTAAGTTCAGTTTTGATTTAAAATACACATAAGCTCATTTTGTCAACTGCATTTAATTCGTGCTGAACTGTCTTCAGTTACGTTCTAAAAGCAGATTGTTAAAGGAGCACGATGGGTTGCCTAAACTCAACTTGCATTGTGAAGTTGTATTTCACGTTTGCAAACGGTATATGGTTATTATTGCATTTTCCCCCTCTGAATCAAAATTGCCAACAATACTGCTTAATGAGTTTTGCTCCGTCACAAAATCGTTCTTTTTTCATTCCATTTGAAACGAAATTTGAAAAGAAAGTTGCAATAATTCACTAGTTTTCTGAAACTTCGACCACCGCTTCGCCTGACTCTTTACCAGAATCAAGTAGCACCCTCCTCCGAAGCATTCTTTTTTAATTACAGAACACAAACTTGCTCGTTGTAACGAAGGTAAGCATGCGTCATTATTGGTGCTCCACTGCGATGCGTTCTAGTTCACATAAAAGGCATATATTTTGTTTTTGAACGTTCACCTCAGGTTATTATTGTTTCTTTAGAGTTGCAGTATAAGTGTGAAAGTGATGGTGAGTAGAATTGTCTCCCCTGCGCAACTCAACCGAGTGTCCTAAATATGAGCAATTCAAATTTGCAGATGTGCGGTAAGGAGACAAACAAAAAACATACCTGAGTCCCTCACTAGGTTGATAGGCGACTCGCAAACTAGTGGATCATGTTAATTTATCTTAAAGTGGAAAACCAACGAGACGTGTAGCGGACATAACGGGGACACTATGCACTACAGAGCGCTGTATGCATTATTCCGAGAATCGACCCTGAACATGTTTTCATCGGATGCTAATGCGCGTAGTTCGAATCTTCAATTGCAAGTGAAGTATATATGTCCACACATAATACTATCCGTGCAATCCACTCAAAATTCAATGCTTCATTGCCACGCCGGATTCCGGGAGTACAATTTCAATTTGGTTTGGAAATTCCACTCAACTGACTGTTAGGTTTCAAGTTAAAGGCAGGTATAGTCGTGCTGTCTGTAAGAACGAATCACTATCTAGTCACACTTGAAGGTTAGAAACATGACTGAAAACCTATCGTCTTGCTCTTCTCGGAATTTGGGAGGGTGAGTCTTCCAGAACTCAAACCTTCACTGGGCTCGGGCGGCGTATTAGCAGAACCATTACGTTCCGCCCATTTACTCTGTGGAAGTGAAAACCATTATCCTACTGTCCAAATAGTCAAAGTTCTGTGGTCATATAAACAAATAATTCTAGTTCGAACATAAGGCATGTCACATTCTTCTGGAGCTGGAAGAAAGTTACGCGATTATGTATTTGTTGTTCACGCTCTGCCGTTTGCCTGAAAAGTCTCTCGTGAAAGAAAGTGTGTGCTCAATCCAATTTTTCAAAAGACTCAAAACAAGAATTCAAAATTATGTATTCAATTCGTTGTTTGGAACGCTAAACTTCTCAACCTTATTTCATCGCTTTGAAATCAACGTACCCAACTCTCCATGGAAACGAAAGTGAACATTCTTGTTGAACAAGAAAGCTAGAAAATAATTGAGATACATTTTAAGCTACAACTCGCTTATGTCATAGAGATTAATGTACATCGTTTTATTACCGTCCACCAAGCACTAAAAAATATCGCGCACGACCTAATGTTGCATCCCTGTTAAAAATAATGAAATCAATGTATGATAACATTTGATACGATATTTTGCATTGGGTTCATTTCAGATACACAGCTTCTGAAAAACAAATTAGGTAAATTAAGTCCTAACAAGTTCGTCACGTTAGTGAAATGCGTGTAGATTAATATATATCACGCGATTAAATACATTGCAGTATATTGCCGGATGGAAAACCGATATTGCTCAAGACAAATTGCTTGCCCATCTACATTTCAAAGACATGGCGTCTGCTTAAAAGTGGGAATTAGTTTTACCCAACCCCAATTCAGAGAATGTTGTTCATGTTGTAGCCTAACGGATGCTGGAGCTTTCTTAGAGCAATTGCACCAGTATGGTCCTGCAGCCTTTCATGTTTTACGCATTGTACCGTCTGTTCTCTAAAAAAAATGTGAAATATTCCATCCTCTGCCGAGCAAAAGAGCGGGCGTTCTGTTCGTCTTAGTTTTGATCCTAAAATTAATGAACATAACCTGTCTTGCAAGATGTTACATTCGATAAGCATCCATAAGCAAATTTTCGAAATTGCTTTCCGTGCCGATAGTAAGTTCACCATTTTCGTGAAGTCAATCAACATCCCTTCCAACAACAATTCAGAATTGCAAAACAACTTAAAAAAAAGAGCGATGCAACTTTTCAAATGTCATGCTTTACAACCTACATAAAGTCATTTTTGGTGCAATCTACGGAGCAATTGAATCAATCAGAGTCGCCAAATCTTCCGAATGAAAAAAGGCAACATTGACTTCGATAATTCCAAAGTGAAAAAAATATTTCAAATACAATTAAAATGTTGCACTATCACAGCAATCCTGTGACGGAAAACCCGTTGATTCACCTCTGGAACAGCAGAATGATTATCAAGGTCAAAATAAAAATACAATTATCTCATATCAACATATGCGTGAACAGCTTGAAATATCCTTTTCAAGTGATCGTGTATATTGTTCCCCTTCTATTAATCTTCGATTCTGGTAACAAGCTAAACGGAATTTATTTGCATCATTAGTTGTGAACACTACATTTTCTTAAACGTCCGTAATCCTTGCTGCAAACTTCATTTTCACTTTCTGATCAGTGATTAAAATGAAATGCATGTTCCAAGTGTTTTAAATTCAGCTGCATGCCATCCCTTGGTACAGGCCATCTCTTGCGCTTTGGTACTGGAAATCAATATCTCTTGTCAGTTAAACATGACACTTCATTGATTAAATCAACGCGTGAAAGCTCCACATACCTTGCGAGTAATAAATTGTGTGTCAAGCAATCGTTGTCTCTTCTTAGCTGGCCTCAATAAGAATAACGTTCTGCAGTTATTATGACTCTAAAGTGTTATTGAAATTAGTGAATTAATCATCAGGTTCGTTTGCTTGCCCATCATCTATTGTTCAGTGCTGACTGTCCAGAAAGTGTGAAATGGTGACCCCGTGTGATAGGATGACCTGGTCATGTGTCATGCAACATCAGGTCATGCAGTGGTCATGTGTCGTCACAAATATATTGCCATTGTAATGTGTGTATTTCTACTGTACTGGAGGGAAATGGCATCCACAGACAAGAAACACGCAAAAAAAAGGAGCCAGTTGTGTTCACTTGCATCAGAAGATCTCTCGTACGTGTTGGTTGTGCAGTTTGAATCTGAATGAATGTAGAGCGTGCTGCTGCAACACAGAGTTGAAGACAGGGGGCAAAGTTGTGATTAAGTATTGGCATGGGATGTGTGCATCATTAGTGAGGTCAAAATTCATAACGTAAACTTAATAGGCGTCGATTTAAAAGGTCTTGACCTGCCTACTTGAACAACTACACACCGCAAAATATAGCATCATGCCCGATGATATTAGTCAGCGAGCATATTTCAGGATTTTGAACCAACAACAGTGAAAGTTCAATGTATCCAACGTATCCAATGTATCATTCATCTTGAAGTAAACGTCCATTAAAAGACTGTCTGATCAGTGTTATGCACATATAATGCGAGAAAATCACATTCCAGGGATTTTTTTGTTTGTTTTGTTTTGTTTTCTAATGAATCCTGATAAATTCCGAATATAAATTTTGCAAATGGCTCATTCTGCTTCTAATCCTTTGTGTGGAATACAGAGTGAACATTTGTGCCATTATTGCAATCACACAGCGTATAATTTCGAGGCAGTGACACGAATATTTTGTGTCATTTGAGGTGCACTGTTCGAGGAAAATGGACAGCATTAAATTACACTCCAGACTTTTGCTTTTTAGATTGTGAA
This sequence comes from Sphyrna mokarran, assembly GCA_024679065.1. Taxonomy (NCBI): domain Eukaryota; kingdom Metazoa; phylum Chordata; class Chondrichthyes; order Carcharhiniformes; family Carcharhinidae; genus Sphyrna; species Sphyrna mokarran. The sequence goes on along the minus strand of JAGIQG010000016.1, from coordinate 9,055,430 downwards.
TGATGTAGATGATTAGGTGGACTTCGGAATAACAATTGAATTACTCAAAACTGGATTATATATCTTTGAGATGCTCTTGCAGGTACGATACTTACATTCGAACTCTTTTTTTCACTTGTTATTTTTATTTCCGATCATGATAACTGACAGGATCTTGAGATTGGGGGACACAGAGATGATAATTTCATTGAATGTCCAGGATGGATTGTGATGTTTCTTCTGGTCAGATTATATCCTTGCCAAACAATTTTCTGATGCAATTGTTACATGCTCATTGTCAGCAAAACCTGCCTGTTACCGAGTTCTTGCTGCATTCAGATGGATACTCTTTTCCTGTACAAGAATACGGAATTATGTTTTTTTAAAACATTATACATCATTCAATGATAACACAAACAACTGAAAATTGTTGTTGAAGAAACAGGTGCACCATAGAAAACATGTATTTCTTTGGTTGTACAAGCGAATCGTATGTCTCCCGATCTGTTCAAGAACACAAAAAAAAAGCGTTGTAAACGACACTGGCCTCAGTGGCGAGTCAATTGAAACTGGTGCAAGCGAATTTGGGTATCATTTTTAACGACTTCTCCATTTAATTCCTCATATTAGCTGGTGGACTAATAAAGTCCGAATCAGTTAATGCTTTTCATAATTTATAACAGAACAATTTTCACCTTTGGGCCTAGATTACTATCCCGATGAACTAATTATCGTTTCCTTGGGACGCAAGTTAAAAAAAAACAAAGACAAATGATTTCAGGCAACCCACAGTCTACCTCCTCTTTGCTATATATAATTTATTAAACGTTTCCCAATAGTCCACGCATCCCACCTGGAAAATAAAGCCGCTATTCCTTTTGTTAGGTTTTTTTTGTGTCACACACACTATTTTTTATTTCTAAAAGTTGTTTTTTTTTTGCCAGGCAAAACGATATAATTTCTCGTCTGGAACTCTATCATGCATCCATGTTTAAAACGAAGCTGTTATCAATGGCGAGTCAGTATACTCTGGTGCAAACGAATTTGAGAGTATCCGACCATGATATGGTGAATAGTTCCTTTTGATATCGTTTTTAATGACATCTCTATTTATTTCTTCATATTAGCTGGCGGGATAGTAAAGTCAGAACCTCTGAGATGGAATCCGTCCTGGCTTACATTTTTACATTTATAACTGAGCAAATGTTCAACATTTCAGATTAAAAATAACTATTTGTTTTTTTTTCATTTTTTCTGGACAATAGCATTGTTGGCGTCTCAATGCCCTGGCTTCTGCATCTTCAGTATGTTTTGTTTGTTCATCTATCAAAGATCATAGGCGTTGCTGCGTGAACTGTGAATCATTTCGTTTGAAAACTTGCATCCGTGATTCTGTGGCCTGTTGTAGTTTTTTGAAACATCCGCGCCGTGTTATAAATTCACGAATGTGACTCATCAGTTTTGACTACGCAGGCTCTTGGTCCTGGCATGCCATCCGGCGCGCTCACGGAATCACGAATGATCCCATTCCTTGAATGCTATCTTGGAACGGGGGAAAATACTGAGTCACAAATTATAATCATTGATTCAATACCACTCTGCTGTGGCTCAGGACCGTTAGTTCCTCCTGGATGTTTAATTTTGAGTTGCTTCAGTTGTTCGAACTCTATTACATTTTTGGATCATGTTACTACTACTGCACAAGTGGATTGACGATACTCTAATTTAGACATGCAGTGCATTTTGAAGACATCTGTCGTTCATTCGTTTGAAAAAAAACCGCACAAACGTTAGACTACTGGAAAGTCACTTTTCCCAACTTTTACAAATGCATCACAGAATACATTTTCTTTTGTATCGCTGTCTATTATGTCTCCTGATCTGTTCAAGGCCACATAAAAAAAAGGCGTCGTGAACGAAGCCTAGCCAATCACACATACTCGTACACACACACATGCACACACGCACATTCACACACTTGCTTCCCATCTCCTTATTGTGACTACACAACTCATTGTCCTGGGAAAGCAGCCAGCATAATGAGCCACACAGCTTGCTGAAGTCCAGGTCTGAGGCGTTCAAATCAATTGATCCTAACATAAAAAAAAAGAAATGCTGCGTAAGAAGTTCCAGACCAGATGCCTAAGGACAGTACCGAAACAAGTAAGAATCTCACGATAGCCACACGACCTTGCCGACTATTGCAACGTCTGCAAGACAAGACAGTCTACAAGATGAAGACAGGTAAAATCGCTGGCTCCAATGCGCCTTTCCTTGGCAAGCTCAAAACATTTTATGTTCATTTTAAGCAAGAAGTCAGCGACAGCACGGCCTGCACCATGTAAACTCTGGATCCACTGGAATCCGAGGTGACCACTTCAGAGATCAGAACAGCCTTCTCGAACGTCAATCAACAGAGAGTGACCAGCCCGAATGCAGTTTTAGGACGAGCACTCTGATGCTGCAAAGATCAGCAGGCGGGTGCATTTGCAGACATATTCAATCTCTCTTCACAACAATCTCAGTTCCCAATCGGCTTCAAGAAGTCGACCATCATCTTGGTACCAAAGAAAATCCAATCACCGTGTCTTAACAACTATCAACCGTTGGAACTAATTCATATCATTGCAAAGTGCTTCGAAAGTTTAGGCATGGCATGAATCAGTTCCAGCTTCCCGGGCCAGCTTATTCCACCACAGTTCGCCTACTGCTGAAATACATTCACAACAATCTCCCTAGTCTTACATGAATCGTAGAACGCTTAGATAACAAAGACACTTGTGGTTATGCAAGGAAACACAGCAAGTGGGTGAAATCCTCATTGAGTACTGTGTATTGGTATTCTCCAAGGCGAAAGTCATTACTGATCTTGAGGACAGGGATAAGTATATTAACACTTTAAAGAATGTCAATATATCAAAGGACGAGGTTTTGTGTATCCTGAATTACATTGTGGCAGTCAATTTTTCAGGCTGTTTGGGATCTGACATAGCTTACTGTGGGAGGCAGGGCAAGAAATAGTTGGGACAATAGCAGGTGTTTTCATATTCTTCTTGACCACAGGCGAGGCGAGTTTCTAATCGATTAGGGAATAGTCAATGTCCCACCCCCTCCCCTGATGAGGAAAGGAAGCAAGGATCAACCAGCAAATTGTAACTGATGAGCCTGATATCAGTGGAGCACTTAGTCTCTAGCAGTCAAGTCCATGGGCTGGTTAGGGTCTAACCTGGATTACTGCGAGAAGCAAGGCGAAAAATATTTGGGGCCACAACAGATATTTTCACATTCTCCTGGGTTAAGTTCCAGTGGATTGGGGAATAGCCACTGTGTTGCCCCTTGTTCAAGAAAGAAAACAGGGATCAACCAGCAAATTATAGGCCACTGATCCTGATATCAGTGATGGCGAAGAACTTAGAGAGGATAATACTGGACTGCATATACGCATTTTCACATGAAAATGGACTGATTAGTAAGTTTGCGGATGACATGAATGATGACAACATTGCTGGTAGTGTTGATTACTGTCAGGTGAAGCAGCAGGATATAGATGGTTTGTAAACATGGGCAGATCAATGGCAGATGGAGTTTAATTCTGAGAACAGCGAGCTGATGCAAGTCGGTCGATCAAACGTGATCGTAAAATATACTGAAAATTGTGGAATACTCCTGAACATGAAAATGGAATGGATGTGTTCGTCCGGGTCCAGAGTTAGCAAAAGTCTCAACACAGATGACCAAGCTGAGTCAGATAGAATATGAAATACGTGCCTACATCAATGGGGGCATTGAGTACAGAAGTTAAGTCATGTTGAAGCTGTATACCATCAGAAGGGTGTGGAATATTTGGCGGTACTGCAAAGAATTTTCGCCAGAATTTTGCCGGCTCTCAAGAGTGTTACCTGTGAGGAGAGGTTGAATAAGATAGATTGTTTTCAATGGAAACCTGATAAAGATCTAATAGTATGCGAGATGTAATCAGAGTGGCAGTCGGAAACTTTCCCAAGGGTGGCTGAATCAGTCACAACGAGACAAAAGTTCAAAGAGAGACGGACAATTTGAATTGAGATTTGCAAAGTTTGTTTCACACAGAAAGCGGTGGGTGCCTGGAAATGTTGCTAGATGATGGGAAAGCAAAAGATATATTAGCAACATTTAAGAAGCGTCTGGATGGATACGTAACGATGGAACAATGGGTGGATATGGACTGGCTATGGGCAGAAGGTTTTTTTGTTGTTTTTATTTGTTGGAGCATCATATTGTGTACAGTCTTGGATAGTCGAAAGGCCTGTTCCTATCTGTCACTATTCTTGGTCCATTGATCACACGCTGTTGTCTTAGTTTCCGTGACCATATCAAATCAAATAATATCAAATCAAAGGGGTGGTAGTTCAAACAGATAGATAGGGACAACTTAGTTGTTTTTAGATAAACACATAGATATGCAAGTTGGGGAATTAATTGCACCAAGAGCAGGCAGAAGATTAGAAAAAAAAATCTGGCGTCAAAGTTCTGCACAACATTGTGGGCCAAAGAGCCTGTTCATGTGCATCACTTTTCTGTTCTATGTTCGACAACTTGAATACATTAGCTGTTGTCAATCCTCCTTAATTGAGATGAAACACGCTTGAGCGCGCGCGTGTGTGTGCGTGTGTGTATGTGCACTTGTGTAACTAGGATAGGGGCAGGGGTAGTGGAGATCCAGGGGAGGGGAGGGAACAAATTACGTCGCAATCAGTGTGTTCAATTGCCTTTATTTGAGACTGTTCAACTAAAAATGAACTGAATGCAAGTTGGTGCAGGAATACGTTGATTTTTCTCCGATCGTTCTCGTTCCCTGGAGTTAATGCCATGCGGGTCCTCGATTTCCATTCTTTTATTGTGGACATTTCCAGACAACTATATGTCTGTGGGTATGCAGGCACATGTAGACCAGCGTGTGGATGGTAAATTGCAGTCATAAGAGTCGTTATTGCAACGGATGACTTGTTTTATTGCTAAATTAATTTGATTGTTCATCGTCCTTCTTATCAAATTGCATTAAAATTACTCCCAAAAGCGTTAAAATCAGTGTGCCTGCTCACTTCTCCAGCCTGTCTATGTTGTCTGCATGCCATGACCATCATCCTAGAGTTCTCAATGTCACCACGAATTGTATCACCGAACGAATATTTTTAATTTCTGGTGGTCATGCAAAATATGAGACGCTAATATGAGACGAGTTTAAGGTATGAGATCGCGCTCCAATTTGGCGCTTGAGATCTCGTAAGTATGTCCTGACGCAAAGCACAAATGAAATATAAATCAATAGCAATGGGTTACTGTTCTAAGGGTCGACTTTAAATCAGCCACCGTTCCCTTTATTGTAATGCTTGCACTCTCTCATTATTCACAAAACAAACCTTTCAAAACAAGAGAAACACGTTAATTGTATCAGGATTGTCAAGAGACACTGTTAAATGTCATTTAAAAAAAAAAGATTGTAAACTTAGCTCCTTACAGTTGCTTCTTGTTGTTATTTCAATTAAAAAAAAACATTTTCTGCAATGCTCAGCCTATATTGATTTTTTGTTTTATGCTGGATGCCCAAATTAAATAAGAATCCAAGACACGTTTACGATTTTCCATCATTCCTTTGCACAGTAAGTTGCACTTTAATGTTATTTGTGCACTGAGACCCCCCAAAAATTAGGCTCTATTTGATTTGTTTTTGCAGAAGTGCAAAAGATGAAGACTGCTCTGCAAGACACACGTAAGAAGCGACATTGAATGCTCGGGATATTGATGGCATTGCATGTGTTTCTGTGTAGCTTTGTGGGACGCGTGTCTTGTGAGATAAACAACAAGGTTTGTTGTCCTTAATTACTTTGATCAAATTTCCGGACTGGTTTGCATATCAATTGAAACATATTCTAGTGGCTGTCTCCTACACGTTATCCAGAATATTATGAGTAAGCCAGATCTATGAGCACAGGACCGACAAAAATGTCATGTAATTCGTATCGTGTGATGTGATGGACAACGAGAGGACTACATGAAATATCATTAATAGTATAAACAGAGCGGTGACTAAATCACAATGGGAAACAGTTACATAAGTCAGTCGAGTTTTATGAAGTTGTTAATGCAAATTACAAAACGTGAACCGAGTGAGCATAGTTTTATATTAATTTGCCTTAAATTAACAACTTGAAAGTAATTCAGAGTTTGAATAAACGTTTGTTCATTTTACAGAATGTCCTCTGCTAAATGTGCAGGCAAAAATTAAAAAAAGTAACAAACGGAATCATAACCCCTAATTTCCTTTTTTCTAGCCATGCAGATTATTACGCATGGGGTACATGTCCATATGCATTTTACATTGTTTGGAAATTGCTGATTCGGACACCAGTTTAGACATTGAAGTATCAATACCCGCAAATTTTGAATTAAAAAAAAATCTCAGTCTGACCATTTCATCAATCATATTTTGTATTCCAGCCATGTTCTGGAACTCTTTGGAAATTAAAAAAAAACCTGAACATCCATTCTACCCTCGTTACTAATTTAAAACGCACACACACACACACACACACACATACACACAATTATCCACCTTGTTTTTTTTTGTTCTCTCTCAAGACTTGTAATTTCCCTGGAACATCATCACAATCAATCCAATGCTTTCCCGAAGCTGCATTTTCAGTCATGGCAGCATCCTCATTTACTTGCTTTGTCGTCTCGCCCATCCAAGTATGCATGCACTTGACTGCACTTATATAGCTCCTCTCTCGTGGTGTAAGCATTTCTTCCAAACAATTGTGGTGACAAAGTGGAACTCACCACTTCAAAATATATTTGAACTCTACATCAAAGCTATACGTCCGTGTTACATACTTAGCTATTGTGCGATAATGTGATTGAAAGGTCGCACAATGTCAACAGCAATTAAACACTGAACATGTTAGGTATTTTCTTTCCCGAAAAAGTGTTCCAATATCCAATAAAAGAAACATCCACATGGTAAATGTTACAACATGAGACCATCTCAGGATGCTGAGTCATTAAGCAAATATTTTAAAGCTTAAATACTTCTGCATTCAAATTATGAAAATTTCATAACTTACTTGACATTTTTTTCTCTCAGAACGAAGACTGGACGCCTGTCAAAACGGTATATAGCTTGTTTCAAAACTTCCTTTTGCAGTTGAAAGCCTTTAACATTGACAGCCTTTTTGCGTAAATATAGCATTGTTGTCATATGAAGTATCATATGGAGACCTACATCTTGGTATGTGGGTTAGAATGTGGGTTAGAAACTTCATAGCTGCTTTCTGAATAGGCACTAATGAAATCCGGAATGAAATGTCTATGATTGCAATGTGGAATGAATATTGGGGAATAATTCTGGCACCTTTCTCTGCCTTGCATGTGTTTGCAAAGTTACGTGAAGAAATATCGCCCGCTCAACTGACTCAGAAATCCAGACAATTCTTGTACATTTAAAGATGAGGCCACGATTTGAAACATAATCTGATCTTTGAATTGAGCTTTTAATCATTGCCTTTCCTTGTAGAGTTGCAAGAGAAGTGTCAGAATGACAGTGAGTAAGACTGCTTGTCCATACTGCTTTCCATACATCTGAGTGGCTTTGATATCCAACAACATGCACCGTTTCATCATTTCAAACTGTGCGAAAGGAGAGGAAATTGGATTTAATGTACAAAGATCTGGACGAGTTTGTATCTTCAAAAGTACATATAAATTTATTAGTGTTGCATAATATCTGTGAACCTGTAATAAGTGTTAGAACATAAATTCCTATTTGGCTTGAGCTTTTGGGGCCATTTGTTCATATAATTTTGAATAATGCAGAAAATTCAAAGCATTAATTCGTACAATATTTTCAACAAGTTTGCATAGATTTGACTCCCAGGTTAAATATGGTTAAGGGAAAGGAAAATCTTCCATGTTTTTTTTAAGCATGAGCATGATTTTGGGCATAGTCAGTGACTCAAGACCAAGGGAAGAGCATCCGTCGCCCATAATGCATTATAGAACATAGAAAATTACAGCGCAGAACAGGCCCTTCGGACTTCGATGTTGCGCCGACCAATTATGAAAAAAGCAATGACCCTCCAAACTAAACCATTCCCTTCTCTTATCAACTAACCTCTTAAACACCACCAAACTTGGCGCATCTAAAACTGCCGCAGGCAGGGCATTCCACTCCCTAACCACCCTCTGGGTAAAGAACCTACCGCTAATATCCGTCCTTTAACTACCACCCCTTAATTTAAAGCTATGTCCCCTCGTGCTAGCTTTCTAAATCCTAGGAAAAAGGCTATCACTGTCCACCCAATCTAAACCTCTAATCATCTTATATGTTTCGATAAGGTCTCCTCTTAGCCGCCTTCTTTCTAACGAAAACAACCTCACATCCTTCAGCCTCTCCTAATAAGACCTGCCCTCCAAACCAGGCAACATCCTGGTAAACCTCCTCTGTACCCTAAGGCTATGCACAGGGTTTCTTTCGTGCGAAAAAGGGCGAAGGGAAATAATTGAAGAGTTCAACAATCCATATCACAAATTATAATAATACCACAACAGATAATTTCAGATTCCTAATGACATGACATTTTAGAATTAATGCTATCACTACCTCCAAAACATGACTGTTAACCTAATGGAAATTGGCAACAGCACATTGACGCTATTGGCCTCCTGAGTACACTTTGGTTTTGTTTTTTTTCTGCAGTCCCGTAATGGAGGTGAATTTCGATAATGATCATGGCAAAATAACCTCGTTCGTTAAGTATTCGTTAAGTATGTGATATAAAAATATATTTAGCTGAACAGTTTTGCCGTTTCCTGAAGTACTCAATGTCAAAGACTGAAAATGACTGAAAATGACACTGAACTACGTATTATTCTCTTAAAGCGTCAGGGAGCTGGTGAGAATTGTGACGTTGATTGGCAGATTTGTGGAGTTTCCCTGTTCTCCATATGTATACAAAATTTGCTTCGTGTTGACTGGTCTCTGTCCATCACCAAATGTGGGTTGTTTAAATGGATTCATGATGATAAGTCGCCCGTTGATGTACAATTAAGTTATAATATATGTTTTTAATGAACGTGCATTTCCAATCTGTGAAAAATGCCACCACACTGTACACACACAAACACACACGCACACACACATGCACACACGGGCCCACCCATGCACAATGTAACGCATTTGACGAGATGCAAACACCTCTTTTGCATTATTGCTGATTTGCAACCGAGAAAATTTATTTTTCACCATTGAAGTCCCTGCACTTTTTCGTTCATTGTTATATTAATGATGGATTTAACTGCTCTTTTTTTTTTCAAGCATCAACACAAATGATTTCATTTCACAATATTATCCAATTCCTTTTTCTCCGTACAGAAGAAAGAATCATCGAGAAAGATATAGGTAAAACTGTCATTAGTTAATTGACTGCGCTGTTCGTTGTCCTGATGTACATTTGGCATACTAAAGGATGTTTTCCAGCCATATGTTTGTGTTGTATAGTGAACTACTGGTGTTGCTAGAAGATCTGGACAGATCTAACATCCATGAAGTGGAGTAAAATTACATGCCATTCAAATGATCGTAACTCAAGATTCCGCCATCTTGCTTGTCAGTAAGGTTGTTTACTGCTTAGAACAACAGACCATTTTCTGTTGAGAGTACAAACATGTCTGATGAAGTAATAACCCTCAGCACGATGGATTAGAATTTTAGAGCATGTCATATGCATTGAATAATTGCTTACACAGTTTTTGTCTGTGATTTGGTGATTGTAAATGTATTGAAATGCGGCGCCAGTGATTCTTGTGATAAAACGTTATTTTGGACAAAAGTTAGACCTGTGAGTCCTGTATCAGTGAATGTACTTCCAGTGGTTTGTTAAGGGTACTTCCTTGCATGTCACACATAAAGTTGTGCAATTAATCCCCGAACCTCAGTTTTGTAATCTGTCTTTTCAAAGGTCCATCATTGGTTGCATGACGTGGAAGTTCCAGATTACTTGCTTGCTTTGTTTGCATTATTGGTCGCATCCTTTCTAGAATACTATTAACTCCCGAAAATCAATCACATTCGATTATAAGTGCGTGCAGTGCATAAACACGACTTTAGTTCAGCTCTACATTCATTCTCCAGTCTTAGGCTGCTTTACTTTTTTTTTCCCCTTAATTATGTTAATGTTTGATTTCCAAAAGTTCAATTCTCAGGCCTGACGTGAAAAGGGGACCATGTCTGATCAACCTTGGGAAAGATGCGAAGGAAAACAAATGCATTATTTAAAAATCTCACGGGCTACAAGCACCTTCGTGCAATTGTGTAGCAATTCTGAATCACTTCGACAATTTCGAAGGAACTATGTTTTTTTTTACGTTACAAGCAGAAATTCCACTGAGGTAACTGCAAAATGTGAAGTTGTGAAGTATTACTCGAAGCTAAACGAACAGTGAACTTGATACCAAATGAAGTATACGTGCATAGTCTACCAGTAATTTGAAGTTGGAGGATGCAGACTTGCTGATTATGTAGTATTTTGAAAATCAGGAGAATAATGATTTTTTTTTATAGAACTGGAGAAGATGAAACAAGCTTTCAATGATGCAGGTGAACAGGGATTTTTAAGTATTTTATTATTTCACAAAGTATATCACAACTATCCGTTCATAATGAGGGACATATTTAGAAAAGGTAGTGCGCGGATATATAATGAAAAAAAAAGCCAAAAAATGCCATATGGCAGTGCAACTCGGAGAACACTGTTATGTTTTCAAAAGCATTTCCAACTGATAATTCATGCAAGCGAATGCATGGCACACGAAAACATACACTGGAGTGCATGGCTGTACTTATGCATGTTTATGTGCATTGGTTGATATCTGTGTGCATGTCTGCGTATGTTTAGCAAATTCTGCCGTTTCGCGAAACGCATTTTCAATGAGAAATGCGGATTGACAGGTAATTTACAGGAAAAGCTATTAAGAAGAATGTGATTTAAATGTATGTTTTCGTTCCAATTAAAAAGCAGGCAGTACTCGAACAGATGCAGGAGAAATATCCCCGGTAGCCAAATAATCTACAGTTGCATTGAGTAAGAGGAAGAGTTGTATCTGTTTAGTTTAGCAACGCAAGAACAAAAAAAAACGTAAGACAAGACCGTAACTTGCACTGGGAATGGGTATTTGAAACTGAATGAGGGGAAAACAATCCGGGTTTAAGGAAAGAAGAATCCTTACTGTGAAAATCATGATGAAGGAATACGTATTAATATTCCAGGTCGGCATGTTTCATTGGAAATTGAAGGACATTTGACCAGTGCAAACGAATGTACAGCGCAGCGAATGTTTAATGAATGAATGGCATCGACCCCGCCAGATATCGGCCAGAACAAATAGACCCGGAGGACACTGGAATCAATATTTCATTGATGGAGGAGTAGAAATGAGCCACAAGAGTTTCGGAATGTGATGACAAAATATTTAAATTAAATCGGGAGAAGGGTCCGGACCAGTCACAAAATTTAACATTTGAAAGAGAGGAAGCACAAAAAAAAAATAAATTGCCGTAAACACTCAACATGTGCAGCATTATCTCCGAGAGGAGAACAAAGTTAAGACAGTTACATTGGATCACACTTCATCAGGTCAAACGGATGTCCAGATTCGAAGTATTAGGTTTGTTATCTTACCGCCCCTACTGTCACAGTCACTGTTATTTTCCAACATTTTGCGTTTTCGTCTTCAAACACAGCATCCATTGTAATATATTCATGTCTTGACTCTGTCTGCAGTTCCGGCTGTCTCGAGAAAGCAGCCAGCATAATTAAGGGTCCACGCACATTCTCGTTTCCACGTTCTTCCTTCGGAAACAAAATAGATTACGTACCTAGCGACACGTGGAAGTTTCTTCCATGTTGCTGCCAGACGTTTGAATGGACTTACCTTGCATTAAGTTGACCTTTCTCTACGCCCTAGCTTTCACTGTAACACTATATTCTGTACGCCCTAGCTTTCACTGTAGCATTGTTCCTTGGGAGCGGCTGCTGTGATGAGAGCTGGTGAGTAAATTTCTGTGTTTTTTTTTTCTCCAAAATCGTGTCTGTTTTTCTTTAACTCTTAAAACCGGAAACAGGAAGTAGTCACAGGGAGGCCTGTGCAGGAGTTTTTTTTCACTATAAAAGTTACTTACCTCGGAGAATAAGCCTTATTGTTCCTTGGGAGCGGCTGGTGTGAGGAGAGCTGGTGAGTAAATTTCTGTGTTTTTTTTTTCTCTAAAATCGTGTCTGTTTTTTTAACTCTTAAAACCGGAAACAGGAAGTAGTCACAGGGAGACCTGTGCAGGAGTTTTTTTTCACCTGGGCCTCCATAAATTGGGAAGGTGAAGAATCCCGATACTCTACACATGTAGAGTATCCCAACCCTTCCCCTCCTCTAACCTAATAAAAAAAAGGAGACTACGAGTGTGAGTAGGTAAGTTTAAGTTTATATTTGTTTCTGGGTAAAGGAAGTAATGGGGATAGCAGTGCAGGCAGTGCGATGTACCTCCTGTGGGATGTTTGAGGTGAGGGACACTCGTAGTGTCCCAGCTGATTACACCTGCCAGAGGTGCATCCAGTTCCACCTTCTTGAGGACCGTGTTAGAGACCTGGAGCTGGAACTGGAGGAACTAAGAAAAGGGCTGTCTTACGAGGAAAGATTGAATGCACTAGGGTTGTTTTCCCTTGAAAGACGTCGGCTGAGAGGGGATCTATTAGAGGTATATAAGATTATGAGGGGTATAGATAGAGTAAATGGTGGTAAGCTTTTTCCACCATTAGAATCGGACAGAACGAGGGGTCACGGCCTCAGGGTGAGGGGGGGCATGTATAAGACGAATATTAGAGGGCATTTTTTCACACAAAGGGTAGTGGGGGTGTGGAATGCACTACCGAGTAAGGTGGTGGGAGCAGGCACGCTGGGGTTGTTTAAGGGTCTCTTGGACAGCCACATGAGCGGTCTGCAGATAGAGGGATATAGGAGGACTGTTTAAGTACTTTATTTGTTTCCACAGGCTATTCGGTCCACCTTGTTGGTGCATGCATTCGGCAGGTCGTGCGAGGGCTGCTCTTGGATGTTACTTCAGGAGTAGCCTAGTGCTTCACGTCGTTAGTGTATGCTTCAACTGGACCATCAGATGGGCAACATGACAGCTCAGAGACTATCGCTGTTGCTGTGCAGACACATGGATTTGGGCCTGTGTCTGCGGGAGTTTGCGCGTTCTCCCCGTGGTTGCGTGGGTTTTCTCCCACATCCCAAAAATGTGCTCTTAGGCTGATTGGGTAACAAATTGTCCCTATATTGGTCCCTATATGAGAATCTTCCACAACAGGCATAGCCTAAAGTCATGGATATGTCATTAAGACGTTAGGACGGCGGCGTGGGCTCGTTGGGCCGAACGGCCTGTTTCCCGTGCTGTGTTGTTCTTTGTTCTTTGTTGTTTGTATTAGGGAAGCAGAGATGGCTGTTGATAAAAGCTACAGGGAGATAGTCACTCCTAAATGTGATACACGGGTGACTGTTAGAAGGGGTAAGAAGTAGTCAGTGCAGAGTTCCCCTGAGGCTGTTCCTCTACACAATAAGTACTGTGTTTTGGATGCTGTTGGGTATGTAGATACAACCGGGGTAAGCCGTGGAGTACAGGTCTTGGGGGTTGAGCCTGTCCTTGATGCTCAACTGGGAAGGGGGAAGAAAAGATCTGGATTAGTGATTGGGGACTCCCTAGTTAAGGGGATAGATAGGAGGGTCTGTGGGAAGGAGCGGGGCTCGCGGTTGGTATGTTGCCTTCCGAGAGCTAGGGTCAGTGATATCTCTAACCAAGTGTTCAGGATCCTTAAGGGGGAGGGGAACCAGCCCTAAATTGCGGTGCATGTAGGTACCCATGACGTAGGTAGGAAAAGGGATGGGGATATAAAGCAGAAATTCAGAGAGTTAGGGTGGAAACTTATGGCCAAAACTAACGGAGTGGTTATCTCTGCTTTGTTACCTGTGCCACGGGATAGCATGGAAAAGAATAGGGAGAGAGAACATTTGAACTCGTGGCTAAAGGGATGGTGCAGGAGGGAAGGGTTCAGGTATTTGGACAATTGGGGTTCATTCTGGGGAAGGTGGAACCTCTACAAGAGGGATGGTCTGCACCTGAACCGGAGAGGTACCAATATCTTGGGGGGTAAATTTACCAGTGCTATTCGGGGGAATTTAAACTGATTCTGGGGGGGGGATGGGAACCTGAATTGTTGTGCCAGTATACAGGAGGATGTGAATAGGGAGGTCACGGATAAGGTTTCTAGGTCGCAGCAGTATAGTGGCAAACGGGAGGATGGTTTGAAGTGTGTATACTTTAATGCCAGGAGCATACGCAATAAGGTGGATGAACTTGCAGCCTGGATTGGTGCTTGGGGCTTCGATGTTGTGGCCATTTCAGAGACGTGGATAGAGCAGGGGCAGGAATGGTTGTTGCAGGTTCCAGGGTTCAGATGTTTCAGTCAGAGCAGAGGTGGTGGTAGAAGAGGGGGAGGAGTGGCATTGTTAGTTAAGGATAGCATTATGGTGGCAGAAAAGACGTTTGATGTGGACTTGTCTGCTGAGGTAGTGTGGGCTGAGATTAGAAACAAGAAAGGAGAGGTCACACTGTTGGGAGTTTTTTGTAGGCCTCCAAAAAGTTCCAGAGAAGTAGAGGAAGGGATTGCAAAGTTGATCCTGGATCAACTTTGTAGTTGTAATGGGGGACTTTAACTTTTCTAATATCGATTGGAAAAGCTGTAGTTCAAGTACGTTAGAGGGGTCAGTTTTTGTTCAATGTGTGCAGGAAGGTTTCATGATTCAGTATGTAGATAGGCCAACAAGAGGTGAGGCTATATTGGATTTGGTACTGGGTAATGAACCAGACCAGGTGTTAGACTTGGAGGTGGGTAAGCACTTTGGTGATAGTGACCACAATTCGGTTATGTTTACCTTAGTGATGGAAAGGGATGGGCACATACCGAATAACAGTAGTTATAGCTGGGGGGAAGGTAATTATGAGGCTATTAGGAGAGATTTAGGATGCATAGGGTGGAGCAGGAAATTGCAGGGGCTGGGGACATCTGAAATGTGGAGCATATTTAAGGAACAGCTTCTGCATGTCCTTAATGAATATGTACCTGCCTGGCAGGGAGGAAGTGGTCGAGTGAGGGAACCATGGTGTACTAGGGAAGTTGAATCTATGGTGAAGAGGAAGAAGGAGGCTTATATAATGATGAGACGTGAAGGCTCAGTTAGGGCAATGGAGAGCTATAAATCAGCCAGGCAGGAGCTAAAGAGGGAGTTGAGAAGAGCTAGAAGAGGACACGAGAAGACTTTGGCGGATAGGATTAAGGAGAATCCTAAAGCTTTTTATAGGTATATAAATAATAAAAGATTGGTTAGGGCAAGATTAGGGCCAGTCAGAGATAGCAGTGGGAAGTTGTGCATGGAGCCTGAGGAGATAGGAGAGACACTGAATGAGTATTTTTCATCAGTATTCACGCAGGAGAAAAACAATGTTGTCGGGGAGAATACTGCGATACTAGGTTGTAGACTGGACAGGATTGAGGTTCATAAGGAGGAGGTGTTAGCGAATCTTGAGGGTATGAAAATTGATAAGTCCCCTGTGCCAGATGGGATTTACCCTAGGATTCTCTGGGAGGCTAGAGAGGAGATTGCAGAGCATTTGGCTTTGATCTTCATGTCGTCGTTAGCTACAGGTATAGTGCCGGAAGACTGGAGGATGGCAAATGTTGTCCCTTTGTTCAAAAAGGGGAGTAGGGACCATCCTGGAAATTATAGACCGGTGAGCCTGACTTTTGTTGTGGGCAAAGTCTTGGAAAGAATTATAAGGGATAGGATTTATAAGCATCTAGAGAGAAACAAATTGATTAGGGATAGTCAGCACGGTTTTGTGAAGGGTAGGTCGTGCCTCACAAACCTTATTGAGTTTTTTGAGGAGGTGACGAAAGAGGTAGATAAGGGTAAGGCAGTTGATGTAGTGTATATGGATTTTAGCAAAGCGTTTGATAAGGTTCCCCATGGTAGGCTACTGCAGGAAGTGCAGATGCATGGGATTGAAGGTGATTTAGCAGTTTGGATTAGGAATTGGCTAGCTGATAGAAGACAGAGGGTGGCGGTTGATGGGAAATATTCAATCTGGAGTGCAGTTACAAGTGGTGTACCTCAAGGATCTGTTTTGGGGCCACTGCTGTTTGTCATTTTTATAAATGACCTAGATGAGGGTGTAGAGGGTTGGATTAGTAAATTTGCTGACGATACCAAAGTGGGGGGAGTTGTAGACAGCGAGGATGGATGTTACAGTTGGCAGAGGGACATAGATAGGTTGCAGAGCTGGGCCGTGAGGTGGCAAATGGAATTCAATACGGATAAGTGTGAGGTGATTCACTTTGGTAGAAATAACAGGCATATGAAATATAGGGCTAATGGAAGGACCCTTAATAGTGTTGTCGAGCAGAGGGATCTTGGGGTACAATTACATAGCTCTTTGAAAGTTGGCACCCAGGTTGATAAAGTTGTTAAGAAGGCGTACGGTGTGTTAGCTTTTATTGTTAGAGGGATTGAATTTAGGAGCCGTGAGGTTATGTTACAACTGTACAAAACTCTGGTGCGGCCGCACTTGGAGTATTGCGTACAGTTCTGGTCGCCGCATTATAAGAAAGATGTGGAAGCATTGGAAAGGGTGCAGAGGAGGTTTACCAGGATGTTGCCTGGTATGGTGGGAGGGCCTTATGAGGAAAGGCTGAGGGACCTGAGGTTATTTTCATTAGAGAGAAGAAGGTTACGCGGTGACCTAATTGAGGCATATAAGATGATTAAGGGTCTGGATAGGGTGGATAGTGAGATCCTTTTTCCTCGAATGGTGATGACCAACACGAGGGGACATAACTTTAGATTAAGAGGTGGTAGTTATAGGACGGATGTCAGAGGCAGGTTTTTTACACAGAGGGTGGTGAGGGCGTGGAATGCACTGCCTGCAGCAGTTGTGGACTCACCTACTTTGGGGGCATTCAAATGTTCGGTGGATAGGCATGGATGATATTGGAATAGTTTAGGTTAGAGAGTCCACTGGCTGGCGCAACATCGAGGGTCGAAGAGCCCGTACTGCGCTGTAATGTTCTATGTTCTATGTTCCATGTATTCTGCAATATCCTGTGTCATTCTCTGCGAACAGTGCGGTTTGTATGTATAGCACGCAAGAAACAATTATTTTCACTGCATGCCAACACATTGACAATAATAAATCAGATCAGATCAAATCAAATGTCTTTTTTTTTTGCCATGGAAAGAAATATCAGCAGATGAGGAGTACTTGTGATTGAACATGTATAATCGACTACAAATAAGGAAAAAAAAAATGAGATTGCTAGTTTGGAAGGAGAGATTGAAATATGTTTAGAGGCGTACTTCCCTGTCAAAGAAAAGTTAATCGTCTAAACATTGTGTATGCATTGTTGCCTGATTCATATAACGTCATTGCTTATTGAAGTTGCGTGGAAACATAAATACTACATTTACTTCAGAAGTTCAGATGGTATCAATCGCATGAAAAATAATTTTTAATCCTTATTTAGTATCTTGTCACATAGACATTGCGAAGTGGAAATTTTTTAGTGCTCCTTATAGAGACTTCCCTAAAGGTACAATGCCTACAATCTAGAAGGGCAAGAGCAGCACACATATGTGCGTGTGTGTGTGTGTGTGTGTGTGTGGCGAGGGGGGTGGGGGGGGGCACTGTTACCCAACATACAGACCAGAAAATATTTTGTTATAAATTCACTGACCCTAGATATATATCCTGGAACGTATTGCCAAACAACACGAATTGTGCACCTACGTCACTGAAACTGCAGCAGTTATAAAAGAGAGAACAATAGAGTTCCCGAAAGACAACAGGATCTAATTCAGTCAAAACGAAACATCTTCACAACATATCCCCGTAACTTAATGACGTATCCAATTCACCTCGTGTTTTTTTTTTCGTTAGCAAAAGTGCATTTAGCCTGAATAATGCATATAATCCACTTGTGGCATGAAAGACGAAACTGGGCCATACTGTGTAGAGAATGTGTAAAAAATAGATTCACCCAAGGCCGAATGCAAAGCCACGTCCTGGCGCTCGGGGGCAATATTGCTGAGCATCATTCCTCAACTGTTCATTGCATCCCACCAAAAGAATAAAATCTGAATGGACGATCATTGTTCAGCTAACTAGCAACGTCCACATTCTGTAAACGAAGGGACTGCACACGCCATTGCACGGATTGTGGTGCCGCGGATATTGAATTGAATTAGCGTGGCGTGCTTTCTCCAGGATACGGTCTCATTGTTTCAGACTTCTGTTGGCGGCTCTGGTGTCAGTGAAATGTTAACCAGGCACGATATTCTGGGGCTTTGGAGCTATGCCATTTCCAAAAACAAAACGTTGATAAATCATTTGTATAGGCAGAGTAAGTGGCCATTTCGGTATACCCAATGATTTGCTAAAAAATATCAAATAAGAGGAATCAACAGGTTTCTGTGGAGCCAACGAAACTGATAAGTAATGTAATGTTTCCTTTTTCTGAAATGATGAGAACAGAAATTCATTAGAAATTGAAACGCCAAATTAAGTAACAGCTAAAAATGGAAAGGGTGTTTGGATTTGCACAAAGGACAAGGCACGGGTTTTAATAACTAATTCTTAAAGAGGTTCAGCAGGCATGTAATTGCTTATTTTAAAGCCTGCTCTTCCACTTGATTGTAACATGGTACTATAATTCTCAAAATGTAATTAATCTGTTTGTCTTGCTTCTTTATAGATTATACATGTTTGATATAAAACAGATGGACATCGTAAATAGATCTCATGCTTTCATTTGCAGAAGAAAAAGTGAAACAAAGCGCCACAGGTAATTTCGTGCAAAAAAAATCCTCAACCTTCGCGATATTTCGTGATGTTACACCCTACATTATTCATTTGTGCGGATAAAAAAGAACTATTTTGACACTGGGAAGGGATCCGACAGGTAGTGAGTAGAAGTAATTGCATTTCCATCAGTTCGCATTATTAGGCAGGAAATTAGCAATTTAGTCTGGAAGTTTTTATAAACGGCGAAGGATCTATATGCCTGCATGCGCATAACTAATTTACATACACTTGTTCAGCAAATATATCCACATATATGTGTGTATATATATGTCTGCATGTGCAAAGGTAATTTACATACACGTGTTCAGAAGTTATATCTCACCAAATGTGCAGTCAATAATAACAAGTGGCACGCCAGGGATGCCGATAAATGAGAGAATGTTTTCGAATTGTGATAAGTGACGTTTTTATTTCTATCGTATCATGATGACGGACTAAATTAACATTCAAAAAAATGTTATTCGATTTTCACTTATTACTGCAGCACTATCAATGTATTGAACATTTTCAAACAAAGAACAAAGAACAAACCAGCACAGGAAACAGGCCCTTCGGCCCAACGAGCCCGCGCCGCCGTCCTAACGTCTTAATGGCATATAGGGACCAATTTGTTACCCAATCAGCCTAAGAGCACATTTTTGGGGATGTGGGAGGAAACCGGAGCACCCGGAGAAAACCCACGCAACCACGGGGAGAACGCGCAAACTCCCGCAGACACAGGCCCAAATCCATGTGTCTGCAGAGGATCAGCGATAGTCCCTGAGCTGTCATGGTGCCTATCAGATGGTCCAGTTTAAGCATACACTAACGACGTGAAGCACTAGGCCACTCCTGAAGCAACATCCAAGAGCAGCTCTCGCACGATCTGCCAAATGCATGCCCTTGTTGGTCAACAAGGTGGACCGAATATCCTGTGGAAACAAATAAGATATTTAGACAGTCCGGCTCTATCCCTCTATCTGTAGACCATTCATGTGGCTGTGCAAGAGACCCTTAAATAACCCTAGCATGCCTGCTTCCACCACTTTCCTCGGTAGTGCATTCCACACCCCCACTACCCTTTGCGTGAAAAACTGCCCTCTAATATTCGTCTTATACATAGCCCCCCTCACCCTAAGGCCGTGACCCTTCGTTCTATTCATTTCTAATGGTGGAAAAAGCTTACCACCATTTACTCTATCTATACCCCTCATAATCTTATATACCTCTATTAGATCCCCTCTCAGCCGACGTCTTTCAAGGGAAAACAACCACAGTGCGCTCAATCTATCCTCGTAAGACAGCCCTTCCATACCAGGCAGCATCCTGGTAAATCTCCTCTGCACTCTCTCCAGGGCCTCCACATCCTTCCGGTAGTACGGCGACCAGAACTGGACGCAGTACTCCAAGTGAGGCCTAACCAACGTTCTATACACTTGCAACATCAGACTCCTACTCTTGTATTCTATACCCCTTCCTATGAAGGCTAACATACCATACGCTTTCTTTATCACATTCTCCACCTGTACTGACACCTTCAGAGACTTGTGAACCTGCACCCCCAGGTCTCTCTGCGTCTCTATACTCTGGATAGTTTTACCTTTTATCCTATAACTCCCCTCTACATTATTCCGGCCAAAATGCATCACCTCGCATTTATCCGGATTAAATTCCATTTGTCATCTATCTGCCCAATCTACCAGCCTATCTACGTCCTGTTTTATTGCCTGGCACTGCTCCTTGGTTCCGGCCAATCCAAGCATCTTAGTGTCATCAGCAAATTTGCTGATAACACCACCTACCCCCTCTTCCAAGTCATTTATATAAACCACAAATAGAAGAGGTCCTAGTACTGAGCCCTGTGGCACACCACTAGTGACAGACCTTCATATGGAAAAAGAGCCTTCCACTACTACCCGCTGTCTCCTCCTCCCAAGCCAGTTCTCAACCCATCTACATACCTGGCCCTGTATCCCAAAATGTTAATGTTTTTACCCCATTTGCATTGACAGAATGAGCGGGCATTGGAGTATATCAAATTAGTTGCAAAATTATCAATTGAGAGAAAACAACATGCTTCCCAGAAGCTGTTTTGCTTGTAATGATACCAATTCGCCACGTGATTTGACGATTGGTGACAAAGTCACAGTAAAAACTTGAACGACATCAAGTATTGTACATGTTAAATGACTCTTACTCTACTCCCAGCATCTCGTGGCTGCCGGGACGAACTGCTTTACTGATCATTAAAAGATCGATTGAGTTGAAGTAACAAAGTAATAATCTCCAATCTCGGAACTGGCGGACCTGAAATTCGAACCCTTCTTTTTTAAAACCCCAAACCCCAAACTCTGACAAGGAAATTCAAAATCATGTTTTTTTTTTAACTCACCATGTTTTTTTTTGGGGTGGGATGCAATAATGCGTTTGCGTTATCGTCTTCACCGCTGGTAGGGGATAATCGAATTCTGTGCCACTTATCTTGTGGAGTTGTACTTTCATCTCTTCTGCCTTTCTAGTGTCTGAGGAATAAAACTTCTTGAGCACCGTCAGCTGTGTTTCTGCCACTTTGACTCGATGTCAAGAAAATAAACTTCAGATGTGCATGGTCATCTCCCTTCTATTAAGTGTTCTATTCATCAAGCTGTGACTGTGGTAGATTTCTCTTTCAGATGTTGGTTCTGGAACATCATTAAAAGCATCCAGGACATCCATATAGGACATCATAGTTTGGCTTGTCTCATCAAAATTTACGGTAATATCATCGAAAATAAATTCAAGCAATTTTGTCAAGCATGATTACTCTTCCATAGAAAACATTATTAGCGAGGACCAATCTTTTCGAACAGCAGTTGATCACATAATTCACACTAAATTCTTGCATCTTGTCTATCATTGATTTAACGCTAACAGGTTTGCAATTATTGGTTTCTATCCTCCAACATTCCCAAATAATAAGGTTATACTTGCTGGCTTAAAATCTGCAGACAAGTTACAAAATCTATAGTAATTGGAAGATAATCCGCAATGCCTGCATTAATTCGACAGCAAAGTTCTACACACTCATCAGCAAAAAAGGCCAGATATATTACCTGTTAACACCATTAACTTCGGAAGGAATGTTCAGTTCCTCATATCGATTTCCTCCATTTCTCCAATCATGCCAGGTCATTGCTAACGCAAACTCGCAGTAGAGTCTTTCTTGACAACACGTGACAGCCTCAGGAGGTCACCACAGGAAGAAGTTCCAGTCTCCCTTCACAAAGCACTTCTGAATAATGTGTATAACTAGGGGGACAAGGCGTGTTACAGAAAGTGCTTAGATTACTATTTTCACTACCTTATAATGAGGAACAAATAATAGGTTGTTTCATCTTCATTTGATTTATTACTATCACGTGTATTAACATGTAAAAAATATTGTTTCTTGCGCACTATACAGACAGAGCGTACCATTCGCAGAAAAAAGGAAGCGAGAAAATACAGAACATAATGTTACAGTCATAGCTAGGGAATAAAGAAACCAACCTTTGCCAGTTCGGTCTATATAGATGTCTGACGGCAGAAGGGAATACGATCTTTTTGAGTGGATTGTTACGTAATCTCAGATATTTGTCCATTTATTTCTGACGGAAGAAGGTGGAAGAAAGAATGTATGTGGTACGGGGGTCCTTAATTATGCTGGTTCCTTTGCCGAGGCAGCGGAAGGTATAGAAGCAGCCATAGAAGGGGAGTTGGTTTGCATGATAGATTGAGTTACATTCACAACCTTATTTTAGTTTCTTGCTGTCTTGGGCAGAACAGGAGCCATAAATGATATGTTACAACCAGAAATAATGCTCTCTGTAATGCGACTGTAAAAAATGGCGAGAGACGCAGCTAGCATGCCAAATTTCATTTGACTCCTTAGAAAGTACAGCCGATGGTCTGCTTTCTTTATTATAATTTCGACTTGGGGGGACATGATAGGTTGTTAGTGAACTGAACATCGATAAAAAAAAGTCTGGATCTGTTTACTCTTTCTATTTGGTCCGCGTTGATGTTGTAAGGGCATTTTCTCATTTAGCTTCCTGAAGTCGATAACAATCTCTTTCGCATTGCTGACATTTGGGAGAGATTATTGTCGCCACGCCAGTTCATCAGACTCTATTCTCTCAAGAATATACTCTGCCTTGTCATTGTTTGAGATCCAACCTACTATGGTGGTGTTGTCAACACAATTGAAAATCTAATTGGAGGTGAATTTGGCCATTGTAATAGGCATATATGTAATAATTAGGAGTCTGAGAAGACAGCCTTATGTAGCACCGGTGTTGAGGATGAACCTGGGCCAGGTGCTGTTACCTATCCTTACTGATTTTGGTCTGTGAGTTAGGAAGTTTAGGATCTAATCGCAGGGGAGTAGCCAAAGCCCAGTAATGGATTTTGGAGATGGGTTCCTGGGAATAATGGTGTTAACTGTGGTCTATAGCCAATAAATAGGAATCTGACATAGGTGTCTTTGTAATCAAGTTGTTCCAGCTTTGAGTGCAGGGCCAGGGAATGACGTCTGCTGTGGACCTATTGCGGTGGTCGGCAAACTGCAAGAGATCCTGATAGTCCAGGAATTGGAATTAATTCGCTCCATGATTAGCCTTTCAAAACGCTTCATTATGATCAATGTCAGAGCCATAGACCGACAGTCATTAAGACACCGAGCTTGGTTTTCCTTGGCTACCGTTTTGATGATTGTCTTCTTAAAGCGGTGAGGGATCTCAGATTGTTGCAAAGAGCGGTTGAAAATATTTGCAAATAATCCCGCCAGCTGATCGATAAGGGTCTGAGTTCTTGTCGGAGCACCCCAATTGGACCGGTCACTTTCTGTGGGCTAACCTTCGAGAAAGCTGCTCTAAAATTTGCAAAGTTGATCCCTGATATAAGTTCATTCAGGGGTTCCAGGGTGGAGGGAATAGCCTCGCTTGCCTCTTGCTCAAAATGGGCCTCGAATGCATTGATGTCATCTGGGGTAGGGGCGGGGGAAACGTTGACGTTGGCGATTTTCAATGCCGTCACGTTGTAGCTTCTAATGCCTTGCAGACCTTATCATAGTGGAAACAGGTGGGTGTGGCAAGTGTGTATCTACATTGGATGGTACTGTCTTTTGGCATCTTTCCTAAATATTCCTGGATCGTATCTGGCTTTCTTAACGTCTCAGACCTGGGCGTCACCAAGCAATGGGTATCCATGCTCATTCATGGTTTCTGGTTAGGGGACACACGAATCTGTTTACTTGGTACACAGTCTTCGACACTTACTAATGAAGTCAGTTACTGTAGTGGCACAGTGGTTCAGGCTTGTTGCAGATTATTAGATATTTACCAGTCCACTGGCTCCAATCAGTCCTGTATCAGAGCATCCGCCTCCTCAGACAAACATTGCACGACGTTCTTTGATGGATTCCGCTGCGACAGCATTTGTTTGTAAGCCAGCAGAAGGAGCACAGTCTTGTACTCTGATTCACTAAAGTGTGGGCGGCCGATAAAACAGCAAGTATGCCTGATATTTGTGTTGTAGTGGTCGAGGATGTCAAGCCTCTGCTCGAACAGGAGATGCGATGTAACTAATTTAGTAATACTCTTTTGAGCTTGGTATGATTTAAGCCCGCGACCATGATGAACAAGGCCTCGCGATATTTCGCTTCAAGGTTATTCGTAGTTGTGTATATTTTGTCCGTCATGATCTTCACATCCGCATTGGGAGGGATGTATATTACCATCAAGATAACGGAGGTGAAATCCCGCAGAAGGTAGTGGGACCGCATTTTAGCGTCAGATATTCTAGGTCTGGGGAGCAAAAACTTGGCAGTGTTGTTACGTCTCGGTACCATGAGGTTTTGATTCGGAAATAGATCCCACATCCCCAACCCCCTTTCCTGACGCCGTCGTATGATCCATCGAGGCGCCATCTAGTTGTAGCGTGGAATCTGGTGAAGCAGGAGTGAACCATGTCTCCGTGGAATAGAATACACTTGTCATGGCAAGTAGCTTGCCTGTTTCAGTTCCTCTACTTGGGGGTACGTAATATATTAGCCTGTCGCTGCCTTTTTTTATATTTCTGATTTCAAACCTGATGTTGTGCTTCCTTCCTGAACTGTAATGTATCCTGAACTGTAATGCTCGTGAACTGTAATGTATCCGCTTCTCTTTCCATCCTTTCAAGGCAACTCGCGCTCTCGAAAGTTCGCCACAGTGACTCGGCAGTTCGAGCTCCAATCGTTTGAAAATATTGCAGGAGATATGGTGGCTCGAGGAATCATTTGTACAATTGGGATACATTGGATGTTGTGGAATAGAATTGTAGCATCATTAGATTGCAGATGAACGCCATTTGGTCCACTGAGCTTACACCGCCTACATCCTCATCCAGTTGCTTTACCTTCAGTTCTCACATGTTTGTCCTATTCTGATAAATACCCAGCAGCTGGCTATCCGATCCTCATTCTTGAGTGTGCGTGAAACTTTAATGAATGTTCGGCTCCGCATTTTGCCTTTTGATTTGCTGCCCACTGAAAGGTTAAGAACATTGTCCCAAACCAGTGCTGTGCTATTTGCCGATCCTAACGTTTTTTTGTTCTTTTTCGTAGACTCTAGGTACTGCAAATTTCCCCCAGTCCTTTACTTGTATAGATATACGTGATCAAGTGTTGTGGCCTTTGTTAACGGTTGAAAGAGATGTGGTTATGCATTTCAGAAATTGGCAAAATGAGGCAAGCTCTTACTGAAGCAGGTCAGGATTTTTTTTTATTATTTGTCTGATTCAGATATGGGGTTAAATCACATTGTCGGTGGAGAGGGTGGGAGGTGTTGAACGTATGCAGAGCAACAGAAAAGCAGACGAAAGTACGAAAGCAAAGTACCCACGTGCAGTTGTTGTTGAACAATAGCATATTGAATCATTTGTTTTCGACATATGGGGAAATTAATATATAAATTAAAACAACCTTTTCTAACTATTGTTTCTTTCTAATTTCACGCGTTATCACTTGATTTCCACGGTTCTTGTTCCCTAGCTTTAGGGGTATTTCCAACTTTCAGTAAGCATGTCAACTGGGCCTTCAAGGGAAGCATTGATTAATCGATCTTCCAGTTCCTTCTGACCTACAGCACTGACTTTACCTTCAGGATAACAGGAGCTGTGCAATTTCTCTTTGACTTTGTACACCTGACCATCGCGAAATTCAGATCCTCTATTACAATTTCCAAATGTATATCGTAGTCAGAAGAAAGTGTGAAGAATTGTATGAACTCAAGTATTATCTGTTTTACAGAGGATCAGTTACGCAAGTGTAAACGAGGTAAGAACGAGAATCGCATAAATGATAAGAGAGAATTATATTCCCAAATAAAGATTATTGGATCAATGCAAATTTATACTCCATATTAACACCGAATGCAGCCAAAAACATATACACCGTCTTACTGCACCTTGACCAACGATTGGCATCTGCATTGCTCTGTCTTAGATAAGTAGTTAGAAATTTGTAACTTTAGAATTCGCTGGCGATCCTTTTTATTGCTTGATGTGTTGTATTTTTTTTTGAAACCTGAAGTCATGTTAACGTAGTTTGCCTGAACCTCTGAAATAATTGAATTCCGATGACATCAATAGCATAAAAAATCAATGATGTATTTTGGGTAGGTTACTTCTAACAGCCCGTTGCATGTCTCTTGAGAATTTGCAGTATTTGTTGTACAATTCGATGGAAACTGGTTCCCTCCATTCAAAATCATTACTTTAGAAGCTTCTAACTGATCGTGGCTCTACAACAAAGAACAATTTATAGGTCTTCCTTTCTCAGTTTCTCACACATTTCCTTTGCAGTCGTCAATCAATCACAGTTTAAAACTTAGCAGTTAATCTACCGTGAAAAATATATACATATATATATTTGGAGGAATAAATCCCGAAATCCAATCGTAGAGATGATTTTGTGAATCATCCAATGAAATGTTGCCATGTTTGTTGCTGAGATGTCTTTTTTTCACTCCTCAATTTGCCTAAGTAGTATTCTGTAATCAATCCCATTTGATCCGTAAATGGTAAGTGCAGGCCCTTCGAGACCGTGCCACCATTCAATATGACCATGGTTGATTGTGCATTTTCGGTATCCTGCTTCCGATTTTTCTCTACACAACTTGATCATTTTAGGCCAAAGCGGTCGAACTCCGTCTTGAACATATCTAACGAACTGTCCCGACTATCTCTCTGAATCCGAAATGTTCCCCAGGCTCAAAGTACTTCCTTATCTCAGTCTTGAATGGTTTACTCCTTATTCGTAGACTGTGATGCCTAGTTATGCACTTCACAAATACCAGTAACATTCTTCAAACTACTAGCCTGTCTCGTCCCGTCAAGATTGTATATGCTTCAATGAGATACCGTCTTATTCTTCTAAGTTAAGGAGTGTCATTGAGTACCAGTCCAGTCGATTCAATGGTTCTAAGCCAGAAATCAGTCTGCTGAAGTATCGCTGGACTTGTTCACTACCAAGGAAGTCCTTCTCAGATTAGAAGACCAAAATTCACACAGTATACAGGTGTGGCCATACTATGGCTCTATAAACTTCTGTAACCAAATCATCTTACCATGGAGACCATCACGCTATTGAAATTCTTCACAGTCTAATCTAACTACCAGGATAGCAGGCCACTTTGATTTTTTTTCCCCCAAATGGTCCATTCGGAAATTAATTTGTCTTCTTGTAATCACATTGAATAGCATCAAACCTGTCCACATTTAGTGCATTTATCAAGTAGTTGCCTGCACAGGGAGCGTGGCTAAGTCACCCTGAAGTCTCGGGGCATCTCACACTTCCAGCCAGCTTAATGTCCATTGCAATTTTTAGAGATATTGCATTAAATAACGTTCATATCTGTAAATCTTCCCTGCTTCTAAATTACAATGCTTAACTCTGCAGATACTGTTATGGCCAAACAGGCCATTTAAAATAGCAATTTGTAAAGCTCTCTGGAACAATTGGGCAAGAACTAAAAGAGTGCAGCCTAAATACAAAGATAAATAGGCTGCAACCCAGACGAGTGAATGCACAGATTATGGGTCACCTCGACGATAAAATAGATTTTCTGGTCAAACTGGGTTGTTTACTAGACATATCCTTTATTTGTAGGAAGGTGAGAACCCTCAATGCCCCACCACCTGCACACATGACCGTTGAGGATACGCGCAGCGATTGGTGCGGCAACATATGACTGGACTTTATTGATCAGGGTTATCAAGTTCTGATCGATTGATTGGCAATGGCAAAAGGAGCGCGAAACCCAACTGGGCATATAAAGGGTTTCACAATCAAGAATCTCTTTGTCTCTCTCTTTCTCTGACGCCATGGATGCGCTACAACACTGGTGACCATCGCCAGCGACAACCACCACACGCGAGCAGGAAGGAAGACCAGAGTCAGAGTGCCAGACCAGACTAAACGTCAAAACGACACGGAGGACGACCAAGGCCAGTGCACCAATAAAGGCCAATATATTCTATATATAGAATATATATATATAGTCATGTAAAGTTTACTCAAGGTATTGTATTGGACGTCGACTCTCGTATTTTCTGTTGAGTCAACTTAATGTTGTTTGGGTAGATGATTGTTGATTTGTGTCTTAAATAAATATTGATTGAACTCGCCAGTGTACTCGCAGTTATTTGCTCACTGTATAAGTGCTAAAGCAGATTGTGCGGCAGGCACAACGCTGTGAGCAATCCAGTCATATTAACCAGAGTGCAGCTTTGTTTCTTGTCAATATAACAGAAACTATCCAAAGGGAATTCAATTTTCTCAAACCATCTGCAAAAAAATGCATAGAATTATGGTTTTGAAAGAAAATAATATATTTTCATAGTGCATTACTTCCATTGTCGTGTGCTTTGTGGGTCCACATATTATGGCTTATGTAATTATTTTCCGCAGGTGCTCAAAAATTTAAAATATAATTATAGTTTGCATGTTATCAAGATACTAGAGTTGGAATTCGGACGGAGACTGCAATATTGCCAGTTACTCAGCAAGTTTTACAGGGGTCTCCTTATGAAGGCTATAACTGTGTACACATTCAATAGCCAGTACATTCGATGACCACATGGATAAATGTTGTGAAATTTCAGTAACTTTTCCAATACCAACTGTATCAACTCTATCTTCAATTATTGAATGCATTCAATGTTGCTGAATTCACAGATACTGAAGCAAATAATTTAAAATTCCAGCGGGCATTTGAGACAATGAATTGTCCTTCATTAACACATGGCAGAAATATATATCTCAGAATACAGGTTACCAATCTTCCTCGGAATATGATTTGCAAAATCAGGACACCTGTTTCCACCCCCCCCCCCCCGCAAAAAAAACACAAGCATTTGGAGAATTACACTGAACCTCACCACTGAACAACAATGTTCAACGAGTAAGCATTCAACTTTCAATGAATCCGTTCTAAGCAACTTAGTAGGAGTGGGAAAAAAATACAAGCGGCATGAGTAGAGCAACATTTCCCTCTCCAAATCCGAGGAGACTGGCTGCTCTATGTCTTCATTTCACTTCCATGCCTGCTTCAAATATCACTCATATTTCCAGCATGAGTCAAAATAATGTCAATTTATCCTTAAATACATTCCAAGATAGTCATCAGCGGGATTCCAGCGGGAGTTTTCACAGTGCTTTGATTGAATGGCCGTATTAGCGTCTTGCTTTGCTTCCATAATCCATTTTTGTTGGAAATGTAACACTGCACACAACATAAATGAATATCAAGAGTTCCAGAAGGATTCAAAATATAGTTTCTGATTGTATGCCTCCTTCAGTAAACGAGAAAAAAGTTTTTTTTTGCAAAATGTTCTAGCAGACGGTTTCTCATTTAAAAATTGAAGATTAAACTCTCATAATTTCGTTGTCCACTTTTTGTGGCGAAAACAAATATCATTCCATTGCCCAAATGTAATTCTACGTGTGCAATTTACCGTCTTTACGGTCAATTGCTTATTTATGGTATGTGGATAGGCTTTCAGAGCGGGACAAACCTTATACACTACAGACATAACATTGACTCTTGTGTGCACGATATCAAATTTGCTGTCGTAATTTAAAGCAAATTACTGTCTCTGCTAATCCTGGTCAATGGATTGCTTGCATCTTTTGGAAACATTTTGAACGCAGTTCTCCCTTGTATCTTTGCATCATGAGTAAATGTGACGGTCATGCAGAAAGCCCGTTCAGTACTCCATTATCATGAGGTTTAAAATGTTGAAACGTCAAAGGCTGAACTCTGTTTACCTCTATTATGCCAGGCATTGGATTTGACATGATTTGATTTATTATCGTCACATGTATTGCGGTGCAGTAAATTTGCTGAATTTCTTCGCGGGTTCTGCATACACAATATACCTCTCATAGAGTGCATTGAGGATATTAAAACGAAAGCGTGCAGAATATCGTGTTAAATTCAAAATTAGGATGGAGAGAAGCATCAAATTAATATATGGTCGCTCCATTCAAAAGTTTGATGACTGCATGATATATGCTAATCTTGAATCTTTTGATGCATGATCTCAAACTTCTGTGTCTTGTTTTTTTCTCCACTGAAGAAGATACATCCGATATGTGTAGGATCCTTCATTATGCTAGCTGCTTTTCGAAGTCAGCGGGAAGTGTGTGATTGTGTTAATCTGCAAATTACCCTTTTCAAAAGAGATTTGTTCCGTCACGATTGTTGTTCCGCTCAGAAAGACTCCTGACTCATGATGATGCACAACATACCAATGTATAAATAATATGTTCATTAAATTATAAACATAAATAAAAGCGTCAGATGCGAAATTATTCGTTACATGTTATATATCCCCTGCATAAACTGCTCCCTGCACGATTCTGATCTTTTTGCTCTCTGCTTTAACAGTCAAACAATAAATTAGGGAGTAGAATACCACACTGCGTTGGTGTCATGGTTTCTCGCCAATCTAATTGTATCCTACAACACAAAAATCTAGTGAACTCTCGCTACCCATCTGGTTCTGACCAGATGATCGACCATTCTTCAATACTTAACAGGACGTTTACTAATCTCGTTTCCTCTTGAGATCTTCCTTCCATATTCAATGACCGCATTGTTCACTTTCACTGCACAGCTCATTTCTACCTCCATACAAAAAAAAAGAAACCGCAGTAGTGCTACTCTTCCGACTTTCAGTTCATCCTCGCCTGCGTTGCCGGTTTTGTTTCTTCAACTCCGTTCATGACTGCACAAGAACCATATCGATATTTCCCAGTTGTCTGGACCACATCGCACCTGTATCTTGGTGAATGTTCGACTAAGTTATAAAGTCGTCCTCCAAAAGTCTTAAGAATTCTCTGCTTCTTTCTTCAGCAATGGTACAGAACGTTTTCATCCACCGTGACTCCACTCTGTTATTTGACCAAAGATTCACGGTATATGGCAGTCGTGTTCCGTGTCGTCGCAGCGGCTCTCACTTTTTTGCATCAAAGAATATAATTGTGCTACTTCAGTCTTTCGTCTGGATTTGGAAAACTACATCATTTTTGTTTGAAATCTTGAATATTTACTCGCTTTCATAAGTTCCATCTTTGTCAGTGTTTTTCCTTCCATTGGCACTTCGATCTTCACTTCCTCTAATAAATATACTGGTAATAACGATAATTGT
This sequence comes from Sphyrna mokarran, assembly GCA_024679065.1. NCBI lineage: Eukaryota > Metazoa > Chordata > Chondrichthyes > Carcharhiniformes > Carcharhinidae > Sphyrna > Sphyrna mokarran. Next base: position 9,023,764 of record JAGIQG010000016.1, on the reverse strand, counting down.
TCTGGATTTGAACAGTCACATTCAGGAAAAAAAAACTGAACTCAAATTTATTCGAACTTGTTCTCTGCCATATCGCTGCTTCTATTTCCAATTCTGCATTGCATCAATTCATTTATTTGCATAGAAAACTATCTACGGTATCCAGGGTCGGTGAAAATCTACAACACCTGACCCCCAGAACCTTAATTTAAGTGTCCCCACAATAAATTCAAAATTATCAAGAAGTATTAGTTTAATAATGTCAATACATTTAGACCTTCTGAATTTCATCATACTTGAACGGTGAAGCGTGATACTTTGTAGTTTTACTCATTACGCCAAAAGGACCGCTTGTGATCATATCCTCACTTTAGCACAGTATTTGTTGGATTCTCCGTCGCTTACATGAGAAGAGGAAGATTTTTTTTCTGCGTCTCAGCAGAGCGTGGGATATTAGCTTACATTGTGGCGTCCAATGCTATAGTGGCTCACAGTGTATTCATGACTTGATGAGGGTGAATTCTCCTCTGGTTCTAATTTGGATGGTATGTTTGTCCAGCAGGCAGCTGTGCTTTATATCTTCATATGGGGCGGCATGGTGGTACAATCGTTAGCAGAGTTGCCTCACAGAAGCAGGGAGGTGGGTTCGATTCCTGGCTTGATCCATTGTCTTCTAAATTCTCTCCTTGTCTGCATGCGTTCCCTCCTGGTGCTCCAGTTTCCTTCCACAATTTGAAAGATGTGTTGTTTATGTGTATTGACCTGGGACAACTGGGGGAACTTCACAACAAGGTCATTACGTTGAAGCCTCAGTGATGACTAATAAATAAATATCTACTTCAGAAAATGCCTTCTTATGACTGGACAGCAACAGGGACATATCTGTTTTGTCATGGATTGAACATTTTTTTTTCTTTCTTTGGGAGATAAAACATTTTAGCTCCAGGAAAGCACAATGTCTTGCTTAAATTTCATTCTGTGTCACATGGACTTCTTGTTGCGCATAATCTCATTGGTTAATGGATGTTTTGGAAAATCAAATGCAAGAAGGCGGCTATCATATAATTGTGGCTCATGCAGCAGAGATTTTTGTCCTGTAATTTAGTTTTAATTTTGAATCACTTTCCTTAGACTAATATTAGTATAACAAACCAAAGGAGAAGTGTTGACTCAAATTCGCTTAAACACAGCTCTTTTGGTACCAAAACTCAAAGTTACAATGGTTGCAACTTTACTTCCATTATACAACTGAAATTGTAACTCTTCAGCAAAAAATAACTATAACGATTCGACTGAAACTTTACTAACTCATTTCAGAACGAAGTGGATGGGCAGGCCAGCTCTCGCCATCTCTACTCTTGAAATAGGTCTTCAGGGGATACCTGAGACGATTGATCTAGAGTTGTGTCTGAAAAAAATTTCCGGAAAAGACTTGGCATTGTTCTAAATCTCTCATATTCATTCATAATTTTCCCTATTATTGCCAATTGTATTATTTGAAGTAAAATATTATTATCTATCATAGAAAATGGAGTTACCTGCAAAAAAAAAATCCAAATGTTTGTACTACGCTGCATGTAATTTACATAGTCTTTCCATATATATCAAAATGGCTCCGATGTGCCTAGCAAAGTTAGAGCAACCGTGGTCATTTGGTCAACAATGGGAGCATTACGTCACACAATACAGGCCAGGGCATGACGTACTGTAATATTTTATCCTGCATCTGTATATATCTATAACTGTGCCAACGCTTCCAACATGCTCCATTCTCTGTTAAATTTGTTATTTAATCTAAAAATGTTGTTTTTGCTGTTGCTGGGATCGTTATTGTAATTACAGCTGTTGCAATCCACTGTCTGGCCACAGATCTGATATGTTATTTTCCGTCTCACATTATTTTTCCTTGAACTTTTGTATCAATGTAACTTTTTCCTTCGTGTTTTCAAAACGTTTTTCCTGATTTTAATTAAAAGGTTTTGCGTTCCGATAAGTGATGGGATGACATGTCACGAGTGTACTGCGTTCCACTTTTCACTTGCCAGAAACTCTCAATATAGTATTCAACAAATTAGGAATGGTTATTGTGCAAAATCTCGTGTAGAAATTCAAATCAACTTACAAACTCTCCCAGTTTCACGCTTTCGTTTTAAGACGAGGTAGGTAGCCTCACAGTAACCCCTGGAAAAGTGGTATAAGTGCAAATAATTATTAAGCCCGTGTGCTTCAAATGGTAGCGCAAAATCCAAAGGCACACCTGACCAAGTGCGTTCTGGCCATGTCCATATATGTGATAACTGTGGCAGACGTTTTGTTTTTGTGCTTGCACAGAGAAGTATGTCATAGCCATTTCTTCAAACACAGCAATAAATTCGGGCTTCCACAAACAACGTACTGTTATTGTTTTCATGTGTATAACACTATCGTATGCAACACGCAGCTTCCGCAACATCCATTTGATCAATGGTGATCCAGCAATCGCTCTGAACCTTCACAGAAGGTGCCCAGATTGAACAATGACGTAATGGCCACCATGACAATCCATTTACGCTACCATAAGTATTTGAATGCTCTTACTTAATGTCAGTATGTGCAGAGAGGGGAAATATCGTTGCCTGGACTTGCCGCGACGGACTAAATTTGTGTGCGGACCAAAAACGCCAGTGTCTCGACAGTGATTTGTTATCAATATTATCTCTCTCCCGAGGCGTGCTTTCACAGCAATGCTGATCCCCAGTGCTTGCCGGTCAATCTGTGCAAAGTTGCTCCCAGTCTTTTTTTCCAAAGGTTCTGGAATCACAATCACATGTCATTCTCTATGATCCGGCATGATGTAGGAGAACAATGCTGCTATATTTTACGCATACAAGACTATCAATGAGGGTTGGACATAGGTAAAACGCACTTTGTCTGAAACAAAGAAATTGTACGTCAGTTCTGGGACAAAACTTTAAGACGGAATTGTTGTCAAAATCGGGACACATATTTAGTAGTACGTAAACAATCCTATAATGGAACATAACCGGTTCATATTGTGATGTGAATGCACTCATTAGATCGTAAGGCATTTGAGGTGGCTTTCTGAAGAAACCTGGCACTAATCGCAATTACCATGAAATGCATAGAAGACGTCAAGTTTCCCGATTGGACACTGCTACCAGTGCCCGCTAATGGTTACACAGTGCTTTCCAAAATTGAAATGTCTCCTGTTCATCTCGTAAATTGAAATGTCTCCTGTTCATCTCGTCCAGGAAATGTTATGCCTGAGAGATAGCATTGCATTGCAGTCAGCCGCTGAGATGAAGATCTATTGTCTTTGTTTCTTTTGGGAAAAAAAGTTCAGAATCGTTCAGTTATGATTAAAAACAATATCTTTGGTGCTGGAGCAAACCGTTCTTAAAAGGTTTTCTGACTTCTCGTCCACATTCAACTCCAAGTGCGGCTGGCTCAGGCCAGGTTTATTGAGCATTTAACCGCCGGCCAATCTGGACAAAAAATCGTCAATGTCAGATAATGTTTACAGTTTGGCATATCACTCTGGAAACGTTATGTCAATAAGGTTCCCATAAACCCTCACGGAGTTATATTTATTCTCAACTGGACCAGACGTCGTGGCCCATTCGGTGATGCTGAAAAGTTCGAAACTCCAGTCTTTACAAGCCACAAAAAAATAGGCTCTACCTTAGTTCTAACAGCACATGGTGGAGTTTCTGCCTTCAAAAATGCACATATTTTCCATCTTTTCTATTATTTTTATTTAACAGTATTTTCCTTCATATGTACTGATTCATCACTAACAGCAACAAAGAGAAAAATATGACGAAATCTGCTTTACATTGAACGTCACTTCAACCCTCTTATATCGTTTATTTGCAGCCATAAATAAGATGTCAACCTCGGTAGATTCCGTCCGATTAGAGGAAAGGAAAATTTGATTATTAACCGTTGATTGGTAATGACTTCAATGCAGCCCTTTCAGGGAATATTTTAAACCTGCAGTATACTCCATGCCTTAAGAGAACTTGCAGGTGTTTTTCCTTGTGAAAACACCCTGTCGCGAGCGAAGACAGTACTCCAGGTTACTCCTGCATCCGTTCTGGCTGTCCTTCTCGGATTGAAGTGGCAGAACACACATGTGCAGTTTGAAAATCGATAGGGCATTTAGTGATAGCACAACCTTCTAACACAGTGCCACTTTGCTCTTCTCGACCCTAATTGTGGAACTTTTATGTGGTTTAAATGTTTTGTTTTATTTATTTCTTTTCAATTATGTTTAGTGTTTGGTTTGTGTTGCAGCAAATACACACTCCGCGTTCATTCCCACAATGATTTCACGTGCCATGTTGTAGCAAAGACATACCGCACCATATTGCCCTGACCTGGCATTCATTTAACGTGTAGAGTGCCAGGCAATATTCATTATTGTCTCAGCTGTTGTATGTGCGCATAATCAAACAAGTAAAGCTTGCATGCAATTAACTCATTTTTACATAGAACATAGAAATCTACAGCACAAATAGGCCCTTCGGCCCACGGGTTGCGCGAATCACTTCTATACCTACCAATCCACAGACCTATCTATAACCCATTATCCCATTAGTTCCCATATACCCATCCAGAAGTATTTTAAAATACCCCAGCGAGTTTGCCTCTACCACCTCCGACGGTAGCCGATTCCATTCACTCACTACCCTCTGAGTGAAAAACTTACCCCTAACATCCCCTCTGTATTTGCTTCCCTGCACGTTAAATCTGTGTCCTCTCGTAGTGACCATTTCAGCTCGGGGAAATAGCTTCTGAGAATCCACCCTATCTATCCTTCTCAATATTTTATAAACCTCTATCAGGTCGCCTCTCAACCTACGTCTCTCCAGGGAGAAGAGTCCCAGCTCTCTCAACCTATCTTCATAAGGCATGCCTCTCAATCCAGGCAGCGTCTTTATAAATCTCCTCTGCACTCTTTCAATAGCTTCTACATCCTTCCTGTAGTGAGGCGACCAGAATTGCGCACAGTATTCCAAGTGGTGCAAATAATATTGTGATATTCCACTAGTCGCCACAGTCTGGACACTGTTCGGACCAATGCACCAAGACAATCAGAATGTGAGAGAAAATCGAAGATACGGAAGAACACGCAAACTACACTGTAGTTGTGGCCCAAGCCAGAATTGAACCTGGCTATCTGGCGCGGCAAAGACCAGTGCCAACTATTGTGCTACCGTTCCGTCCCATTTAGAATGACCTAAATTGCTGAGTTTTATTTTCAGGGAATTCTATAGAAAAATCGATTTTCACGGCTATTTTCAGAGTAATAGTACACTCAGTGTACAAGGACGGATGTCAGAGGCAGGTTCTTTACACAGAGGGTGGTGGGGGCGTGGAATGCCCTGCCTGCAGCAGTTGTGGACTCGCCTACTTTGGGGGCATTCAAATGGTCGGTGGATAGGCATATGGATGTTATTGGAATAGTTTAGGTTAGTGGGTCCACTGGCCGGCGCAACATCGAGGGCCGAATGGCCTGTACTGCGCTGTAATGTTCTATGTTCAGTGAGCGGACATTTTGTTTTTTTTTTCGTTTGTTACCGAATCCTCAAGCAAGCACCTCTTGATTGGTGACATCAAACAGTTCTTAGAAATGTACAATATTCTTAAAGTATTATTTGTATTGAAGCAAATTCACCAATTGAACATAACAACATCGTACGGCGACAAAGAACAAATGGACTCTTCTTCACAACCCGTCAGCTCCGCCAAAACAGAACATCGGCCACCTGCGCCTTGATTTCTTTAAGTAATGCTATAGCAACTTGTGAACACCAATGGTTTAGTTTAAAATGTGCTTGCAAAATTTCCACAAGTTGCGTGTTTTTTTCAATGTAAGCCTCGCATTAGGCTGTGGAGGAGAATGAAAGCATTTTCCTCCCATCATGCTGAGAACAATGGACACCAAACTGTCCACTTTACTTCGTAAGAACAAACAGAACTACTCCATATTCTCATTAAAAATCTATAACCATAACGAAAATATCGACTTTTTTTTAGCTATACTCGTTTCCTAAATTGTATTTTGCGGCCAGTTTTCTAGGGGCTAATACTGTTTTCCAATTTAAGTGGGCATTATCTTGAACATCAGTCTCTAATTCACCCCAGCCAGATCTATGATATATTTTAGAGCATTTGTTACAAATGGCCATATTGACTAACAAATGTTCTCCGTAAGCAACAATGAGATTTTCTTTCCTGGTGTTGCTTTGCTTAAATACTTTGTTACTCCTTGTTATAAAAAGCGCCTGTTTGAAATCCTTGTCGCCAGTTTCGTTGCATACCTGGGAATGACGCAAAGGAATGCGTCATTCACATGCAAACATGACTATGAATGTGGGCTCTCGTACATATCTTTCGCCATTTGCCACTTACTGTCAAACCCCATTATTTCCTTTTATACACTACTACAAATAGGTTCAATGGTACATGACAAATGATAAACAGAATAATAAACGATGTCAAAACAACCTCTCGCAGCCACTGTTGCTATTGCTTCACAAACTTTTTTCTTTCATTATTATTAAGGGCAATATTCCATTCTCCCCGTTTCTCTGCCTCGATCGCAACTGTTCTTATTACACCACAGTTGAATCAATTGCTTCTGAGTTTTTTTTTTGCATTTTTCTCTCACAAAACTGTTTCTACTGTTTTCACAATTTCAAATGTTTTCGACCCATTATCTCATCTACTATTCATTCCACCCCGTTAACCTCCGCGTTCAAAAGATTGTACTCTGTCACTACAAATGAAACCCCGCGTTTCCCATGTCCATTGTCCATTTCTTATTGACACCAAGCTCTCCAAACCACAGCGCATTCCCTTCAAACACCTAATATGCGGTATTCCACTTTTTTTATCCGGTGCCTCTTCACTATTCAGCCTTCAATCTTTCCTTCGGAATAAACATTGTTTCACTTGCACGTTCTTCTTCTGGTTTGAATGTATCTGCTGCACGAAGCGCTGTTGCCCTAGACTGGAGTGAATTGTATATCTGACCATCATATGGAACATATTTGCTCCGTCAACAAAAATAAGACTAAAATAAGTTTTGCTTAAAATTTTATCTCAACACATTGACACGATGTGCATATCATTCTCCTTTACTGGTTCAATGACTTAGTGAAGACAAGATGCCGAAACAGTGTCTTATATCTGAAAGGAGAATTTGAACCCTCATCATCAAACAATCACTTTAACATAAGCTTTAACATTTCCCATCCCTCTACAAACTATGTATTAAATATTGCATACATACATGCTTGGATTTCCTTCCCTTCCATCCTACACCAGAGTGTGTATCCATATTCAAATATTTAAAAAGTCACCTTTTGACAATACGCACAGAAGCCTTTTTTTTCTCTCGGTCAAAAACAGTCTGTAGTTCTGATGAGGAACCACTCACATTCTGTCTCTGTAAATTCTGCCAGATTGGGCTTATAAAACATTTTGTTTTTCTTGATGCAAAATTGTAATTCTGCAGAAGTTTCGGGTATGAGCTAAAGCAAATCAAGATGTTCAAAGAAAAAAAAACAGCAAAATAATGCTTTGGGCCCATTATATTTCAGCAGATCGACGTTAGTCCAGTATGTTTAACAATATACAATAGGAGTTAAGGTGGTAGAAGAAAAGCTTAATGTCGGTGCTTGCTAGGCTAGGGAAAAGGCTTACAAAGGAAAAGTGTTTTTTTTTATTGAGATTGTTATTCAAATGTATTTTTAACTTCGCATACTTCATTGATTTTGCAGCCTGTCGTAAGGAGGATGGTAAGTTAAGCTTTACGGACAGAAATGATATACATCTGCCCAATTGTCGTTTATTGTTATCTAAAACCAGACGGGAACATGAAAATTGTACAAGTTGATCTAGCATGTGCATGGAGCACTGTGCAAGCGCGGCCCCACTTTTCCCTTGAAAACGTGTTCCACGTAAATCACTGATCTGGAAACCCACTGCAAGTTGAAACCTAAACATATTTTGATAATTCCCTATATTCGGAACGAGGCACGTTTTCCATTTTTTCTTCTTATTTCATACATTGTCATGCATATCCAACTGGCTTGTAAGCTGATTGTCTTTTCAAACAAGCATGCATATTTATTTTTGTTAACAGTGTCGATTTCATTCAATGCATTGTTTATTTTGTTATGTTAATTGTGAATATTTTCTGCAAACATTACAGATCTGCAATTGGTTGATCAAGCTTATAGTAAGTTTTTTTTTAATTGCGAACTTAGTCTCACATTATTTGAAGTAAAATATTGTGAAATATCTGGTGCCCTGTACTCATGAGTGTATCTCTAGCTTTATGGGACAATTATTAATCAAATGCCTCCTCTTGAAAATATATTCGAATATTGAGCCTTGCATTGCAAAATACTACTGCATCATGTACTGCATCGCAAATTTCTTAAATGTTGATTCACATGATACAGCGCAAATAACCTTCAAGAATCTCGACCGCAACCTGCAGGGGGAAAGAATGTTTGATATTCACCGCATCCACTTTGCAAAACCATATTCACCTCTTCCCCACGGACGCACGATTGCACGTGACTATATTCCTTGCAAACAAGATTGCGGCAAATTTAAGGCACCTTCCGATTCACCAAACTAACCCAAAACGTTCCCACCCGAACGGAAGATTGTAAGGAATCGCGAAAAAAACTGAGTCAGTTTGGTTCCATGTTACACAGCCACCGAGGAAGAAAATGCAATAATGAGTATTTTGCGCTATGTAAACGTTGTCCTGTTCTAAACCATTCCCTTTAGTCCATATAAAGAGACATTTTCAACAAAAACTTCGAAATAAGACATTATCGTAAGATAGAAACATAATATATATTTACCTACATTTCAGCAAGCTAATTGCAAAACTCTGAGCACCATCGGTAGGAAAGTACTGGCAGAATTTGAAAACTTTTCATGAAAGTTAACAACAGATTGGAACCGGAAACTTTAATTCATTCATGTGTAGAGATTAGAGATTCTAGCATGGCAAAAGTTGGACAATATGGGGGCGATCCTCTTAAAAGTGCTGAATTGACGAATAAACTGGTCGAGATCACGACTGTTTTATTTCCTGCAACTTCAGACCAGAATGTCCACACTGTGTAATGCAGAGATCACCTTCGTGAATATCATTAAACGCTGGGGGAGCGGGGGAGGAAGGGGGTAGTGAAGGAATGTGGTGGTGGAGGTCGTGGGAGTTGGAGAGGTGGGAGGGCGGGTGGCAGAGACGAACTATTCGCGCCAAAGAGACCGGAATTAGCCCAATTAGGGAGACAGCGCATGCGTGCATGGCTGGGAGATCACTGAGCAGAACTCATACCATAGAGATCGTTGCATCCAACATCAGCAGACATCGTTGACCTTCTCGCAGGCCTCAGAATCATACGCCCTTCATCTCCTCACAGACATCGCTGCCTTCATCACTGGCCTCCACAATCCACACACATATATCTCTCTCATTCTCCACGTCTGCCTCCGCACTCTCTGCCCTCCCACATATTTGGCTGCCCGCTCACCCTTGAATGAAAAAAAAATACTGACCTCACTGCTGCCCTGCAAAGTACTTGTGTTGTGCTGACATGCACAAACCCCTGCTTGTGAGCATTCCCTCTCTTGAAAGGGAGCCTTGAGTATTGCACCCTCCCCACCCCCGGACACTGCAAACTATCGAATTGGAGACCTGAAAATTGCAGCCCCTATGGCATAGCAGACTATTGAATGGCTGCCAATCAGGTCACGGAGCAACCAATTAAAAGCAACTTTCAATGTTTCTCACAAGGAATTTTTGCCAGCTAGCCCTTGATTGGTCACAGTCACCATATCTTCTCACCTCTAATAAGTCATAGCTTTATATAAGCTGCAAAAATGGACACACAGCCAGTCATGCCACAAAAATGTCTTCGAAAAAAGCAGCAACCTGCTCCACGAATGACGACCAGGAGCACCTGCTAGACGCCATTAAGGAGAGGCTTGAGCGGATCTCAAATCAGGCTTGGTCACTTGAAGGGTATGCAAACATTTACCTTTCCCCGAGGAATAGAATTTGCCCCTTTCCCTCAACCCTCAACGAAAACCTTTCTGAGGCGACTGTTTTCCCCGAAATTCCCAGCACCACGCCCGAAACACAGGTATGAATTACATACCATGCACTTCAATATATTACTACTTGCTACTCTTCTTATATTCGCATAGCAGAAATGAATTTAGAATATGCAGGAAACTGCACAGACTTGTGGTGATGTGACTGAAACGTGGCACCTGACCAGCATTGAAAGAACATGCCATGGAGCTGGAGGGAAGGCTGGTGGGGGTGGGATGGGTGGTAGTTCACGGTATTGCACATCCAGAATGCTTACGGACAGCCAGGTTGCTGTCCAGCATGGGTCCAACATAGCCCTCAACGTAGCCCCCTCAAAGTAAATGAAATGCTACACAGAATGCGTTGCCTCCCTTACTTTCGTGTGCGTTATTTATCACAGCTCTGGACCCAGAGGATTTTGTACCTTCGGCTCTGAAACAAAGTGTCCATAACCCCTGGGCGACACCTCGGAGGGAGATATTGCAAAATCCTCAGACGGTAGCACCGCTGAAGTGGCGCTGACATATACCCAGAAAACATATCAACATACAAAAAGTCACCACGGTGGGTCGTGTTAGGGCTTCTGGATCACTAGCTGGTGACAGCATCACAAATACTACTGCACATCAATCTCTCAGGCAGACGGAGTTCTTTCGGAGGTGAGAATCCAACAGCCCCAAACCAGATGACGGGCCTCGGGATGTATTCAGGTCAAGGCTAGTGGAGGTGTTACAGGGAACACGGGGTGTTTTGGAAGGGCTGTCAGCCTCAATGCTGATAACTACAAGACGTTATAGCGGAGTGCAACAGAATGCTGTTGCAGGAGTTTGTTCTGACAAAGAATTCATACTAGGCCAGCACTGCAAGGATGGCGACCATGTGACATGTCTGGCTCAGAGTCTGTCCTCACGGGTAACAGGGTCCAGGCCACGGAGACACGTTGGACGACATATATTTGTTTTACTGGCACCCAGGAGGCACAGTGTTCCATGTCATGCGTGTCAGGCGTATGCCGCAGACATCACATGGACTGTTGCTGGCATCCTGGAGGCAAAGCAAGCCACAGATGCTGAATAGTAGCCAGGCTCAGAATGTTTGTGCTGAGGATCTGAATGGTGTCTCGTTCACAGAGCACAGGGGCTCCATAGCTTGAGCCCGCAGAGAGTAGGGCTGAGATATCACAGTTCATGTGACATCCACATCTGTACCCCCAGGACTGGCAGAGCCAGATGTTGCCGGAGCATCTGGAGCTGAGTCCAGCGAAGGTGGCATCTAATGGAGTTTCCTTGGATCTTTGGGCACCCTAAGAGAGGTGGAAGGTCTTGTGTCCGTGCCGGGGCCTTGCAATCAGACCTCCAAAGGCTTTCGACCCCACCTTTCCTCACAACGAGGCAATTCCGGGTCAACTGGATGAAAAGGGTGGCACTGAAACAGTGTCATCTGCAATCAGACTGGCCCTGCAAGCCCCAGTCATCCAGGGGACGTCCACCACAGGCATCACAGGAAACGGGGCGAGTATTAGAGCACGACACCTCCATCTCCAATATGCGTCCTGATGTAGCACATGGGAGAAGAAATAGGCGGCACCGAGTTGGTGGTGCTCGTGAAGGGAACCGATGAAATGGCCGGTATGCATATTTCTCGACCTCACTTGCCGAACGATGTGTGCATTGCGATGGGAGAATGACCCCCCTCCCCAACTTTTGAAGGGAGGTGTGGGGACATTTTGACTTGACTATTCAGGAAGATGAGAATACTTAATAATTCCAAGAGGGAAGGATCTTTCAAATGATATGATGACATTTAACTGCACTTGAAAAATAACTGTTGGTGTTTGTTGCAGCGAGCAGTAGTTTGAAATGCATCTTTAAGAATGTTCATGCTTTGAGCCCTTGACGTCCTTTTCCCAAGGATCAGAATCTTGTTATCTGCACGGAGACCTCGCAGCAAAGACAGCATCACATGCTATTGTTACCAGAGCTGACAATTCTTCTATGTTTGGCAATGAATTCCATAATGGTCTGGAAAGATAACGAGTTTAGCTTCGTCTGTATACTCGTAATCTTCACCGTTGAATTCTTCGTTCTTTTCCAGTTCAAGCATTATCCGGGGACATTTCTTCTTGGGTAGCCCTTCACCAGATATCCCTTTCTTTTTTATATGATTTTCTTCAGATACATGTAGACACATTGCCCAGTTTTGCAATGTCTCCCTACATTTTCCCTTCCAAACCCAGGCAAACTACTCATAAACACATAAAGATCACATTCAGATGCTGGGGAATCAAAGGAGAAGGCACGTTCGCTGTTGTACTGTAATCATTAGCACTTCTGATGTTGCAATAATGCCAAAAAGTAACCTGTATGGATTGAAAAAGAACAGAACGTTTTGAATAAGCCTGACAGAAGAAAATTCACCTATCAATGGACTGATGATAGTTGCATTCAGTTTACTACTGCACATCTGTGTAGATAAGATAACAATTCACTTCGCAATGAGCTATAATTTCAGGAAATTGTGATAAGAATAAAGTAAATTCTCCCAGGTGTTCTTTAGGGCTCTTTTTTTCCAGCTTTGCGTGGACAAGTCAATTTTTTGGTTCTTTCGAAGATTGTTACAGAAATGCAGCAAGGAACAGACTCTGGTTATCAATAAAATCATGGGAGAGGATGATATGATTGATACTAATGTCACTATATGCCTTTTGAAAAATTTCAGCAATAATTCTGATAATATTGTAAACGAAAGGAAATGCATCACTATTGAAGCACTCTGCCATCCTCTTCTACTGCAGCACCTTTGCTATTTCAGAGCGACAACAATCTGAGTCAGTTTTAATTGCACCCATAGACTTCTAAATGCAAATATCAATTGTGAGCGACCTTGCATTCAATGAACAGGAATAAAAATGTTTTGAATATCTATGTTGTTTTCTTAATTAGCTTGGTGTTTTAGTCCAAAGTGCCTTGCCCGCATGCATTTGCTCTCCCACAACCAATACCGCAGTTATGATATTGTCATCGTTTCAAAATTCAAACATTATTTCGGTGTCTTGCAAGTGTTGTAAATATTGCATCTCTGTACAGCCGTGATCCACTTGTGTGATCACTTTTTTTTGTTTCATACTACAATGTATATCATCCTAAACGGCAACATATAACAGTCCTGTCATACCAGAAGCCAGCCTGTCCAGTCTATCTGCACTCCCCCGTAACAATATATAATTTCTAGCTAAGAAACAAAATCACACAAAATACTGCAGACTGAGCCATACCAACATCCTAAACATTTAGAATAAAACATGCTTATTATTATTATCAAATATTCACGCTATGAAGGTCAGGATGTTATTGACACTCTTTTTTGTTACTCGCTGTACTAACGACCTAAATTCTAATGCCTGATGTACGTCTTGCTGATTATTAAACTCTCTAATTGATATCCATTTAAATAATAATTTGCACACTTTTTTGCAATTCAGTTAGTTATCCTCAAACTTCGTCGCATAATGCTGCATCTGGCTTAGAGCTATCCACTCAGTCAGCCAAATATGATAATAGATTATAATAATGTGATAATAGATTAAGTCCCTCACCAAAATCCTTAAAATGAACAGTTGCATTACGAGCCCAGATCCCTGCGGCAATCCACCATTCTATGCCTGCCTAATGAAAAAAAAACTACTTATCCTTACTCTTTGCTTGTCGTCTACTAAATAGATTTATTTTTATCCTATTGCATCACCAGCATCCCGTATGCTTTATCTTCAGGTATTAGTCTGCTAATTGATGGTTATTGGAAGCCGTTTTACAAATATAACCGACCACAGCCACGGGTTTTCCCACGGCAACTTTACTACCTGCATTCTTAAAGAATTTCAGTGGATTTGTCAAGCGGGTTTTGTTTTCTTAAAATACATATTACCTTTGTGTGAATAGAAAGGAAATGCCCAGCCATGGAATGTTGTGTTGCGAAATGATTAATAATGTACTCAAATGCATCCAGAACACTGTCATTTGGATCAGTGTTCCAGCACGTCCTTACCTCGCTTCTTGAACAGTAGGTTAACATTTACTACACTCCGATAGATAGGAACCATTTCAGAGTGCACATAATTTTCAAAAATGGTCACCAATTACTTATTATTTACAGGACACATTCATAAGTATTCAGAGGTGAAGATTTGCAGGCGCTGGGAACAAATATGAGTAAAATTATTTTATTTTTATTTTTCATGAAAAGCATGGCTCCACTAATTTTGAGTTCCTTCAACTTCTGAATAAAAGTTGTGCTTCTCAGAACTTTCCATGTTACCTTCGTACATTCAGAAAGAAGGAAATATTTCAATCCTCAATCTTATATTTGACTTCACCATGAATTTATATGTTTAAGAAATGAAGAGGCAGATATTTGTTTTTTTGTCCATCTATTGTCTATTTACAAAGCTACGTAGGTTTTTTCAGTCAGTTTTATGTTCCCCACCATGTTACATTTGTCCTCAATGTTGCGCTCCTGAAGTGTTTCACCTTTGCTGAACTGTAAACTGCTCCGAATCACCTCGTCTATTGGTCTTATTCAGCTACTTTAATTGCTACTTACTTGAACGTAACGTTGTCTCTAATCTCCTTTATCCAGCGTTTTGAGCATTGACTCTAACAAAATGAAATAATTTTCAAAATAGAAACATTACTAACATAAGCAACAGAGGACACGCGGTTCCCATAGTTTAGTCTCTCTCTCTCTCTCTCTCTCTCATATATATATATAAATGTGTGTGTGTGTGTGTGTGTGTGTGTGTGTGTGTGTGTATATATATGTGTATACATTATGCACTTACGTTCCACGATATGCTCAGTATGCTAAATTTGTCGTAGCTTGTTCATCAAAGTTCTAGCCAAAATCCTTGGTTTTCGCTTTTGGCCTGTCCATGCATTACACAAATCGAAATCAATCGTTTTGTTGTCCAGAACTAGACAAATGGTAAAATATTTCTGAAAAACCCAGGTGAGAGGTAGAACAGTTCATGTGTCACAATGCAAACATGATATAGCGAAAGTGCGATTTTCCCAGGATTTGCAACGGCTTAGCAATATTTACTGTTGAAGTTGATAACTTTTCATTCGAAAACTTGGAGTTGTTTCCAATGATTGCGTGACCCTAACAAATAGACTTTGAATACATATAATTCCCCTTTGACACTCTTAAATGAGGCGCAATAATATATATTACACTGAAAAGTAACAGATACTACCTTTGACGACGTCTTTCCAAATGAAAGACATGATAACATAAAAATACGGAAACTATGTGCAGGAATCGGACATTCGGCCTTTCCATCCAATAGCAACTCTCAATATGATCATGGCTGATCATGCACTTTCATTATCTCACTCCCCCTTTATGTTCATACCCCTTGATCCGTTTAGCCGCAAGGGCGTATTTCAGCCCCCTCTTGAACATATTGGACAAATTGACATCAACAGCTGCCTGTGATCGAAAACTCTGCAGGTTCACTGTTCTAAGAAGTTCTCCTTCCAAATCCTGAATGGATAAGCCCATATGTTTAGTCTGTATCCCTAACATCTGCACTTCCCCAAAAAACGAGTATCATTCCCACATCAAGCCTGCCGAGTCTTGTATATACTTCTCCCTGAGATTCCCATACATTCTTCTGAATTCCAGTGAGTACAAACTTTGCCGATCCAGTTTCTCCTCAGATTCCAGCTCTGCACTCCAGGAATCCGTCTGACGAACCTCAGGTGGATTCCACTAGCGCAAAAAAAATGTCCCTGCTCAGGCTAAGAACTCTGACTGCACACAATTGTCATGATGTTTCCTCAGCAAGGCCTATATAACAGCAGCAAGGAATCATTGCTCCTCTGTTTACATCATTTTGTGACGGATACCAGCATACTGGTAGATTTTCTCAGTGCCTGCTGTACCTGCAAACCAATCTTCAGTGAATGTTCCATCATGAATCCCAAGGTCACATTGCACTCGCCATTGTCTAAATTGCAGCAATTCAGATAAGAGTCTTCCACTTTGCCACTAAAACGGATAACTACACATTCAGCCACGATGTTGTATATTGTTGTTCCATTGTTTTGAATTTGCCAATTATTTATCCATGCTGGAAGTCTGTCTATGGCATCCGTCAGCCACTGATCATCTTCTTCACAGCATACATTGCCATCCGATTCTTGACATCTGTAAGTTTGGAGAGATTGCATTTATTTTCATTGTCCAAATAATTATTTTGCAATATGAATAGCTGGGATCCCGACACTGAATCTTTGGTATCACTATTTCACTGCTGCCACTTGGAAAACAACTCATTTATTCCCAATTTATTTGTACTCTTTGCCAACTAGTTCTCTATCCATATTATAGTATCCACAATTTCATGAGTTTTGGGTTTGGTCATTAACCTTGGGCTTGTCAAAAAATTTTGAAAGTGCAGGTACATAACATCCACTGGTTATCCCTTTTTCCACTCTACTTCTTATATTCTCACACAAATGTAGAAGGATTGTCAATCTTGATAGCCCGTTAGCATACCAATGCTGTTTTCAGCCAATCCTGTCACCGCTTTCCAAATACTCATTTACTGTATCCTTAATAACTGACTTCTACATTTTCTCCACAATCGATATCAGGTGAATTTTCTATAACACCCCCCCCCCCTTTTAGTTTTTTTATCTCTCCCTCTTTTTTTAATTATGGATTTACATTAGCTACCGTTCAATCAATTGGATCTTGTCCAGAATCTATAGAATAGAATACTTTAAGATTATTGTCCATGCATTCAGTGTTTCTCGGGCTACTGCTTTGAGTACCTTTGGTTGCCACACGTGAGGCTCTGGTGAAGTGTCCGGTTTCAATCGCAGCAAGTTCCCAATCTAATATCCTGACTAATAAGGATTTCATGTGTTTTCAGTTGCCCATTAAGATTTCACCTGATTAAGATCTTATGACAAGTCCTCACGTCTCTCCCGAATATAACTTGGGAATATACTTTGGAATTTTGTCTGATTGCGTTGAATTTAAAAATTCTAAATATTTTCTTGAATAAAGTGGAAAAAAATGAACATCATATTGAGGAAAACAAATTAAATGTGCCGCACAAATATTTGGCAATCGATACTCCAAGTGACTGTATTGCCAAATCACTGACCGTGTTCCTTGAAGCGTATGGAAAGTACGACACTTCGAAAACTTAACATTGGTGAACACCGTACAAGTATGTTTGGAAATCAATTGGATGATTTTCGTAACACGCTGAAATTAAAAACGATTGTTCTCTGACTGGACGCTGTAATTCATGTCGAAATATACGATTAAATCTTGTTAAGCTCAACTAATGAAAGGCGACACTGAAATAGAGACATGAGAGAATTGCTACGGAAATTGGATATTCAAGTAGGTCCGTCGTTTGTGCTTGTGAGACTTGTCTGCAAATAAAGTAACTACAGCAAAAAAGACTTGCCTTGGGACGAAGTTAAAAATAATTCCATTAATTTATATGTCTGCCATTAATGGATTCTGCAGATAAATCATTAAGCTGGTTTTCTTTAAACTAACTGTTGGCATGTCGGACAAACGATGCTTGATAGGATATTGGCGCTTGCTATTGCTGTCCAGAATGGCATTCAAAGGCAATAATCCTGACTTTCACACGCATATCAGTTATTTCGGCACTTTTAACAGATCAGTTTAAGAATACATTTCGTTTACTCACTATTTCGCAATGTCAATATATGATGTATTTTTAAACAGTTGATATCAAGATAAAAAGTGACGGTAAGTAATATTAAGGGCGTGTTAGTGCTGTGCGCTTACAGTATTCAAACAACCTCATTTAGGAAGACAATGGGCAGAATTATACCGGCACGTCCGGCCGAGGTTAGTACGATCCTGCCCGAGACCAAAAGAGAATTCTGGAAAACTCGGGCCAAAGCGTCAACTTATTCCAACGCGTGCTTCGTGAGTTTTCAATAAAAAATAAAAGATAGATCTGTCGTTTTGTCTGCACGGATTTTATTTCAAGCATTGGGATACTTCCTTGTCCCTTCACGACCTACATCTGAACAAAAGATCGCTACCCAACACCCCAATACTTTACAGCTTGGTGTGTGTGTGTGTGTGTGTGTGTGTGTGTGTGTGTGTGTTTGTGTGTGTGTGTGTGTGTGTGTAAAATTAATGCTGAAGCATACAATGAGCTGGCGAGTATTAACTCGGTAGGTATAATCACATACCTTTGAAAAAGTTGATGAACCTTAGGTTTATTGACTTTTTGAGTAAAATTGAAAGGTAACAATGTCCATATGAGAATCTGTACATTTTTAATATCCAGAAGAATCACGTCATAAATTATTGTAAAAATCGTTATGAAAACATCTGCTTGTCTCTGTTCGTATTGTTCTTTGGCAGGGGGAAGTGTTCGATCTCTTTCATTTAAATATATCATGCAATTACCTAAATACAAAAAAAAAATGCTGATGTTACTCTTCACAAGGTCCCATTCATCTGCTTTCTCCTTTTTCCAGGCCATCTGCATTGGCTTTGTTTTTTTTCCAAATTCAATCAGTGTTGTGTATCCACCTCTTTAAAGTAAAATGTTAGCATGGATTCTCATATGTCACCTTTTTCAAAACTTAAGAAGAGACTCCAACGCAGATGTAGTTCTGTACAGAGGCCTTTTGGCTGAAGCGGACGTCTGATTGAAAAAAAAAGCCCCTAAATCTCTCTCTCTCAATTCTGTTATAAGAAATATATCTCTTAATTATTGGATATCGTTTTGTAGTTTTACCTGTTAATTGACATTTATATTGCACCTTGCCCAAGAGTAAACCTCTTTAGGTAACTGGGAAAATTCAGAAGATGCAATGCGTTATTGCAAATTGAATTCTTACTTTGACTAAGCCAGATTCTGCATTAATGCTGTTTTGTGTTTTTAGAAATGCAAGTATTGGACGACCTTGTCAGCAAATTCGGTGAGGCTAAACATTATTAACGAAAACCATGCCAACACTAGTTAGCCATTGATGTTTGATTAATTACAGTACACAAGAGACTAGAATTTCGTACATACATCTCAGTATTCAATTACACCTGTTTCAGACTCGGTCGACTGTTTTTTTTTTATTTTCGTTTTATTACTCCTACCTGAGAGGTAAACTGTCCATTCATTAAACATCTCAGAAAAAAAAAAAGCGAATGCAATTGAACTTTCACGGCCAGCCAAGTATTCGTGATCGAATGTCCTTTGTAATGTTTCGATTCACTGGACAGACAGTCATATATTGGGTGCTTCGGTAGTGGGATATGCATACTCAAAATTTGGTACTTGAGGAAAAAAAAACAGTACGACATGGTCAGCAAAATAATACGTTCATGTTCTGTCCCAAACAATAGTAGTGATTTTTCACAACGATTGCCAGGACATTGGCAGGAGTCGTGTGAAAATTATCGGGTGGAAATTCAAGGCAGGCCATCATTATATACTTAGAAGAGTATCATAAGCAATAAACATATCCAAACCGAAGCTTAAGATGCAAGATGCCTGATAACCACTGAAGGCAGTAGTTTTATGTTGTGTTTGTGCAAATGCAAAACTGAACAAACAAAATGCTGTAATGCACGAGCTCAAGTGATTGGAATGACACATGTGCTCAAGTGATTGGAGAAGAAACAAAAAAGAAAACTACATTTATTGGGCATAATATGGCTGTGTTACATTTACTTCTGGACAAGTTCCCTCGAATGTTTTTTTTTTGAGAATGAGAGCATAATGTGAAGTGACGTGAATGTACTCACATATGCACAGTAATTGTACAGGAAGGACATTTGCACATATCAACGTGCAACCGAGAAGGCGTGACGGCGATGAGGGAGTTTGGGGGGGGGGGGGGGGGGGGGGGGGGGGGGGGGGGGGGGGGTGGCGGAAGGAGCAGGCTACTAATCTGA
This sequence comes from Sphyrna mokarran, assembly GCA_024679065.1. NCBI lineage: Eukaryota > Metazoa > Chordata > Chondrichthyes > Carcharhiniformes > Carcharhinidae > Sphyrna > Sphyrna mokarran. Next base: position 9,003,687 of record JAGIQG010000016.1, on the reverse strand, counting down.
AACAGCTGAAGACTTAGAGGACACATTTTCAAGATGGAAATGATGAGATTGTCTTACCTTTACTCAGCCGACGTTATGCTCGAAATTTCAGGCCCAAAAATGGCGGCGGCAAGCGGTATTGATTTCACTTGGGATTTCGAACAAGAGCATTTGATGCATTCACAGACAAAAGACGTATTAAAAACAAACATCAACAGTAAAACAGGTCTCGTTTTCTGCATATGAGGCCAAAACCAAAGGTCTGAAAGTAGTATTTTTCTGGCGGACAGACTTTCATACAAAAGTTTATGCAATGCCTGCTGTTAACACGCATGTAGATATGATGATGTATTATTCATCTCTTGTAGGAAAAACTTTCCACCCATCAAGTCAAGGTACATAATCATAATCTGAGAAAATTCGCACACAAAAATATATTTTTGTTTTAAAAGGCAATACACAGAAACTTGGTACCACGCAGAATACATAGCATTCTCCTCCGAAAGGAAGAAACCTGTCAAGTTGAAAGTTCAAAAGGAATTGGGAAAGAATCTGAGTTAGTACAAATATCAATTAAGTATTGCTTTAGACATTGCGATGTGCAGCCAATATCAAACAAAAAAAAATCTGCATTGTATAAATGTTTCACCCCGTAGTTTCGAACGCCACTGCAATTAAAGGTGTACCTAACATAATGCGTTGAGTAAAAATTTAATTACACGTCTAATTATTACAAAACATTTACAATTGCTAAAGATTGACTTGACTTCCTAAGTATTACAAAACTCAAGATGGTTAAACTGAATAAGTATTTGCGTCAGGATTGGATATGTTGATCGTGCATAGTTTAATTGGAACCTAACTAGCTAATATCCCTTTATAAATATGAATTTACTTCAGATTACTAAATATTCATGACGGCTTAAAAGGAAACTATCTCATTCAATCATAATTATCTGGAACTAATAGGAGGACCCAACGGAAAACATTTACAGAAATGAGTTAAGTTAATTAAATTGTAAAGCTCACACAAGCCAGAAACTTGCTTTATGGTGGTGTATTTTTTTTATGGAGGGCGAAATCTGTGTCTGCAGCAGAGGAGACAGTGCAGGGGCAGTGCAAATATCAAACTCTCCTTCCTTTAATATGTATCAGATTTCTACTGCTTGCGTTATTCGTTAATTGCAATGATATAATATATATTATATATATTATAATTATAATATACTATATATTATTGAACTGTATATCAGAAGGCGAGATTAATGTTTACTTAATATTAAAATATCGATTGTTAGCACTTATTATAGGAACATTGAATCATTACCTAACCGAATGAACTTAATGAGCTTAAACTTTTAAATCAATCTATTTTTGCTGAATTTTAAAATTAACTTTTCAAGGCAATCTATCTCCCATGTCTTGCGCCTGTGATTCCGTATTCTTAAAATAAAACGCGTGTATGTTAGTAATTTGTCCTGTAACAAGTTCGACAGATCGTTGTTTGTTCCATGCCTATCTTTCTCTCTTCCCTGATTTGGTCTTCACCCTCTCAAGTTTTTGTTGTGCGCAAATGGTCTCAGACGATCATAAGCAAATAGAAATCATTTGCCCAAGAAAGTAGATGATGGGCAACCTTAAAAGTTCTATCGAAACAACTGCATTTCAGAAGCTAGGAATATTACAACGACTGAGCCTACCTCTGATTCTCCGATGCTAACGAACTTTGGAAAGTTCCAAGCCCAACATAGAATGATGGAACAATCCATTTTTTTTTTAGATCAAGACACCTCTCATCAATCTTAACGAGATCGACACCGACCAAGGCAAATTACCTCAAATTACTGAAAGCAGTCCTATGGTGATGAACGTTACCTCAACCTATATCAACATAGTAGCCGTACTTGTTATCATGTAATGGATACACTGCGGAATTTTAACAATGTTGTTCAATGGCATCTTCTACAAACCTGCACTGAACTGCCAAGAAGACTAAAGCAAGAGATGTATGCAGATAACTTCATCTTCAATTTATCCTCCACTGCAAAAGTCACCTTGACCTGGAACAATATGAACCACAAATTGTCTGACGTTCTTCGTAATTCTGGCTGCCGCTTCATACCAGCAATGGACGTGTAACGAATACTGAACAATGTGCGTGCCCACTGAAGTATTTCAATAAGTCAGCTCACTAATACCTGTTCAATGGAATTAACGATGTCCAATACATATTTGTAATTCATAGTTCATGAACGCGTTAAAGAACTGATGTTTTTTCCAGAAAGTGCTGTACTTTCTTCAGCCATCATTTGAAACTGATGACGTCAGACTTAAATCTGATAAGACGAAATCACGTAACACAAATGTGCTTGTACTTTCCCACAAAAATGAACAAGTCCGCCAAATATTATTTTATCTACAACTTCCATTAAAAAAAATCCAGATTCATTGACTTGAAACTTCGTGTTGGTTTCTATTTTTGTAGATGCACCTGCTCCTTTCCAGTACATTTTATATAGATGAAAAAAAAATGCTCAGGAATTGGAACCAGTTATCTTGTTGCCACAGAACCAGTGATCTTTTTATGACCAACATATCTCTCCTACTGTTATATTCCAAATCTCTGTTAATGTAGTTTGCAACCGTGAAACTTCTAAACAGTGGCAATATTTATCAGAATGCATCTGTGCACGTAAGCTGACCCTTTCGGGCGATGTTCAGCATATCATTTTCAAATGAGACGGGATAGGGCAGCTCCGGCTGTTCCTGTATGAAAACATCGTGGGCTAGCAGGAAACTGCCTCCTCTTGCCGTAGTGTTTGAAGGCACGCTGCGCATTTTCAGTTTGTTTTTTTTTAATGTTCAGGTGCATGGTCAGTGGGCAGGCAATCGTTTTAATTCGGTCAGTTGGTTGGCACTTGGCTAAATAGCTGAATAGCTAATCAAATAATATGTAAGATAGATGCTTGGGCTCATTGGGTAAGGGTGCAAAAGGATTGACTTGTTCATTATATCAGTAGATCATATTTATTTGAGGTGGGTGTTGAGGTCGATGCTTTTGAATGGTACATATATCGTTTGAGTATCCACTGTTTGAAATCGTGATTTTCTTGACGAGAGTGGTGATATTTGGAATCGGGCTGAAATGCCTCGATGAGTGACAGGGGTAAATCCATTTTGATAATTTGATTAATATATGTAAAAATACAGTAGCGTATTTTGAAGACGTTCTGTGGTGTGAATAAAGCGTTGGCGTTGTCAGGATGATATCTATTAATATTTGAAGTAGCAAGGGTGACACTTAAGTACTGGTCCAGGCTCTTTGTAGAAAACTTATTAGTTGGGTGAGTAGAATACGGTGCTAATGCTTGCTTTGGGAGCTGGAAGTGTTCTGTAGTGTCTAACTAGCTCTCTGGGCACGGAGTAGGTGAACGAGCTGTTTACATGGGTGGACGAGTTAAATGTTTTTTTTTTAACATGCATTTATACTCAGTTCAGGATAGTATGCTTGTGCTTGGTTTTTGGTCAGTATTGTAGTCACGCAAATGTGCGTTTGCAGACACCGCTCAATCTCAGATCAGATTCCTGTGGCTAGCAGGATTTCCTCCCATGCCTGATAGTTACAATGAAAGGGAGTGTCGATTGTCTCCGATTTTACAAGTTGCAAGGCGCGTTTTCCACGCAGACATAGTGCTCTGTCATTCCTTATATTTATTTTAATTACTGTATGTTTACTGCCTTTTGGACAAGGCGTAATGCTTTGTTAGTGGCGTCCTCACTTGCCGTCCTCGCTACTGTTTCTCGTTTAAAAGCTATATCGTTATTTTTTTTAATAAACATTTTCCCCAAATACAACATTTTTTTTACAGCACACAACAGCAGACTTATACCTGCAATTAAATTAGAGTTTTGCTGTGATATTATTATGTTGGCTATGAATTTCATCGCCTTCTGGTTTCTCGTAGCGGAGTGGCTCCAAGTCTATGCAAGGTATTCATATTTTGGCCCAGTAGTGTGGAGACTGGGAATGGACTAAATTGATTTCGTTCGCTCATCGAGGTGGAGATGAGAAAGTACGGACACTGTTTGGTATATTCCCTTTTAATGATGATGGGAGGATCGAGCGATGATTATCACAGTACATTTTTTTTCTGGGAAATCACAGCCTGTTGATTTTCTGCATTGATAGCATTAAACACATACTCATGGGAAATCTGCGCCTGACGCACGAGATGATGGCCTATGTCACACATGGATTAGTCTGCTGAACTTCTAGCACTCGTCTTACTATGTGTCATTCATTATCAACTGCGATTTCTATATGAACATTATGCAACAAAATCGATGAAGGGATATTACATGCAATGCTGCACGTCCAAGGAATTTCGCGAAATTTGGTTAGTTTCCATTTGCTGCACAGAAAATCAATAAATATCGTCCCTGGCTTAGAAGGAAACGTTGTATTTAGAGAACAATATGCAATCTTCTGTACTTTTCTAAACTATTACATTACGCATGGATCTGTCTAACTTTCCACAGTGTTCCCGTAAGCAATCGGCCGTCTGTCCCTTCATAGCCTCGTATTTCAACGAAATTGTTTAACACTAGCCTGAACGACGGATCTCATTGCTTTCCTACTGATGACATAACTATTAATTCTTCCTTGGATAATATGAATTTCCGTAACTCTCAGATCCTGCGTCGAAATTGCAAGTTCAAGTTTCAACTTTTTTTTTATTCTTTGTATGGAATTGCGTCACTGTTGCCGCTACATTTATCCATGCTCAATAAATCGTTGCAACTCCACTTTCTGTCTAAGAAGAACGAAGTGATACAGAAGTGTGAAAAATTACCTCTTTCAAATTGCACTGAATGTTGGAAATATTAAAGTGTATTGCATAAAAGTTAGAAAAAAAATCTTTAACAAAAATTGAAAAACAAATGCTGCAGTCATTATGATTTTCGTTTCTTCTATTGATCAACGGTACAGAGATCGATCAATGGCTTAGTGCAAGTCAATTTAATCTCGTGATGTCTAAATTAGGTCGCAAGGCAATAAGTTTAACTCAGGACTAGGCTAAATTATATTGCAGGCTGCAACCTTGTCCGCCGTAGCAATTATGCTATGTGGTACATGTGGAATTATCCACACATAGTAACGATTGTCCTTCACTCAGTTTACAGAATTGCAAGTGTTGACGCATTCCACCGGATTCCATCGATGGCTGCATGGAAGCCCGGAAAAGAAGTGACGAGGGCCTGGACACCTGAATTTCTGTGAAAGTCACGTCTGAAATCCGTCTGGATATTTATCGCTGCTTCAAGGCTTCTTTTTTCTGTGGTTGATTCATAAACCACATTCCGAATCGCATTATAAGATTATGAGACCATTTTCAGTTGTAAGGTTGTGAAAACCGAGTTCAGCAAGAAAACGAAAATCTCAAATTGCATCTGTGAACTTTCAATGTTTGCTGACTGGGTTAGCTCAGCTGACGCCCCATAAATGTAGATTTGATAAACGTGTGCTATATTTGATTCATTTGCCAGAACGTGGATGCTTCCTTACATCTTTTTTGATATTAAAAGTTATTAATTAAATAACAGACAACTGTTTTTTGTAAATTGAAACAGGCTACAAACTCAATCTGAAGAAAATGGCACATTTATAACACTGTCTCCTATGCTAAATAATGCATTAACGATGTGATGAAGCAATATATCACTGGTGGGTTCAATTCGGTTTCTGATACTGAAAAAGAATTTAAAAAATAATCTGAAGGAAATGGCAAATGGATCACAAATGCACTATATCATAATTTTTGCAGCTTCAACATCAAATAACGATATTACACGGATAGATTCAATTAGGAATGCTTCGGTTATTTCAACTAGCAGAATCTAAATGACATTTTTTTTGGCCGGACTTGGAATATAGTGATCAACTCGGGTCACCACACTACTAGAAGGATGTGAAAGCTTTGGATACGATACAACAAAAAATGTTAGGTTGTTGTCTGGTATTGAGGGCCTTAGCTGACAGGAAGGGTGCAGAAACTCGATTTGTTCTCAGTGGAATGATGGAGATTGACGGACGAGCTGATAGAAGTCTACAGGATTATGAGAGGCGTGGACATAGTAGATACTCAGAAGCTTCTTTTCAAAGGGTGGAAGAATCAATTATTAGGGGCACAGGTTTTAGGTGCGAGGGACAAGATTTAAGGGCGACGTACGAGGCAGATTTTTTTTTAACACAGAGAGTACTGGGTGTCTGGGATTCATTGCCAGGAGAGATAGTGGAATAGGATATGTAATGTAAGTGGCGCCTTGATAAATACATGAATAGGATGGAAATAGAGGGGTGTGGTCCCGGAGGGATAGAAGGTTATATATCAATCGGGCAGGATAGTCAGCGCTGGCTTGAAGGACTGAAGGGTCTGTTTCGGTGCTGTAATTTTCTTCGTTCTTTGTTATTTGACAATTAGCCTCAGTGCCTGTTCTCTCTACCTCGTATTGCATTACGACAAACGTGCAAAAGTTGACCGCTCCTTAAATCATTCTGCTTCGAAACGTTCTGTTTCCGAATCCAAGCATATATGACCTTGAAACTCTTGTGGTCAACCGGGGCAAAAGTAGTAACATTGGCCAAATGAGCGTAAAAAGCAGCGGTGATCTAAATATACAATTGAATGCATTTGCATTATATAGCAGAGATCTTGTTTTTCATCATAAGTAGTTTTGTATCTCGTGTCTTTCAAATAGGGGCCAAAGAAGCAATGGAGAAACTTTGTAAGTAATTGATTTATCCTGAAAATAAGAGGCATTTGCAACTTTCATCCAACCTACATGAACCAAGTGTGGTGGAATATGACCCAAGCATTTGTTTGCTTATTTCTCGTCTCATACGAGAAATACTTCCGTTGGTTCAGTAAATAATTTTCTATTCAAACAGAGGACACTGCAATTAATTAATACATAGTTTCACACTCCGACCCTGCTTTGTCATTTAATAACACCATGACTGAAATGGTTGTAATTTTAAATTTGTTCTCCCCGTTTCACGGATAAATTATCAACTACTTGGTCACTAGTAATCTATGTATTATTCTCTTGAAATATCCATTGCTTCAACATGACATTTTCGGGAAGAGAGCTCAAGCAACTCTGCGTTCTCTTAAAGAAAATAAATCTCAATCTATTGAAAGGATGATCACTTATTTTTAAACAGTGATTTCCAGTTCCCGATTCCCTCAAAAGTGAAACCAAATATTTCCTTCTATATCCCGTCAAAACTCAGCGATGCCTTTTTTTTCCAGGAATGCTCCTGTTATCTTTTTCATATTCACCAGGCAAAATCCTGACTGGTAACTTTTCCTCAAACGAAAATATGCCCACTCCAGGGATTAGTATGCTAAGACTTCTTAGAAGTTCTTGAAGATTGATAAATATCCATAAATAAGTTGACAAATACTGGAAACAATAACGGGCATGTAGTTTCGCTACGTGCATTATTATTTTTAATTTAACTACGCTCGCAGTAGATTGTATTCTTTCTTTGCCGGCGGCATTTTTTAATGGCATCTGCATCAAAACGATTAGATCTGTCTGCATCTCACAGGTCTGCAAAATTTTAAACATGATTTGATAGACTTTCATTCCATTCCCCCCACCAATTCGAATATTTTAACTAGTCGTCACATTATAATCCATCTGCAGGGTCTGGACTCGAAAACTTATCCGACCTGTATATTTTCGGAGGTTGCTTTTCTCTTACTCAGAAGTAATTATCTATCTTTGTGTGTTCAGCAAACCTTGTATTACCTATTCAATACCATTATCTGACCAATTGATATAATTTGTAATAATTTGAGGTCTAAGTGGTATCTCTGTTGCAACCACTCGTCATATATACCCTCTCTGAAAACAGTTGTTTATGCCCTTTTTTCCCCTTTTTGTTATATAATCTATGTGCTATTGACTCCAAACATTTAGATTCTCTATGATGGAGTTTTCTTACCGCAATAACCGATGCCAAGGGTTAATAAAACACTTGTGGAAAAGCAATGCAGGAAATCTGCGTTTACTTGTGGTACATGTTACTAAAAAAGGAAACGTTATTGTGTTAGAATAATATTATTTATCGTTAACAAAACATCTCAACGGCCTGATTCAAATCCAAATTCTTGTCTGAAAGTTAAGTGTACGCGTGCAGTGGTTGTGTCCTGTCACCTCCTTTACTGAAAAGGAAAATGAATTCTTTTGGCTACCTTCTAAACTTTCAGTTAATCAAGAGGGATTGGCGAGTTAAACCCAATCAATGAAGTAAAGTCAATGAAAAAAAGTTGCGTGATATCCATTAGAATTTGAGCACTCGTATCCCAGCATGACGACAATTTGTCCAATATTTTTTTCTCTCTCTGTTTATAATGATTTCCCTGAGCACTTTCCGGCCTCATAATTGAGAAGAACTACGTGATGTGGCGCGGGTTGACTACACAGAAGATAGAAGCAAATTACCTGCTAATTTCATGCATAATATCCTTTGTTCCGTCATTTACATTGTGAAATCTAAATTGTCGAGTTCCATATGAAGCATGCTCGTTTTGTTTTATTTTTCCTGTCTGTGTTTTGTTTCAAGATTTTAAAAAAAGCTATGCATTCAATTGATTTATTTCAGTCTTTTTTTCCCCTTACACATATTTTTCCTTTTTTTTAGTATTTGCTGTCCCCTTCTTCAGTCCATCGTTGTAAATTGACGCGTTTATTTGCTATAAATTATATTTTCCTCTTCATTATTATATAGTTCGCCATTCTAGTCAACTATGCATCATGCCACTACCCCTTGGACTTCATTTTCGTACTTTAGCGAATTAATATATAGTGCGCACTTTGAAATGTGCAAAACACGTGCTGTTCAGTTCATTTTTTTTATTTTCATCTTAAAATAATTTTTGAATTTACTTTGGTCATTTTCAATTCCAAGCTTTTATAACTGTCCCAAATTAAACCTAACTCGTAAACATAAAAGCATTTTTTCTGAAACAAATTGCGTTTCAAATTCAATAATGTATCTTTCATTGGTACTGACGAACGTCTTGACTTTAAAGATCTTAATTATTGTCAACTTCTTGCAGAGTATCATTTGTTTCATTACTTTTACCATTTTTCATATCTGATCAATAGCATTGTCTAACTTAGCATTCAATCTATCATTTCCGACATTCTAACTCACCTATGTGTTGTCTTCCTTTAAAACTCAGTTCCCCAATTCATTTTGTCTTGTATCCACGATTCTGCAGTTGCTGCAAAAACAAACGCATATGTCTTCAACGTGCATTTGATTTTCTTTTTATTATTAGTGTTATGAATTGTTACATTTTGATGCAAAAGCTACGTTTAAAAAAAAACCTTTGGAAACTACGAGTCTCACCTTTTCATTTACTAATCGTGTCACCCTCACTGTCACTCCCATGAATTTGGTATTTTTACTTTCTCATTGTTAACGTTTTAACAATTGTTTCATTACAATCATTTGATTTGGCACACTGTCCGCATTATCTCCATCAACGCCATTAGAAACTTTTCCATCATGCTAACTCTATCTCTGGCAGAGACACGGGGATAATCACAATTCATGCATATAGGTGCCAAGAGTAGAGATGTTAGTTTTTTTTTCAGCATCGGCGGCAACCCAGGAACTGAAGGCGGCTTCTTCTTCACTGATGGTCGAGCTATGTATTCGAGTCCCGATACGCTTGGTTTTGCGTACATTTCCATACGCTTAGCCAGGTTTTCAGAGATACTGAACTTTGATTTCTGCTTCTGAACTCAGCACAAAGCTGCGCATACTGTCTATATGCAAAACATTTTCTTGATGCCGATAATTCAGCACCTACACGGCGTGCAAAGTTTAGTCACTCCCTCATCCGACGAAGATTCCTCTCAGATGCAGGTCTCTTGCACGCGAAGACATCAATTGAAATTCACTCAAATAACTTTATTTTTTTTTCTTGAATATGTTGTTAAAGCCAATTCCTCGACTGTTTTCTGATCAATTACGTCTTACCTTGCAATATTTTGTTATTTCCTGTCCGACAGTGACGCGTCAGATTATCTCATTTTTTCCACTAATGTAAACTGTTAGTCATGCCTTGGGAATGGGATGTTCTTCCTTTATGTGTGCTTCAGTGTCTTGTTAATGAATGGTCAAGTATATATTTTGAATTCTTGTAAAACAAAGGCACCTCGATGTCTTTCGCTTGGTGGCACTTAAAGGTTGCCTGATATGTTCTTGATAACATATAATATCACATATTTATTATGATTGCAGATTGTGATTGTGATTTATTATGATTGCATTTAATATGATTATTATGATTACTCTGATTGCAGAGCCCCTGGCGATGATCTTTGCGTCGTCCATGAAAACGGGAGAGGTTCCGGAGCTTTGGAGGATTGCAGATGTGATTCCTATTTTTAAGAAAGGGAACAAGGATAGTCCAGGAAATTATCGACCGGTGGGTCTGACCTTAGTGGGTGGTAAGCTGATGGAGAGGCTTCTGAAGGACAAGATTTATGAACATTTGGAGAAGTTTAGAATGATCAGAAATAGTCAGCATGGTTTTGTCAAGGGCAGGTCATGCCTTACGAGCCTAGTTGAGTTCTTCGAAAATGTGACTGAACACATTCACGAAGGAAGAGCGGTGGACGTGGTGTACATGGACTTTAGCAAGGCGTTTGATAAGGTCCCCCATGCAAAGCTTCTTGAGAAGGTGAGAGGGCATGGGATCCAAGGGGCTTTGATTTTGTGGATCCAGAACTGGCTTGCTGGCAGGAGGCAGAGAGTGGCTGTGGATCGTTTTTTTTCTGCATGGAGGTCGGTCACCAGTGGAGTGCGCCAGGGATCTGTTCTGTAACCCTTGCTGTTTGTCATTTTCATAAATGTCCTGGATGAGGAAGTGGAGGGATGGATTAATAAGTTCGCCGATGATACAAAGGTCGGTGGTGTTGTGAATGGTCTGGAGGGATGTCAAAAGTTGCAGAGGGACATAGACAGGATGCAATACTGGATGGAGAAGTGGCAGATGGACTTCAACGCGGATAAATGTGTAGTGGTCCATTTTGGCAAGAATAATGGGATGAAGGAGTACGATATCAAGGGTAGGAGCCTTAGCTGTGTTGTAGAGCAGAAGGATTTTGGATTGAGGTCCATAGGACTCTTAAATCAGCCTCGCAGGTGGAGGAAGTGGTCAAGTAGGCATGTGGTGTACTGGCCTTCATTAGTCGAGGAATTTAATTTAGGAGTCAGGAGGTAATGATGCAGCTTTATAAGATTCTTGTCAGACCCCACTTGGAGCACTGTGCGCAGTTCTGGTCGCTTCACTATAGGAAGGATGTAGAAGCTATTGAAAGAGTGCAGAGGATATTTACAAGGATGCTGCCTGGATTGGGAGGCATGCCTTATAAAGGTAGGTTGAGGGAGCTGGGACTCTTCTCCCTGGAGAGACGTAGGTTGAGAGGCTACCTGATAGAGGTTGATAAAATGTTGAGAGGAATATATAGGGTGGATTCTCAGGGGCTATTTCCCCGAGCTGAAATGGTCACTGCGAGAGGACATAGATTTAAGGTGCAGGGAAGCAAATACAGAGGAGATGTTAGGGGTAAGTTTTTCACTCAGAGGGTGGTGAGTGAATGGAATTGGCTGCCGTCGGAGGTGGTAGCAGCAAACTCGCTGGGTTTCTTTAAAAGACTTCTGGATGAGTATATGGGAACTAATGGGATAGGAGGTCATAGATAGTTCTATGGTCTGTGGATTGGTAGGTATAGATGTGATCGGCGCAACTCGTGGGTCGAAAGGCCTGTTTGTGCTGCAGTGTTCTATGTTCTATGTTTTATTTGAGCTTATATGGAAATAAGTCAACAAGAAACAAGAAGCGTTCCAAATATTCACCTTGCACAGGCAGGCCAACTTGGATTGGAGAAAATTCAAATCTAGAAACCTAAAGCGAAAGGATTTATGTCGTCACAAAGTATGAAAAGAGAAGTCTCAGCAACACCAATTTTTAAGGAAAAAAAAACTGCGAACCATTTATTTTTCCGTGTTGAAGTCAGAAACAGGGAGAGAGCAAAATTTAGGCATGCACGAATGGCTTCAAAGCGCAGGCTCACTTTCAGAAGTATGTTTCTTCATTTTGCAATTTTGCAAAACACAAAATGTAATGGAGTCAGAACATTTCGTTAAGCAACTTGTTAACTGTTACATTTGATCAATCTTTCTGGAGTCCACAGCGAAATGCATTGATACCTTCTCAAAAAAAGTTCATGCAAAATGTATCGTATATCTGCATAACGGGTGCAGAGTTCATGGTTTTCGAATAAAGTAACACAGAAAATATATAATATAAATATATATATATATATATATATATATATAAGAATGGACCTGTCAATATTGTCAAACGTAGAAAAAGTGGTCACAGTCTATGCGCATACGATGCTCCTCAGATTGAACATATTGTTGTGACTAAAAATCTAGCATCCTCACCTTACAATGTTCCAATGAAGACCAATGAAACCTAATAATATAGCGAGCGTAGTGACATTTCTCCCAGTTTTGCAGTTTACTGTGAGTTGAACAAATGTAGAACGTCTGTCCCACAATTTGATCTTTTTCAGTATGTATATATCCACATTTTGGCCTCCCCCATCACGCAATTTACATTTTATTCTGATGTTCTTCTTTCACAGAACTCTGAGACGGATATTCCCCCTGCTTTATCCGATTCAGTTATCTTATTTCAGTATCAGAGCCTGCAGTAGTCTTTAACAAATCTTCCTTACATCGTACTCAAAAAGTATCTGTCATAAGTGCCCTAATTCCGAACAATTGATGTTTGTCTACGCTAATAGATCCCTCTGTAACATTACCATGCACAACTTTATCCACCTCTCTGATGATCTGAGTACATTTTAAAATTAAGGACAGATAGCTTCAGGCAGCAGGATGAGTTAATCGATAAACTTAATATTGTCAGCTATTATACGAACAGAGTACTTCTGGAAACAGAAGTAAGCCGTTCAGCTTTCAGATCTTTATGCACCATTCAGATATTTCGGGCTGATCAGTTTCCGGACCTACACCGACGTCTCTTGCCCGTCCCGCTCTGCAATATTAGTCGTCATTGACTTGCTAACCAAAACACTTGACGCAACTGCCTTAAAATAATTCAATGAAATATATGTAATTGTTTCTTTGAGTTAGAAAATTACAATCTTCATTAACTCCAAAGTTCAACTCAACTCAAATCAGTCTTAAAGGTGAAACTTGTTATTTTAAACATGTACTGTTAAGGTGAAGCAATTCCCTGTATTTGACATTTTATAATAGTTCCGAGTCTTGCAAAACAAAGGCAAAGATGTGAACTCTAATCGAAACAAACTACTGCACGGCTGTTACATATTATCTGCTTTTTCACTGAATTCGCCTGTAAAAACAAAATCTATAGTACGTGTTCGTAACTGCGTACTATCCAATTATTTGGCGATCCCTGCAAAGAAGTCACACAGAACCAACTGCAATATATTCATGTTTTTTTTTGTTCTTTAATGCTGTAAAATTGGACCATTTAATTTCCTGTGAGAATATGCTCACTAAACAACCACACTATAACATAAATATTGGACATCAAATGCTCAGATTGATTCAACGCGGGCATAGAAACGTAGAACTCGTTGGTAATTAGCACAATTGTAAATGCAAAAAAAGTATGCTGCAGAGGGGCTGAGGCTGAATCCATCCTGAATATGCAATCTTTATTACAATGTGTTTGCTAGGTAATAATAATTTTCTTCATATTTTTACAGCCCAATACATAGAAAGAAGTAAAGTTGGTAAATAGATTAAATCAACATTGCACCCATTGTTTTATCTTTGGCTTGTGGATAGATAACGCAATAAGTTGTAGAATTTCACTGTAATTGCGAACGTCAACATAGAATGGATGCAAATATGTGCTCTCTATTTTGAGTAAATATCAAATTTGCGGTCCAGTTACAATCTTCGACAAGAACTGCAAAGCTCAGGTTCATACAATGCATGGTGTATCTTTAATCACAATTAAGGTTGAGCATTTATTCTGTGAAAATGCTTTCAGGGATGCAATTGTAGACGACGGCCAATTCAAAACAGATTGCTTCATAAAGAATGGCTATCGTCCATCTCGTACGAATTGAGCGCCATTTCTTTAAATCAAATCCATTGTGTTTTTGACTACATAGATATCGTCTACAAAATTCATTCCATTAATGAATACAGCTCCCTATAAAGTAGAAAGTTTGGTTCTCAGTGCTTGAAACACGCCATCACGTTTAGCCGTTGTTTGTAATGTTGTGAACAAGCGTCTATTACTGAACAATTGATTCGAAACATGGCATCATACATAGACAGAGTAGTATGTCAGTGATAATACTTTTTTTTTTTAATTTAGTTTTCTGCCCTCAGAAAGAAATACTGACACTTAAACGAGTGTGCATTTATTTCAATGCCAATTAATAAAATAGCGTATACATTTGCAACTTATCACGGTCATGATTGCAAAGCGATCTGATGGCTCTGTCGATTTTTAAAGATAAACGTTACGTTCAATTATGCTGAAGTCTATGTTCGGAATAATCTTCTAATATGTCACCCCTGGTGATAATTCCTACTATGTGCAGAAAAGAAGACTCATTTATTTACCATGATTAATTTCGGTCCATAATATAAGAAATTCAAGTGACACCAGAACGTTTCTCCAGTGTCCTTAAATAACAAAACATGGTTCCTGTATTTTTTTCTTTCTGAGTTCATTAATTGAAGCAGACAGCCAGCATGATAACATCATTCATGTGCGCATCTCCACGATTACATGCTGAACACATTGCATTTGAAATTGCTTTGAAAGAAAATTGAGAAAATTAAATATCCCTTCCTATAGACTTAGAGAAAATGAAGAACAAGCGATCAGCTTCGAGTAAGACAAGTTTTACATGGCGCAAACAAACCTTATGTGTTCTGATAACATTTTTAGTAGTTGAAATAGCAAATGTGTTTCATGGAATGCACAGCGTTCTTCACACGACGATGTAACCTGCACATCAACAGTAATGTAACGTTTCTGGCAAATTGTTTAATGAATCATTACAAAGCACGCTTTGAAGTTGTTGGTTGGCTGTGCCATTGGTATCATTTATAATTGAAGTCTAAAACCTCGGTCCAAACTATTCTTGAAAGCTGCTGTATTTTGCGACCGACTTTGCATTGCTAATATGAGAGAGCAGAGCAGGCCAAAACTGCTTTTCCTCTAAAACTTGCAGTCTTTCAGAATGTTGGATTCGATTAAAGCTTTGGTATGGAAATTGACCATAACATGTGTCATTACTCATGTTCGCCTTACTTGATTGTCTACACTTGCATGTCACAGAGCATAAATGAAGATATAGCATGTTGAGAAATTTCGGCTAATAAAAAGACCAGTTAGTGCTGAACGTAAAGGTTATGTTATGCTTCGGGGTAAATATTTAGAAATGTGTTTGAACGCTGATTCAAATTCAATAGTCTCCCACTTTAACGCAACGAATTGAGAGGATGTAATGTAACAGATTCTGCAATAAGTTGTTCGTCTCTGGAGAGAAAGTTATGTTGCCAGATAACTTTCTTGCTGAAACTGTATTGTGACTGGGAGAACGTTAAAATCCAGTGTTTTAGACTGATTTTATGACGAGTAATATAAACAGAGATCCACTCTACAGGGATTATTACCTAACTCGAGTTTCAAATCTAATTCTGACTCAAACTTTGTTTCCAATTTATTTTCCAGAAATGAGTCCACATTTCCCACCAATAGGTGAGAAGTTACAACTCATGCTTCAGTTTCGACTGTCTGCTTGGGATACCAAAATTATGTGCTAACGGTACATCATTGTGCCAAAAAATCTGTGTCAAACTGAAGAAATTCATTTTACACAAATAACCACATAATTTATTTTAGTATAAATAAACATGTGTTCTGTATGGCATGATGGACAAACCAAAATATTATTGACTCAGGTAGCAGGCTGTCTTTGAAGAAAATCCATCGCAAATTAATCGATGCGTGTGTCATAAGTTTGTAAACTACAGTAGTCATTTCTCTAGATATTTAACTGATACCTTATCCTCCACATTCCGGAGGCTTGTGTCGGATAATCACGGCAACAAGTATTATTCTTCATGAAGTTGCACAAGAAAAGCTCAGGAATTTAGCACTGATTTGCCCGTTCAATCTATTCAACTACGTGATCCACGTCGATGACAACGTCACGACTGTAGCCGCCTTGATGGGCCGTTGTAAGATATGCTCACAGTAGGGGGTAAAAATGAAATATCCGCGTGTGCATAACGGCAAAATGCCCAGGACGACTAAAAAAAGGGAATTTCCTCCAGCAAAATACGTTGAATCATTTAAAATTAAAACGAGAAATGAAAATTTTGAAATAACGTATTTATTTCAATATTGGTGGAAGAAAAACTGTGTTCATGTTGCAAGACATTACATGATGTAAACTTACCCTCATTTTGTTTTACTTGGTCAGTATCCAATAACAACTGACAAATATTTGCATTTTCAGCTGTCATTTATTATCTTTCGCGGTGAATGTTACACCACGGGTTCTTGCATGCATCACTTTAATAAATGATTGGTATTGAACGTATGAATACAAGGTGGTTCTACCTTACGGATTTATGTTTTGTGACGTTATGTGTTTCTATAACACATTGTTTAATCGGAAGCATTTTGCACAATCTCTACTGCTGCAAAACATTGATTATTATCGACAAAGAGCACGTCAATCACATGTTGCTTCCTAGCAACGTAGATTTTGGTTTGAATTGATTTAATTTATTATTGTCACATGCATTAGTATGCAGTTAAAAAATACTGTTTCTTGAGCGCTATACATACAAAACAGACTGTTAATAGAGAAGAAAACGTGAAAATGCAGAATGTAGTGTTACATTCATAGATAGAGTGTAAAGAAAGATCAACTTAATGCAAGGTAAGTACACTCAAACGTCTGACAACAGCAGGGAAAAAGCTGTTCTTCAGTCAGTTAGTACGTGACCTTATATTTTCTGTATCTTTTTCGCGAAGGAAAAAGGTGGAGGAGAATATCTGGGGTGCTTTAGATCCTTAATTATGCTGACTGCTTTGCTAAGACAGACACAACTGTAGACAGAGTCAATGAATGGGAGGCTTGTGTGCATAATGGATTGGGCTAAACTGTGGTGCCTTGCGATACTGGGCAGAGCAGGATCCATGCCAAGTTGTGAATCAACTTTTTGCATCTGTAAAGGTTAGTTAGAGTTGTAGCTGACATGCCAAATTTTCTTACACTTATGAGAAAGTAGAGGCGCTGATGGGCATCCATAACTGCAATGTTGGCAAGGGCGGCGGTTGGGGGTCATGCGGGTGTTGGGATGAGGAGGCATGACAGGTTATTGGTGACCTGGACGACTAAAATCTTGTGTTTTTGAACAAATGTATTTGGTTACGCAGGCTAAATTGAACAATGTTATGTTCTGCTGCATCGTGACATTTATTATGAACTGAGTCTGTTTGACAGACATATCCCTCCTGTTAGATTCTTCACAGATTACAGACAGTTTCGGTAAGTACCCGGCAGTTGGCAAAATTGAATACAATGATGCAGCCATTATCGCTGCTGCCTTTTGTTTTCAATCAAATGGGAAATTAGATGTGGCATAACGTGAAATTTATATTCAATATAATTTCCTGATAAGCCTGGGTACATTCACTTTCAGGGGTAAATTCTTTAACTGACTAACTAGCGTTCACAAGCAGTTCACAACTATACAATGCACCTTCCCGAAGATATTGCTATCTGCGATCCTAGGCATCTGGAACGTTGCAGTAAAGTTGATCGATTTCCAACAATTGAATATAAATTTAATAATTCAACAAATAAGTAACAAATTATACGTTCAAAAGCCACATTCAGGAATCGGATAAATAAAAAAAAAACAGCAATCAGCTGTAATTCTAAAATCGGACCGATGTCGTTAGTAATTGTATGTATGCAGTTAACCTTCTTCAACTTCATTTTTCGCCTCAAGATGTTTATGTTTTGTAGTCAGCATCGGTCATTTGAACGTCAATTGGGGATATTTAGTTTCTTTCTTGTAGAATAGGGCAATTGCATAAGAGACATGTGACAGTTCTCATTTATCGCTTACCATTGTTTGAGTCATAATATGTGATTTCCCCTGTCTGAAAGGCAAAGAATGCCGCTCATCGTTGTGCTACAATTAGCGTAATCCTTGTGTTTGACGAAATAATTGAAGGAAATCTGATGCGATAACCAACGGTGGTTGAGTAATCAAGCCAGGGCTTCTGGAGCGACGAACTGAGATCGAGATGATTGAGTATTTGATGTTTTGTTGAAGTTTAGAATCAAATTAAATGAGCGTTTACATCTGAATCACATTGATGTCCACTTCTTTCTCGGTTAATTGAAACCATATTTTGTTTAAATCTGACCTGATGGCTTGAAATGACACCCTCATTTCAGCTCGTGTTTTTTTCTCTATGTTTTCCCGATAATGAAAAGAAACTAGGAAGGATCGTTCCTCTGAGATCCAACGGTCTGTCATTTAAAAGACTCTTGCTGATTATGTGCAAATTCATAGCACTACTGATGAAATGTAAAAAAAAAACATATTTATGGACAAGTAAATAAGACATTCGGGAACAATTCATCAATAATATCACGGGTAATTTATCCTGATCGGATTTTTTTTTTCATCCTTATCGTGTCCCAATAACGCTCAGTAGAATTGAGTATGTTAACTTTTTTTTTGATAAATACTGAATTGAATTGAATGTGTTCTTTGCTTTGCGGGCACAACTTGCCATGATAAATTTGCACATTGTCAAGTCAATCATATTATCAGGGATCATAGACTCGTATAGCACTCCTTCGGCCTATCCAGTCTGCAATCCAGAGATCATTATTATCAACTTCATTACCTTATTTACTAACTCTTCATAATCAGTCAAGAGATACTTGGAATAATGGAATTTTAGGGGGCACAAAAGAAAAACATACGTTTCCTGAACAATTATTACTTTTGAGCTTGGAGGATAATTGGGGATATATATATTTTCTCTGTGCATGCAAATAATCAAAAACGCATTATGCAAGCAAATTACTACGGATGCTGCAATATGAAACCAAATGAGAAATGATGGAAAATCCCATCAGTGTTGCAGCGTCCGTGAGGAGAGAAAAAAAAGCTCACCTTTGGAGTCTAGATGACACTTTTGTCAAAGCTATTAAAAACTTGCTTATGTTTTGTGAGACGGAAGTCCTCACGATATTGATTGAACACAGGCAAATGCCGCAGAAGTGGAATATCCTTTAGAGCTGAAAATGAGAGCAGGAAAGTCTAATTATACCAGACTACTTTGTTTTTGGGTATGTTCCCCGAATAGCTGAATGACTTTTCACATGCTGTCAACCTCTAGATGGTCTTCTCTGATGCTGTGAGTCAAAGAACAAAGAGCAGAGAACAAAGAAAATTGCAGTGTTCAGTCTTCCGCGCCTCGAACAGACATGCTGCCCGGCTGATCAGAAAACCGGCCACGTTCCGGAGAACAAATTCCTTTATTCCCATCCGATTCATGATTTTCTTAGGACACCCCGTAAAACTCGCTATCACATCGCCTCCCCCGGCAGCGAATTCCAAGCATCCACCAACTTCTGCGTTAGCAACTTGACTCGTAAATTCAGTTAAACCTTGCTCTTCGCAGTTGAAACCTTTGACTTTCATCCCATTAGCCACCCTCTCTGTAATTGACTCTTCCACCCTGGTCATAAAAGAACAAAGAATAAAGAACAAAACAGCACACGAGACAGGCCCTTCAGTCCAACGAGCCCGTGCCACCACCTCGACGTTCCCACTTCCACCCATGATTCCTGTGAATGTTTGTAGAAATCTGCATTGGTATAGAAATCTGCATTGGAACGAAATTAGCGAGACAATTTAGGGAAAATTTGTTTTGCAACTCTGTCTAGGAGCGCATCTTTGGGGTCTGGGAGGAAACCGGAGCACCCGAAGAAAACCCACGCAAGCACGGGGAGAATGTGCAAATTCCTACTGACACAGGCTCATATTCATGTATCTGCACAACATAGTGATAGTCACTGAGCTGTCGTGTTGCCCGTCAACTGGTCCAGTTCAAGCGTACACTAACGACGTGAAGCACTACGATAGTCCCGAAAAATCCAAGAGCAGCCCTCTCACGACCCAACGTGTGTATGCCCCTTGTTGAACAACAAGGTGGACCGAAGTACCTGTAGGATAAAACAGAAATACATAAATGCACAACTCCCAAGACTCATGACCCCTGTTTACTCTATCTATACCCCTCATAATCTCGTACACCTCTATTCAATCTCCTGTCAGTCTATGTCTTTCTAGAGAAAACAGCCCCAATTTGCCTAACCTCTCATTGTAACTCAGACCTTCCATGCCAGGCATCAGCCTTGTAAACCTCCTCTGCAATCTCTCCAGGGTCTTCACGTCTTTCCGGTAGTAAGGCGACCAGAACTGGACACAGTATTCCAAATGAGGTCTAACCAACGTTCTATACAACTGAAAAATTAAATGTATTCTTGTACTCTATACCCTTTCCTACAAATACCATATGCTTTCTTCACAACCTTCTACATCTGAGCTTCCACCTTCGGAGACTTGTGCACCAGCAGCCCCAGGTCCCTCTGCGTTTCTACACTCTTAATAGCTTCTAACTACTCAATCTATCAGGTAGTGTAAGAGAATATTTGTAGTAGCAACAGTATCATGAATGTAAGAGAATATTTGTAGTAGTAGCAGTAGAATGCGAAATATAGTCTCACCAACATGCGATGGGCAAGATGTTGAAATATAATGAGCCCAGTATGTTATTTAATGTAATTGAATGTATGGTGGCTAGTGTGATAGAATCAGGATGGTAAGCATTTATTAAACATTGAGTGTAAGCAGCTGTAGGCAGTTAAACCTTGAGACACAATGGTCACACTATGGCCTAGAAAACAGGGATGGGGTACATATATTCTCTTTGTCACTTAGTTTAAAGTCTAGCTAAGCCACCATTGTGTATAAACAACGTTAATGGGGTGAGGGCAACGGTCAGAACTGTTGTATAAACAAACTGGTTTTACAGAGTCGTAAATGCATCGATTAGTGACCAATCCACGACAAGATAAATTATTAGCAGAACCAGCACTAATGGTGGTTAAAGATAAGCTAACTTTGAGAATGAGATAAGAATCTCAAGGCATGTATCTGCAAATTGTATAAGACAAGCTGTAAGTGAGCATTTCACTGGAGTGTTCCGGACATCCCGGCTTTGTTCTCGTGTGCTGGAGAATAAAGTCTTACTACCTGGAAAACCAAGACTCAGACTCTCATTTAATAAGCTAAAAGTATATTGTCGTCCTGGGGAACCACGACAGTAGCCACAGAACCTTTGTCGTCTTACAGAGAGGAAACCAACTTATCCTGACAGCTCTCCATAGCTGATGTACTCCGTACTTGGCAAAATGCTGCTAAGTCTTTTCCGCACGCTAATAGAAGCCTCTATATATTTCTGGTAGTTTGGCGACCCGAATTGAACACTATATTCCAAGTGCAACAGAAATATATTAATGCAAAGCTGTAACATGAGTTGCCAATTTTTGATCTCAATACCCCAGCCAACGAAGAGAACAATGTTGTATGATTTATTGACTACCTTGTCATGTCGTTGCCACTTTCAGTGAACTGCGCACCTCTACAAATAAATCTCTATGTCTTTCAATGCTCTTTAAGTTCCCTCTCTCTACTATTAACGAACCAGTTATATATGTATCTTGGCAGCTCACCTCAGATCTCTTGCAAATTTACCTCTGTAGCAGTCTGCCATGAGGTATCTTGTCAACAGCGTTACTGATGCCCATATCGACAGCATCCACTGCCCGACTCTCACCAATCACCTTCTTCATTTACTTGAAAAAACTCCATTAAGTTAGGAAGACATCAAAGAACTATGTTGCCTCTCATTCATATGTTCATTTATTTCCAAGTGGTTGTTAATCCTGTCTCAAAGCATCTTCTTCAATTACATAACCCTCACCAGCCTTTACTTACCTGTATTATCCTGCTATCCGTCTTCAGCTAAGGAACAACATTGGAGATTCTCCAATCATCTGCAACTTACTCTGTAGCCAGTTAGGATACAACATTTTTTTCAAGGCCCCAGCAACTACCTCCCTTGCCTCGTCCAGTATTCTAGCGTATATCCTATCAGGCCCTGGAGACTTATCTAGCTTAATCTTGCTCAAGAACCTCAATAATTCCTCCATTTCAATCGTAACATACACCGACCTCGCCACCCTACACTGTACAGATTCAGGATCAACCAAACACTTCGTTTTGTTGAATTCTGACACCAAATACTCATCTGATAACGCACCCACTTCCTCTGGCTCGATGCATACATTCCCTCCAGTGTCTTTCTTTAGGCCAACGCTCTTCTTGGCTACCCTCTTGCATTTATATACTTATAAGAATCCTTGGGTTTTTCCTTAGTCCCTGGTGCGAAATAACAATTCATGATCCCGTTAAGCCCTCCTTAATCAGTGCTTACGTGTATTTCTACATCCGTTGCATACTGCACTTGATTCTCATGTTGTCAACATCCTCGCTTTGACAGATGCTTTCTTTCTGTCTTTGACGAGTCTCACAATAACGTTCATTGTCCGTAATTCTGGAAACGTGCCATATATTTTTGGGGCCTTATAAATGCGTGCCTACATTGAATCTCTATCAACATAAAAGTGAAAGCTTCCCTCATCTGAGATGTTGATTTGCTCTCAAGCATTTACCCCAATCCACATTCTTTAGTTCTTGCCTAATATTGTTCTGCTTTGCCTCATATCAATTTAATACATTGACTTGAAGGCTGCACTTATGTTTACAGATCAGTGCCTAAAAAGCATCCTGAATTTTGGTCATAGTTCCTGAACTGCTCCCCTATTGGCACCTCGACTACTTGGCCAAGCTCATTCCTCAGTTCAAGGTCCAATATGATCCGTTCCCTGAGTGAACTATCTATATATTGTTCCAGGAAGTCCTTCTGGATGCTCGTTTCAATTTTGCCTCATCCAGGACCAGGGCTCTAATTGAGTTCCTGTTGGCGTTGAGGAATCTAATGTCTCTGGCAAAAACGACTCTGTTACTTTTACACTTTGTCAAAATATGCCTACATGTCTGTTCCCCTGTCTCCTGCTAACTGTTGGGAGGCCGATAGTAAACCGCAAACATTGCCACTGCATTCTTCCTATTCCAGAGACTTACATATAATATTTTGTTGTATGAGCCCTCCGAGGTATCCTTTCACAGTATAGCCATGGTATTTTCCTGACAAGTGTTGCAATTTTCCCAGCTGTTTGACACTCTCCAGTATCCCACTCGAAGCACCTGCATCCTTGGAAGTTAAGCTTCCAATCATGCCCTTTTCTTTACCAAGTCACTAAACTGGCAACAACATCATAATATAAAGCAATATCAAGCGAGATTGAATGGTTCACAAACGAGGTTGAATTTCTTGTCAAGAGAAAAAAAAACGAAACGTGTGTAAGGAAAAAAAACAGTTCAGCTGGGTCACTTGAGGGTTACATAGTAGATAGGAATGAGTTAAAATGGATTAGGAGAGCTAGAAGGGGGCAAGGGAATTCCTTGGCGGTCGGATAAAAGAAAACCACAAAGCGTTTTACTCTTACGTGACAATTAAAAGAATGATAAGGGTCAATTTAAGGATAATGAAGGATAGTAGTGGGAACGTGTGCATGGAGTCAGAAGAGAGAGGCGAGGCGTTGAATGACTACTTTTCTTCAGTGTTTACTAAAGAGAGGCACCACGTTATGAGGATGAATGTGTGATACAGAATGATAGGATAGAGGAGGTAGATGTTCTGAGGGGGGACGTATTCGTAATTTTGAGGGAGAAAAAAAAACTGAGGATCGTTAAGTCCCCTGGGCCAGATGGGATGCATCCTATGATACTTTAGAGGGCAAGGGATGTGAACCTTTAGCTTTGATCTTTGGGTCCTCACTATGCACGGGAATTGTGCCAAGGACTAGAGAGTGGTGAATGTTGTTCCTCTCTTCAAGAAAGGAAATATGAATGACCCTGGTAATCATAGGCCAGTTAGTCTTATTTTGGTAGTTCGTAAGTTGATGAATAGGGTCATGACAGAAAAGATTTATGACCATTTGTAAAAATGCAGTTTAATTTGGGATAGTCAGGACGGTTTCGTGAGGCGTAAGTCTTGCCTCACAAATTTGATTGAATTCTTTTAGGAGGTAACTAATTGTGCAGGCTAA
Source organism: Sphyrna mokarran (assembly GCA_024679065.1). Classification (NCBI taxonomy): domain Eukaryota; kingdom Metazoa; phylum Chordata; class Chondrichthyes; order Carcharhiniformes; family Carcharhinidae; genus Sphyrna; species Sphyrna mokarran. The sequence continues at coordinate 8,979,243 of JAGIQG010000016.1, read as the reverse complement.
GGTAGAACAGTTGATGTTGAATTTATGGATTTTAGTAAGGCATGTGATCATGTTCCCCACGGTAGGCTCATGGAGAAAATAAGGAAGTGTGGGATAGAAAGCAATTTCGCTGATTGGACAAGTAACTGGCTGCCCCATAATAGACAAAGGGTGATGGTGGAGGCCAGTTACTAGCGACATACTACAGGAATCAGTTCTGGATCCTCTGCCTTTTGTGATTTTTATCAGTGACCTGGAAGAGGGCTGAAATGTGGGTTAGTAAGTTTGCCGATGACACCAAGATTGGAGCAGTAGTTGATAAACTAGAGGGCTCTTGTAGGCTTCAAACAGCCATTAAAAGAATGCAGAGCTTGGCAGAAAATTGGCAAATGGAGTTTAACCCTGGTAAGTGCGAGGTGATTCATTTTGATAGGACAACTTAAATGTGGATGAGAGGGTCAAAGGCAGCTTTCTAAAGAACGTGGAGGAACAGATAGATTTTGGAGTTCATATCCACAGATCTCTGAAGATAGCCAGTCAAATATGTAAAGTCGTGAAGACGGCTTATAGTGTGTTAGCATTTATTAACAGTGGGTTTGAGTTTAGGAGTCATGCGGTTATGCTGCAACTATACCGGGCCTTGGTGAAACCACATTTGGAATATTGTCTGGTCAACTCATTGTAAGAAGGATGTGGAAGCATTAGAGAGAGCACAGAGGAGATATACCAAGATGCTGCCTAATTTGGAGAGTAGACCTTATGAGGAAAATGTTGAGAGAGCTGGGTTTGTAGGACGGTGGAGGATGAAAGACGACTTAATAGAGATTTATAAGATGATGAGGGGAACAGATGGAGCGGATATGGAGCGGATTTCTTGGGTATATGCAACTGTTACTAGGGGACATGATTATAAAGTTTATGGTGGTAGATATAGGGGAGATGCCCGAGGTAGATTGTTTACTCGGAGAGTGATTGGGGTCTGGAATGGAGTGCCTACACTGATAGTGGAGCCGCACACTTTGGTAATTTTCAAGCGCGTATTTGTTTAGGCACATGGAATACGCCATAATGGTAGAGTTGCATATCCTAATCTTGGGTTTGGACATAGTTCGGCACAACATCGAAGGCCGAATGGCCTATACTGTGCTGTACTGTTCTATGTTGTAAGATCTATAATAATTCAATGTCGCAATTCATCTGCATTACTGTTACAGTCTTGCTTTAAATCAAATGCACTTCAGTCCACAAGATCCTCTTTAATTACTAACCATATCCTGCTAGATATTCCACAGAGTTTTACCGGTGCTGGCCCAACTCTCGAGTTCCCCTTCAATTAACTCACTTTTCGTTTTGTTCCCGCCCCCTGCCAAACTAATTTAAATCTTCCAGTGTAACACTAGAAATCTTCCGTTCATTCGCCTTGCACAGGCCCCTTCTGCCCCAGAAGAGATCCCAATGTCCCTGATATCTGAACACCGCCCTCACCCAACACACACACACACACACACACACACACACACACACACACACACACACACACACACACACACACACACACACACACACACACCACCTGCCAGCTGTTTAACTACGGCTGGAATTGTACTATTTGTCTATTTCTAGCTTCATTGACAAGTGGTGCAGAGAATAATCCTGAGGTTACAACCATATAGATCGTGCTTTTATCTTTCTCCAAACCCCTGAACTGCTCCTGCAATACGTCGCCACTCTTCCTCCCTGTGCCGTTAATTCTGATATGTACCATGACCCGTGGTTGTTCAACCTCAAACTATAAAATGCTTTCTGCCTATTCAGAACATCCGGCACCCTGGTACCTTTGGATAAACGTCCTATCCTGGAGACTCTTTCACGTCCAGAGAAGCGCGTTTCTGTACCAAGGAAAAAAAAATGACGGAGTTTCGACGACAAACAGCTTGATTGCCAAACATTGCACTAAGATTATGGAACATGTAGACGGCACCGGAATTTTGGGCAGTCGGGCTATCTTTCTTTGTGAAAGAGCCAAACATAAAATACAATGTGTTATAAAATGTTGATGTATTCTAATCTGAAAAATAATGCATGTGCTTTCAGAATGGAATAAACTGGTGATGCGCCTCAACGATGCAGGTACGTAAATGCACTCACAGTTAATTTTGACATGTTGCGAATTTAGTTGTACGATAACTGTTGATTTTACGTTTCAATCATATTAATTCTTATTCCTCTGCACAACTATCTCGTTATTGGTTAATATCTTCTTTATACACACCTTAGCATTTAACCGGCAAAAAAGAATTGCCTTTGCAATTATATGCTGTAGGCGTTTTAACCTTTCACATCAAAAAAAGGAGAACTATATTTATGTTCAGCGGTTAGCACTGCTGCTTCAAAGCACTAGGTATCCGAGTTCGATTCCAAGCTTGGGTCACTGTCGATCCGAAGCTTGCATGTATCCCTTGTGTCTCAATGGCTTTCCTCCGGTTTCATATCATTGTCAAAAAATGTGCGGGAGAGGTAAATTGGCCATGCTAAATTATCCCTCAATATAGCCATACAGGTTCCAAAGTGTTAAATTCGGGTATTTTCATAGTAACTGAATTGCAGAGCGAATGTTAGCCCATTTTTGACTTACAGATAAAAATTAAATTTAAAAAATTCTCACTCTTTTACCTCAATACAGATTTTGGTCAGAAATAATTTACCACAAACTTATGCATATCTTAGAGTAGCATGATTTTTTCCGTTATGTTTTCTTGTCCTGTTCGTGCAGGTTATATTATGCTTGTGGTTGGGACGAATATTCTGAATTAAGCAAATTCGTTTTTAAAATAATAAGTAGTGAGGACATTTTGCAGTCTAAGTTGTTGCTTCATTTGCCCAATGGATTACCCTGAAATGTTATATTGACATTTAAGACCGTGTTACACCCTTTCAAGAACGAAAATGTGATGCCATTGATACGACGTAGTACATTATTAAACAAGGATCATGAAATATTTTATGTTGACAACAGCACTTGCGTAAGTATGGGAAATTATCCATCTATATGTAACTCTCATGCTGTTAGGTATTGTAGCGGTTATGCAATAGCCTATGCAAAGCAAGGATTGAAGCTCATTGTTTAGCTTCAAGATAATATAACACTGCCACAATGTTCTTTCAATTACAGAAGATAAATTAAAGGCCTGCCAAAATGGTAAGCAAAGCCTTCCTCAGACACAGTAATACTTGAAAATACTTGTTTAGGTTTTCGGATAACTTCTGAAATCCTATTGTTTGTAATCTCAGAGTTGAGAGCCTGCAAAACAAATGACAGTGAGTACATGAACATTGTTTCTGTGAGTTCACTGAGGAAGGCATAGGTACTACTCACCTGAAAATAAATGATTGTTCCGTCTTCAGGCAAATACACAGATTGCTACTGGAAAAGCAATACTATAAAGTGCCATGCAAAAGATTGTGGGAAGTTAGTCAAAATGATTACATAAATCGACATAAATCGGTTTGCACAATTACTTGAAGGCATTCACAAGTCTCCAGACACTTTTTTTTTTGCTGTTGATGTGCCTTTAATGTTGTATCTGCATTTATCGGCTTTGCAAATTCAGCACGAGAGCACAGTTCGATTTTCTTCATGTCAAATGCTTTCAATCTGAATCAACTTCTGAATGCTACATGTGAGTAGTACTGTTGGCAAATGAGCTGGTATTATCTATTTTAGGATTAACTAATGCAATGTAATTCCAAATATCATAACTCTCTTTAAAAAAAAACATAAAATTTGGCCCAGACAGCTAGCTGTTCACAAGTAAAATAATCCATAACATATTCAGTCAACTTGACATATTCTAACTTGACTTTGGACATGGAAATGCATCTGAATGCTAAATAAAAAAAATCGAACTTACATAAAAGCTCATGCAAATATAATGATGAAACGTTCAAGTCTTAAAACAAAACAAAACAATAAACCCTTTAACGCAAACACCACAATTATTTAAATAAAAAAAATGGTGTTCACGTATCATTCACGTAAACATGCAGCGGAAAACTTGGAATAAGTAAGATGTAATCAAACACTAAAAATGATATGAAGCAATAACTTTGTTCTATCTATAAGGAGAGGTACAATAATAATGCGGGGTTAATTCTGAGAGGCGAGGCGAATGTCGTTTACAAATTTATTCCTTCCTTCAAAAACTTTGATAGTTAGGGTGAATGAATATAAACCAACTGCTGAAGCAGTTTGGGCATTGGCTCGGAACCCGTATTGAGTCAGAAAGGATTGTGTTGAAAGTTCACGACACAGCGAGAAATATACAATCTCAGCAGTGCGAATTTGCAACAGTGAAGGAGTGTTAGATGACCCTTCATGATGACGTCAAAATTGTTCTGCACTAATAATTTCCACCGCTCTGCTAATGGATGCAGAATACATTTTGCGATCTTCAGAACAAATTATTATTTTTGCTCTTTCTTTCCGGGAAAAGTAGGGTCAGGCCTAATATTATAAGGATTCAACAAAATCGCAAATCTTTTCGGCAGCGGATGTTAGACAAAAACTAGAGTGCATAGGTTTAAGCTGAGAGGAGAAATATATAAGGAGGAACTTAGGAGCAACGTTTTGACATAACGGCTGGCCCCGGATAGGTGGCATAGAAGATGATAGTGATGGTAAAATTACACCATATATAAATAAGAAACATTTGGATAGCAACATTGATACACAAGGCTTAGATTATATGCACCAAACGAAGGCAAATCGACTAAGTCCACATTTGGAGACGTGGCCAATATGGGTGAGTGTGGCAGAAGGCCTTTCTTCCGCTCTGCATAACTATGACTCTGTAGCATTAAGTGTCCCTGACAATTACCACGACTAAACAAAATGTCACGTACAGATTTATTTCATAATTTCTCAATTTCGTGCCTTGTATATAAATCGATTGTCATATTTGCAACATCATTACTGTCACAAATGTATTCAATTACAATTTATTTTATTTTTGAAACACGGACGCAAGAGACTCTTCGCAAATGTTGAATCAATTACTGTGGTTCTAAATTTGGTGGAATTTGATAAGTGGGTCACTGCCAAAAGACAGATATTTCCTTCAAGTGAGTTACATATTACATGAAATCGATGGAGAATGTGAAATATTATCCCTCCAGCCATGCTGCTGTACATCAGACATAATTGTCAACTGTCCAAAAAATGCATATAGTAACATGAAAACAAATTTTAAAAAATGCAAAAGCCATTTATGCAATTGTGAACGAATTTTCATTCAGCAATATAACCAAAACTGCCAATACACGAATTATAAAGAATACCAAAGCAAAGTATTATAATTTTCAGATCTGAGCAAAAATGAAACTGTTAATTATCTGATTGCAAATCCCTGGTTCCATTTAATACTGCACAGAATATTTCAGTTTTACTTTACATTTTCCTCAAAGGTATGCGTCATCCTAAGGAAGGTGCCTATGAAGCTCGCAAATTGCTTCTTCAGTGCAGTCAGTCCCAAATCAATCAAATCTTTCTTTTGAGATGTAAAATGGAAACTTCTGATTAAGTGATGAGTATGTCACAAAACAGCTTATCAGAAACTTAATGGAAGGTAGAAAAGTGAACTGGCACAAGATGTACTTTTCTTTGAGGTACACATTTAAAATTGACACCATTAGATTTATGTTATCCACGCAAGTTTTTTTTTTTCTTCGCATTGCTTTAGAATCTAAGTGCAGTGCGAAACGGACGAATTTTCTCATCTATATTAAAATATGATGATTTCATGCAATGCACAGAATTTAACTCCATAGGGAAGGAATTCGCATGTTTTCTTTCTCCTACAGGCAGTTTCTGTTCCTGAAAGGAATGCATCATAGTTTCATCGAAAACAAGTTATTCTTTTATTTCCTACTTTGTGTTTATTTAGTAGTGGGCTAAGAGGCTCTCATCTGCAAAAATAGGAGGTCGTGTTTTTTTTTATTAAAGGAATTGAAGGTAGGTTGAGGAATGCAGGACCATGTAACGGTTCCGTAAATCGGAGGAGCTAGATCGATGATGTTGCTGTGGTAGTTTGGTTTTATTTTGAAATTATTTGTTTTGCTGTAGTTACTTAAATTCAGAAGTTTGGGAGCTACGACGAAGATCGTGACGCCTCCAAAATCTACACCAATACATAATATGTCTAACCTCACTGCGAAATGAAATGGTGGTAAATTAGAAATTAAAATTGATTCACTTTATTCTCTGTCTGCTGTCCAATTGTGAACAATAACTATTCTCATTCTACCAGAGTGATATTCATACCTTGTTATCAATAAAACTAGTTTTGATTAAAAAGATCACCAATTTCTATTGGAATTAGCTCTGGAGCGATGTATGCTTCTCTCTAATTTGAGTCAAATAGAAACACTTTAATGGTCTAATCTAGAATGTTTTTTTTTTCCATTGAGTTCAGGACCTCACAAAAAATTCGGGGCCCTTTCCTAAATTAAACACGTAATTCGGTGTTTGGCTTTGGAATGCTGAACTCAAAGACAATGTGTGAATAACGACTGGCTCCTTCTTACGTATGTCGTATCTGATTGCGCCAAATAGGGCATACATTGAAGAATATGTGTCCTAGTGACTATGTTCTTTATGAGTATGGTAGAGGTCACTTAGAGTGCTCACAAAGCAAGCTTACATTTGACGAGCAAGCTAAAATTGACTGTTCCTGAATGGTCGGGGAAACTGTAGATGAATTTAGTGACACACCAACCTTTGAATTGCGAGCAACCTAGCCTGAAGCAAGGAAATTTACGATATGAAAAAAAGAGGCAACTTGAATTAGAAGCAACACGAAGATGGTGAGATGGCGTTTTGAACTGAGGGAAATGGTACTTAAAATGTTGTTGATTTGATTTTGATTTGATTCGTTTCAATGTTTTCGCATGTATTAAGCTAAATTGAAAAGTATTGTTTCTTGCACACTATACAGGCAAAATACCATTCATAGAGAAGGAAGCGAGACAATGCAGAATGTAGTGTCACAGTTATAGCTAAGGTGTAGAGAAAGATCAACTTATTGCAAGGTCAATCTACTCAAAAGTCTAACAGCAGCAGGAAGAAGCGTTTCTTGAGCTGTTTGGGACGTGACCTCAGACATTTTGCATACGTTTCCCGAAGGAAGAAGGCGAAGACAGAATGACCGTGGGCGGAGGCTCCTTAAGTATTTTGGCTGTTTTGCCGAGGCAGCGGAAAATGTAGACAAAGCCAATGGATCAGAGATTCGTTTGCGTGATGCTTTGGGCTGCATTCACGACCTTTTGTAGTTCCTTGCCGTCTTGGGCAGAACAGGAGTCATGCAAAGCTTGATACAACCGGAAAGAATGATTTCTATGGTGCATCTGTAAAACAAAAAATGCTGGCAGTAGTAGCCGACAAGACGTTGGACGAAAACGGCAATGTTGAGAAATATAGCGAAGGAAGTGAAGAGTGTTGCCTGCTGCACAGTCTGTTTTAACCCGTATGCGGTGGACAAATACCTACGAGTAGAGGTCTTATTAGTACAGCCATTTTTTTTTATTTGAACCCACACAATCAATAATCAACCACCTGACCAACAATGTTATCTTACAGAAACTACTAGAATTCAAGTCCAATGCCAGAGTGTGATCTAACTTCGGGTGACTGACAAGTATTCAAGCAGATATTGTCCTTTATTAATGCATCGGTCTCAGTCATTCTCTGCACAATCTGGCCCTTTGGTCTGGCCTAGAACTCTGGTTCTGGTGTTCCGTTCTTTCTTCTCGGCTATGGTGAATCTCCTCGAGTCGCTTATCGCTGGAGATGGTCACGATTGCTGAATCTCCTTTTGGGGGTTCAGAAAGAGAAAGAGATTCCTTGTTGCACAACATCCTTTATACCCCGTAGAGTTTCACGCTTCTTTTGGCCATTATCAACCAATCAATCAGGACGTGATACCCCTGATCGATAAGAGTCCAATCAGGCACTATCACGCCGATCTCTAGGTGTTCCCTAACTGCCATGTCTGCAGATACTGGAGGTATATAGGTCACATATCTGCCTCCTAAACAAAGGGTCACGGTGCCCTTACGTCTGGTACACAACACAGTGTGACTAGAAAGTCTTTTTCATTCTGGAAATGAAACAAAACGTGTGACAACAGCGTCTCTTTCATCCTGGAGATGATCTATATCCTGCTTATTCACTCGTCAGGATTGCAGCCTGTTTGTCTCTGTCTTTAAACTGCAGCCTGCATTTTAGTTCTTGCCCAATTGTCCCGGAGTGCTTTAAAAATCGCAATTTTAGATAGCTCGTTTGGCCACAGGAGAAATTAATACGTGTTTCATCAAAGCCTTATTCGGGATTGTTGTAAATGCAGTCAAGATATTCCAACGTTTCACGCGGAGGAATGATAATTCTATTTCATTTCTATTGACAAAATACTTGAGAAATATGTTGTGACAGACCAGATGGGCACTGACAATTCAAACAAAGTTTGTAGACTGAGACATTGTTTAACTGAGTCTCAGAAGGCTTAGTAAAAGATTAAAAAAACACAACTGTATACGAACTAGTTCTAGAAACCTAGAGACTGAATATGAAAAATCTGAGGCAGGAATCACGTCAGACATACATAGATTTTGAACGCATGAATAAAGTGGCATTGATAGATGGGAAAGATTAGCAAAATGTCCAGAATGATACAAAGTTATTTTTGGAGGCATCTAAAAAATCACTTCGCCAAATAAGGAGAACTCAACTTAAAATCTAAACGGGGCGCACTGTTGAATCAGCAACGAAATGGCCAATGCTTTCAATTTAGTTTGTAAAATAAAGTTTGGATTCCGATATAAATTTCAATCTATAAATAATCAAACTGGTAAAAAAATATAGGGTTAAAGAAAACGAGTTTTCGTCCGATACATAGTTGCCTCATGAAGAACAGAGAATGTGGAAAAGATTTCAATGCTTGTTTTTTTTTCATTATAACTCAATTGGACATATCCGTTGGGATGGTCCAAATGGTACCGAGGGAGTACACATGGATTCTAGCAACTTTACTGTCGTTATAAAGTCAAATGACTCAATTGGAAGGCTGCAATGGGAAGGTGGGGCAAGCAAGTTGTATTACAACTTGGATTTACTTAAATGGTTTGAAGTAACTTCATCGAAAGAGGTGAAAGACCGTTCGGCTATTATGACGTCAGATATGTAGCAGCAGTTTAAACTTCTGCCATTTGAAATGAAAAATGTGCCAAAAACATTCGGAAGCCCACTCCACAATCTACCAATATTATCGAACTGGACGTACTTTTTAACTGTATTGAAATTGTCGGTTGATTTTAAGTGGACAATTGTTTGCTTGGAATTGAGACAGTGTTAAGTTAGCGATTTAAATTGATACATTCCATTTTGTTAAAACCATTGTTTGACTGTTATAATTCATGACGTTTCATTCTAGAATTATAGAAGTTTACAGGCTGGAAACGGGCCCTTTGACCCAAATTGTCCACGCCGCCCTTTTGATTTAACCTTTAAGCTATTTTTGTTAAAGATTCTTAAACTGTTTAATGAATAAAGCTTGTTTCGATAAAAATACTTAGAATTTGTCTTCCTAATTTCTAATGGATTAACCATGCCATATTTTCCATATTAGCAATTAACTGCGGATGTCTAATCTGGCTGCAAAATATATCTGGGGTCCAGGACCCTAACCAATAGGTAGCTGAAAAGGGTAAAATGCCCACACACGCAGTATTTCTGCTTTGTTCGTTTGTTTTTTTTTAATAAAGTTTACGTAATATTCAACTAACCTTGGTTGCGATTAGAAATGTTAGAAATGTTCAAATTATTGACCCCGGCGCCCAGGGATATTATTTGGTGCTGATGATGTTGCCTTGCAACATTTAAGCATGGAGTATCAATGAGACACAAGATAATAGCATTTCCGGCTATATTAATGATGTAAACAGTTATTTTGAAATAGGCCTGAGAAGGAAGAAAAAAACAGGCGGATTCTCCATTTTTGCGCTGTTGGTGAACGAAATCGAGGGTGTGACTGCACACTCATAACGTTGTGACTTTTTTGTTTCAGTAATAAAACGCGAGCATATCTATTTTGCTAATCATTAGAAGTTTCCACTGCAGTTGAACAATATTACTTCCGAACGTCATTAGATGTTTTTTTTAACTCCGTCTGCATTGTTTTCTTATCTGATTCATGATGTTCGTTGAAAATACACTTTTTAATTAATTTTAATACGAAGGTAAGCTGCATAAGATTGTTTGAATTTACCTCCGTTTTGACGTTCGAATTAATGGGCAGACAATTTGAAATTGCAGTATTGAGACTGAAGAATTGGGGGAAAATATCAGATCGTCCATCGACACGCAAGTGTTTTTTCTGCAAATAATAAAACATTGTCTGAAGTCGAGAGGTGCGCTGATTACACAATCTACACAGCATTTTCTTCATATTTAATTTTGCATTCCCTTCAATCCGTAGAATAACTAGAGTGCCGAAATAGGCTGATCCGTCCCAATAATCTGCAGAGATTCTTCGTAAGAGCATTTCAATCAGAATTCACCACCGGCATGCCTCCATTCTTCTGCGTTTTGGTATCCTTCTCTTTCTATGCATTTTCCTTGGCCAATCCGTCTAATCTACACATTTTTGAATTAAGTGCGAATTGAATGACAAAAGTCTCCACGGTTGAAAAGCGTTCGCGCTAACAACCCCGAAACTGACCGATTCTCAACTCAAACACGCATGGAAAATTATATATATATATGGAGTCAAGTTGTACAGTTTCACTTTGACTGGAGCGATTCATCTCGCAAACTAAGTATGTAGAGATAATTGAGATTGCTACAAGTCATTCTGAATTGCCTCCACACATCCCTTGTTGATAATCCTTTTCGAAATGGCTAGATCCAAACAACATCGGCTCTTTCATCAACGACTCCCTATGAGTCCAAAGTTGACAATGTCGCTTGTTGCAGAATATTCAAAACGCCTCAACATTGCTCACATGTTAAGCGATTTAAGACACTTTGAGGAAAGGTTGGACTGTATTTCGACGTGAACTGGAAAGAAAAAGTTTAACATTTATGCCATATATGTCTGACATAAATGATTATCTCCAATAGAGCGTATCATTGGATTTACCGATATCCAATCACATTGCAATCAATGTGCCATTTTGGTCAACATGCTCACTGAGGTAGCATCTGTACCTCAGCTGAAGTACTACCTGGAAATGTGGATCTGTCGGCCGAGATCCATCTGTATTATTTCTAACAGTTCCACAATTCACTGCATACTTTCATTCCGCGATAAAACTTCCAAATCGCAAAACCATTCATTGTTCCGGCTGAAAATCCATCTGCAATCTTTCAAGTCAGTTTCCACCCGACTTATATCTGACTGAATCCTCTGCAGGTCATCCTCTCTTTCCACAACTCGCCCAAGTTTTGTGCCATCTGCAAATTTGCTAATCAGGATACTTACATTTACAAATTAGACTACATTCAAATCGTTTATGCACGTGATCACAAGCAACAAACTTTCCAACAATAATCAGTTTGGAAGACGGTTTTGTCAAAGACCTCCATTTCGAAAACTACCCTTGCACTCAGTCTCTCTGCTTTATAAACCCAAACGATTTTTGTGTCTATCTTACCAGCTCGAAACGGATCGCATATTACTTCATTTTCTGTATCAACTGTCATGTGGAACCTGATCGAAAGCCGTAGTAAAGTTCATGCATGCAGCATCCACAGCCCTGTCTTGGCCATTGTTTCTTCTCACTTCCTCAAATACATTAATCATGTTAGTGCATCATGACCTCCCTCCAGAAAACTTTGCTGTCTGTCTCGAATAAGCATTTTCACTTCCAAATGCTTGCACATCCTATCCGAAAGAATCTTTTCAATTCATTTCCCCATCATTGACCTAAGGTTCACAGGTACGGAATTTTCAGAATTTCCCCGTCTGCCTTTTATAAAGAGCAAAAATATGTTTGCTGCTCTGAAATCCTCTGCTCGTTCATCCATGACTAAAGAGGGTACAAAGATGTTGGCCAAGTCCTCAACAGTTTCTTCCCGCCTCGCTCTCAGTATTCTGGGATAGATCTGATTTGACCGTAAATACTCCCCCTCATTTTTTTAAACATTCAGTATTTTCTTCCTTTTTATCTTAAAATATCTTCGAATGCAAATATCCTCAGTTCTACACTCACCATTCACTTCATTCTTGTGATCTGAAAATGAAACAACACATTTAGCACAAGAAGATTATTCAAATTGATTTGTTCCTCATGAAAATCTTCTACTCGACATCATCTGAAGATGTTAGATATCCGTTTTTGTGTTGTCATGAATTACCTGGCATTTCTATTTTAATATCTGATGTTTCATGCCTGCTTTCGTATGACAGAAAATGAAAAACTGAAACATGAACTGATAAAGAGAGGTAAAAAAATGAAAATGACTATGATGATTACTTTTCATTGTTCATTTTCCCTCTGCTTTGAATTGGCATCCCGCAATGTTTCCAGTTGCACAAATGTTCGGAATGAGTCATTATGGCTGTTTGCTGAAAGTGGAGAAGATTTTTGAACACTTTAGCACGATTTAGGCTTAGAAATAACACGCAAAAATACATACTGGAAATCTTCCAGCTCTCACAGCATCCGTGGAGAGAGAATAAAGCCTTGGTTTCGAGGCTTCATTGTCTCTTGTCAAGGTTAAGATTTTCCAGCATTTTCTGTTTTTGTTTGAGATTTTCAGTATTTCAGTGTTTTGCTTTATCTCAGATCAATTATGTTGACAGTTAAAAAAATTAAAGTGTATTAAGGCACAATTGTGATCGGCACATGACAAAGAGATGCTCCTGTTCTGGAGAGATTGCATTGCAGATTTACACGAACCGTTCCGCAGTTGGAAGTTATCAACATAGTTTGGGATTATCGATTTTTTTTTTAATAGAATTTAGGGACGTGAAACACAGGGACTGAAATGTTTGAGAATTGTAGGAGAATCGTTGATGGCATAAATAGGGAAAAAATGTTTTCACATAGCTCAAGGGTCAATTGCAGGAAGCTACTGGTTTTCCGTGGTTAGTAAGTGGATAAGAATTTAGACGAGAGAGCAATTAATTTCAGCCAGATATCGGTGGATTTCCACTATTCATAGCTTAAACGGTTGTTTCAGAATGAAATGCTGAACCCAGTTAAGATCTAAGTTGTGCTGTTCTGTAGTATTTAAGTATGTAATTGAGCTGAAAGTAAGCAACTGATTTCTTTTTCGTGTGATCTTTGCCTGGAAGTTCCTATGGGCTCAATTGTGCAATTCTGTATCATGACATTTACGGCACACGACATGATTGGATGCTGCAGTTTCTCCACTCGTGAAGAAAAACAATGATGCCAATGAATTTCATTCGATGGCAGACCAGACATTCAGCTAGTACTTCAAATCTCGACTGTGCAATCCGTTTAAAATTGTGAAATTGAATGCATTGATAGATTTGTTGTGCCAGAAAAAAAAATCAATTAAAACATTGAAAGATTATTTTAATCACAGAGTCCTTACTTTCCTTAAACTCGGGGTCGAAATCAGTGTCGACTCCTTTTTTGTGACCAACATCCAGCTTTCTTACTCTCCATTTCTCCCCATCAGTCCATTACCACCCCCCGTGCCCCCTACTCCTCCAACTCCACTCCTCCCCGCCCCCCGCCTCCCGCCCCTCATTCAATTCGCATCCTTCCCTAGATAACTCTCTTGCACTGTTTTATTCATATCCATCATTTTGTCTAAAAAGCTAGGTACCGGACATCAACTCATTCCAAACACAGTACAGTTCCCGGCGTATTTATCGTCTCCTGATAATTGCACTAAAAAAAAACGAACACCAGACGTGCTCGGGTTGTGCAAGGATAGATGCCGCGCAGGTCATCGAGCAGTTGGCTTCTGGTCCAGCCGGAGGCGTCATGCTTAATTTTCATATGTTCGTTGACGTAAACCAGCTACGTTCAAAGGCCGCTGCCAGGCCACAGAGAATGCAAACTTCTTTACTAAAAGCATAGATTTGCTGAGAACCCTGAATTCGCAAGTTCTCGTGGTGTCAAACGGCGGGGAATATGAAGGTTGGTGTGTTTTGTCGTGGTTGTCACCGGAACCTTGTGATCAATAATTTGAGAAAAAAAATGATCATTATTGTCTTGTCATTCTTCGTCTTTATAATTGTTTCCTATAACTTCAAAAAGCGTTTCTTTTTTTTAACATTTCTTTCGTATGTATCTGCGCACCTATAGAAGAACTATCCAACTATACCAGTGATTAAAAATGCATTACTTCATAGTTTGCAATGTAGTTCAATTGTCTGCAGAATGTTTGCAATTCTGCATAATTACCCCGCCAAATATATGAGGTGTCAAGTCCGAAATTCCAAAGCAATTTGTGCCCCAACAAATCCAAAATGTGCAACATTGAAGTTACGGCCAAATGGATCCCCCTGATTATATGTAAATGGATCTTTCATGCAACGTAAGATGCGATTACATGTCAAATTTACGTGAAGCAAATTATACAAAGCAAGTTTGTAGTTAATCATGACATTAAAAACAATTATAATACCAGATTTAACACTTCTAAAATATTTCGACATATTCAGGCGTGAACTGGAGCGAAATATTCCCAGGTAAAGAATGAATAAGTAACTAATAATATTGAAAAAGAAAAATTGCAGAATTACTGTGCAGCTGTTAGTAAGTAGTTGAAAAAAGTAACGTAAAATGGGTCATTTTGCAGGAGAAAATGCATCAGCATCTATGTGTGTTCTTAATCTGTCAACTTTAATTTACATTTCTTCAGATTTCACTGTGAAACTGGTAGTTGAGTTAATTTTCAATAAAATGATTATATAGCCAGTTTTTATACCAGTTTGTTAAAAGAATGCAAACTTCACGGGAATGTAACCCGAATGTTGCCATTACAATATATTCTATTCTCATCCCTTCAATACTGCGGCCTAAAAAAATGGACTCTGCGTATTAGGCCCGGTCAGCTATGTTTGCAATGACAACTTCAAGTTTCCAAAATAAGAAGATATGTTTCTTACCGGAAATGTAATTGTCTCAACAATAAGTTATTAGGAGGCAAGCCAATATATATTCATCGTTGCCAGTGCAATAAATTTGCCTAGGCCATTCTGCCCATTAGTCTTGAATTAAAATTTGCTCAAAGTGTCATTGAGCAGCCCAATGACAATCAGCCTGTGTAAAAAGAGAGTATTTGGAGCGCCCGTTCTTCCTTGCCTGCATTCCACTACCAGCAAAGTTCGCATTTTGCGTGACCTACGGATACATCTATGACGGTCGTCCATTGTCATCATTACAACTCTAAATATGATGTGCCCCATTGTTAAACCTCTCACGTCCCGCAATGTTTTATTTCACTATAAGTTTCAAGTATCTGTGGTATCTGTGGTGAAACTTTCTACGTTTCTTTGCCATAAATTGTCTGCCGGGAAATATTCTCCAAGCTAATTTATTTTAGCCTTTTATCCCCCTCAGTGTTTAGGAAAATATTTGTAACATAATGCCACGACAGAGACGATAAGCAAAAGGAAAACATCTTCCCTACTGTATAATTTCAATGCTAGACATTTTCATTTTTTGTCTGTAAAAATTATAAGATGAATAAGGAGTAATGTATTCACTCTATCATAATTTATGAACCGATGTAGATTGAGAAAATACCTGAAATTGTAAAAAAAAATTAGCTTAATATTACAAAGAGCAACAGATGTACACAAAAGTGCAAGCGTTCTCAAGACATACCTTTTTATAGGGTGTGGACGTGTGTCGAAATATCTAGTCCAATTATGCTCGATGAGCCACCCAAGATTGATACAGTTAAAGGAACAGAATTTCTCACTTCACAGCGAACAGAATAGCAGGTAAAATATATTGCTTATTCAGTGAAAGTCTGTGAGCTCCAAAGGATCATGATCAGCAGGATAGTTCCACAAATCTTACAACCAGCAGAAAATATAATTCCAAGTCTACAAAAATAAACCTGCATACTATATAACGAGATGCAGAAAGATAAACCAGTATCGGCTCCGTAAATGCATAAAAACTCAAGGCAAGGGAGACAGGGCAAAGAACATGTCGGAAGATCACTTGGACACCGTTGCCGTCTCGTTGGTCGACTTAATTTGAAATGACGCTTCATGCAGCTTCTTTATTAAGGATATCGCAAATGGGCAATTTCTACTAGGAAATGCACTCTTGAATATCAAGTAATATTTCAAATATTAACAAACACATTGTTAATGTTTCGTTCATTCAAACATTTCCACAGGCATAATGTGACAATAGGACAAAAATTGCAGTGAAATCTCCCTACATTCGTTGAAGTGTAAGATAAAAGCATCTGGTGTTCGAATTATTTTACCGATTAGGCCATTTTATTTCTTTCCACGTATGACGATTAGAATTTTCTCCAAACTCACATTCCATGTCGGTTGACATGTACACGCCAGTTTTTCTTTAATTCTGCTTTCTGCATCGAAACACGGAATATTCGAATAAGTGATCACTACCGTTCTCCCTAGCATATGGCAGTTGCTTCTCTAAAAGCTAGTTATGAAAATGCCGATACCCGATCACACATCTCTGTAGGGTCAGGTCCTCATGATGAGCGAGAACTTTTTTTATTGCTATTTATCCATGGGTATTCGATGGAATAGCTAGCAATTCATGGTCACCCCGAATTATCCTTAAGAATATGGTAGTGAGATGGCTCCTTTCACTACTGTAGTCTACAGGTTCAGGTGTAACAATGTTGCTCTTTTGAAAAAAAAAATCAATTTTAACCCAACAACGGTCATGGAACTCACGTTTTCAGGTCCGATTGTTGAAAGTTTTGCAGGGAAAATTTTAGGAGTTTGTATTCCCAAGTATCAGCTGACCTAGTGATTTTCGATAGTTGTTGCCATCTGTTTGGCAGGGTTTGCCTCAGTACCTATGTAGACGTTTTTCTTTGGATCAAGTTAAATGGTGACGCTTCAGCTTTTTTTCCTCTTTGGTGACAATGAGAGTGAATGCTTGATGTTGGGCTGCAAAACTAGCAAGTACCTTCAAACTTTAGGAACGCAAACTGCAGATTAACAACATTGCATCACTTGAGTGTTAACCCTTGTGTATTCAATGTTTTACCACACTTTTCTTGGCATATGTACCTTTCGCTGATTGGGACCTATCCTTTGGTATAAACCGCTCAGCATTTCCACAAAGTCCTTACAGCATTTCATGCACCCTATTTTGTTGGTATTTAATTACTTCATTATTATTAATTACTTCATTATTGTTTCCCCGTGTTTGATACTTCCATCATGTGTTTCCTTTTCCATACCTAATAGTTGTCGGTTGTATCTGCATTCTATGTTATAAAAGCTACTCGTTAGCTCGAGGTCAAATGAAAATGAAGCTGTTTCGATCATTATATTTCTTTAGATGCAAAAATCGAAGATGCAGTTTCGCATAAATAAAATGTCCAAAGCATTATTTTGACACGTTTCTTTTCATTTTTTTTTTAATTTTTGCAACCTCACGGCCATAAAATAGTAAAATAGTTCAACACAGAAACTGAATATTTCATTTATTCCAACTATTTGAAACAAAATCATTTTTGCTTGTGTCGTCGTGAAATGATTGGAATTACAATATTAGAATAGTCCAGAATGCATCGATAACGTTATGGTTTTCCGATTTAATAACGCAGAGTTGATGTTTTTAATGGTATGGAAAAGTGTAAGCTTTAATCTATTTCAATATTTATTTAAGAAAAAATGTTTTCGTCAGAAATAGCTGAATAGACAAATCGTGTTCTCTCCTTGACCATGAATCCTTGACAGACCATGAGTTTCGACGTTTAAATCTCCATACGCATTGATTTACTAGATTGTTTTTATACAGTCGCGATGTGTGTGGCTATGCATGATTTCCACTGAAATGTGCTGCTGGCTGAAGGACTGAAGGATGTTTGCATCTGAGGACATCACTATTGACCTAAAACCATATACTGTCCACGTATGAAAATAAATTTTCTTCCGAAAGGGAAATTCGTGATCTTTATTTTTTTGTATTGTTGTTTTAGAAAGCTGAACAATGGCTTCATATTCCGCATTAAACCTGTAATCGAATTCGAATCTGGCGACCTGTCCTTTTTTGGACTTCAGAATTTCTCCCCTGAGTTTTATTAGAACAATTTATAATTCGTTTTAATTAACAATCACAAAAATAAACAAATATTTCACATTTCACTCATTAGAAAAATCGAAATAAAATAGGCTGTAATGTTATTGGATCATTAAAATTCTTCATAGCAGAGTAGTGTTGAGCCAAACATCGACCTTTATTGAAGGAACATGATAAATGCTCAATCTGTCACATTTTATTCTGAAAAGGTAAGGCATTTAAACAAATTGCAGCCACAATTGCAGACAGCAATTTCATGCTGAGACAAATAACTAGTAACATGTATTGTTTTGCCACAAACAGAATGCTGCCATCAAATCGAACATGTTTCCTGCGCATCATGCAAAAGGGTTACATGATATCTGAGTGTCTATGTCTAAAATGTGAGCAATGTTTTCTATATGTTCAACAGACTTACAGATTCTTTCAAAGCAAAGTTCACGCCTTATGTTGAAATCAGGCAAAGCATTGGCTGGCCGAAAAGAGCCCGATTTTACAAAACTCATAACAAGGAATACAACGTTAGAACTGATTCCGCGATTGAAAAATGCTTATCAAACAACCCTGCTGGATGCATGACATACTCTGACATTCTATTTAGGATTATCAGTTGGCCTTGCAGTGTTAAAAAAAAACTTCTGCAGTGTCGTAACCATCATTCAAAAGGCAGGCGTACCTTATGTATACTTCAGCTGACCAAACGTGTGTCGTTGTTTGTTGGTTCAATTCCCAAAGCCATAGATAATATCGGTGTCAAGACACCTGACATGAGTTTGAGCAAAGGTGGGCTACATGCCATTTGTCTGTTTATTGGTGCATTCCTGATGTCTCTAACAGTCAGAGTACGCTTGCAGAGGGCAGAGTGCTTTCGCTTCTCATGAATGATGCATTTTGACTCTAATTATATGTGTTGTTCTTGTAAATATCTTCTTGAATGTAAGATAAAATTATTCCTAATATGCATTTGTCTAGCGATTGTTCTATTTTTTTTGTCTGCTGCAGCTCACATGATACACATGGTTTTCAAATGTTGATATCAGGTTTAATCTTATGTTCCAGGAAAGATATTCTAATTTTGTCTGAATTTGCCTAAAAATATAATTCAATCCAAAAGTATAAATGCTGCTAAAATGTGGACAAAAAATGAAACTGATGAACAAGCAATGATCACAATGTGCAAAAACAAATGCGGTTTGCAAGAGATTCATTGGAAGTCATTTTAAGTATTTTTGTTATCTTTAAACTTATTTTAGATCCCTGCAGAATTACTGAAGAAATGGGTAAGCAAAATATGTTTTAAAGTATCTTGTGATCAATTTTCTCACAAGAAAAAAAGTGAAAGGAATTGTAAGATAATAACAAGAGACAAGAGTATATAACCATATGAGAGCACTTCTCTTTTTAACTTTTTTTCAAAAGAGAACATGGTGTTTGCAAAGCCTGAACAGAATACGGATTGCAGATATGAGCAATTTGGAGAGATTAACCTGAAAGGAGTACTGTTTTTACGCAAGTGTTTCAATATTCTACGTCCAGTCACTGGCCGACTGAATTTATACAGTAGTATACCTAAATAATCAGTTAAATGCCAAAATAAACCGTCTTCTATTCTTTGAACTAGGAAGACCAAAGTATTTACTGGATGATTTCCTTTTATTATGGAATTTCGAGAAATTTCTGGGAAATTATTTGGGTCTTCACTGTCTCAATAGTTCTGTTGAGTAATGGGGATATGAGCAACTTAACCCATTTTCAGAAACACTGGTGCATCATTAAAACTGATTTGAGTTGGATCTTGTTCACTCAGAATGTGATGAGAAGTTGGAATGTACGATCAAGTGTGGTACTAGAATTCACAATCACTGGATGATAATTCCCTTAAGGCGTACATGATTTAAAATTGGGCATGAGTTTGACAAATTGATATGATAAAATGAAAAGTGGAAAAACTTCAAATATTCGTGGCGAATTGTTAGGTGAACAACTGTTTTATTTTTCAAGCATTTTTGTGAATTGTACTGTCTGATCCATTACTAGCAAGGGATGAGTACCTTGACACTGAGAAGAGATGAGCATTTCAGTGCAAGACAGATTAATACCGGAATTTCGAGTAACTTGGTGAAAATAACTTTGTGCAAGACTCGTCTTCAGAAGATATTTGGCCAATTTACTTTGAGATATTCAGAACATAGAAACCAATTCCAGTAGACTGTAGGTACAATTCTTAAGCCAATGCGCACCGTTGAATGCCTATGAAATATATCTCAGCTACAGTGTGTTTTGCGTATTCTATTTCGCCGAAGAAGCTATAATCAAAATAACATAGCTCTGGATTAATGGATATTTAATTGAATGGAGCATAAATAGATATCCTAGAATGCAGAAAGAAACAATTTGGCCCTAAGACAATTTGGTCTGCACCTAACAGAATTCCACCCAGTCCTTATCCCATATCCACCCACTAATACCCCTAAACTGCATATTTCAGAACACTTCGAGTATAGCCAATCAACATAGCCTACACGTCTTTGGACTGCGGAAGAAAACCGGAGCACCGGGAAGAAACCCACGCAACCACGAGCAGAACGTAAAAATTCCACACAGACAGTGAACCAAACAGGGAATCAAAACCAGCTCCCTGGAGCTCTGAAGCAGTAGTGCAATTTGCCGCCCATGGAATGGGGGTCCCAGACTTTTCTTTTTCAAACAGACTCATTAAGTTTGTGCGGTCACAGAGGATTTCCTCCATTTCCCCATAACAAAGAACAGATGTATTGTTTTTGTACACAATTATCTGTTTCTGATATTAATTGAGCTAAATGCAAGTGTGCAAGAGAGTCAATATCTCAAACTGAAAAAACAGGGCCATTGCCTGGATTCAAAAACTCAGATGTAACGATTTGTCCCATGTCATATTACTTAGAAGAGCAAGGCAGCTACATCGTGTTCTTCAAGTCATGGCCCTTAGAAATAGCCTAAAAACAAAACTGTCATGTTTGTTTATCATTGAACAGATCATTGTCAATTTCATCTATTGATTGTTCCTAATGCTAATGAAGTGAACAAAAAAAAACACGTAAGCTTTCCTTAACGTTTCCCGTTGTGGCATAGCTTTTTAAACAGTATTTTCGTCCTTGTAGAACTGTTAGGCCATTAGCCATTAATTTGCATACTTGGTAGTGAGTTTTGGAGGGTATGGTATTGTAAAGTTGTACAAAGCTTATGCCTGTAGGGAGTATTAAGGCAAGTCCTTTTTGTTTTGGTGTCGTCAAATAAATAATTTTGTGCGATATTTGTAGTGAAAATCCAACATTTTAATGGATAAATTGAGAACGACATGTTGAAACTTATTTCTATCAGTTACAACAAGCATTGTTTACATTATCATGAGGATGATATTAACTGGAAAGCCAACTGACGCATTACAAGTCACATTTATAAAATGAACAATTCAGTATTTCCTACTTAACGAAATGTCTGATTATGCTAAGTAGTGAAGGTCATTCTCGTTATTTTTCTTCGTGCCCATCTGCTTTGTGTCTATCACATAAGAATTATTCAAATATCGAATTATGGAGTTTTACAGCAGGCAAACAGGCCCTTCGGCCCAACTTGTTCGTTCTCCTCCTTCCTTTAACTCCGAAGCGAGTGTCAATTACTGTATTTGGCCCACATCCCTCTGTACCCATCATGCCAATGTAATGATCTTAATGCGTATTTAAAAGTCAATATCGTACCCGCCAATGATACTAATTACGGCATCTTGTTCCAGGCACTCACCACAATCCATGTGATTAAAAAAAATGCCACTCTGGATCATTTTGTATGCCACCTTGAACTTATACCCTCTTATTTTAGACTCCTCTACCTTTTGGAAAACATATTGTCTAACTTGCTGATCTATGTCCCCTAATTTTATATACCACAATACGATCATCACAAAGTTTTCTGCGCTCTAAAGAAAAAGCCCAGCTCTATTCAATCTCTCAAAACTCAAACCATAAATTCCTGAATGCAGCTTAGCAAATCTTTTCTGCAGTCTTTCTAGTTCAATAATATCATTTCCATAATAGGGTGACCAGAACTGCACACCTTTAGAGAGTCAAACAGGCTTATCTTATCTTTTCCAGCTGGAAATGCCCTTCACTGAAAATCTCAAATGCATCCATTCCAAGGAAGTTAATTTTAAATCTTGCAGCACATCAAAGCATTCTATCTGGAGTAGAGATTGAAAAGAAACACGAACTGATTGCGTGGTGTGAGAAAATCGGTTCTGACAGTAGACCTCAGAATTAAATATTATTAACATTTCCTGATCTGGACCGGGGTCGAGCAAGTAGATTCATGATAGGCACATTCAAAGTGGTTAAAGACGGAAGTGTATTTTATGGTGTCAATTTGACTTCGAAATGCCGATCATTTACTTTTGCTCACTCTTCGTTGTGCACCACTGGAGTCAAACACAAATGTTAGCAGACTGTACTGAAATTTGGTGCAAAAGAATGTGTTCTAGATATACAATTTGATCTTGTAGGCATCCTGCAGATCTCACTATTCTTAATTTTGTTATTTTTGATCCCCTTCTTCTCAGTTTCTTCTTCTTCTTCTTCTTCTTCTTCTTCTTCTTCTTCTTCTTCTTCTTCTTCTTCTTCTTCTTCTTCTTCTTCTTCTTGATGAGCTCCCAGATGACTGGAGAATAGCTGGTGTTGTACCGTTGTTTAAAAATGGTAGGAGGGATAACCCTGGAAATTATAGGCCGGTGAGTTTGATGTCAGTGGCAGGGAAGCTGTTGGAGGGAATTCTTAGAGATAGGATGTATAGGCACTTAGACCATTGCGATTTTATTAGGGATACGCAGCATGGATTTGTTAAGGGGAGGTCGTGCCTTACAAATCTGGTAAATTTTTTTGAGCAGGTGATGAAAACGGTGGACGAAGGGCGAGCCGTTGATGTCATCTATATGGATTTCAGTAAGGCGTTTGACAAAGTCCCTCATGGGAGGTCAGTTGGAAAAGTCAAGGCTAATGCGATAGAAGGGCAGGTAGCCAGATGGATAAGTAACTGGCTTGGTAATAGGAGACAGAGAGTAATAGTGGAAGGGTGTTTTTCTAGCTGGAGGTCGGTCACTAGTGGTGAGCCACAGGGCTCAGTACTGGGACCTCTTCTCTTTGTAATATATATAAATGACTTGGAAGAGGGAGGAAGTGGAGTGATCAGCAAGTTTGCAGACGATACAAAGATGGCTGAACTTGCGGATAGTGAGGAGCATTGTCAGGCGATGCAGCAGGACATAGATAGGCTGGTAGCTTGGGCAGACAGATGGCAAACGGAATTCAATCCTGATAAATGTGAGGTGATGCATATTGGGAAAAAGAATGTAAAGGGGAGGTATATGATAAAGAGTAGACCTATTAAGGGTAGAGAAACGCAGAGAGGCCCGGGGGTGCAGGTGAACAAACCTCTGAATGTGGCAGAGCAAGTGGAGAAGATTGTGAAGAAAACATATAGTATGCTAGCCATTGTAGGAAGGGGCATAGAGTACAAGAGCTGGCCTTTAATGTTGCAGTTGTATAAAACATTGGTTAGACCTCATTTGGAATACTGCGTCCAGTTCAGTCGCCCTACTACCGGAAGGACGTGGAGACTCGGGAGAGAGCGCAGAAGAAGTTTACCAGGATGCTGCCTGGTATGGAAAGTCTGAATTACGAGGAGAGGTTCGGCAAATTGGGAAATTTCCTTAGAACGACGTAGACTTAGAGGAGATCTAGTAGAGGTGTACAGGATTATGAGGGGTATAGATAGAGCAAACAGGATTAAGCTTTTTCCTAGGATGGACACGAAAAGCACGAGGGGTCATGGGCTTAGGGTGAGGGAGATAAGGTATAATTTGGATGCTAGAGGGAGTTTTTTCACACAGAGGGTGGTGGGGGTATGGAATGTGCTGCCAAGTAACGTGGTGGAGCCAGGTACTCTGGAGTTATTTAAGAAATACTTAGATGGGCACATGAACAGGATGGGAATAGGGAGATACAGAAAACTGGTTTAAAATAGGGATCATGAGCCTCGGGAGTCCCTGGGAAGTGTGTAAATAGACGATGATATTGATGTACTTGTTTTTATCCTACAGGTGCTTTGTTCCACCTTATTGTCTAAAGAGGGGCATACACGCGATGGGTCGTGAGAGGGCTGCTCTTGGATTTTTTTTCCAGAGTATCTTAGTGTTTCACGTCGTTATTGTACGCTTGACCTGGGTCATTTGATGGGCAACACGACAACTCAGTGACGATCGCTGGTTTGTGCAGATACATGAATTTGGGCCTGTGTCTGTGGGAGTTTGCACATTCTCCCGTGCTTGCGTGGGTTTTCTCCGGGTGCTGCGGTTTCCTCCCACGTCCCAAAGATGTGCTCTTTGGCTAATTGGCAAAACAAATTCTCTCTAAATTGTCTCAAACTTGGTTTTTAAGCCATAGATCTATAAACATGAATAGGTATTACGGGTAGAGGTGGGAGTATCGGGGTGGCGGCGCGGGCTATTTGGGCTGAAGGGCCTGTTTCCCGTGCTGTTTTATTCTTTGTTCTTTGTTCTTCTTCTTCTTCTTCTTCTTCTTCTTCTCCTCCTCTCCTGTTCTTCTCTCTTCTATTGTCTTTTTTTAAAACAATAAAGTTTGTCATTCCTTATCTGATCTACACCAAAAATGTAGTTTGATCCGTCTTTGCAATTACACGTTGGAATGAAAATAATTTGATTAAAATTATTAATAATTGTTAATACTCTGTAATAGTATTCACGTCCTGAAAAAGAACCGTTTTTGCAAAAAAAAAGCTGCATGGATATGACCAATGTTAATAACCTTTATATCTATTCACAGCAAAATCTCTCTTTGATAAAGATAAAGGTATTTCACGCTGATGCACAAAATTCATGGATCTCTATTAAATATAAGGTTAATAACATACTTTTGAACATATTTTGTATTGTGAACTATAGGAAACCGCAGTGCAGAAAGAGACCCTACGGCCCATCGAGTCTGCACTGAACACAATTCCATCCAATCCCTACCCCCATATCCCTTCATATTATACCCAGTAATCCCTCTAACCTACACATCCCTGAACACTAAGGGATAATTTCTTGGCATGGACAATCAAGCCAACCTGCATGCCTTTGGACTGTGGTAGAAAACCTGAGTACCCGGAAGAAACTCACGCAGACTCGAGGACAATGTGCAAACTCCACACAGACAGTGACTTGAGGTCGGAATCGAACCCAGGACCCTGGAGCTGTGAAGCAGCAGTGCAAACCATTGTGTTAACAACGTGATTGTAATTCGGTCCAAGAACATAGAACATGGAACATTACAGCGCAGAACAGGCCCTTCGACCTTCGATGTTGCGGCGACCAAATAAGAAAAAGCAATGAACCTCTAACCTAAACCAATCCCTTTTCATCCATAAACGTATCTACTGACCTCTTAAACGCACCCAAAATTGGCACATCTACAACTGACGCAGGCAGGGCATTCCATACCATTACCACCCTCTGAGTAAAGAACCTACCACTGACATCCGTCAAATAAACTACCACCCCTTAACTTAATTTAAAGCTATGTCCCCTCGTGCTACCTTTCTCCATCTAGGAAAAAGGCTATCACTGTCCACCCTATCTAAACCTCTAATTATCTTATATGTTTCAATATGGTCTCCTCTTAGCCACCTTCTTTCTAACGAAAACAACCTCAAATCCCTCAGGCTCTCTTCATAAGACCTGCTCTCCATACGAGGCAACATCGTGGTAAACTTCCTCTGTAACCTTTCCAATGCCTCCACAATACATTAATTATGACGTATTCTCAGAAGTATGCCCTTGAACTTGTTTGTTGTTTACATATAATCACAAATGTTCCATTACTGAACTTATGTGCAGAACTAATGAAGAAAATTCTGTTGATGTAATATAAACGCAGGAATAAATATGAAATCTCTAAAATCAAATAAATACTTTCAGTTTTGGCCTAAAAGGCCACAATATTCTATTAATCGATCTACAAAACCATAACATGCTGATTCTATTCCGCCAATGGATAAATGCTATTATACGTAATTACGAGCAATGCCAATGTAGCAATTGAAATAGACGTTAGACAACCAGCAATTTAAGGTATGCAATTTAGATTTCAATGAATTTTGATTTTTCATTAGTTCTATCCAAAATGTAGAATGCGTTATAGAAGCTGCAAGAGCATGATTTGAATTGAACCATAGACTTGCGAGTTCAAATTAGGTGGAGAAACTCCAATATCTGTGTTTGAATCTTATAAAAAAACAAGTAGCGAATTAACAGAGCTGTGCAGCATCAGTTGTGGTTAGCTGCACATACGGATAATTATTCATTCCATTCGGAGAATAAATAATAATTAGCAGATGCAGAATGATATTAATTTCAAAACTAACATGAGGAAGACAGTTACTTAATATTAATCTAGCGTTTGTCATGCTCCAGCATGTATTGACTGGGAGATTTTTGGTGACACTTTCAGATTCATTCAAAAAATGTTTGGCAGATATTTGAAAATAAAATGGAGAGCCATGCTTTAAACCATGAATACGTTTGACAACCCTCTCAAAACAAATCGCAGAACCAGTGTCAACAAATGTGTATGTTGTTGTACCCACGATGCTTCGTTGATTAATTAACGGTTAAATTGTGTAAAGTATCAATTTAAAGAACAGTAAATTCATCTGGTAACCACGCGTCAAAGGCCCCACAGTCTCCTCCAAAATCGTGTTTCCACTAAGTTTCAAAAACAGTGTTGTGAAAATAGTTTAATTAATGCACTGGGGGAGATAGATTTCCTTGTACGGACGTTGAAAAACATCGGACTCCGAGTTAGTTGAACATTATATATTTCTGATACTATTGCAAATACAAGCAACCTAGTGGTGTTGTTTTGGAATACGGATTACAATCCCTTTGTTTTGACATAGCGACGATCGTTTCAATTGCTCAATTGTTTAAACGGAATGCATTTTCACAGTCTGATACTTGTACGCATGAATTTTCATTTCAGAAATTGGCAAACTGAAAGAAGACCTGAAATATGCGGGTAAAAGAAAACATTGAGCGACATGCTGTTTTCCTCATGCTTAACACAATATTTAATATATTTCAAGTCTAAGTGACCTAAGTTGTGATGGTGAAATTCTCCTTTGGAGCAGATTATTTAATGACGAATCTGCCACTTTAAAAAAAGTGATTATTGATCCTGTTAGTTTAATAAAAATATTAACCGCACAAGATAAATTTCAAAAGAACAAGTTGTGCCTGCCTATTTTAGTAAAATTGAGATATATTCCCCCAATGCATACAGTGAAATTACAACAGTCTAACCACATTAAGTGTTTTCTCACGGCAGCAATGAGAAATAGTGATGATTATCTTCAATTGTACTCTATAATTTAAAGATTTTGCGTATGTTGTTGTCAGCTGATGTCAGGCCATAGTAAATGTGCTTAACATTGGCACAACGTTTGCAAACATCTATCTTATATATGTTTGTTTTCGTCATTAATCAAGCATTGATAGTTAACGTTATTTATAAGTAAGCAGAAGAAACCGATCGGAGCTGTGCTATTTACTTGTTTTTTTTTTAATTTCTCCTTGAAAATGTGAAAATACTGTCATTTAAGAATATAATGACTTCTAGAAACATTTATTTATGTACAACTGCTTATTCCCTGCACATGAGAGAGACATGACATAAGGGTTGTGTTTAGCTATCGATGCAGAAGATTCATAATATACTTCTTGTTTTGTAAATTATAAGTCACTTGCCCATAGCGGCGTGATGCAGCGTAAATGTGAAATATTACTTGACGCCAAATTGACGAAAAAACGTTTTCAAGGTCATAGAAAATAAAATGAACCGTGCGGGTGTGGGGGTAATTGTCTTCTTATAGAAACGAAAATTAGCTCAGGCTGTGTTCTGAAATAGCCATTCTCAATGGTATGGAAAAAATCATTATATTCCTTCAGAAGAAGAGTTACGTGCATGCGATGCAGGTAATCAAAAGCATTTCATTACCAGAAAATTCGAAACGGAAATTTTATGCATTATACTTAATTACAATATACGAGCAAATAAATTGAAATCATTTATACTTGGCAGTTGACGTGCAAGCTTTTGTAAAGAAGTCAATGTGCTTTGAAAATTGGAGACAATTCCAAATTCATTCACGTTCCTCCAAACTTTACCTCTCCTGACAACCATGCAGCTGCATTTCGTAGCCTCGTAAACGAGGCAGGTGCTCCCTTCCAGGACCTTTTGTGTAGAGAATATGAAAGTCTCAGACTACACGATGGATTGAATGGCCCCTACTCCTCCTAATTAAAAGAGACCATTTATTTAGAAATGATTATGACTTATTCAGATTCGTTGGAAAGGGAAAGGTGAACCGAGGATTGAAGATGACACACCAACGCATAGACTGATGCTGCTCGGTAAAATCACATTTTCCTTTCCTTAGGTTATTTACAATTATGAAGAACTGAACTCTGGCGACGACATATGTATCTGATGCGAACCCATTTTGAAACCAAATAGCCTTTTTCTCCACACCTTTCATAATTTATCTTCCAATAAGAATTGGAAAACTCCTTGAAAGATGATAGTGCGTACACAGATACAACCTGAGGTGTATAATATTAGAGTTGGATATACATAACTTCGTTGAGCTCTCATTCATTACTGTCTGCCAGAGGACTTGTAAGAAACCAACAAACCAGTGTTGAAATCTACTTCCGATATATTGATTCACAGCCCAAAACATTCACCGTTTTTTTTTATCTCTCTCGATCAAGTCCAGCAAACAAACACACGGGAAACATAAGTGAGAGAAAATGGTCATGCCTGATGTGAAAGTTACAGCAACATTCCGTTGACTTCCTTTGAAAGGACCATTCATGATAACCTAGAGACAATATTGTAAGAATGATGATCAATCAAAAAGTGAACAAAAATTGAAACCGTATAACTTTTGTTTGTTTATTTGTCACATATATTACTAATGGAAAAAGAACAAAGAAAATTACAATACAGGAACTGGGCCTTCGGTCCTTCAAGCCTGCACAGACCGTATTACCCGACTGAACTGAAACCTCTTATCCTTCCAGGGGTCATTGTTTCTATTTTCATCCTAATCATGTATTTCTTCGAGACGCATTTAAATCTCAGTATCGTACCTACTTCCACAACCTCTCCGAGCAGCTTTCTCAGAGGAGGCTGTACAATGGAATTTTTTGTTTCTTTCGTGTTATGCAGACAAAACTAACGAAACATAGGGAAGGAAATGAGTGTAGGATGTAGTGTGGAAGTCGTGGCTGGCGTGCTGAGTTATATCAACTGAATGCGAGGTAATTCCATTCAACGTTCTGATGGCAGCAACGAAGATGCGGTTTTGAGTTGTTCCGTACTTTTCTTTCCCCGAGGGAAGAAGATGGAAGAGAACAGTTCCGGAGTTCTTGCGTGCACTGCTTGTCTTTCTAATGCAGCAGGATTTTTATACCGAGTCAATAGATGGGAGGCTGAATTGAGTGTGCCAAGTATTCACATCCTGTTTCCCAAATAAGTGTCACGAGAGAGATGTTCGAATTGTTTTGAATGCTGTCCACATCCCTTGATCCGTATCTTTCCAATACCTGCTCAGCAATGTCGACAATATTCAGGACGAGAGGGAAGGAGTAATTAGCAGAATTCAGTTCAATGAACATGAGCACATTCCACAACCAGCACACAGCCCTATCAGCGAATTGCACAACTTCGACAATACCCTTAGCCAAAAGTTCAAAAAACTAATCTCCACGTGCTAGCGTAACTTTGACAGCATGCATGTGTTTACGACCACATTAAAGATTCTTCCAAGTCTGACACTCTGATGAATTTGAGGTTTCTTTACACACCTTTACTGTCACTCATTCCAAATGCTGAAATGTCTATTCTAAGGTTGTGCTAACTCCACGAGTTTCAAAATGGTCCCTACCAGCTACAAATACTAGGTGGTTTCATAGTGGATAATAACGGAGTTGACCAACGATGCGCACATTCTACCCAAAGTAAAATAGAATTCAGATGATGTCCTCTCCTCTGTATGTATCAGCACCTTTTTTTTTGTGTTGTCGCCTTGATGGAATTCTCTTGTGCGCGTTAATATAACCTAATGCAATTCGCAGGTATCATGCTGTGGCTATATTTCAGGCATGGATATTCTGTTATGTAGTAGCGAAATGATTAATGCACCCCCCAGAACTTCTATGATTCCGTTAATCAGATCTATTTATGGAAGTAGATATACTTGGAATGCAAATATGACATGGTATTTCTCATTTGCGAGATCCAAAAACGGGTATTCTACGAAAGGATTCGTTATTTCTCATAAGTGTAGCAGGTTCTAAATTATATTTTTTTCTGTGGATTTGTGTTAATAATTCAATCAGCATTTGTTGTCCGTCTTTATTTTTCCTTGAAATTGTGGACCTAAGCCACCTTCCACGTGCCTGCATCCGGTATCAATGTATGATGTGTGTGTTGCGTCATTTAAAGGAGATGTGATGATTCTAGAAGACTTATGATTTTGTTTTTTTTTTGTTTTATGGAAGTTCTCGAATTGTTCAGTTTATTATTGGAACTGCGCTCAGGGCAGATTTTTTTTTTTAGTGGTCGAATTCACCCCATACATTTTTTTAGAACTTATTAACTGACGTAGTACAGGAAGAAAAATCAATATCAATTGTAAGTAAGAACAAAGCATATGGACTTAGTGGATACAACGGCGCACAAACTTTGATTTTTTAGATGACTTTTCAGGAGACAACTTGTGACTTGTGTTCTTTTCTTAACAACGTATCAGGAAGTGACACTGCATTCGCCATAATATGACATACCGTTGCAAATTCGCAATTTGAAATTCCACAAGAATGATTATATGCTTCCTGGATGTCTTCATCGTTGCGTGTGATGTTGCCGTCGCGTGTTTTCTGTGCCATCTAGTTTTTGACAATGTAATACATTGTCTGGATTTTTTTTACTCACAACGTAGGATGGTGGTTGAAAGTAATTCATATCGGATGTTGTATCGTGAATTACTGTTGCAGAAACTGCACTTCCAACAAACTCACAATCACGCAAGAAATCCGATATTGAAATCTCTCAAAACAGAACTAGGAAGTCTGAACACATCAATGTTCAAATTTGGCGTTAACCTTCACGTCAGTTCCAATTATTTGTTTTCTGAATAATTGAATCCTTTTTTAATGAAAGCTGGAAGCATAGCAATCGCGTTTTCTACAATTTTACGTTCATGAAAGAAACAAAATGAACAAACACACATCGTTACCGTGGAATCCATCTTGGTTTTCTTTCATCAGATTTCATTTTTTTCCCATTTTCTTGTGCATTCAATTGAACATTTTTTTTATTATTAGAACAATAAAGTGTTTCGTTCAAACATACAAAGTAACATACCATTTCCATCTCGCATGTTGCAATTCAGTGGTCAGCATCCTTCTACTGCTGACTTGAATACGTCTGCAGCACAACTTTGCCTCGCAATTTGCTCCTGTCGCTGTTGTTCCTCTATGTCTGGATCCTGTGCCTGGCAGAGGTTCCAAACATTTCATGAAAACGTAAAAACCAAAAGACAGCAGTGGATTCACGGCCAGTCATGTGTTTGTAGGCTGTTCATTAGATTGGGAAGACATTGTCATTTAAATTATTTCTGGAAATAACTAATTATTCAGATTAGGTACTGTAAAGGAACGTTGTCTGCTACTGTGTTCTTAACGTGGTGATGATAACTATTCCGCGAAAATTCATACAAGCTAAAAAGAGTGTGATCGGAATTTGGAACATTAGTTGCTTTTACCTGGCCTCGAATTGGAGGTGAAAACACATGTGTTATGCATTCACATGGTTGAAGTGAAATTAACCTCTATCACGTTTTAATGTGTTGTTTCAATCAGTGACTATGGCGATGCTCTTTTTGCCACAAACTGACAGAAAGATTTTCACAAAGTCAATTCTCAACTAAGAAAAAAAGTATTTGGAAATACATTGGGAAAGATATTTGTGGATAATTGTAAGTAAGATATGACGTATTATTTCATGTAATGAGTTATAATTCAACTTTTCTACTAGATAAAATGAACAGAACAGATTAAACAAATTTAAGTGCAAATTTGAATTAGCTGAATACATTTTAGTGCATAGATCTTTGAAAAAGAACATTGTGCCGAGACTAAAAGAAATTCTGAAATGTCTGCCTGCAAAACTCTTCTTGCACAAGTCCAAACCGTCATTTATATTGCAAGCGTTCTTTTATATATTTATTCGTTTTGCACTTCATCTGCCCAAAACATTTGGCAAATCAGCACATCTATCATTTGTTAATAAATTATTTGTGTGTGTGTGTGTGTGTGTGTGTGTGTGTTCGCGCGCTCGTTTATTTGTGTATGATAAGAAATAGTGAACCTATGTCTGAGGTGCATATCTTGCGTCAGAATTTTTTTTATATTAAGTAACAATGTATTTCTAAAATAATAGAATTATTACTTGATAAAAGACATAATGTAAACATTGAGGGGACGACAAATTAAGGTAAAAACATTGCATACATCGGTAACTTCGGCAGTGATTGGAATTAAAGTAATAACTGAAAATAATTTTACTCTAAAGTGAAACAAATACCACTTGATAAACCTGAAAATCGTAAACTCTCAAGTGTCTCTCACCATATCATTTTCTTGTTGACTGATACAATCGTTCAGAAATACGTGCACACAAGTACATCAATACGTAAGTCCATGCTCACAAGTTCACGTATGCATGCAAAAACAGACTTATGCACAGACATATGAGTTAAAAAAAAACTTTTTTTCATGCATTTCACCTATGAAACTTAAGGGATTCAGCAAATCGAAACTTGCCTACAAATGCTGCAATATCGATCACAAATGTATGTACTGACTGACAACAGTTTGTGCTGTTTATAGAATGGAAATAGAGTTTGCAGGCAGTTTTATTCTTTAAATTACTTGTTAAAATTAGATGACATCAGTACTGAAATTTTGAAGAGAAACAAATACCCACTGATCCGAGAAGCATAGGGCAGAGAGTTTATCCATGCTGCATATGATGTTGATAATTACTGCCAAAGGTTTCAATCCGAATATTACTGCATTAACGCAGTTTGTTGATGTGCCAAATATGCAGCAGAAAGATTTAGATCAATAGTTAAATTAACTCAGTGTTGAGAGGGAATCAGGGTGCCTGTCGAATTCCAAAACAGTAGACGAGTAGATGTGTTTTGTTTAAACTTTACCCGAGCCACGGACAATAACATATGATATTTTTTAATTGACTCTTTAGCGTTGGATACAAAATTTCTGTAATGTCAACATGCACTGATATCATGTTTACAAAAATGTGCATAGCAATTTGTGGGCATTTCAAGAACAAGCATGTTCAAGACCATTACCTCCACTGCCTCCCGGCCTCAAGTCATCAGCACCACTCACTAAACACCCCCCCCACCACCACCACCACACACACAAAAAACTCACGATGTTGCGTATTTTCATATACTGCCTGTAGCAGCTCGCCATTTTCCTTCAGTGCGATGATTCTGTACACATAATGACATTAGGTTTCTGCATTTCTTGCCGAGGTCATTTTTTTTTTCAGAATAAAGCTTTATCAATAGTGACAGTGAATCTCCGTTGCAATTCCTTCAGAACGTTGAGGGATATAGAGATTGAGTGGCGCGAGCTGGCCAGGCATTGTGTTGGTGGGGCCATCGGGAAAGGGCCGGGTTGAGGGGTGGGGCGCAGAGTTGGCGGAGGGGGGAGGAAACAATGGAGAGTCGGTAACAAGCCAAAGGAAATTTAAGAGTTGGACCTGAATTTAACAAACTCATGATATAACCCAAGGAGATGAAGCTTGATCATTATTTGCTCAAGACGATAGAAGCTTTGAAAACCGATTGCAAATTACTGTATCAACAGTGAATTCTGCACAAAGGATGGTCAATTAAACCCTGGTTGACGCCTGACTACGTAACGTATTGACAACCGATTTTCGCGGTTAGTGAAATGAGTAAAGATAAAAATCTAAACTCTGAAATATAGAAACTAGAGTAGGAGTAGACCGTTCGGCTATTGAGGCTTTTGAGGCCCCTTGAGCCTGCTTCCCAATTAAATTTGACCACGGCTGATCATTGAATTGCAGGTTATGATTTTCTCTTCCCCCGGTATCCCTTCGTTCCTTTAACCCCAAAATCTAAGTCCAGTTTCTTCTTGAAATGAAGCAACGTTGT
Organism: Sphyrna mokarran; assembly: GCA_024679065.1. Taxonomy (NCBI): domain Eukaryota; kingdom Metazoa; phylum Chordata; class Chondrichthyes; order Carcharhiniformes; family Carcharhinidae; genus Sphyrna; species Sphyrna mokarran. The sequence continues at coordinate 8,944,611 of JAGIQG010000016.1, read as the reverse complement.
GGCTTCAATTACTTCATGCGGTAGTGGGCTGTACACATTTACCACCCTCTAGATGAAGGCATTTCTACTCATATTAGTTCTAAAGTCTCCGCAAATGAAAAATTCGAGTTCTGGACTCTCACACCATTGAGAAATTTCTTTTTTTTAGAATCTACCCTTTCTAACACTGTTAGAAATTTCTTATTTTCATTGAAATCCGCTCTCACTCTTAAAATATCCATTGAATATAATTCTAATCGGGTAAGTTTTTCTTCGAATGACAAATCTGCTACTACGTATAAGCCAATTGAACAATCGATTTAATCCCATTATAGCAAAGATAACGACACCAAAACTGTACAGTCATCCATGTGAAGTAGGGAAAAAGATGAATGTATTTTGTATCTGAAGGGGAAAAGGATCAGTGGATTTTGTAGTTAGAATATGTCACAAATATAACTCTTCCACATGGCTGATCTGCTTAAGCTTATACTGTTCCTAGCAGTAATATAAGTTATTTGTTCTTGTTAAAGTACGTGAAACGTTTATAATCGCTGATCGTTAAGTGTGACTATTATTTTGTAGACTTTGGAAATCTTACCTGTTCGTATTAGTGGGAATCCTTACATCGATAGTAGTTTACAACATCGGCTTTTAACAGTTGCTGATGGGAGATCACGATATCGGCTTTTAACAGGAAGACTCCTGCTGGGACAGCCATGATCGCACATGTAACTTCAAAGAAGGGATGCCGGTACTGCCGCAAAAAGGTTTTCCTGTGCCCTACCTGCAGGGATTGCAAGGTTGATCCTGGATAGGTGTGAAAGTAATAGGGTAGTTGTAATGGGGGACTTTAACTTTTCTAATATCGATTGGATGACCTATAGTTCAAGTACGTTAGAGGGGTCAGTTTTTGTTCAATGCGTGCAGGAAGGTTTCATGACTCAGTATGTAGATAGGCCAACAAGAGGTGAGGCTATATTGGATTTGGTAATGGGTAATGAACCAGACCAGGTGTTAGACTTGGAGGTGGGTGAGCACTTTGGTGGTAGTGACCACAATTCGGTTACGTTTACCTTAGTGATGGAAAGGGATGGGCACATACCGAATAACAGTAGCTATAGCTGGGGGAAAGGTATTTATGAGGCTACTAGGAGAGATTTAGGATGCATAGGGTGGAGCAGGAAATTGCAGGGGCTGGGGACATCTGAAATGTGGAGCATATTTAAGGAACAGCTTCTGCATGTCCTTAATAAATATGCACCTGCCAGGCAGGGAGGAAGTGGTCGAGTGAAGGAACCATTGTGTACTAGGGAAGTTAAATCTCTGGTGAAGAGGAAGAACGAGGCTTATATAATGATGAGACGTGAAGGCTCAGTTAGGGCACTGGAGAGCTATAAATTAGCCAGGAAGGAGCTAAAGAGGGAGTTGAGAAGAGCTAGAAGAGGACACGAGAAGGCTTTGGCGGATAGGATTAAGGAGAATCCTAAAGCTTTTTACAGGTATATAATTAATAAAAGATTGGTTAGGGCAAAATTAGGGCCAGTCAGAGATAGCAGTGGGAAGTTTGTGCATGGAGCCTGAGGAGATAAGAGAGACACTGAATGAGTATTTTTCACGCAGGAGAAAGACAATATTGTCAGGGAGAATACTGCGATACCAGGTTGTAGACTGGGCAGGATTGAGGTTCATAAGAAGGAGGTGTTAGCAAATCTTGAGGGTATGCAAAATTGATAAGTCCCCTGGGCAAGATGAGATTTACCCTAGGATTCTCTGGGAGGCTAGAGAGGAGATTGCAGAGCCTTTGGCTTTGATCTTCATGTAGTCGTTGGCTACAGGTATAGTGCCAGAAGACTGGAGAATGGCAAATGTTGTCCCTTTGTTCAGAAAGGGGAGTAGGGACCATCCTGGAAATTATAGAACGTTGAGCCTGACTTCTGTTGTGCGCAAAGTCTTGGAAAGAATTATAAGAGATAGGATTTATAAGCATCTAGAGAGAAATAAATTGATTAGGGAAAGTCAGCACGGTTTTGTGAAGGGTAGCTCGTGCCTCACAAACCTTATTGAGTTTTTTGAGGAGGTGACCAAAGAGGTAGAAAAGGGTAAGGCAGTTGATGTAGTGTATATGGATTTTAGCAAAGCGTTTGATAAAGTTCCCCACGGTAGGCTACTGCAGAAAGTGCAGATGCATGGGATTGAAGGTGATTTAGCAGTTTGGATTAGGAATTGGCTAGCTGATAGAAGACAGAGGGTGGTGGTTGATGGGAAATATTCAACCTGGAGTGCAGTTACAAGTGGTGTACCTCAAGGATCTGTTTTGGGGCCACTGCTGTTTGTCATTTTTATAAATGACCTAGATGAGGGTGTAGAGGGTTGGATTAGTAAATTTGCTGACGATACCAAAGTGGGGGGAGTTGTAGACAGCGAGGATGGATGTTACAGTTTGCAGAGGGACATAGATAGGTTGCAGAGCTGGGCCGTGAGGTGGCAAATGGAATTCAATACGGATAAGTGTGAGGTGATTCACTTTGGTAGGAATAACAGGCATATGAAATATAGGGCTAATGGAAGGACCCTTAATAGTGTTGGCGAGCAGAGGGATCTTGGGTACAAGTACATAGCTCTTGAAAGTTGGCACCCAGGGTGATAAAGTTGTTAAGAAGGCGTATGGTGTGTTAGCTTTTATTGGTAGAGGGATTTAATTTAGGAGCCGTCAGGTTATGTTACAACTGTACAAAACTCTGGTGCGGCCGCACTTGGAGTATTGTGTACAGTTCTGGTTGCTGCATTATAAGAAAGATGTGGAAGCATTGGAAAGGGTGCAGAGGAGGTTTACCAGGATGTTGCCTGGTATGGTGGGAAGGCCTTATGAGGAAAGGCTGAGGGACCTGAAGTTATTTTCATTAGAGAGGAGAATGTTATGCGGTGACCTAATTGAGGCGTATAAGATGATCAAAGGACTCGATAGGGTGGATAGTGAGAGCCTTTTTCCTCGGATGGTGATGACCAATACGAGGGGACATAACTTTAAATTAAGAAGTGGTAGTTATAGGACGGATGTCAGAGGCAGGTTCTTTACACAGAGGGTGGTGAGGGCGTGGAATGCCCTGCCTGCAGCAGTTGTGGGCTCGCCTATTTTGGGGGCATTCAAATGTTCGGTGGATAGGCATATGGATGATATTGGAATAGTTTAGGTTAGAGGGTCCACTGTCCGGCACAACATCGAAGGCCGAATGGCCTGTACTGCGCTGTAATGTTCTATGTTCTATGATTAACTCTGGGACTGCATCACGATCCAGCAAAGAAGAACTGAAGGTCTGGCAGGATTTGGAACTTTGAATCGTGACTCCTGCTGGAGTTCATAATGTATAAATGTCTACTTGTATTTGTGTTCTATGATAAGTCTGGTAAGCGTTAATCGAGCCATTTTCTCCCTAAAGCTTTGAAATAAAACCCACTGTATTTTGACTGACTGTCTCAGAGGTATTATTTTACCTACAACACAGGTGTTCCCACAACAATGCCATATGCGTTACAGTAAAGCATCTTTCTTCCTGTACTTAAATGCTCTTGCTATGAAATGTACAACTGGCCTTATCTACCTGCCGCTGGACTTAGAATCATGGAATTCCTACAGTCAGAAGGATCCATTCTGCCAATCAAGCCTGTTTCGACTGCAATCTTAAGCTCTGTTCCATATTCCTACATATTTACCCTGCTTATTCCCCTATCACAAGGTTCAATTCAGCACTGTCAATCAACCTAATCCACAAATCTAGTTAATAACAGCCTCACCCCCCAATTTCCAAATTATTTCCTGTCGAGAAATTGGTTCTCAAAAGTCAATTTTAATGTGCAGTATAAGAATCAGGAAAACATATTGGCATGTTACCTTTTTATTCTAGTTTTAAAATAGCTATGGAAGTGCAAAACTTAGATGATGGGACATCTTGCGAAAGCGGTGTGGCGGGGGGTGGCGGGGTGGAATTATTGACTAGGTTAATGAGAATGAAAACATAACTGTTAAGCATGTGAATCTTGCCAAAGTCATGTGACAGTTGCATCATGATATTTGGAAAAAAAAACGTGATATCACCATGCAAGTACAGCCGGCACAAATTAGGATATCAAAGTGTGTATTTGCCTTTATCATGGAAATCGCATAATCAAGATTTTCTGCAGTGCAGTCATGGACAATCCATGTCTTAGTGTCTGCATGCGCTCTCCGAAGTAACAGTTAAGGCTGGAAACAATTTCCCAGGATGTCTTGCCGTACTGGTGCACAACATTTCCTTTCAAATAGTGAGTAATGTTCTGCCGAATGCCCTTTTTGAGAATGCTTCACCACAGTTCCAGGCTGTGCATCCAAACCAGAACAACAATTTGGGAAAAAAAAACGTTTTCTTTTCGTATTACCTTATTGTACCTCTTTTGTCAGTCGTCTTAGAAATGTCCAATTTTGTTGATTTTTTTTTTCAATAAAAGCTGCGGTTTTTCCCAAGATATTCTGCCGAAGCCAGTCATAATTTAGAATACTTCGTAAAATTTCCTCTTGGAAACCTTCGCTCCAAGGTGAAAAGGCCCACCCTTACCAATCTATACCTACAGCGTAAGTTTTTTTTCATAGACACTTTGGTTTTAACTGCATCGATACCGTCTCCAACGCTTTCACATCGTCGCACTTTACTCAACTTCCAGGCTCGGGTGTAACTATAGTCCTCCTTGGGAATAATATACCCAGTTAAACCAGAGTAGTGATGTATGTGTATTTGGTATTTATAACTTCGGGCACCAACTTCAATTTAACGTATTATACAACTATATTAACTGACCATGTTGTTCTCTCGATGAATGCATTGTACAAATAGATACCAGTATTTTGATCGCCATTCTCGTGTAGATAATTCAAATTCGCCAGTTTTCCACATTGCATAATGGATGCAGTCGGAACTGAAGGTAATACGCATTAGAAGCAGCACAGAAAAAGCTCATGAGATTAACTGACAGAGCGTGAAGATCGTCCTCTGCTGAAAGTCAGTCAATGTTTTCCGTGTAACACCTGGTCATGATCGTGATGGGAGGTCCTGTCCTTAAACGATAATTGACACGTTCGAGCTCATGAGCTACACAGATGAGAGGAGGAATCGTGAACATAGTCACACAGCTTTGAAATACGGAGCTCATCTGTGGGCAGTTAGTTGTGGAGAAATTTGTCAATTCCACGGCTTGTAAAATGTTAATAGTATCTCTCAATATGTTGTGGATGTTCATTCTTCGTTAATACGTTAGTCCGTCATAATTACATCGTAAGTAAAGAAACATGGGCAACAAATTGCACAGTGAAGGCAAGGCAGCTAGGCTGCCATGACTGATGAATTAAACAACATGTCTGGGAAGGCAGCTTATATGACATTTTTTTACAGTTTCTGACGTTGTTTCGAAGCAGACAGAAATAAGCAAAAAACACATACGTTTACTAGAAAACCATATTGCATATTTCCATCGAGAATTGAAAAATCTTAAAGAGCATTTAATTATTAAAGGAAAACGATTGAATGGCATAACCTTTAAAATGTCTGCATAAATTGTGAGTTCTATTTCAAACATCTTTCCCATTATATATATAGAAAAAGCAAGGCAGGAGAGCAGGGGGTGGAGCAGCCACAAAACATTTGCTGACGGCAGTTCACATCAAAACACTTAATATATTACTGAAGAGAAACATGCTTGTTTGTCGACATTTTAAAAGACCAACTTCCATCTCGTAGACAGTTTTGAAAGAATCATTGCTTGGAATGAAGATAGGTTGCATTCTTTGATCGCTGCTTTCACAGAGCTGGAAAAATAAAACTAATGTGTAGGATATACACTGAAACCTTTGTTAATGTTCAAATTCACTCTCTGTTCCAGCAATCAGGCAGTTTTCGCATTAGGTTAGGCTGAACGACAGCATTTCGCTTACCAAGCCGTCCTGTTCCAAAGTCTGATTCAAATAGCTCTGCCCCGTAACTAAACCACTCAAAACAGCGCAGTTAGAATGATGTTTTATTTGTTATTTAAACAAACATACCTCAGGGAAAAAATGATGTCCGTTACTTATTGATGTCTTAAAGCTCTTTCCCGACTATTTGCCATTCAACTCTTTGATTTGTCAATGGTCGCAAAAGTACTAGCCAGAAAATATCAGCGTGGAAATTTCTAAACCACATTGACAGGATGTAAAGATGTAGCGTTGCTTACCATTGATCAGAAAATTATGCGCGCCTAATTTCGCTAAATTATGACATTACATATTCTGCATCAATTTTCAAGGGCAGACAAATTCAGAACGAACACATAAATGAGTGCCTCAAACAGAACAATGCTAACGCAGCTCACCATGGCTATTATTTTGTTACTGGATTTAAATTGTTTTCGGGTTGCATGATTGGATATTTTACCTGTACAGGGGAGAGAAAAAAACAACCGGCAAATAAGTTAAGATACTTTTATTAAAGTAGCGTCAGATTAGATAATGCAGCTATAAAAACGGTAAAAATGTCAACGTGACACCTCCAAAAAATAGCACTGAACACATCAAGATCGGGGTATCACAGGTTTAACTCAGCATTTGTCGCTGACCGTAACTATTTAAGACAAATTCAGCAGCACAGATCAATTGATGTCTACGTCTGCCAAATGTTATTTAATCAAATTCTAATTAGATGCACGCATTACAATTTATTCCAGTGAGTAAACTGAGCCATTGTGAAACAGAGTAACTGACTGAACATTATTTTGATGGAATTTCCTTATTTTTTGTTTTAAAGCACTGAAATATTTCCATTTAGTTGGCTATGCCTTATAATCGGACTGCATGCATTCTAGTAAAGATCGTTGCTCACAAATGACTATTTGTTGAAACAAATCAATGGTGAAGAAACTAAAATGCATGTTTATCGTTTAATTTAGATAATTCAGATGTTATAGACATTATAAGTAGCAATTGAAAATTTATATTCCCTGTACTTCATTAGGTGTTTTAGTACACCACCATGTTTCCAATCAAATGGACACATACAATGTAATCGTAACTAAAGCTGATGGACGTAAACACTAACCACAGAACTAAATAGACATAATAACAAAATGAGAACGTTAGTAAAAAAAAAAGAAATCCTACAATTGGACAACTACTTATGCCACGGAAGACAGATCATAGATCTGAAACATTCAACTTGATGTCGGTAAAGAATAGTTTTTTTTTCAGCGCAGATCCGTAGTACTGAGAAAAATACAGGTTGAGTTTTCATTTGTTTTCGGCGGTGTCTTTATAAAAGAGCTGGTCAGATAACGTGAAACAGAAGCTCCACGCTGCGTGGTTCTTCTCAATCTCGTATTGATTGTGCTGTGTTAGCAACGTGCAAATAACCAGTTCCAGTTAGCTTCCTCCCATTTAGTTCGTGGTCACGTTTTAGAAGATATTATACATAATATATAAAAACTGGCGACGAAGCTGAATCACAGTCCACAGGCTTTGTATCACCGAAGAGGTCGCGTGGTACGTCAGACCGTATTTAATGCTGAGAGAGAGAGGCTCGCCAGGCAATGGAAAAAACGCAATGCACGCGAGGAGTTCGGGTCATATTCGAAGAGCAGGAATAAGAGAGCGAATTCTCCACTGAGATACTGAGACTATCTCAGAGGAGACCATCATGGGATGCAGCATTAAGGTTACTCGGGCTGTATTCAACGGGAAGATTAGGAGAGCTCGGCAAGTGGGCAGCGATCTGAGCCATGCAAAAAAGCGGTGGGTAAATTTATAATCAGCGGGAACAGGAAAAAAAAGGCTAGCTCAGGGTAATGAGATCATTTCATGAAGATAAGAAGGATTGGACTCTACAGTCGGAGCGCTTTCACTCATAATTAAGCGTCAATAAGATAAATGAAGAGATTGGAGCGGAAGCCTTCAGGCGTATGAAAAGTGACTAATAAGTTTTCAACGTTGAGGAGTCAGAAAAGTTGAAAGACGGTCAGAGAGAAAAAAAGATCTTAGAGTTTTGCAACGTACTATATAAACCATTGTCTCTCACACACATACAATAGGAACAAGGTTTCTATTTAATAAAATCATTTAGTTCGAGGGAGAAAACATTGTGCAATTTGTGATGTGACAAAACGACAGCCAAAACACTGTGATGCGGCGGGTGCCGGAAAAATGCTCTGCGGGAGCATTTGATTTGTGGGCTACCCAATGATGTGACCGAAAGGAAAAATCTCAGCAAAGCTTTCTATTTACATATTTAATTTAATTAATTGATAGCTACTTCTATGGATTTGACTGCAAATGAAGCAAGACAGTTAGCAGTCAGTTTCCAAGAAAATAAGTAGCTAAAGAACTGCAGAAATTCATTCCAAGGACAATATGTAGCCGATCTACCAAGTCTGTCTTCAAAGGGCCGAAATGCTGCACTCGTGAAGCTCACTGATGCAGCTATCAACATTTGGGGCGCATTCCCCAAAATTGCACAGACAAACTGAAAGCAGGAAAGTGGATTCGGAGAGAGGGAAATCTGAGCAGTAGGCAAGTTTATACATGCCAGCAATGGACTCGTTGTTTGGGAGACCGTCGAATCTGTACACCAATCAGAGGAAGACCTGGTGTATAGACTTATAGGTCCATGCATTATCAGTTTGAGGTGAACCAAATAGATTCCGGATACTTCTCAAGTGAAGATAAAAAAAGAAAGTAGATTTAGGGGCAGCACTGTCACAGATTCTAGCATTAGTGTTCAGAATCAAATTGAAAGCATTGCTGTTGAATCGTTCTAAATCATGACTTTTGCATATGTGTTGAGGTCGGTGTCAATGAGGGAATATCTATTCATGATTGTGCATCTGAGGTACCAATGTGCTGTCCTACAAATGTGCTGGCCAACTGCATTCCTCCCTGCCTTTTTGGAAGCCCCTAGCAACAGAAATTAGCATTAAACTGTAAAGTTGTAAATAGAATGGTGGATTCGAAAATACATAAAAAGAATACCCCATATAAATATGAGGAGTTATCCGAAAGGACCTTGAACGAAAGGAAAGGGTGGATTAAAAAATACATGAAATCAAACAAACATCAAAGGAGTTTGAAGGCGCATCCATTACCACCTCCCATTCTGCTCAAGATGGAGCTCGAATTAGAAGGACCGTTCAGCATGAGGATGCTGGAACAAGTCACCACCAGCTACAGTTACATTTCAGTCTGTGGGGACTTCAATGCAAATGTTAACCCAGAAATGACTGAAGACCAATATCAACTTCATCTCATTGTTGATCTGTTTAGGGGATTGGCAGGAGTGAATTTTTCGACGATGGGCCTGTCTTATAATTTAAGAAAATGAGAAGGTAATAATGATACGCTGCTGCGGTGTTGTGTTTGAAGCCAGGAAGAGATCAGCCATCAAATTCCAAAGTTGCACGATTCGAGGAAAGCCGATCCGCTGCAGAGACCGTGAGCTGTGGAATTGAATACTGCTATACCCTGATCAACAATCACCCAAAACAATAAAATATTAGTACGTTTCCACAAACAGTCCTCCCACCCACCCCCCGTCTCCAAATCTGACTCCTTCCTGATTGAACTTTTTTTTCACATTTATTTCTCGGTCGACAAAACAATGCGTTCCGCATGAAGAAACGGTCAGAAAACTTTAAATTTGATTCACATCAGTTCATTTAATGATTCGTAGTCCGGTTAATATACTAACTATGCCAGATGTGATTCCAGACTCAATAATTGGATACTACTGTTTATTTTAATACAATGACTCCAACTCACTTATGTTTCATTTCAGAACTCCAAGCCCTTCGCGAAAAAATGGGTAAGCATCATATACCAATTTACTTACTATGCGTATTCATACTTTAGATTGCAATAAATAGTGATTTTTTTGAAGCAAAGATAGATATTCATAATTAAATCCGAAAGTGTTGCAAGCAAGGTTTTCTGCAAATTGTTAACGATTAGGTAACCATAGTAAACTGAATTCTGCGGCATACATACATGACCAAAACATATAGCGAATATAATTGCTCGGGTAGAATGTCTACTTTTTCTTCGTTTTAAAAATGTATCTCGCTGTCGACATCATTTGGCGAGCATACTTACGTTTAGCCATGCTTTGCATCTGTCTCACTTATATGGTGTATCTATACAATCTGTTAAGAGTGGAATATACATTCTGCGCAACATCTTTAATGATATTCTATACACAATTGCAACAAACTGGACTACATATCATCAATAACAAAAATGCATTTAATGGAAGGAAAGGACATAAGTGCAAAAAAAAGTTCTAAAAATTATGTTCTGCTTTGTAGTCTCTAGGAAATTAATTGCCAATATTAATTTCATTTATCTTTTAATAGAAATTCATCTCTATATTTGCATGCATCTTTACATTTATATCCACGCATACTTCTGCAGGATGCAAGGCCAATCGTCATAATGGCAGGGAGCGCTAAAGCAAGATTTAAAACTCTCTGATATGGGAACATTCGATCAAAATAAGAGTGTTTGTTTTTGTTTCGTCTTACGTATGGATGGAAACCTTGACAAGCATCAAGTGGTTTCAAGATCCTTTTTTGAAGCAGAGTATGAAATCTTTTGCAAACAGGTGCAATATTAACTATCAGTTGGTCCGATAGAGAAGCCGGTTCCATGACTAATTTAGGGATAGTGAATGAGAAGGCACACTTTTTTTTCATTAATAGTGAGATAGTGGGGTAAATACTAAATGTCATACAATTCTGGAAACTGGATGACGGTGATATAACACTTGGAGTATCATTTTACACGTGTATGTGGTGGCAGTGCGAACTTAATTGTCTGCACATGGAGGATTTGGAACTCCTGCAAACAATGAAGAAGTCCTATTAGACATTTTATTTGATAGCGTCACAAGCAGCCTTATGTTAACACTGTAATGAAGTTACTTTGAAGCAATGAGATATTTACTTGCACTATTATCCAAGGCTACTGGTTAACTCATTGAAGAAGTGGCAGAGTAGTACAGTTAGTTTGTTGACTAGCGCAGGCGTAATAGGACGAATGGGAGCGTTCTGTGATCTAATTTGCTACGTAACTGTACTGAAAGATTTAAAATTTGCCAAATACAGGAGGTATGATGGAATAGAGTCTTGTTGGCTAAAATAATGAGTTGCAAATAAAGGGTGTGAACTCGCTTCGTATTCCAGAGCGATTTGTTTTTTTGTGTGTGTAAATTCAATGAGACGTGTTGGTGCCTAAAGTATCACAGCTTTTAAGAAAGCAGGGAAAGAAATACATTAGTTGTTGGATAAAAACAAAATATTTATTAAGGAAGTATTATAGTGCATTTGAGATATGTTCAGTTAGAATGATGCAACTTTTTTTCTCGCAAAAACGGAACCCAATTCTACAGAGCTGTCATAGCGTTTTGAGGTTGCAAATAATAGGACATGTAAGGTGACACAAACAGTTGGACAGGGCTGCATTACCAATATGTATCGAACATGTTGCCATGGGAAACATAGCAAAATACCATTATAGTTAGTATGGGGTCATGGATTTGCAATTCCTAACTTTGCTCGGAGCGAATATTTTCCTCCATAGACACAAATCAGTGGAAGGATCATCTTTGGAATGGCGGGAAGTGAAGACCATCTGATTTGAATATGAAGGTTGTGAAAAGGAGTGAAACATCATCCCACTGCCAAAGAAAAGCAAAGCAGCGTGCGTTAATGACTGCAGTCCCGTGGCACTGACATTGATCTCTATGAAGTACTTAGAAAAGCTCGTCCTGGCACGAATTTATTTTATTCTTCCGGACTACTAGATCCACTACAGTTCGCCTACTGTCGCAACGGGTCCTCAGAAGACAGCATCTCCCTGGCCTTGCACTCAAATTTGGAACACCTCGATCACGAAGACACCTTTGTCAGAATCCTATGTATGTACGGCAGCTCAGCCTCCATTATTCCCACAAAATCAAGTTGGGTTGGCGTGAAAGGTAAATGCTTCAAATGGGAAGACGTGATGATGACGCACACCTGAAAGTTGAAGCAAGGCTCCAATTGGATAAGAGTGTCACCTTTTTGACTAATGATGTCGCAATTTCCATTGGAAGTATTCTTGAGCATAATGCTGAAAGCTCTAAGGCTTTCCAGAGATATTCTGTTTCCAAAGGATGGAAGGAAGAAAACTGTCCTAGAGATCGTGGTTGAAAGTGGCAGAGGAGCAAGACTATGGAGCATCGTTCCTGGATACACTGGCACAAGATTTAATGGCCTCGCCAGGGCAGGGAAACTGACCAAGATCCTGCATTCCGGTTCAAACCCCCTCAACATCCTTTTGACTTGTCCAGCGTTCTATATTCACTCCTCAGAAGACTGCACCAGACCGTCTGTAGTTTCCTTTAGAGAGGGACAGAGTGCACATTCTGGAAAAAGTCTTTTGGGTCAAAAACATGTAAGTTTAAAGCTATACCAGCCTGTCAATTGCTCAGTCCCACCTATCTTCACTGTCCTCTAATCATGTTCAACCTGGTGGTCTGATGTAATTTATTGTCACATGTATTAGTATGCAATGAAAAGTATTATTTCTTGTGCGCTATACAGACAAAGCGCACCTAGAGAAGGAAAGAAAAAGAGAGATGCACAAGGAGGAGGATGCTGTGTGGCAACTGTCTCCCTCTTCACCTTTTTGCAAGCTTCAGCCCAGCATGGTGCTTGAGCAGCTACATGCCACATGCAATGTTTTACAAAAGCAACCCAGCAGCTGCTGACTTCAGGAGACCAAATAAATATTGTCAATCAACATCTTTAATCATTGCGATGCAGTATTTGGAAAGGCCATCAAGTGAAACCACTCAAGTCATTGGTCCACCAGATCTGCATGTAACAATCTTTTTTGGGGCATTTAGATTACTTATTCCCACTTGGTAAGTAACTTGTGTACATGTGTGAACTCTTGTATCAGAGTTCTTGAGTAGGAGCGTTTTGTTATTTAGCTCGTGCACTAAAAACTATTTTTTTAAGAACTTGCAGGTTAAGTCTGAATGTCCTTCACATTGGGCATTCCAATTGTGCATCTCTCCTTCTTTGCTGCTAGCAAAGTTCAAGTTAAGTCCCACGTACATGGGGTTTAATAGGATTGAGGAATATAGGTAGGCCTAGTTTTTTTGGGATATGATCAGCACAACTTGTGGGCCGAAGATCCTGTTTATGCTGTTAGTTTTTCTATGTTCTATGTTCTAAAACTCATTTCCTAACTCCGTGGCCAGGGCCTGGGCTCATTCCCTTGCAATTGAATCCTGATTTTCTTGACCCATAGACCACAATTAATAAGAATTGTAGCAACACCTCTTCCACTATCATCCTCAGCATCCATGCAGCACAGGGATGTTTTGTCACCCCCTCCTATATTCCTTATACACTTATAACTGTGTAACCAATTTCCCCTCCAGTTTGATTTTTAAGTTTGCCAACGACACTACCCTAGTGGGTTGGATCTTTTACAACACGAGGCAGTTTACAAGGGAATGAGATAGATAATCTGGCGATCTGGTGCAGCAACATAAATCCCTCTTCCGATGTCAACAAAATGAATCAGATTGTCGTCGTATTCAGGACAGACAGGTGAGAACATATCCCTGTCTACGTCAACAGGCATGAAGTAGGAAAGTTCGAAAATTTCAAATGTTTAGGTATTCATATCACTCACAAGCTTTTTTGGTCCCCTCGTGTCGACACTACAATTGGAGAGAGAGAAAAAAAACACCATCGCCCCGATTTTCCCAAAAGAATAAGGGCATTTGGCATGTCGCTACAACTCCCACTAACATGTGCAGATGCAACACCGAAAACATTTCCTTTGTACTTGAATCACAGCCTGATATGATTCCTGCTCTCCCCAAGGCCATAAGAAACTACAAATGCTGTGAGCGCAGCCCAATCCAGGATGAAAACCAGAATCCGTTTGACTCTGTCTACACTTCCTGGTGTCTCGGCAAAAAAAGCAGCAAAATTCACTCCCCCGCCTCCACCTTCCCCGCTCTCCCTGCATCCTGACATTCTCTCTTCCACATTTTTCCATCGGCAAATAACACAAAGGTCTGATGCCACGAACCGACCAACTCAGAATCAGTTTCCTTCCTGCCTTTTGATTAGACCTGCCTGCATTAAGTTGTCTTTCTCCGCATCCTCGCTATGCCTTTAACACTATATTCTGCACTGTCTCCCGTTTCCTCCTCTATGATTGGCATGCTTTGTCGGTATTGTGCACAAGAAACAACACTTTTTTTAAATGTATGCTAGATCACATGTGACAGTAATGAATCAAATCAAATCAAAACCAAATAAAAATGTTAAATGACCGTCCCTCTGTCTACATTTTTTAAGCACAAACAGAAAGCGAATTATGTCACGCAAAATGTTGTGCACATTGACGTTCGTTATCCGATTGTGAGTGAAACGTTGCTGGGTTTGACATTGATTGCTGGAATATAAAGATTTTGATCCTTCGCGAAATCAAAGTATATGAAGAGAAAAATATGAAACAACCTTGAAGCTTAAGATCAGTGCAATGTTACCAAATGTTTTAACATGTTTTGCTAATAACTTGGCCAACGCCAGATTGTTTACCTTCAATAATTTTGCATTTGCCTTGTGTTTCTGTGTTTTCCCACTTTCAGAATGGATACTTATTAAGTGACTGACAGGGTGTTTTGAGGCAATTATACGGGATTAGATTTAATAGCAGTGGGTGATAGATCAAATGGCAGTAAGTATCCTAGGAAATGTAGCCAGCGAGGTGACTTGATTTTTGCTTTCATCTTTCAGTTTTGTTTTGGCTGCAGCTTTAGAGGCAGTTTTAAAAGAAAGCTGCACAAGAAGTTTCTCCCTTTTTCTTTCTGTGTTGAAAAATTTACCAGTTAGCTGGAAAAGAACAACAGCTAAATATGACGTAATGCATTTCGGGAGGAGGAATGTAGTGGGGGAGGTATGTGATAAAGGGTAGACCTATCAAGAGTATAGAAACGCACAGGGACCTGGGGGTACAAGTGAACAAGTGTCTGAAGGTGGCAGAACAAGTGGAGAAGGTTGTGAAGAAAGCATATAGTATGTTAGCCTTTATAGGAAGGGATATAGAGTACAAGAGCTGGCCTTTAATGCTGCAGTTGTATAAACGTTGGTTAGACCTCATTTGGAATACTGCGTCCAGTTCTGGTCGCCCTACTGCCAGAAGGACGTGGAGACTCTGGAGAGAGTGCAGAGAAGGTTTACCAGGATGCTGCCTGGTATGGAAGGTCTGAGTTACGAGAAGAGGTTAGGCAAATTGGGGCTGTTTTCCTGAGAAAGACGTAGACTTAGAGGAGATCTAATAGAGGTGTTCAAGATTATGAGGGGTATAGGTAGAGTAAACAGTAAACAGGGTTAAGCTTTTTCCTAGGATGGACTCGAATAGCACGAGGGGTCACGGGCTTTGGGTGAGGGGTGTAAGGTATAATTTGGATGCTAGAGGGAGTTTTTTTCATACAGAGGGTGGTGGGGGTATGGAATGCGCTGCTAAGTAAAGTGGTGGAGGCAGGTACTCTGGAGTTATTTAAGAAATACTTAGATGGGCACATGAACAGGATGGGAATGGAGGAGTATAGAAAACTGATTTAAAATAGGGATCATGAGCCTTTGGAGTCCCTGGGAAATGTGTAAATAGTTGATGATATTGATATGCTTGTTTCTATCCTACAGGTGGTTTGTTCCACCTTGTTGTCTAACGAGGGGTATACACGCGATGGGTCGTGAGAGGGCTGCTCTTGGATTTTTTTTCCAGAGTATCTTAGTGTTTCACGTCGTTATTGTACGCTTGACCTGGGTCATTTGATGGGCAACACGACAACTCAGTGACTATCGCTGCGCTGTGCAGATACATAGATTTGGGCCTCTGTCTGTGGGAGTTTGTGCATTCTCCCCGTGCTTGCGTGGGTTTTCTCTGGGTGCTCCCATATCCCAAAGATGTGATCTTAGGCTAATTGGCAAAACAAATTCTCCCTAAATTGGCTCAAATTTGTTTTTTTTAATCCATAGATCTATAAACATGGACAGGGATCGCGGTCAGAGGTTGGAACATCGGGGTGGCGGCGCGGCCTCGTTGGGCCGAAGGGCCTTTTTCCCGTGCTGTTTTATTCTTTGTTGTTCTTTGTTGATATCACGGGATATTGAAGGAGGCAAAAAATGATCGATGTGGATGATCAGTCTCCATCTAAGTGAATGGCGGAGTATACGCCTATTAAATCAAACTAATGTTCGAATTCACATTGTCACTTCAGAAAAGAAAGTACACCTTTCAATAATGCAAAAAAGAACTGACCGTTAATAAATCACCATAGGCAAGAGAATTTTTATGAGATTTCATTTATTATGATTTATTTGCTTTGTTTTCATTTTGAAGCAATAATGTAATCTTTGCTATCGATCAGGGCATTGCCAGGATTTTGGAATGCTTGCATTATTTTATTTCCAATTTTCTTTAATAAATTAATCAAAACAACATTTAGGAAAACATTCAGTGCTGAAAGTGTTGTATAGTTAACGTATAAAAGAAAAGAAAACAATCCAGATATAGATTCGGCAAAACAGCACTTCCAAGATGCCGAGACAGACTTGGCAGAAGAACGGCATTGTTTCTGGTTTTGCATCTTTTGGATAACTAGCTACTCATAAGGAGCAGATTTATTTTACCTCTGATTTCATTGCCCACAACCAATTGACAGAGTTTGGCCTTTTGCTGATTATTTGCATGCAAATACATCAAAATAGCTTTCGTTGTAACCAGGAATTCTATATATTCATAGATATTTTGTTGATTTGTATTTCACTAATTTTCAACTATCCCAGTTAGAGAACAGATTTTCATAATTTCCAATTACTTTCAGATTTCTTTAAACATAATATGCCAGATGATGTTGTTGTTATTTCATTTTATTTTCATCTCCTATATTGTTTTCTTTGTCTTCTTCCTCCTCCTCCTCTTCTTTCTTCTTCTTCTTCTTCTTCTTCTTCTTCTTCTTCTTCTCCTTCTTCATTGTCCTCTTTTTTCACGATTTCTTTTCGTATGTTATTTTTTGCAGGCACGTCACTGCTGGCAAAGGAAAATGGTAATTTATAAATATGCCACGTTGAAGCAATGCTGTTAGTTGCAAAGGCATGGTGATATCATGGTTTGTTTTCAAATTTATGTAATCCATTTTTCCCAACAAATGAAAGCTCATTTTGACGCTTGGGGAACACTTTCCGCAGCTCAAATATTGATGATCATGTTGAGAATTATGATGATCCACCGGTAACACTGCTGCAAATTCGAAATGAAAATGCTCAGGAGCTTCCAATTTCTAGGCATGCAATTCACCAAAAACCTGATGTGATTCTTCCATGCTGATACCATAGTTAACAAACGCCCAAGAGCATTTTTTTTTTGTGTGGCTGAGATCATTTGTCATGATCGCTACGATACTCGCCAACATTTATAGGTGCACCAAAAAAAAAATATTTTCTGAGTGTATCACTGCTCCGTATGGCTCACGCTCTGCCCAAGACAGCAAAACACTACAATGGGTTGTGAAAGAAGCACAGCACATCAACAATACTAGCTTACAATCCATTAACTCCTTGGAAATGCAGCCAGCAGAACCAATGACTCCGTATACCCCGGACAAACTCCACTCCACCATATTGTTTTGGGAAAAATATAAAAAATCTAGTTTTTATTTAAATAAGTCTGAGGACACAAACCTATTGATTCAAGAACATTTCCCCCGCTGTCATCGGACGTTCGAATGGACGACCATTTATTAAGTTGATCTTTCTCTAATCCTAACTAAGATTGCAATCTGCTGCCTTTTATTTATTTCGTTATATACGGTCTGATTTGTCTATATAGCACACAAGAAACAATGCATTTCATTTTATCCCATTTTATGAGATAATATATTTTAAATAAATTCAAATCTCAATATTTTATGTGATGATTGTGGAGGACGTGAATTATGTGTTGTGAATGAAAACAAACATGGAACTTGAGCTGTGTTCTCACTAATCCACACGTTTTTTGCTCACAATATTAATGCTAAAAATGTATTAATCTGTTCATAACGTGCACATTTTATCTCGCCCTCTCAATATACAAAATCTGCCATTTAGATCTGAAATGACAAGGAAGTGAGACTTTGACAGTGTTCACACCAGCAGTTGACCAACAACGGCATTCACGCAATGGTTCATGCGAGGGCCGCTCTTCGATATTGCTTCGAGAGTTGCTTAGTGCTTCACGTCGTTAGTGTACGCTTAAACTGGACTATCTGACGGGCAACATGACAGTTCTGTGAATATCACTGCTGGACAGATACGTGGATTTGGATCAATGCCTGCGAGAATTTGCACATTCTCCCGTGATTGCGTGCTCCGGTTTCCTCCCCTATCCCAAACGTGCTCTTAGGCTGATTGGTGTAACAAATTGTCCCTAAATTAGTCTTCCCTAAATCTTCCACAATAGAACATAAAACATAGAACATTACAGCGCAGAACAGGCCATTCGGCCTTCGATGTTGCGCCGACCAATTAGGAACAAGCAGTGACCCTCTAGCCTAAACCATTCCCTTTTCATCCATAAACTTATCTACTAACCTCTTAAACGCCACCAAACTTGGCGCATCTACAACTGACGCAGGCAGGGCATTCCATACCCTTACCACCCTCTGGGTAAAGAACCTACCTCTGACATCTGTCCTATAACCACCACCCCTTAATTTAAAGCTATGTCCCCTCGTGCTAGCTTTCTCCATCCTAGGAAAAAGGCTATCACTGTCCACCCTATCTAAACCTCTAATCATCTTATATGTTTCAATAAGGTCTCCTCTTAGCCGCCTTCTTTCTAACGAAAACAACCTCAAATCTCTCAGCCTCTCTTCATAAGACCTGCCTTCCATACCAGGCAACATCCTGGTAAACCTCCTCTGTACCCTCTCCAATGCCTCCACATCGTTCTTATAATGCGGGGACCAGAACTGCACACAATACTCCAAGTGCGGCCGCACTAGAGTTTTGTACAGTTGCAACATGACGTTGCGGCTCCGAAATTCAATCCCCCTACCAATAAAAGCTAAGACTCCGTATGCCTTCTTAACAACCTTATCGACTTGATTGCCAACTTTCAGGTATCTATGCACACATACACCAAGATCCCTCTGTTCATCAACACTATTAAGAGTCCTACCATTCGCCCTATACTCTACACATTTGTTATTCCTGCCAAAGTGAATTGCCTCACACTTTTCCACGTTAAACTAGGTGCAGACAAAGATCATAGGTAGAGGAGGGCACTCATAATGTTAAAAAGGAGCGGCGGGCTCTGTTTCCCGTGTTGTATTGATCTTTGTTCTTAGATGATCCTACGTTAGTTGGATGTTGTATTTGCAACTCAGGATCTTGAAAACTTTGAATTAAGTCGGACAAGGAACTGTCCTCAATTATAAATTAAAAGTTTTTACTGCAGTACTGAATGTGTTGTTGTCACGTTTGTGAATGTAACAAAAGAGATGGGAATGCAAATGGTGAGAATAACAGAAACATTCCTAATTTGGAAATAAGCAGATTACTTGAATGCGCAGTAATATGACAGATGGAATAAGATGCCCGGAAATGCAAGGTTCTGCGTCTTTGTAGGGATACAAAGAAGATCGAGATTAGTTACTTGTACAAAGATTCCAAAAACTGCAGCACTAAAGGATTTGCATCCTTGCGAATTAAACACAAAAAGCTAGCATTAAATTAATAGATAATTTTAAAAGCCAATGGAATGCTGTTTTTTTTTTATTTCAAGGAGAATGGTGTAGAAAATTTCTAATGTTGCAAAATAAACTGGTTGGAACACCCTTGAAATACTGTGAACATTTTTATCTCCCCCAACTTATATATTATATATATATATATATATATAGCAATTCAGTGAACGTCCAGCTGAATGAATTCGTGTATACAAGGATTTTCTTATGAGGGTCAATTGAATAGGTTTGCATTGAAGGAACTGGAGGTCATACGCTTGTGAGGCAATCGTCTTGAGCCAAAAAGCGTTAGCAGGTCAGATGATAGCGTCAGTGATGGAAGGGAGCTCGCCATTTGTATAAGTAATTGACGAGGGTAGATACCGTCAGCGCAAGAACTTTACATTTTAGACAGATCAGGAAAATGTTCTACTTCAACAGAGGTGAGTTAAACTGGTGAATTCGTCACCACCGAGCGGTGCAGAGGTGAGGACGTTAAATATCCACGATATTTCGAGAACATTTTAATGAATAAAAAAAAGAGAAAAACTGGGATGAAGTGGAAAAGTTGAATGAAGCATTCCGTTATCAGATATGTCACGGTGACATTGAATTGCGGAGAAGATTCGAAAAGACACATCTTCAAATTCCGTTGTCATGCCTCTTGGCTTTCGTGAAAAGAAAGCTTTAGCACAACCATATTTTAAGCTATATGCACCTTACTGTGGAGGCTTATGTAGGCATCTACATCATTTCGCTAAAATTGCATAGACAGTCATGAGATTTGTAGCAAGGAAGAAGACCTACTTTGGAGCATGCCTGCCATGGACTACTGTTACGATCCATATCAGGCTGAACGTTTGATACTCTTCAATAATTAATGAACATTCAGACTTCTGACCTGGTAATTAATAATCGTTTTTTGATGAAGTATCTAATCACGTTAATGTCTAAGACACATCGGTGAGGATTTCTTGTGTTGGCTTCTTGGAACATATTATTCTTCGCCCAAATCTTCAAGCATCCTCACTTATGCTACATCCGGCTCTGGTCACATATTAACCGACTGAGTTCGATCGAGACAGTTCTTGTTCGCCTCCAAAATGCTATACAACATAAAATGTCGCTTTGGCAATAGAATCGGAAGCTCGCAGCTTCATGTCAGAAGTTGTTCCCGTTTTTTCTTGTTTGTGTGCAGGCGGACTGTGATTTGATCAGTATCTGGTGAACCAGAAAAAATCCAGCTGAATGAATGAGTGATTGTGTTATTATGAAGCAAAACAATATATCACGGAGCTGTCCCACACTGCGTAACTCCATGGATCGGAGTGAACAGATTTCAAAGAGGCGAATGAGAACAAGATAAAGTAATTTGGCCCGTCCAGTTGGACCTGTTGGGTTTTAATAGAATGTTGTGAGATTCCTTACATTATCCGTCCTGTGGGCAGCGAGATCTACTGCCAGCAATGATGATCTGATGAAATCATGGTACATCTGATAAATAACTTCAAATTTCAAAATGCAGATGTTATTTTCCAGAAATTCGAAAGTTGAGAGATGCTTCAGAAGACAAACGTAAGGAACATGTCAGTGGTATTTTATCCAGTGTACATTTCACAAGTTGATGCGTATGGGTTTGAGTGAAGTGGCGTTTATTTTTCACCAAAATGTAGGTCTCTTGATGTTATAATTTGTTGGTTAGAAAATAGGAAGGGCATCACAGTCGTGCCGAATTTTGCAACTCTTTGCTAGACTTTGTGAAAATAAGGAATGTCTCTTTCCTATTCCAAAGCTATCGCGAGTAGATATTGTATGATTGCCGCTATATTTAAACAATGAATCGATTGAAATGCATCCCTGCATTGTGGCAACAATCGTGCTTGAGTCATGTTTGGCGACTACGGTCCCTTTCCGTATAGAAATGTTACATTTTAATTGACTAAAACATGACATTACTGTTACAACATGCTCCTTCACTAATGTTTTCAGATAATTAATTCACGAAACAACTAATTAAAATGTCTGATTTTAATTCATGACGCATCAGTTCGGAAGTATCCGTTCGCCTACTTGGCGAGCATTATTTTGTTATTAGTTTGTAGCCGATCCTCGAACAGGTATACTAAGTCGACTTGATCATGAAACAAAATGAAACCTCCAATATTAGCTGAAAAGGACAATTCACAACTGCAAACTTCTGCAAAGATTGTCTGGGTTAAAGCAAACCTGGGACATGAAAATGCAACTAAATCTTTGGCTGGAAATTATTTGTTATTGATATTGAATGCAAGCTACAGATTCAGTGGCCCTACAAATGGTTGCCTTCAATATTTCGTCCATTTTTTAATAAATCAGGTTTTCTCAGAAGTTGCAGGGGCACCTCATAGTCAATTTCTAAAGATGGCATGTTAAAACAGTCTCGCTCTCCTCCTCTGATAGTCTCGTTGGCAAGGCAGTAACTCTTTGATCCCACTTGTGGCAATTAACATATTGAAATTGTTTGCAAAATACACAATTCAATTCCAAATGGCAGTATGGTTCTTCACGGAATGCATAATAAAAAAAACACCCAACTTTAATTATTACATATTCACCCTGAGTGATTCCCGAATTTCTTCGTAAAAGATAGATGACATGTTCAATAAATTCGAAAGTGTTTTTTCCTTCCCTCAAATGTCGCATCGTTCTGCCTTGACAAGACTAAGTAACTTACAAAGCGGTATACGTTGATGGCGACTGGAATGAAGAAAAACAACGGTCTTGCAATATTGAAATAGCACGATTGCGGTTGGTGAAGTGGGGATATAGTTAAAGGCAACATTATGTCAGTATTGTTCGTTATCTAGAAGCCGGAACTAGTTTGAATCGTTTTTGCGGAAATATATTGGTGCATTCCAATCAGATCCATTCAAAATTTGCAATTCAATTTTGTTGAGAGATGAGCAAATTCAGAATGAGCTTTATTCCGAGAATAAATTAGGTTATGACTTGAAAAAAGAACATCAGTATGCATATTTATCAGAAGCAGGGTGAATATTGTTTGTTGTTGAAATACTTGTTCAATCATAGCGCGAGTAATGGCTTCCTTCTGCGTTCTGCTGATTCTGCTTTTTTTTTTGCATTTTATGTGATAAATGTTGAACACCTCCACGAATATATGGTGCACTTTTACGTTTGAATAAACTATCTGGGGTCCAATCAGGATTGGTAGACAGATCCAAGATCGCCTTCTGGTGCTTGCGCATTTAAAATGCGATTTTTGCTTTATTGTCGAGAAGTTCAATATGCCTTTGCGTTTATCTATGCAGAACTAAATGAAATGAAGAACACTCTCAAAAACAGGGATATGCCAAGCTAAGACGCAGTTCAAGTTATAGTGCGAAATTACATTTTATGTTTAAGGAAGCTGACAATTAAGGATCCACGACTTCATGCCATTTATAATTGATTTCATCGGCGCAATTATCCGAGTGAAATAAATAAACAAATGATCAAACAAAACAAAATATTTATTTTCCTGACAGGTCTCTGTTTTAGGAACAGAAAGAAAAACAGCGAACTGAATTTCATATCGCTACTGGAACATTTCGATCTGCAACTTCTCAACTCTTCTACTTCACCTCTTTAGCGTCATACTTTTGGAAAGATGCAATAGCAAAAAAAAATGCACACTCAATGAAGGAAAATTATGCTAAGGATCAAGAATGTTATTTATTGAGTAAGATTGGATGTTTTGAGGCGGGGTGAGGTGTTCTGAACGGTTTTTTCTTAGAGGATGGTCGGAGAATTGACCTATTCAAACTCGGAGGATGTGAAAATAGAATAAATGAAAAAAAAAAACCGCTGCTGATAGAAAATGGCAACAAATGACAGATATTATCTGCAAGAGACTGACCAAATCATAAGCAATTGTGGTTTGAGAAGCAACTTTTTTTTTAGGAACTTCAAAATGTTTTGCTCGAGTATAAGGCTCCACAAAGCTATCCAAGAGTTAATTGAACTATTATTTGAAAAAAATAACTTTAAAAGACAGCATTAATGACTAAAGGCGATGCTTTGCCTGTCATTGAAATCCTTTTCAAACTTATGTCTGTGTTGTATGTCTGTGATGATATTTTCCAATTGCTAAGCATCGCTGTGACATCATGATTCAGTCATGCGTTTCAACAAACAGTCCAGTGTCCAGCTTGGATTGGAAGTCAAGTGCAATGTCGCCTTCTGATGCATGCGCATTAAGAATGCAGTTCTGTGTATTGCACAAAATTTCAACTTGTCGCTCTGCGTTTCTCTGCACACAAATAAATGAAGTGAACGACGCGCTCAGAGAAAGCAATCCGCCGAGCCAAGAAGCGCTTCAAGCAATGGCTTGAAATGACTTTTTCTTTTATGCTTATATACGTTCACAATTAGGAATATGATATGATATGTGAAGAATTTGGTTTCACATTTGAAAACACAAAGATGCAGATGACAGATTGTTCAAATGTTTTTCTCAAAAACATTTCTCGTGCAGGAAATGGCCTGCTTCTGTGCTCCGATTATTCTGTTGTTCTTGATTTTCTGTGATAACTTTTTTTGAAACAAATACTGGTTTCAGTAAACTTTCGAATAACATCCAAACAAAATTGGAACGCAGGTCCATGCCGCCTTTCGGCGCATGTAGAATGTGAACTGTGTGTTTTACACAAATTTACACAACGTGACTTTTTTTTCTCAAAGCAGAACTAAACGAACTGGAGAACGCTCATAAAGAAAGTGGTATGTCATGCCAACAAGCGCTTTTCAAACACCGGCTCAAAATTATATTTTATTTTGTGCTCGCAAAAGTTTACAATTAAGAATCCTGTGTGATTTGTGAATTCAAACATTTTATAATTTAATTCTGTAGCGTGTCTTATTATACTGAATTAAATAAAATGAATTATTAAATCAATCAAAACGGTTTATTTTTATTTTTGCTTGCGATGAACTAGCCTACCTCCTTCGAAAACCAAAAGAGAACATATTGGGAATTCTTAAGAGTTATGACAGCATCTGTACAGAAAGGAAGAAGCTGACGTTCTGTTTCCAAATGACGCTTTGTCAATGCTCTTTGAGAAAAGAGCACCTGGAGTCAGAATGTCAACTCCTTTCTCCCTTTTAGCTGTTGTTGAACCTGCTGAGATTTCCCAGCATTTTTTCCGTTGGTTTCAGATTCCAACATCCGCATTAATTTGCTTTTATTTAAACTTCCTCCTTTCTGAACACACACACACACACACACACACACACACACACACACACACACACACACACACACACACACACACATACACACAAACAGCGAACTGAGTTTCAATTAGCTGATGCAAAATTTAACGTGTACCTGTTCAAATGTACGAATGTTTCCGCTGTGGGTGCCATGCTTTCGGAAAATGTGATGACAAGAGGCAGAGCGTTATGTGGATTAAGCAATAATAATGTCAAGGGTCAGAAGCAGCAATTTCGAGTCAAATTGTGTTTGTTAGTGCTCTTTACATTTTTTTAACTTGGTGACTAATCGGCGGGTTGAGTTATTAAAAATTATATGAAGTGAGATATTCTAAATGGGAGAAATACGCAGCTACTCCTAATGGAAAAGGAGAAATAAATGGTCAGATATTGACAGTCATCGATAGGGAATACACATAAGCAATTGAGGTTTGAGGAACATTTATCTTTGTTTGTTTAGGAATATTAACGTTTTCTACCGGAAAATAGGCTATCGCTAATCATGTGTAACTTGGATGAATATTTGAAACAAAACAAAAACACGAATATGCACATTATGGGGAGACGCCAGTATTATCCATTGTTTACATCCTTATTCTACATGATTCGAGAAATGGTCTCCTTCTGGGGTGCTGCAATGATTCTTTTATTCTTGATTATGTCTGTCAACAGTTACTAAACGTTAAATATCTGGATGAATATGTGTTTCAGTTATACGTTTGTACAAACTACCGTATGCCCAACGAGGATTGGAAGAGAGGTTCATGTTGCCTCCTGCTTTATAGGTGTGTAGAGCGTGATTTGTGAATTTGGAACAAAAGATTGACATAACACTACGTGTTTCTCTCTGTGTAGAATTAAAGGAAATGAAGATCGTTCTGAAAGAAAGTGGTATGCAAAGCTCATACACTGTTCAAACTAATGGGCCAGGTTGTATTTTATTCTCACGGAAGTTGACAATTAAGTATTCAAAATTATATGTGACTTGACACAGTTTGTAATTTGATTCATCAGTATGCCTCATCATTTTGAACTAAATAAAGAAATAAATAAACAAAGCAATGTTTTTCCATCTTGGCACATGGGACATGATCTTCCCATGTGCTTCCTCTTTTCAGAACAGAAAGAGAAACAGAGAACAGAGTTTCAATTAGCTAATGCAAAATTGTAACTTGCAATTACAGCCTCGTCTTTACGATTACTTCAGTTCCGTGCGTCAGACGTTCTGAATGATGTAATGGCCAGAGATAGAATGCACACTAGATTAAGGAAAACTATGCCGAGTATCAGGGACGACAGTCGTAGGCTTTAGATTAGATTTGTCCATTATATACGTTTTTTTTAACAAATGGTGGGATTGAGATATTCAAGTTCATTGGAAGTGAGGAGAGAATAAATGTTGAAAACACACAGTCACAGTTGATAGAAAGTCAGAACAAAACAACAGATATTAATCGCAATAATCAGTAAAATGCATAAGTATTTGAGGTTTGAGGAAAAATATTTTTGTTCAGGAACTTCAAAATTGTCTGTCGGGAAATAAGGCTCATGAAAGCTATTCAAGAGATTTTGTGTGTGTGGGTGGGAGGGGGCGCAGAACAATAATATGCAGACTTACGAACATAAGACAGAGTTGTGTTCATTTTTGAAATGTTTGTTCCAACATGGCGTGGTAGTTGGCCAACTGTGTGCTCCGACGATATTCTTGTTTACAAGAGAATCCAAATAATCCATACAGTACAGAGGGAGATGATTCAACCCATCGAGTCTGCAAAAACACAATGTCACTCCAGCGCCTATTATCGATTTCATCTGACATTTATATCCAAATGTTGCATATTACCATGAATACAAGGTTCAGCAAAGGTTTGAACAACCTATTCAGTGTCCCAATAGGATTGGAGCGCGGGTTCCAAGGCGCTTTTTGGCACATGTGCATTTTATGCTGAGCCTGAATTCACTCTATGGTTGAGCTGCTGTATTCAATTCGCTACAATCAAACTCGGTTTTCGAATACGCACTTCCTGCCCACTCTGGTCTTCACCACTAATCTGTTCCTCCTCGCCACCGGTTATCTTGCCACTTCCCTCGCCAGATTTAACACTTTGCAACTTGAGATCCGCTCTCAATTTGACACCTGTTGATCGAAAATCTGGGCCCGTGAATTTAAAACCCGAGAGCAGTCAGAATGCAAAGGAGGAAGCAAGCAGACAATAGAGGGATAACGTCTGTAGGAATCGTGCAAACAGGATGAAGTGCAAACTGTGAAAGAAACATAAAAGAGCAGACAAAAGTCGTAAAAGAGTAGGACTGGTGGGTAACTTTCCAGATTGGCTAAATGATGATGGAGAGAGATGAAGACCAGAGAATTGCGATTTGAGCAAGAAACGGGGAGAGAATTATCTGCTATGTCACGATCTGTTCTTTTTATGATTATTATCATTGATTAGTGGGGCATAGGCGTCGCTAGTTTACCAGTCTTAGTTGCAGTTCACAAGGTGGTGGTGACCTGTCTCCTTAAGTCGCTGCAATCCAGGTTCTGTGGGCTGACTGTAGGCAATGCCTTTAGGGAGGGAATTCCATGGTTTTGACCCAGCGGGTGCAACAGAATGGTCATATGCTTCAAAGGCAGGATGTTGAGTGGTTTGCAGGAAACTTGCAGATGGTGGTGTTCCTATTTATCTGCTCCCCCTGCCCTTCTATATTGAAGTGCTGTGGATTTAGATGATTGTTTTAGGATCTTTGGCGAAATGTTGCAGTACATTTTGTAGATAGTACGAATTGCTACTACTGAGCGTTGGAGGTGGAGGGATTAAATACTTATAAATGTGATACCAATCGAACGGACTGCTTGGTCCTGGCTGAGTGTTGTTGGAGCTGTACTTATACAGCCAAATGGAGAGTATGACATCGCATTCCTGAAAAGCGCCTTGCAGATGATCGGTGGTCTTTGGGAAGTCCGAAGTTGAGTTCGTCGCTACAGTACTCCGAACCGCTCTTGTAACCACTGGATTAATGTGGTGAGTCCTTTTGAGCTCTCGGTCAATGATAACCCCAAGGATGTTGACAGTGAGGAATTCAATGACGGTTACACCGTAGAAAAATCGTTGGGTTGTGGTTAGAGTAACTCTTATTGTTGATAGTCACTGTCTGACATTTGCTTAGAGTCAATGTTTCTTGCCACTTGTTAGCCTAAGTTTGGGTATTATCCAGATCTTGTTTGATTTGAACATGGACTGCTTCAGTACCTGGGGACTCGCGAATGGTTCTGAACATGGTACAATCATCAGCGAACACTTCCACTTCAGGAGTTTTAACGGAGTTAAGTTCATTTTGAAGCGACTGAAGATTGTTGGACCAAGGACAACACTCTGAGGAATTCTTGCAGAAACGCCCTGGAGCCGATATGACTGACTCTCCACCAATATAACCATCTATATGTGTGCCAAATATGATTCCAACCAGGGGAGTATTTGCCCCCTTTGACTGCAGATTTGCTCGCACTTACGAACACCACATCCGATCGAATGAGGTCTTGATGTCGTCGGCTGCCAATCTCACATTACCTCTGGAATGCAACACTTTTGGCCATATTTGAAGCAACGCCGCAGTGAGATCAGGGGCCAACTGAACATGGGAAAACCCAAACCTGGCGTCACTGAGCAGGTTATTTCTGAATAGGTGCTGCTTGATAGCACTATTTGACGTATTCCATCACGTTGCTAACAATCAGGGCGGATTGGGCAATAATTGGCGGTGTTGGATTTTCCCTTTGTTTTTGTTTCTTTGTGCAAATGACTTATGTGGGCAATTTTCCATATGTTTCTGTAGATAACTGAAATAGTTGAAAAGCGTGTTGTGGTATAGAGTATTGCAGTGGACAAACTCATAAGCCTGCACAAACATTACGAATAGAGTTGCCAACCCTCGGTAGCATAAGCTTATACTTATATAATGAACAAAATTAATGACTGTATGGAACTAATTTTGTTATTGAAATTAAGCCTACCTTTGAATGTATCAATCAAGATATGCATTAGAAATGGTAAAAGATCAGTCATTGAAGATACGTGAATTTCAGACGATTGCCATTGAGTTGTATTTTTGGCAGCCCTTTTGAGTGTGAGTATTTATCATCCAAAAGAATATTGTTGCATGATTTGCGTAGTGAAAAATAGGCGGGAAAACAAATTAATTGTAATTAATTGCTATCTATTATTTACTGAGGACAGCATTTATTTGCCCCAAAGTGGTATTATGATCAAGTAATGAACAATCGGAGTTAGATAAAACTATTATTCATTCTAGGGAGATATGCCAATATATGTAGTTTGCAACAAGATGCTTTTTTTTTCCGTGAAGTTCCCCATTTTATTTGCCGTGGCATTTTGCATTGTTTCATGATCCATAACCTTTTTTTTTTAAGCACACGTTTTGTGCTACATGCAACTATCAGGCAGCTGAATATATGGATTGCGTTGATTTATTTACAGAGAATTAGTCGTCCCAATGTTTGAAAGGTTAGCCACTCCATTATATATGTGTTCGGTTTTTTTTAACTGAACACAGTTTTCATTGATTCATCACAAAGTACAGTTCTGGCAGTTGACCATCACTGTCAATTTGTTTTCAATTGATATGCAAAAACAGTTAATGGATGAGACTATGAACAAATTGTCGAATTATAGAATTGAAACTTTGTGGAATGAATTGAAAAGATTCGTGAGGATATTGTCTGATACTGTCATACTTTGTCAGTTTGATGGCTTAAGTCATTCTACACTACAGAAGCATGACTGAGAAAACACGCAGGCGGAAGTCAAATGCAGTCGAGACCGATTAGTGCACGAACACCTTGATTTTGGCAAGAACAGCGTCCACCCTGCTGAACTGAAGGAGTGCAAATGTGAATGCTGACATATTGACAAAATGAAACCTTTAAATACGAAAAGAAAATATATGGATTTATAAGGCCATGGTGTCGTATCTTTTACAGTCATGGTCAGCTATGTATTGGAAACGTTATTTGAGCAATTATGAGAAGGCAAACGGTATGACTTCTAGTGAAGAATTTAAATAATTGGACAGATCAGCGCTTTGTTGTGGATATTAAGCTGCAGAACGTGGGCCTCAGTGGTGCACTTTGCTGGTGGTAACAACAGATTTTTTTTTTTAAGCGTACTTTCCCTCTTCATTCCGACAGCCTTCTTTTTTTTTGTGTATGTTTTTGTTAAATCATCAGAACTAGATGATAAGTGTCAATCTGATAGTAGGTATCTGTAATTGTGGCCACATTCAAGTTCTATGTAAAACTCTTCGCATAATCCTTCGACACAATCGGCATATCATTGTTTTTCTCATCTGCATTTGTCCATGACACTTGTGATATTCTGTGTTCTATCTAACAATCCCGGCGTCTTGACTACAGGAGTCACGGTATGTTTTTTTTTATTTATCTTTTCTAAATGATACCGTAGAGGTCAATTCTACATAGCCACTAGCATTTTTCGGTAATGTCACCATTCATATATTTCGTATTCACGGCTGCTCAAATTCATAGGCATATTTAAAAATGTCATAAAAAGAACGATTCGTTCTACAAAAATGTGTGAGAAACAAATATATCTCTATCTTGATTAATGATTCGCAATTAAGTGGCTCTGGAAATAATCCACAGTCTTTTGACCCTTGATATTTTAACTCGCGTCCCCATATTTAATCGTTTGCATGTTTGTGACCACAAATCACGATAAGTTATATTTTTATATTACGAACATTCTCATGCCAGCATGATTTCGTTGGAATAAGAATACGTGTTCCTTCACAAGGATCCATGTTGCAAAATACGAGGCCAATGCCGCTCACATTCTGTAGATATTCCCTTAAATTAATTGAGAATATTCCTTATTATTATAGCACACAAGCTGATATAATCTCTTATTGTCGTTTTCTTCTTATGTTTGTCTCAAGTCTGGAAATTGCACACTTTTAATCAGTGCTGTACAACGATGGGAAAGCACCAGTCCTTTGGAAGTAAACTTGCCAACAATATTTTTTTTTGAAAAAGTGACTAAGGAGGTGGATGGGGGTAAGGCGGTTGATGTGGTATATATGGACTTTAGTAAGGCGTTTGATAAGGTGGCCCATGGAAGACTTCTGCAGAAAATGCAGATGTATGGGATAGAGGGTGATTTAGCTAATTGGGTTAGGAATTGGCTAGCAGATAGAAGACAGAGGGTGGTGGTTGATGGGAGATATTCATCTTGGAGTTCGGTGACAAGTGGTGTACCTCAGGGGTCTGTTTTGGGGCCCCTGCTGTTTGTAATTTTTATAAATGATCTGGATGAGGGTATTGAAGGATGGATTAGTAAATTTGCAGATGACACTAAAGTCGGTGGAGTGGTAGATAGTGAAGAGGGGTGTTATAGTTTGCAGAGGGACTTGGACAAGTTGCAGAGCTGGGCCGAGAGGTGGCAAATGGAGTTTAATGTGGAAAAGTGTGAGGTAATGCACTATGGCAGAAATAATAAATGTGTAGAGTATAGGGCAAATGGTAGGATTCTTAGTAGTCTAGGTGAACAGAGGGATCTTGGTGTGTATGTGCATAGATCCCTGAAAGTAGGCAGTCAGGTCGAGAAGGTTGTTAGGAAGGCATATGGAGTCTTGGCTTTTATTGGTAGAGGGATTGAATTTCGGAGCCGCAACGTCATGTTGCAACTGTACAAAACTCTAGTGCGGCCGCACTTGGAGTATTGTGTGCAGTTCTGGTCCCCACATTATAAGAAAGATGTGGAGGCATTGGAGAGGGTACAGAGGAGGTTTACCAGGATGTTGCCTGGTATGGAGGGCAGGTCTTATGAAGAGAGGCTGAGGGATTTGAGGTTGTTTTCGTTAGAAAGGAGGCGGCTAAGAGGGGACCTGATCGAAACATATAAGATGATTAGAGGTTTAGATAGGGTGGACAGTGATAGCCTTTTTCCTAGGATGGAGAAAGCTAGCACGAGGGGACACAGCTTTAAATTAAGGGGTGATAGTTATAGGACGGATATCAGAGGTAGGTTCTTTACCCAAAGGGTGGTTCGGGAGTGGAATGCCCTGCCTGCAGCAGTTGTAGATGCGCCAAGTTTGGTGGCGTTTAAGAGGTTAGTTGATAAGTATATGGAAGAGAAGGGAATGGTTTAGTTTGGAGGGGCATTGCTTTTTATATTGGTCGGCGCAACATCGAAGGCCGAAGGGCCTGTTCTGTGCTGTAATCTTCTATGTTCTATATAAAATTTCAATAAACAATGATGGTACTTATTATCTATTTTCTATTCTGCTTTTAGCTTCCTGGGCAGCCCATGTATTCTCTGTATTCCTTTCCGTGCAAATTCCTGCAATGCTTCTGCATGCATCACAACGAATTGCCAGTTCTATGCATACACCATACATCTTGTGTGATATGACAAAGAGTAGAATGGTGCCTCATGTTTTTGTGCCGCTGGCCTCCTAATTTCACCTTACAACTGTTTCGCCGAACTTCTTGCATTGTATGTGTCACTTAAATATTCAGCAAGAGGAAAGTCTCACAGGTGACTGCAGTCAAACTTCCACTCAATTGTGCACTGTCTAATGTCAATTGCAAAGAGATCAGTTTCTGCGAAGAGAATGAATATTACACATTTTACTGCCTTATATTATTATAAATTACAACTATTTCAAACAACTGTTTGAGCATATGAAATTGGGGATAACATATAAATTAAGCCAGGTGCTCTATACAGTTTGATAAAGAACAAATAACAATGAATGGTACAGCACAGGAACAGGTCTTCCATCCCTCCAAATCCGTGCCGATCTTGATGCCCGAACTAAACAAAATAACCAAAAAGAATCCAACACTCCTTGGTCTGTATCCCCCTAATCCATTCCCATTCAGCTGCCTCTTAAATGTTACTGATGTCCTGATTTCAACAAATCTTCTGGCAGTGCATTCTAGTTAGACATACGTTCTACGTGATAAACTTCCCCGGACATCTCCTTAAATTTTCCTCATCTCAAATATATTGCTATATAGTTTTAAATTTAGCGTAATGAGTCGTAATTTTATTTTTTCCCCTCTCATTATCATAGGTCGCTTTTCATGTTTGTTTGTAAGAACATTTACTATGTAAAAATCATTTCACGCCAGCGAAAACGCATTTCACCAACAGGAAATAGTGTGTGCCATGCTTAGTACGTTCCCGCGGTAAATAAATCTGAACTCATTCGTCACTTGATATCTCTTGAGCCACATCTGGTCCTTCAAATCCTCAATCGAAATTTACGCTACAGCCAATGTAACTTTGTAAAATACCAGAGCTTTTTTTTTGCCTGAATATCTGAAATGAACGATTCCGTGGTGCACAAGACGTCGTTGAGAACACAGTTGGTAACTCATGTTCTGGAGGGGGTGGGGGGGGGGGTCGCAGTGGAATGTTATTTATATATATATGTATATATACACACACACACACATACACACATATATATCCTGACGATTGCCTGCAATAACATCAGAGTTTGGCATTCAGTGCCTACTGCTGTTCAATACGTTATGAGTCTTTTTGGTATTTCCCGCACATGCTGTCTTCCAAATATTCTCAATACTGCTAGAAATAAGTTCCAGAATCTGTACCGCAGTCTGTCAAAATGTCCGAGGATTGCATTTTAGCACCTAATTAACGTATTTTTTTTGGTGGGGGAAGAAATAAAAGCTTCCATGTTAATCACCGTGTCCTCCTGACAAGGAGGGACAATATAATTCGGCCGAACCACCTAACCCTCACATCTTTGGGCGTCAGTTATCATGCTTCAAATGCGAAATGTCCGAAAATACTCCCCAACACACAGTGCAACCTCCCACTGAATGACTCTTTAGAAACTACCTGCTGTCTCGAAAAAAAAACAATGTAATCAAAGACCACACCCCCTCCTAATATACTGTATTTCAAGTTATTCCGAAAGAAAAGTAAAAGTTTGAGAAGATAGAGCAAACAACTGAAGAACATCCTCTCCCCGCTGTGATCAGGCCTTTGAATGGACATTGATAGTATTAAGTTGATATTTAACTACAACATAGCTCAGATTACATTACACTATAACCAACTTATTCTGATTCCCTTCTCTATGTGCAACATTCTCTGCCTCTATTCCCCTCGCTGAAAAAAATACATTTCGTTTCATATTTATATACGTGACCATAATAAAAATTGAAAATCAAAATCAGTTCGATTACAATTTAGTTACCTCTTAAAAAAATCGAAAGGAAGGTCTTAAAGGACTGTTTGAATTAAGGCTGGCAATGAAAAACAAACTTTCAAGACAGTTACTTATACATGAAATTCTAACTACTAATAGGGCGAACTGTTGGATGAATGACAACCAGGTTGCCGTCTAATTAGCGCGTGTATTGTTTTAATTTCGGATTTCTGCACGTAATATCAATTGAACGAATCATTTAATTGTACTCTTAGACTCACCTTCAAAACAAATATAGTTCGCCTTTGTGGAAACTGCCCAGAGTAAGGTTCTACTTACGCCCCAAAGCAAATTCGAAACAACTGATGTCACCGTTCATGTTGATGGCATGTCGAAAGCCAAATCAAGTTGTGTCTAAGGCGCACATGTACTGAATCAACAATTCGTTCATGTTATGGTAAATGAAACAACTTTAAAAAATCATCCGTTACAGCAGTACGCCATTCATTTAAAATGCCAATAATATGCTTGCTTGCTGCAGATATTTCAAAGTTGGGAAGTGATCTGAAGTATCAAGGCAAGTATTTTATATATTTGCACATTTTTGGAAAGTAGTGTATTCACTTCCCTGGGTTTCTTCGGCAACATTCTAGAAAACATGATTTCGATTTTCAACTTTTATTTATTATTGTCACATCAATACACATGCAGCGAAATGTATTGTTTTTTCATCGTCCGGTATACAAACAGAGCCTGCCATACATAGAGAAGAAAGGAGAATGCGCCGGATATATTGCAATATAGTCTTAGCTAGCGTGTAGATAAATATCAACATAGTACGAGCAAGGTCCATTCAAAAGTCTGAGCGCAGCGGGGAAGAAGTTTTTCTTCAGTTGTTTGCTGCATGTGCTCAGGCTTTTGCGTTTTCTTTTTCTCTGGAATAACTTCGGATAGCGCATGTCAGGGGAGGGTGTTGACTTTGATTATGCTGGTTGCTTCCTTCAAGGCAGCGGATAGTGTGGAGAGAGTCACGGGGTGGGAAGCTGTATTGCGTGGCGAAGAGTAGTTTCGTACATTTCATAACAGACATCCAAATATGTGCGGGTTAGATTTGTAGGCCATGTGAAATTTTCGCTCATTGCCAGGGGGACAAGCTCGCGTAAATGCATGGGATTATGGGGATGGAGATAGGATGGGATTCTGATCTGTGCAGACATGATGGACTGAACAATCTCCTTCTACACTGAAGGATCATGCGATTTTATAAAATCAGCTGTGCTGGAACGTTGGGAAGATATTGCCATGATTTTCCGGAATTCAGAAGACAAGTCGCAACTTTCGTGCTACTTAGGGATATTCAGGGATCACATCAGGAAGCTATGCATTGAAAATCGTGCAGTGCAAATTTATAACTGCTTGTACCAATGAGCAGAAAATGACAATATTCTAACTCAAACTTGCCTTTTCCGGATGACAAGATCCCTGAGAATATTGCAGCAGCTTAATGCTAAAATACTGGTTGAGGATAATCAAGTTGACAAATTTCTTTCAATGGGCTGTTCCATTTTCTTCAGTGTCATGTTCCTTAACAGGGCAGCTGTTTGATTCTGTAACATACATGTTCAAATAAAAGCTTTTTTGATATGTTTTCTTTCTTCTTAGTGTTAAGTATGAATGCAGAAGTGTTGTTCTTTTGGAAATAAGTGCACAATACGTAGACAAAAATAAATCGCCTCTGTTATTCAGCTTGTTTTATTAAGATACTAATTATTATCTCAGATGTGCAATGTGAGCGTTCATGCAGTGGTGAATAAAACAAAGTGTGTTCGCCTCATGAGCTTTTTTTTTCAAAATAATCTGCTACTAACAGATTAATGCTCCCTTTAGTGACGAGAGGTGGGACACACTCAAGCATCTTTCATCAGCTTTGTATTACAACACGCAATACTTTGTGACAACCTTGTAACATTTTAAATTTGAATTAAAAATTGTCAAGAGCAACCTTAAGCCCTTGAACCAACAGTCCATGTGTTCAAGATGACGATTAATTAAATTCAATTCAACACTGCCGTAGAGTTCCTGCAGTGCATGTGCACGCCATTCGGCCATTATAGCTGCACCAAGAATCCTACCCACGCCCTATCCTTGAATGCCCAGAAATTTACCCTTCTAATTGCATTGACACCAAGAAAATCATTTAGCATGGATAATCAACAACACCCGTCTATGTCTTCCGCGTGGGAAGAACGAATGAAAGAGCACCTGGAGGATGGTGTAGAATTCAACACGGGTGCCTGCCACATTGAGGCAGCAGAGCTAACCACTGCGCCACTCTCCCATCCCTTCTAGACATTATTTTCCGTGTATCAACTGGCAGAGTGTAACAATAGACGGAGATGAATACAATCAGCAGATTAGAAGATGGCATGAAAGAAACCTAAGTTGTGAAATGAAGAAAATCCAAACTCCGTGTGGATCCGAAAGTCATAGGTGTGATATCAAATTATTATTGTCCCATCTCTGTTCAATATAGAGAAGAATAATGCAGGTACAGAAAACAGGGAAGGGTCTGCTATACAAGTGAAACATAATGTCATTGGAACTCGGAAGTGTTCACGGTTCCAACAAACTTTAAGGTTAGACAT
Organism: Sphyrna mokarran; assembly: GCA_024679065.1. NCBI lineage: Eukaryota > Metazoa > Chordata > Chondrichthyes > Carcharhiniformes > Carcharhinidae > Sphyrna > Sphyrna mokarran. The sequence continues at coordinate 8,907,692 of JAGIQG010000016.1, read as the reverse complement.
ACAAAGACAAAGCTGCTTCGGGGTAAAAAGGAAGGATCAAGTATGAGATGCGACGCTCATTTGCTAATCGCTTCTAGCTACAGTAGAGCTGCCAGAAAACTTTTTGAAAAATAATATGGTAACATTACTCATAAAGGGAATTATGGATACTCAAAGCAATTGATTGCAAGTCAATGATATAAGAATATAAGAACATAAGAAATAGGAGCAGGAGTAAGCCATCCAGTCCGTCGAGCCTGCCCTGCCATTCAATAATATCATGGCTGATCTGTCGTGGTTCAGTACCACTTTCCCGCTTTCTCCCCGTAACTCTTAATTCCCTTGTCAATCAAAAACCTATCCACTCTTCACTTGAATATATTCAGTGAGTAAGCCTCCACCACTTCATCAGGCAGAGAATTCCAAAGATTCACCATCCTTTGCGAAAGAAATTCCTCCTCAACTCTCATCTGACTCCCCCCCCCCCTCTAATCTTGAGGCTGTGCCCTTTAGTCCTGCTATCTTTGCTATGTGGGAAGAGTCTCTCAACCTCTACCCTATCCATCCCCTTCATTATGTTATACGTCTCTATAAGATCCCATCTCAGCCTTCTAAACTTCAAAATAACCGAGCCTATTCAGTCTCTCTTCATAATCCAATGCCCTCATCTCCGGTATCAGCCTAGTAAACCATCTCTTCGCCTCCTCCAAGGCCAATATACCCTTCCTCGAATGCGGCGACCAAAACTGCATACAGTACTCCAGCTGCGGCCTCACCAGTACCCTATACAGCTGCAAAAGTACGACTCTACTTTTATATTCTATCCCCTTAGCTATAAAGGCTAAAGTCACATTCGCCTTCTTAATCACCTGCTGCACCTGCATACTGTGTTTTTGCGATTCGTGCACAAGGACCTCCAGGTCCATCTGCACCGTCGCTTGCTTCAGCTTTTCGACATTTAAATAGTAACCCTTCCTACCATTACTCCAAAGTGAATAACCTCACACTTGGACCGTACTTGAAGTACTGAATTAAGATCTGCTCATACTACTTCAGGTAGATTGCAAGTACACTTGACACAGCAAAGGGGCGATAAAGAGTAATGAGTCAGATAAAACAAAGCTGGGGTTAGGATGGTAATTAGAGAGATGGGACATTTTGTATGTGACTGAATAAAAATGATTGGGGAGTCAAGATCGGGCAAAGTATATAGAGATAATTGTTGAGAAGCTATTACAATTAACCGGACAATCAAGAACTAGGTGGTGCAGCTGCAAATGAAATACTCAGAAAGTGAAACTACCTTCCAAATAGTGGTGTGCGCCAGGCTGTAACCTCCTCAATGGGAGTTGTAGGTATATTCAAGTAAAGTATTCATCATGATTCGGATTTCTCCCTGAGAATAGCCGATATGCAATGAGGTGACACAATAGAAATAAAATAAAATCTCTTTCAGGTAGCAGTTGCAGTCCAGATAGACTACATTGCCATCTTACGCACCTTTAAGATCCTCTGATTCTGTTGATGCGTGTTTGACTCATTTTGCCTCTATGTACCTGAAAGGCTTTATCTCACTTCACTATCTGCTGCTCGGTGTTTAGGAAGGCTCCATTTATGTCCCCCTTTTTGTGTCGCTCATTTATAGGATACGTCAATAATTGCTCATCGCCAGCCCCATTGAAAAGATGAAGCTGAATTAAATTATCCATCCACTACTGCTCACCTCCTCACCTCTTGTTAAAGCACCCACATTGTTGTCAGAAACGGAATTTCACGATTTTTGTATAACGATTGCAAAGACAGCGTTGCGTTCCCCAGTGAAAATGGCGAGTGGGGGACATATCGACAATCAGCAGAACGATAGTGCCCAGAGTTGCAGCATACATTTCCGTTACTCTTTAGCTGGCAGCAAACGTGCTGTTAGAAGATGCTGATGAAGGATTCACGTTGATTTCCTGGGGAACCCCAATTGGTCAGAAACAATTTTGCAAGTGTTTGTCGCGGGGAGCAGAGATAAAATAATTATGAAAGAGGGACTAAAGGGACGGGCCGCTTTGTCCATGATGGTTCCGAGCTTCACCAGCCTCCTTGAAGATTCAATCATCCGTAGAGCAGGGTAGAATACCGTCACTCTCCTGACATGTGCCTCGTAAATGCTGGACTGGATGACGGAGTCAAAAGTTGAGATATACCCGCAGTGTTCTTATCTTTTACTTGCTAATTTCACCATAATATCTAGAATTTGCACATCAAAAGTAACCCCGAAAAGTTGATATTGCAGAATTCAACAACAGTAATCCATTGAATTCCAACGGGGCAAATTTTGGATTTTACTTCCGGCGTTGATTTCATTAATTGATACTTGCATGTTCAGGAAATGTATGAAAAAAAAACATGCTTCGATATATCGTTATGAAGGAATTAGTGAGCCTGGGCGATATGAACTGCAGGGTTCACGGTGCACAATTGATAGCTCGAAAGGCTTTCTCATGCAATGCAGAAACTATTTGATTCTATGATTGTGTAGCTGAACAACACTTTGCACATTTCCCTCAAACCTACATAATCATTGACTATTGCATAATTGGAGCATCGACTGCTGCAACAACTGGTGAGTCGCGAACCGTGCTTAACATTAACAAGTCATCGCCATTCTGGCTTCAGTATAAATGGTAACCACTGATCATGCAGCTTCAGGTGGTTGGCTTATTGCATGCTCTTTTTAATCATTTGCCAACGTTCAGAAACTGACACAATTCACCTCCAGTCACAAAAATGAAATTCATTTCTGCCAGGGAGATCTTAATTCAGATGTTCCTCATGATTCTCATTGACTAAAGCTGAGCGAAGTCTCGAAGTTGCCATGTCGTTCAAACCTTTGCTTATGGTCAAGTTCCATTACTCTCATCTCATCTCTGGAATTATTTTATTTAAACCTTCGATCTATTATTTTCCTGAGCCCAGAGCAGTGCGTCACTTGTGGACCCCAAAATTAATATCATTTAAAATAATGGCTAAACAAGCGGCTTTGGATTGTCTTTCTGATGCCTGCCATCACTTCGCTGCTGATGCAAACTAAGCCGATGACACAATATTTGTTTCGCTTTTCGATTTCGTTTTTTTTTAGTGCAGCGCGTGGTTAGATGTCAGAACGTGGTTAGAACGGTGGTTAGATGTCAGCCGTGTTTTTTTTTTTGCTATATTGGAACAGAATAGCTAAGGAGTCAGGAAATTTGGAGCACATGCTCTCTGTCCTGTTTTAGATATATTGTCAGAACACGCAGTAATTAATCATCTACCCATGTGCTGATGTCATGTGCAGTGAAGCAAATTACTGGTCGATTAGGAATAGTGGCGCTCCAGAGAAGACATAGTTTCATAATCCACACTGTATCTTTGCCTTTTGCACGCTTCACTAAACAATCTTGATACTTTGGATCGGAGCTAACGAAAACGTTGTTATTACACTCAGCAACGAGGTTACAGATTTCAGTTGAGTATCATTCTGCTGCACCACAAAATCGACAGCACCTCCTGAGTACCCGGTTTTCAGTTGCTAGACCTATTTGTAATGGATCCATGTTATCGTAGTGTCAGTGCTACATAATAGAATAAATGTACCCACAATGTGAAGATTGGTCTCCTCAAGAAAAATGTGCACTCATCACTCCTGCCAATGCTGTAACGACAGATTTATCTGTGACAGACAGGTTGTTGAGGAGTACGTAACTCAATAATGTTCTTACCCGCATCATCTGCTGCAGACACTATCTATTAATTATGTTATTTGGAACATGACCACTACGTCTGTTTAGGAACTGCTATGCAACTCCTGGTATTGGGCAATGGATACTCAGTTTTGAGTAATTTCTGTGTCTTCGCTTGCGTCCACGAAATAGTACTCAACATGGATTATTGCAGATTCATCGTCTGAGAGCACATGTTCCTCAGCAGAAAATTAGATCTGCTCTTATAAGGTTTGACATGGTTCATACGTCACATTGATGACGACAAAGGCAGCACTTCGAACGATTGCATAAAATCCTTCTTGGCCTGCAGTGAAATGTGGGTCACAAGACGTGAGAACGGACGTTTTCCTTTCCTGAAGGCGATTACAGATGCAAAACCGGATAAATCACAACTATATAATTACTTGACAATAAGCAACTCTCAATCATTCCCTAGCTTATTTAGGGGAATGATCAGTCGTCGTCGCTTTGTGTTAACTCTGGCTGTATTCAATATCTGATGTAATCCCCTATGTAGTACGTGAGATGTCCGTGGTTTATTGAGATATCTGACCTTCATCACTGGTGGCGTTGTTGTCACAAACTCCATAATAATCTGAACTATCTTCCGTACCAAATTGTTCACACACACAAAGTGCTTTCAGGGGGCGGTGACAACTGTGAATGCTCTACAATATCGCATTCACAGTTCTGACATGCCCGAATTAGACTAATTCAAGAATACAACATTCCATGCTGATGTCGCAGACGACTTCATTCTATTCGTCTGAAGTTATCTCCAGAATAAACAAAAATGTGCACGTCATGAGAGGAAAATGCCAGGGTCTGTTCTTACGAATTTGTACTTCAGTTAGCCACGTCCCATGTGCTTCCTTCAAGTTCTGAAACGCTGTTTAAACCAGTAACTTCAAGGACTTTATTTTCAATCATATCATTACAAAACATATATTAACTGAGTGTTGAAAAAGCATATTCCTGTAACAGCTCACGTTAATTAGTTTAAATATTGAAAATTATTCTTGAATAACAAATTGAAGGATGAATACAATAAAATCGCAACTGACCATATTCGTTTGACTGATTATGGCAGTGTAATATTCCAGGCCTCTTTAATGAAAACAACATTCTTGCTCATCGATTGTAAGCTACATCAATTCTTGTTGAAGGCGCATCTTCTCCTTCGAATCTAACTCATGATTTGTGTGCATTTATTCTCAATAGTCAACAGTCCCTTCAAGCATTTTTTTTCGTTTGTTTTTGCTCAAACGTGATATTTATGATGTTGTCGCCGTGTTTTGATTTTTCCTCCCCAAGTGCAATCGAACATTGCACGGGAAATTTCAATACTCGCAATCAAACACCTGCATCTTACCTGTAACACCAGTCTTATTTTTGTTTAGAACCAAGCCATGCAGAAAGCCACATTGTCCAAATGTGTTTTGTGTGCCTGTTCTTCTTGTGTGCCGAAGATCTGTCTGAATTTTTATTGTCTAAGTTGTCATGCAGTATAACACTTACTTGGTTTGCTATGTACTCGTACAATCAGCAGTGTTTTGCAGTGTTCTGTTTTCTTTTTCTGAGGAGGTCAATATAGTTCATCTTCAAGTGATCACAATCAATTCGCAAAATATTCCAGGTTTAACCTAGACAGAGTATATGTTTCGTTCTTAATACTGAACTAAGTGTCTCACGTCACGTGGCTGTGGCAATGTTAACTGATTTTGCAACTACACTTGCCAAAAATATATCACATCTGACATTGAGCCTGGTAAACAATAGATCGGGTGTCATTTGTTTTCAATAGCGAGAGGAGAAACGTCTACATCGTTTTACTTCTTTATTAATTTTCAGAAACTCATAATTTGGAAGTTTGTCTCCTTGACAAAAGTAAGGACAATCACAAGACGGATTGTTTTACTTATCATGTAAACAACTTATCTTAATACAAGTACACATGCATCAATCACATATATTTACTTTAAATGAAGTTTTGTGACGATTCAGACGATTGTTTGGTTAATTTATTAGTGCCACAAGTAGGCTTATATAAATATTGCAATGACGTTATAGTGGAAATCCCTTAGTCGCCACATTTTTTTCTGCCTGTTCCAGTACACTGAGAGAGAATTTGTATGGCCAATGCACCAAGCAGCACATCTTTTTGAATGTGGGAGGAAACCGGACAACTTGAAGCAAATCAACGTCGACTTGCAGAGAACGTCCATGCCCAGACAGTGGCCGAAAACGGAACCAAACCTTCGTCCCCAGCACTGTGTAACAGCAATCGTAACCACACTGCTACCGTGCCTCTTTAGTGACGTAACTTTTCGAAACAATGATTGAATCTGATTCATTGGCTCACAGGTATGTTCAACTGTTTGATTATTGTCACCTTCACTTGATTGTTTGTTATTTTTGACGTGAGCCTTGAGTTCAATGTCTCCCATCTTAAATATATAGGTAATATAATGACTGACAGAGTATGGTGGTTACATAGAACATTGAACACAAAACACTACAGCACAAACAGGCCTTTCGGCCTACATGTTGTGCCGATCATATCTATACATAACAGGCCATAGAACTATCTGCAACTCCCAATCCCATTAAATCCCATGTACTCATCCAGAAGTCTCTTAAAAGACCCCAGCGAATTCGCCTCTACCACCACTGACGCCAACTGATTCCATTCACTCACCACCCTCTGAATGAAAAAACTTACCTCTAACATCTCCTCTGTACTTGTCCCCCAGCACCTTAAACCTGTCTGCTCTTGTAAGACCATTTTAGCCCTGGGAAATAGCCTCCGAGAATCCACTGTATCCATTCTTCTCAACATCTTATGAACCTCTATCAGGTCGCCTCTCTACCTTCGTCTCTCTAGGGAGAAACGACCAAGCTCCCTCAACCTATCTTCATTAGGCATGTCCCCCAATCCAGGCAACATCCTTGTAAATCTCCTCTGCACCCTCTCAATAGCTTCCGCATCCTTCCATTAGTGAGGCGACAAGAACTGCACGCTGGGGTCTAACAAGGGTCTTATAAAGTTGCAGCATTACCCCCCGACTCCTAAAGTCAATCCCTTTATTAATGAAGGCCAGTACACGATATGCCTTCTTGACTATATCCTCCTCTTGCGGGGCAGATTTAAGAGTTCTATGGAGCCAGACCCCAAGATCCTTCTGCTGCTCAACATATAATACTGCTTCATCCCATTGGTCCTGCGAAAATGGCCCACCACACATTTATCCGCGCTGAAGTCCATCTGCCACTTCTCCGCCCAGTCTTGCATCCTATCTATGTCTCGCTGCAACTTCAGACATCCCACCAGACTATCCACAACTCCATCAACCTTCGTATCGTCGGCGAACTTACTAACCCATCCCTCCACTTCCTCATCCAGGTCATTTATGAAAATGACAAACAGCAAGGGTTCTAGAATAGATCCCTGGGGCACTCCACTGATGACTTCGTTAAATGAGCGTTGTGTTATTACTTGTATTAGGGTAAATGTTTCTTGGCCGCACTGTTTTCAAAATAGTTGCCCCTGATCTGCCCATTGTATATTAGCAGAAAAGAATCGTATGCAATTTGTTGGAGAAAAAACTTCTTACGAATGTTTAAAAATAAGAATATTAGACCATTTGATTTTGAGCATTGTATTATACCAGTATTCAGTAATGCCTGAAAGTTTCATTCAATTAATTTGTATTTCAGAGGCATTATCCGTTTCTCTTTACTCCGTGAGCGTCCAGAAGAATGCTAATTGGAGCATCGAGTATTCTGAAAGCTGGATCCAGAAGGAAAATATAAATTGATTCATATAAAATGCTCAGAGTTGTTTCAGTAAGCAAGTTGCAAAAAAATGATCGTATGTTGTTTTGCTACGATTTTCCCTCCATGACCTTGACAAATTCATGTAGGAACACAACTTCTCAGTATGTACACTCGCAAACGTTTTGGAATGGTCTGTTTTGGATATATTCCAGAACATTCATGGACACTGCTGCACCTCTGGGCCAAATTTACAAACCCGACAATAGGGCGGCATTCCTTCGATTACATGCAGCAAAAATTAATAGGTATGTTACGCCGAGTTACATGCTTATCTTTACACGGTGATGAGCACTCAATGCAAAAATCAAATCGGGCCTTCACATCAGTTGTTTTTAAAAAAAAGACTGCATTTTTTAAACATGCAGTTTAAAAAAAAAAAAATAGCTCTTCTGCGTAATGCAAACAATGCAAAGTTCCAGAGAATACATAGAAGAAAATGAAAGAATGAAAGAAATAAAAAAAAACAGACAGACGAGTTTTTTTTTTCCTCTGCACTCGAATAATCAAGCAACAAACGTGTCACTTAGTTCTAATTTTGCTTCTTATGCTTCATGCTATATGCGTGCTTCTTTCCATTCTAACGGTGTAATGAAGTCCTTCTGATTGGTGTCATTGCAATTTCATGTTTGTCAAAAGATGTTAGACTTCTCTATTCGTAGCAGCAACTTGCATTACCCAAAACGTCCTTAAAATACAATCCAGCACGAACAATTTGGCGCGTTCACTGAATATTTATATTTCTCTTTCATTTTATTTGGTTTGATTTCCAATCATCAGATCTATTTGAATGCAGTTTTAAAAAAAACACAGTTTTAGCTCTTGTCCGTAATGCAAACAAAGCAAACTTCCCCAGGATACATAGAGAAATATGAAAGAATAGTGTGCAATATGTAGTTTTACATTTAATGCTAGAGTATAGAGACAAAAAAAAAGATAAGTCCTTTCAAAAGTCTGATTGCTGCAGGGAAGAAGTTGTTTTTGATTCGGTTTCTACATGGTCTCTGAGTTGCCATGATATCACTGATTACCAAGTACCTGTCTATCATCAATATATTCAGTCTGTTTCTTCACCTCAATAAATAATATGTTTGATAAAACGCCGTGATTCTTCGATCGATCGTTGTCATGTTCCAATCGACGCTCAATACTAAAATGCAATCATTTTTACATTATTTTTATCGTTTTTAATTACTCAGATCCAGTAATGAATTCAGTTACAAACAACAACAATCAACATCTACGAGTACTTCATTACCTTATGCACTATTGAGTGGATGTTTCTTGAAATTGATACATGATGTATTTATTACATTTCCTTCATTTCGCATTTTGATTATTGTTAAATTACACACTACTGACTGTTAGAAAAATACAGTTTTACTTTAATTACACCATGTTGAATTTATCTAGGCATATTACATTGTTTCAATGTTCCATTGTTACATTTATTAATTGTAGTGCACTTCGCTTTTATTAAATAGGTTATTGTTTAACTTATTAAAGTTGTTTAACATAAAAATTCATGCTGCATCCCACGAGTTTTATCTAACTGGCCCAAAAGTTCAAAAGGCATCCATCACAGAATGTCAAAAAAAAAACACGCATTGGAAATGTTATTTGATCACTTCTGCGACAAGCACGATGAAAAAAAAATAAGTGTAAGTTTGATCGGATCTTATGCTGGCATGCATGGATTTCTGCTGAAGAATGAATTTCCCACTTATGTCACTTAGAACTGCGATACAATTGCAAAGTGTAATGTCCACATGTCCTACTAACATTAATACCAAATCTCACGTTGTTTGTCTAACACTTCCCGTGCGTGTCGTGTTCCCTTACTCTGGGAAAAGAAAAAATAAATTGTGATCAATGTCTCTGTGATTTCAACTTTCTCTCAGTACTTGTTCACAACTCCGCTACTATAGGCCCACGATTTATTTAGGGCACATAGCAATTATGCATGCATTTAAATGTATTCCAAACGAACAAAAGTCTGTGACACTGATGCAGATTTTAGCAATTTTTGGTAGTAGTTTATGGCGTTCAAAAACAGGTCTTAGGCACAGACAAATATAAATATTTTAGTATTTTTTAGTCCATTTATCCAAACAACCCATAGACTGCTCTTCCTCACAAGCTGTCCATGCTGACATTACGTTCTTCCTTTGAAAGGGAGTATGCTGCTTTCAACAATAATATTAAATTCAAATTGAATTATTCTCTATCATTCTTCTCTATTAGATGCCTGTGTCATTTCTACACTTTGGTATAAAAAAATACGGTTATCTATTGCATATTACTTCGTTTCAAAGAACGTTCACACATGACTTCTACAAACTAATTATCAGACTGCTATTGCCAAAATGACGTTTCTTCGGAAAGAGTCTGCACTACCCATAGACTCATCAACTTCTGGAGAAAGAAATGTGCTAAGGGAAGATGAGAAATGCTCCCAGTCAGCAAAGGCGCTTTTGTATTAAAACTATGGTTGATGGAGTGTGGCGACATCATCTTCCAACTTTGTTCACTGTTCCCCTAATATTAGTTAGCCTGAACCTGAAAAAAAGTTTTCCATTTTGGCAGGAATAAAATCAGTGAGAGGTGCATCAATTTCCGCTTTTATCTAAGTTCGAATGATAATTGTACTTCCCGACAAATAAAGATTAAGGCAACATGTCACTTAATCATAATATGATCAAATTTTACAATACTGGAGTTCAACATTTTGTCACTCTGTCCTATGTCATATTCTCGGAAAACCATTCAAATATTTTAACATTCTGATTGCGTGCTTCTTTGCTCACTCCAGCGTGTTTTACATCTGATTTATCCCGAATTATGCATTTAATTTCCTTTCCGTATTTAATTTTCAACTGTCTACAGAACCATTCCAGATAGAGCCATCTGATAGTAAGTAAATGGCATCGGATGAATTCCACATTCAATAACAATCCAATATTTTTTTATCGAGATAGAGGGATACAACGTGGACTGTATAGGCACTGGCATTGCAGAATACAAACAAAACCAATATATTCTGTTTGTTTAATCCAGCATACAAATCATGTAGTTTTGTGAGGCAAAAACTGAACAAAATTGATGCCGGTTGGCCAAGCGGATGTTTTGATCTCCAACATCCCATTACCATGATTTGCATTCACAACTGTTCAGAAATCTGCAGTTTAGTCAACGTAAAAATGGGAATATAGTCATGTATTTCAACAGTAATGTATTTACTTTTCTTGCAGATGACAAATTAATTGACGGTAAAATGGTTATTTTCTTGTTTCTTTCTACGTTACTGCAGCATATTGTTTCGAAAGTTTTGCTCTGCTGGCATTCAGGTAGCTTCACACAAGATTTGGGAGCTGTCCCAAAAGAAGTCGATTTGTAGACCATAACCTTCCTTCTTAATTTCAATTTAATCTATCATGAATGTCCTACTCTAGGTATATGCTTGCCACATTTAATGTAATGACTTTGCAATACTATCGTTTGGTTGTCTCCCTCATGAAAACACATAAAGATAGTCCTTTGCGCTGGTTGAACAAGTGCTCAATATTGAGGATTTCGTCAAGATGGTATCATATAGAATTTATAAACCAAAGTTGCCCTTCCTTGGCGCTTTGTTTGTTATTTTCCTTTGCATTCTGATTTGATTTTTATAATATTTGAATTGCTATTGTCACATGTATTAATAGGCAGTGAAAATTATTTTTCTTACATATGTGCAGACAAAGCATACCGTTCGTAGGAAGGAATGGAGACTGCAGAATGTATTGTTAGAAAATTAGCTAGGTTGATGAGAAAGGTGAACTTAATGCGAGGCAAGTCCTCTCAAACGTCCGATGACCGCAGGGAAGAAGCTGTTCTTTTTTTGTGTGTGTGACCTGGTATATGACTTTGGGTTTTTGAATCTTTTTTTTCCCGACTAAAGAAGCTGGAAGCAGTATGTCCGGGGTGGGTTGGATCATTAATTATTTCCGCTGATTTTCAGAGGCGGTGGGAAGAGCAGACAGAGAAAATAAATTGAAAGCTAGTTTGGGTGATGGACCGGGATTCATTCGCAAGCCTCTGTAGTTTCTTGCGGTCTTGGGTGGAGCAGGAGCCAAGCCAATCGGTGACATAACAAGAAGTAATGCCCTCTATCATGCATTTGTAAAAGTTTATGAGTGACCTGATTATTCAATCCGTGCCGTTATGAAGCAAAAAAATTGCAGCAATTATAAATGGAATGAGAATTATAATTAACAGGAAATATCCACGTGTTTTCTATTAAAATCACAAATAATAGCTATCTTGGGTTCATACTGCAAAACTAGTTTAGTTTGTTTTGATTGCACGATGTCATAAAAGCATACCAACGCAATTGCATACAGTTTTTTTTGAAAACTTGACATAGTAATGTCGATACAGCAATGTTTTCACTATGTTTGTATGTTCTGCACCATTTCAGTAAAATAAACTCATTGACATATTATTATGTCAAAATACCTTTGCGCATGAATAAATATTTAGCAACCATTTAAATTTCAATTCCTTCTTTACTCATTGATCAGAAATGTTGATATCAGATGAAATGAATCCTCTAACTCATTTCGGTACAAATAGTAAATAATCTTGTTGATATAATCTGAGGGAACTTGTGAATTGGACCATTGCATCGAAAACAAACACGAGCTTGCGCAAAATTATGCAAATACTTAGAAAGGGAACAAAATAGCTTGAATATTGAGCGTGCTTGCACCCATGAAAACAAATACATAAAGGCAAAATAATATGCAGAAGCAATGGAAGCGATAATAGCAAACATGAAATTTTTCAAAAGCGAGTGATGGCATTGAGATATAAAAAGGTACAGTTTGAACTAGCATAGATAATTACACACATTGAATGTCCAGAATAGCAAACAGAAGATGAGAAATCAAATTGATTTTTTTTAAGTGACATGCTTTTTTTTCAGGTGAATGAATCGATTTGGTTAAAAAAGGAATATAATACATGCTTCTAATTCCTCTGATGACCAGTGGTCTGTAGGTTAGGTTGAATCACCATTATAAAGTGTTCTTAAGTGTCAGCGGGATTAACAAGGTAAATATGTGGGATTACAGGGAGAGGGTCTGCTTGTGTTTGTTGTCGATTAAAGTACTACGTGCGGAATTACCACTTTCTGAACTGTTCTATTCTATTCTACTCTATTCCATTCTATTCTATTCTATTCTATTTTATTCTATTCTATTCTATTGTAATCCAATCTATTATTTTCTGTCCTATATAGGCGATAAAATTATCTCTATTACGCAAATCCAGAAATGGGACAAATTGCAACGCATTGTGTCTTTAATTGTGCCCAGTCAATAGTTGATTGAAGAAACATAAAGATATTTCAACAGTTGTAATGAAAGTTGAAGCTGTCCCTATCACTCTGCTATTTTGCAGCAAAATTAAGAGTTAATTCCACACAACATTGACTCCAATAATTATTTCACTGTTCCCTTTGAAACAGCAGAAACTTCGGCATCACCCAAGACAATGCCTCTAATCATCAGAGCGCAATTAACAACCAACCAAAAATCTACATTTTGGAAGCAGACGGGCAGATAATTTCCAAATACGGCAGGCGATCTGGTGAAGATCCATCCTGCTATACTAGGTGCATGATTAGGATAGATCTAAGATTTCAATCCTCCAGTATTGCTGAAAAATCACAAATTTGCATTTCCTTCCAGAATGTTGCATGCAGGTGATCTAACATCAACTTTCAGTCTAATACAATCTTGGTCTAGGTTTCGGAATATTTTGAGTCAGACTTTTGGTTCTATATATGATTGTGTCAATTTATTTGAATATGACGGAGATGGGATTTTGTAGCCAATTTTCTTCAGTGACATTCCATTGGCGTTTGGAAAAGCTGAAGTCCTTTAACTGGTACAGCATTTCCAGACTGTTCATTTCACGAAAGACCAATGCTTGTATTGCAGGACAAGTTCGTTTTCCGGTCAATTGCACTTCCAAACTAATTGACTCTGGGAGATTCAACGATGTAGAACATGCTGTTTTTCGATTGCAGCTGATTATTTTTGTTGAGACGACTATGCAACAAACGTTGCTTGTCATTGCTCAACTCATGCCTGGATATTGCACAGCTCTTGGATCATACCAAATTAAAGTTTATATTTGCAGAACAGATCTTGATAAAACAATTGAATATATAAGAATTTAAGAATAAATGGTTTCATTAAAATAAAAATCCTCTCCAGAAACAGGGACAATCTTCATGTCAGAATGTCCCGACGCCACCACAAAGAGGATCATTCGAACTCATTTCATATTGGTTTCAACTAGTCCTGGTATAGAACAGAATTCATTTTTTGCTCAGGTGCTTTGTTGTGACTATATGCAAACAAAGTTTCTTACTCGGCGTCTCACTGTCAATTCACGTAAAATTTCAACGGGTCTTTATAATATTGGGACAAGTCTATTGGATGCGTGGTAGCAAGGAATGAACTTAGTTTGAAACAGCATTATGATCCTTATATGTAGCATTAAACACGCCCCACTTACGTTTTCAGAACTTAGAACAGATCTTGAATACGCAGGTAAAAATGCATTAAAACATTGTTTGAATATGAAATTTGCCTTGGTCCCTGGATTACAATCTAAGAATGCAATTTCCCTTCAATGATACGGGCAAGGGATAAATGACGATCGGTGTAATTAGCTTGATATATTGTACACTTCCATTTGAGGTAATAATGCTACTGGCATTTCGCATCAGAAAATTCAGAAATTAAGCACTTCGACAAACTTGGCTGTGTGCCCAATATTGCAACAATAAATCAAATATGTACATGCTCATGTCGTTAAGTTAGAAATAATAATGGCAGCCACCAATATATGACGCACCACCTAATGGGGGAATACCAATTCTGAATCAACAGATATCCGTTAAATTAAACATGAAATTAATGTTGTTGCTTAACTTCATTCACTATAGTCCAGAATGACCATTAATGTTGTTTTTAACTGAGGACAATTGCTGGCGTCACTCTGCACGATAAATCAGCCGTCCAGCTGAGTGTGTACCATTCATCAAGTGTTGTTGTTGTTATGAATGTTATTGTATAAACACTAGAATGTTATGAAGAAAGGCATATGTCTTCATGTTTTATATTTTCATACGCATTGTTTTCTTAATGCTTAATTGTTGAGCCACCGTATCTCCTGCGATTTGCTTAACTATTATGGATCTATTTCACTGATAGACTGTGCATTCCCTGTCTAATGGTCTAATACCTCATCAGAAATCCCAAGATGATTTATGAGACGACTTTTTTTCAATTTTGACATAAATGTGAGTGAAGGATGTTATTAGTCATGTGTAGTTCAACTGACAAATTAGATATATGTCATCAAAAAGATTTTGCTCACAACACGGTTAAGTATAAAACTGACAAGATAAAACAGTTTTACTCTTAACAATGGAACTTCCACTGAACATGAAAACAAACATCTCTTCATTTCCAACGTTTCACTATGCAGTTCCAATGAAGCAACATGGATCTTATAAACTGAAACTACACCTTTAATCTATTTCATGTTTTCAGATACCTAATTTTATGTCTATTGGCCACACAAAGGCATTGCTAATATTATTCGTTGCAGCCGTCTGAGCTACTTATACACATTCAAACGTACCCACGAAAGAAAATGTTATGGGAAGTTAACTTAGTATTGCTCAGTGCTGTTGAGTTGGATGCAATCTTGTAACTGTACAAAGTATGCTTTTACAGCCTCCTTCTTCGATTTAGTTATTTGGTGAGGTAATTTGTGCGAACATGCGCTGGTTTAAGAAAACAAATATATTAGATTTCTAGTGAAGATGATATTTTTGTTTCCAGCTCTGTTTACAATGCAGAATTATTTAATCGAGGCAGATGACATGCCGAGAACGTCGATCAAAGACATCGGGTCTTTTGTTTTAAACTAAAAAAGAAATGCAGTTATATTTACGTTTTTAGTAGTCCACCGTGGTTTTGGAGTAGGAGTTATTCCAGAGTAAATGCATTGCAGCCTTAATGTTAGCCTTTTGTGTCACCAATAAACTAACCTTACACTTAAGCTGAACCAGAAATGGGTTTGATTGAGAAGAGTGCATCTTGTCCGAATGGGAGGACCAAGGGTTACAGAGGGAATAGATGTGACACTTTTGTTTTGTAAGCTGTCGCATTTGCTCACTCTCTCTTTCTCTCTGGAGATTGATTGACGGGAAATAGGTCCTGATTTCTAGAAAAGCTCTGGAACGTGGAGGACTATTAGCCTGCACGTAAGCTTGCTATCTGCTATCGGAACTTGAAGATGTGTTACTTCTGGGATGAACGCTGCTTACGTTGTAACAAAACGTGGTATGTTGGCATTTAACAATTATATATTAACTTATCAAAGCATTTCACTTGATTAAATTCTAATGATTTCTAGCATATTTAAACATTAAAAGATCAATCAGAAAAATGCAGGGGCCATGGTTCACTTCATGAAATATATTGGATTTTCTGATCTTGACGATACTATTTGCTCCGCCAAATATTAATAAGTCTACTCTCGCGTTTCATCAGCATTTGTGACAAACTGACAATCCAAAGTGCGGATCCTCCCATGTGGCTAATTGACTTTGTTTCTGGTAGGATGGCACTGTATTTTCTAAAAGCAGCTATTCGAGTTTTGTTATTTACTATTCTTTTATTTTTACTCCGGGTTTCGATATTGCATTATTTTTTCAAAACATATTGTGCTCGTTCCATTTCACTGTAAGTAGAATTATCCATGGGTGAACTCGGTGTCAGAAGGTAGTTATTCAGGCCTTTCCTCATTTGTTCGTTCTGGATTTAAAACAATGCCACAATTGTATCTGTGAGACACGTCGAAAATATTTCATAACCGTTCCTAAGCCCGAAAAAAAATAATAGTTCCACAAATATTTGAGTAGCAAAAGTTGGGTCCAGGAAAGAGAAAAAAAAAGTTTAAAAAAGTGGTCAAAATTAGAAAAAACATTTGAATAAAAAAAATCTGGTAACGCAACTATAGTCGAATTAGAAGTGATCCATTAAAAACTTCATTTTTGTTATGTTTTTAATTGGGTAATAGATCAGAACATTCCCAATCTACCAAATGGCGTGGATGGGGAAGGAAAGAAAACAATACGTTAGTTTTTTTTTCTCTATTTATTAATGTACATGTGAAAAATCATTGTAGATATAATGGAAATGAAACATGAACGAAAAGGACAATTACAAATCGTTATATCAATCGCAAATATAACTACAGATTTGATGGATTTTGAACTTTTTTGTTGAAATTGTGAATTCCTGACGAACAAATTGATAAGAAAATAACAACAATAACATATCATGCCCTCCCTCGAGCCTGTGACTCATTGCAATTAGATCACAGCTGATTTAAGAAGCTATACCAACTTAGCCCCACATAGCTACATTAACTTTTCCTGCTAATACGTGCAGAGTTCAATAAGATCACACATTATCCTCTTGACGTCGAGGGGAAAGAAAGCCTGTTTCGTTGAATATGCCTTCTTAAGCATAAAAGATTATTGTAAACAACATTTTGGAAGTCCATATATTAAAAAAAAAATCCACATGCATTTTTCTCTCCTCTGCTTTCTCCTTTCTCCACTGCCTTTATCATATCATCAGGAAATTCAGTCATGTTTCGTAGGTATTACCTACAGACCAGGAATCAATGGTACCTATCTCGGATAAACTTCATTTTAGAAGGTTTCTGTACCCGATTCTTGAGTATCAAATTCAATAATTTTCCCCAGCAGAAGAAGTATCTGCTATAAGCCTAAGAGTCAGCTATAAACCAATAGTGTTTCACTGTACAAAATAAAGTAATGCAAAAGCATAGACCTGTGAGGGACAGAAGCATTTCCCAACAATTAAAAGAAAGAACTCATTCAACAGATTATTTTATCTAGTTTTGGGTACATGAACTCCACCATTGCTTTCATTACCAATCGCCAAAGAGCTCCTGCTCAACGAGTCCTCCAGGGTGGCTAACCAGTTATTTCCCATCCAATCCTGGGATCCTCACACCCATTATCCTCCACGTCAGATTGCCATGATTTGTTTCCATTATGTGATCCACGACGTTAACTCTGTTTCATTCTCCACCTAGTCAGGTGATATCAGTGCCTCTCTCTTTCTTGTTGGCCATCGAAGTATTAATGAAGTTAATTCTTCATAAAAAAAATATACTTCAAGCAGGGCCGTCACTGCTTGTGCTTCCATTTTGCAATTAAAAATCTGATCGGCTTTTTTGTTTAGCCTCTTGGTGACGACTACCTTCACAGATTATTAGTGTGCATGGGCATCAGGATAGCATGTTCTCTTTGTTATTTTCTTCTGCCGACATCTCCCGGCAGAATAGGTGGACTTTTGGTTTGATTAGCAACTTTACAGAAGCCTGTCTCTGTTCTTGAAAAAAAAGCAATACTGATAACCTTTTGATGCTGTCTCCATACTTTGAATCAGCCTCGTGTCTGACATAAGGGCTACAACTTTTAGTGTGGATTTGCTCCTTTGTTGGGTTTTTGGTTTTGTTTAATTATTCATAAATTTGCGTATGTAGTGCTTAGCCTATTCTAAAGGCACCTACACAACGGTAGCACGAAATAAGCATGCTGTTACGCGTAGCATAGTTTTCTTATCAAGCAACGAATATAGTATGCACGCATCTATCATCTGTATTTTATCACATTTTTGCAAATTTGAGCAGCTTGCTCAGCTAATCTGATTGGCGATTATTAATACAGCGCCATGCAAATACATTATTCTCATTGTGTTTCTATAAATGAGCCAAATTCCCTGCTGGTAAATGAACTACACGCGTCTGTCACAAAAACATTCTGGATTCCGTGTAAGTTCAAAGATTGCTGAAGTCTCTCTGATATGTTATGCAATGTGGCGGACATGATCCGGTGTTCATCTATCCACAAAGACTGTGTGCTTATTAGTTTCAAAACATTGCCATAAATCGTCGTGCAAAATCCATTTTCGCCAGAACCCATCCATTACTTCGCCATTCCCAGTGGTGTACGGACGCTGCTGCTTGCGCTTTCTGGTTTTATTCACATATTCTGCACGTGTCTACGTTTTTTTTTCTCTCTCTGACCCCTTCAACGCCGGGCCACCAGACGAGGTTTCTCACTTACAGCTGTATCTATGAAGATTCCTATGTTTATTATGAAGTTATTGAGTGATAGGAAGTTAGGCGGGATTGGGATGATTACCCTGAATTACATAGGATTAGGCCGTTTTCTATGCTTACTTCGGGGTACTTATTTGCAAACGGATTCAAGTATTGTGCCAAATATTCTTGCATTCCCCCCTTTAATGGTAAATAGCTTCATTTCACCAAGGTTCCATACATTCTGAGTCTATGTCTTAACTATTTTTTTTTCGAAATGCGTAAGACATCCATAAAGTGTTAAGGCATAGCAACTTTGCCAATTTACAGTGGTTAGGGTAAGTTTGTGACTCAAGGCTTCTGAGTTGCCAATATATGTGCCTCGTATATGCTGCAGTCTACCCACATACGCACCTATTGTTAAGACCCATCACTGTATTCGAACTGACACTATGAGAGGAATTATTTTGTGTGCAACAAAAAAAAAAGTACCAACAGTGGTTTGAGATCTGGTCTGATGTTTAAATGGTGACCATACATATATTGATAGAATTCGTCACTGTAGAAACGATTGTCTAATAGTCTTTTCAATCTGGCGATGCATTCTATATAGATTTGCTGATGCCCATGAAGCATATGCAATTATGCTCTCCATCCCAGTGTTCCTTCTATGTGAAAGCCCTGAATTTATTCCAGAAGCCGTGGTATTGCACTTTTTGATCAACAGACTTTCCAAGTTGACATGATTAAACACGTTATCTGGCTACAATGGATGCTTCACCCTCTGACAAGTGTGTTTCTGTCTTTCATTCTATGCCCACTTCGGGTGATTTTTTTTCAACAAACTAAGTAGGAGTGTCAAGAAGGATGTTAAGGTTAAAATGGATTTTCTATATTAATTTACGAGGCAAAAGAACGATTGTAATGCTGTTGTATTCCTTGGAATTGGTGCTTTTTTCATCGTCCTGACCTTTTTTCTGAGCAGCATGTAGCATTTGTCAATACTATCCCCGAGATGCATCACTTCTGCATTTCTCTTTGTTTAGTCTGAATCTGGCTACTGAAATTTTTGTAAGGCGTCCTCTCAATGTTTGTGGTTTTCGTGGACAGTAACTCCTATGAATATGACATCATCAAAGTAAACAGTCCTGCTGCGTATTCCCTGCAACATGTATTTCATTGCACTTTAGAATATGGGGTATGCCAATGACACCTCAAACGTCAAACGAGAAGATTTGTACAGATTGTGTGCGTTTCATTCGGCGTATGCAATCTTGCTGATACCTCTATGTTATGTGTGAGTCACATGCAGATTTGTGAAGATCTGCCTCAGATACGTTCGCATTGTTCTTGTCTAATAGCGGTGTTGATTGTTTGTCGAAATGAGATGCTCTGCTCAGTTCCATTTTACAATTAGCAAATGGGTGAATTGTGTTGCTTGGCTTTGAAACTACAATTACTGCTGGTGCCTGCTCTGTAAAACTGGATAGATTGAATAACATCCAGCTCTTTTAGTCGGTTTATTATTTTTATATCTTTGCTCAGCGGGTTTAAGGGACATTAAAGAACTCAGTTTTGCATCCGTGGCTAGGTTTCTCTTATCTTTAACTAGATACTGTCTAGAGAATGTATAGGCATTTTCTTACGACGTCAGGGAAATCAGCAGTGCCAGTTTTAGAAAAGAAAGTCCATTAATTCAAGCTTCTTTTTTTTTAAAAAAAAGTCATTTCGCAATTTTCATGTGCAACTGCAAATGAAATCTGATTTTTTTTTTTGCTCATACAGAACTGGGGTTAAGGATACCTCAGTTATGTGTGATGGGGTTCTCCTGTATAATTTGCGAATCTTGCCTCAGTGTCGTTCATCTTGAATAATGAGGTATCCAATCGTAATATTGTTAACTTTTGCTCACCTCCTATTGATATTGCTGCACATGTGTCTACCTCCTTGAGGAATGGTTGTCTATACTCTTGGAGCTGTATTTGTTTCGGGGTCACATTTGGTGTGACAAAATTTAATCATACTAAATCCCTTACTTCAACCTAAACAATATAAGCTCTGCTTTGTGATTTGTTTGGAATTCAATGTGGGTGATGAACATTCTGCTTTTTTTTTGCCAACATTGCTTCAGAAGGCTCTCTGCTTACACACATGGTGCTGTTTTGCTGACCACCCCCTACACTGTAAGGCTCCCTCTTTTCCAGCAACAGGATTGCCTGGTTTCTTTGATTGCTCAATTTTCCTCGCACAAGAGTAAAATCACGAGTATGGCCAAATGCGGATCAAAGCCTGTGGCATGAGGCTCGCCCCACTGATGTTAACAATGCGCCTTTCCAGCAAATCTGTTTCTTTCTCCATATTTGAGAAAAGGTCAGTTCTAAGCTTACAAAAAAAAACTATGGTTGGAACTTTAAAAAGAATTCATAGAATTGCTAGATTATTTATGATACATACCGAATGGTCCCTCAACATTTCAGGTTTTGCTGGGACATATGCACAATGATCGCCATCATTCTTAGTCGTGTCAGAAATTCCATCAGCTCTTTACCTGCAAATCGAGTAATTGCATTGTACTTACGTTATTAGAAGATAATGGACGTTTAAAGATCAAAATAATTTGCAATATGTTTTTCAAATTCACTGAAACTATTGGAATGCCATATCGCTGGATACGTCAGAGTTTTACTAATACTAACTCTTATAATACCCGCTCATGCTCCTGTGAATTAGAAAAGCGTTTTTGGGTGTACCTCCTACTATTTTGTTAGCCTAAAGGAAATATCTAATTTTCTCACCTTATTGTGTCAAAACCTGCATCATATGGCTCCCATTTTCTCATCAAATGCATTGTAGAAATTGCACGACATATACTTAGCAGAATGTGATGAGGAACATTATTGAAACATATGTTTTACACTGTCAGAAATAGCGTAACAAGAAGTCAGTGTGAAGGAACAGTGTTTAAAAGTATAAACTAAAAAAATGCAAATCCACAAGCCTATGCTGAAAACAAACGAGTCCCAACCAAAACAATACAACAATGGATCCACGCCGGAATTTGCTTTATAAATAGTTCTGTAAAGGAACTCAAATTGTTGAGTTCATTACCAGTCTCCAGCAAGCTCATATTTAAGAAATGCTACATCAGTGATTTGCCTTGCAAGTCAGGGGGGCGATCACAGCGTGCTAACTGGTATAGAATTCCCTGGTTTTCTTCTTTCACTGTTCATAAAAGAAGTGAATTCTTATAACACATCTTTAAATATTTGGGGCAACTCCTCAATCTAGGAAAATTTGACAGTTTACAGTTAATTCATCTATACTGCCACACATGCTTCCTCCCAACACACCCCAGCCAAACCACACACCCCCTCCCCACCCCCCTCCCCCCCCCCCCCCCCCCCCACCCCCCCCCCCCCCCACCCCACCCCAACACACACACACACACACACACACACACACACGCATATACACAAACATCCTGTTATACTGTCGGATGGAAATCACATGTCATGGGGATTATTCACTCTTGTGTTGGACTTATTTTCTCTTTGTTGTTTAAATAATTTTTGATAGATCCTCTTTCCTTTCTACTGTTATTTTCTTCTCCACATCGCTCAGTCTAACATTGTCTACTATTGCAAAAAACATCTATACTATTTGTTAAACTCGTCTGTCATCCTCATGATGAATTACAATAATCACAATGTCTGCCCTTATTAAGTCAACGTTTCTCCTGACTAACCAATTACCCATTATGATACTGTTAATGTATTCTTATTGATTGCAGTATCCTTGGAAGTTTCTATTCATAATCACTTTTACTTGCTTGCAGGTGGTATGCACGGTCCTTTATTGGACTTTGTATCTTTCCGTTGCGTAGCATAGTACTGAATTTTGCATTGTTGTAACTCCATTTTAAAATGTTTAATTACTTATCAATTTTGTTGTCAGTGGCTGTTTATTTTATGTGAAGTTGTACCTTTCAATCTTCCTTTATGTAGTATAAATTAGTTCCTTATTGCGTTACATATTTATTTAAAATCCTCCAATGTTCTTCACTTCCTTCACCAATTACCATATATTCTGATTTTACTGCAGACAGTCTCAGTCTCTTGGTTTTTCCTTACCTGCATACAAAATTTAAGAAGCTAACTTTAGCTTTTTTTTTCCCAACGCAAGTTTACACTCTATCAAATTATAGTCACTATGTGATGAATGTTCGCAACTAAATCCAGCCCATTAAATGTTGATAAACCCCACTATGTTTGTTCCATTATTGCTCCCAAAACGTATTGATGTAGGAAAATATCTGGACACATTCCAAAATTTTCATTACCTTCCTGAGATGTAACTCTAAAAATCTGCCAACGTTAAAATCCCGTGTTACTGACCGTCAGCCTTTGCAAGTTGAGGTATGATTTCTGCACTTACAAAATCTGATATTTCAGAGCTGATTCTCGGAGCCTATTCAGAACGCCTAAAAACGTTCTGGATATTTTACTGCCCCGCCATTCCATCCATGAGGACTCCTCTGGTTCTCGTGCGCTCATTGTATCCTTCTCACCTTTGAGTTGATGTTGTTCCTTAACAATCAAGCCATTAAAATCCTCACCACCATCCCTCCCCACTATGTTTACTGTTCCCAACATAATTCTCGTCACCTGATATATTTAGTTTCCTGACGCTACCATCCCACAGCTATGCCCTAATAATGACTACTATATCATAATTTCCCCCTTGAATTTGCACATTACGCAAATTTAATTTATTATTTAAAATCCGTACATTTGCATATATAACAATTATTTTCGTCATGCATTCTAACTTGTTCCCCAACACTAATGATTTTCAACGTGTCCGCAGCAGTGAGGGGTAAATATCTATTACTTCCTTCATATAGTTTAGTCAATAAAGTAAATGAATTGTTGCTAATATAAGTAACTATCTTATGTATACAGAGAAAGAAATTTACGAGAAAAATGAAGGTAAATCAATCGCAAAATATTCCCTCCCTAAATTAATATTACATTACATTGATGTCATAATCAATTTCACATAATTATTTTACGAACAGTCATATGTTTTCTGTTAAGTTAAGAAGCTTGTAAGTTATTTCATTTATCTCCATGAAATGCTGCATAAATCTTAATGATAATGATCAATGACGGCACACAGAGTACTAATTTCGCGATATAATTTTAATTATGTATTAATTAAATGATATCTAATATAACATGTATATTTGTTATATAACAAAAATGCATTATCTCTACTTTTGAAACGGTATTTATAATCCTGCGCAGTGGTAGTAATATAGAACAAAATGTTTTTATCTTATTTGTGAAGATGGGGCCTTACTCATACCAGCACAAGGAAACACAAGCTCCTTTCTAACCCCACATTACCACTAACGCCAAATAGTTGTGTAACTTTCAGTGCTTAATGTGCAAATCCAGTTAGTTTTGAAGGCAGGTTGGAATCTTATCCTGCACCACAAACACTTGCAAATAATCAAACATCCACCCCTTTTTTTTGCAAAGCATATTTCCCAATTTCCCCTATGCATGTTGGCAAATCTTATGAATCTATATCCAGTATTTCGAGACTTCTCTGCAAAACGAAAATATGACATTGTTCCCACTTTATATTTTCCTTTTATAACTTAGTATATATCTGTTAAAACATATCTCTCCTTTACTTTGTTCCAACAAACGAATCCCTAATCTCACCATATTCAACGTGCATCGACACTTTTTCTAGCCCTGACAACATTATTGCAAAATTCCTCTGAACTCTTTCCAGAATACACTTATTTACAGTAATGTAGTGACCAGAACTGCATACAATGCTCCAACTGTTGTCTCGCCCGTGTCATGTACAACTGCAAAATGTTATCCTTAATTTTATGTTTTATGTTTGTTCCAATTAATGAGCACAATCTTTCTGTCTTGCGTTCAGGTTCCTCTACATCATCGTCTGTCCTTAAGGATCTGTATACATGTTCATCATCATCGCACATCTTCTCATCCGCTTGGCCTTATTATGTATTCCCTATAATCTTTGAACACTCTAGCTGCATTTGTCTTCTTTCTCTATGTTAATATCGACGTGGCACTTTACCACCAGTGCACCGTCCATGTATGTTGTTTTCTGAAATCCAGACCTCCTCAACATTATCAACTACTTGGCCATGTTTTATGTTTTCAGCAATTTTTTCACATGTGCTGTTATGTTCACCTTCATATTGTTAATATAAAACACAAGTAGTAAGGTATCCAATACCAAATCCCATGAAAAAAAAATAGTTGAAACAACTCTTTATCCACAATGGTATCCACCAACCATTACTTCTTCTTTCATGTTAAAAACACAATACTTTGAAACAGTTTACCACTTTATCCCATAGGCCTTTATTTTTTTTTTTACAATTCTTTGTCTAATTCCTTGTCAAACGCTTTGCTAAAATCAATGTATAAAGATTTCACAATACTACCATCATCAACACTTTTGTGTCACTTCTCCGTGTAATTCAATGCAGTTTGTGAGGCAGGGGATACGTTTACCTGAGCGATGTTGATAACTATTGAGAGTTCCATGTTTTTTTTTTTAAGTGACAGTTAACTCTGTACCTCAGGATATACTTCACCAATTCCTCCAACAGAGACAGACTAATTGGCGTCTAATTGCATTAAATTTCAGTTGATAATTCCTCTAAAAAAAACGTTCGCATTTCTTATCTCCTCCAGTAGCTCCCCTGCAGCTAGAGAAGGTTGGAAGAAAAATGTCTTCAGAGTATCTGCTATCTCCTCCCTGACCTCTTTCTGCAGTCTTGGAAACAGTTCATCTGGCCATGGTGACTTAACAACATCCAAGGATTCCAAACATTCGAGTACTTCGTCTCTCTTTATAATTATCACGCCCAACATCTCACTTTTGAATCATGATCCTAATGAATAAAAATATCACAGTTCTCCTAGTTTCGAATAGCATTCATTAAAGCTTGAAAACAAACTAGCATGAGGAAACAACTGGCATTTGGGGGTTTTAGAGTTAATTAAATAAAGGCAATTCGAATGCGCAAAGACAAATTTGGATTAAAGGAAACGTGATATTTCAAAAAATAAATCATAATTAGCACATATTAGAAACGATTGAATACCAGTGATATCAATAATGGCATTACCTATATTAAATACGAATAACCAACATAGTAATACGATGTAAGCTCTCCTGAAAATAAAATGAGGATTCAACTAAAAGTGAAACACATGAAGATTCAATGGAAGTTAACAACAGACTTTCATGAAGTGTTTCTTCCATTGAATAGGAGCATAATAATTTGAAGGTCTGCGCTACTTACTTCACAATGAGTACAATGGCAATTGATTCTCACTAAAGAAGGCCAATGCGGACAACTAACACATTAGTGGTACAGAAAAAACTAACACAGAAAAGGGAATGTGATGTAACTGTGATGCTAAGAGAAGTAGAGTATTTATGGAATTAAAGGCACGGTCCAAAATATGAAATTACCTAGGGGACTGGGCACTTGCTCTGAAAATTTAGTTGCCAGTACTTTGAGATTGTAACAGATAATCCCAAAATAGCAGAAGGAGTCAATTTGTCCTATCGAGTCTGCATCAACAACAATCTCACCTAGGTCCTATCCTCGGAACCCCACAAATCCCTCTAACGTACGCATTCCAGAAAACCTAAGGATGAAATTAGCATCTAAACAGCACATCTTTCGATAAGTGAAATACAACTGAGGTTATCCTGAACTACAATAACGAGCTTATCAACTGGTGTGTCAAGTTATTATTAGCACATTTGTTGAAAGTTGTAAGAGATCTTGAGAGGATATTTCAAGCAATATTTGAGCAAATCGACCATGTGACTTGGCGAATGGAAATTAACTTGTTCAAAGAATGTCAGAGCAGGGAACTGTGGATTGTTGATTATTTCCACAAATAATCTGGGAAGGCTTCTTGGACTGAAAGTCTATGTCTTTGCTCTCCCATTTAAATCATGGAATTGCTACATTTTGAGATTTTTTAATGACAATATTTACATAAAATTGTGTAAATTTGCTGGAACGGTAAGTGTCAGAATATGGTGAATATCTAATTCTAAATGGTTGCGTTGGATATTTTGCAGCTTCTTGATTGAACATATTGCATATAATTTAAATTAACCTCTTCAGGGATGAATGTTCAAATGTTCATTATTCATTCAAGTCCTGCTAAATATGCAGAATGCGATTGCAATTCGGCATCATTAAATTGTATGCTGTGGGATAGTTTATATTGTTCTCCAGAAATAATTTGTGAAATAGCTGGAGAGAATATTCTGCTCATATGCCCTTTTACGAGAAACAACTAATGCTGGTGTATCTTGATTTCACATTTCAGCTTTATCAAAAGCTATAAAAGGGAATGAGGAGCTGGGTGAGGGTCTGCAAGACACAACATCACTAAGTGTTAATGTTAAGTGATATTCTTCCTTCTAGATTTTCGCTATGTGTATCGAGTCTGTATAACAATTTGCATTTATTTGGTTATTGGATTCTATAGTCCTAAACACAATTGGAATTTGGCTGGCAATGACTAGCACCAGCACCATTTTATTCATGTTTCAATGCTTCAAATCAGTGCAACATTCATTCTGATTATGCCAACCACAAACTCCACTTCCAATACCCATTTTTAATCCGTAATTAAAAATGTGAAATAGAAATGAAAACGATATGCATCTTCCCCGTCTGATTTGCCAATTATCGTATATCTGTGCCTACGTGATGGATGTTCATCAAATCAAATAATACTTCACTTCCTCTCTCTGGAGATATTGCCTACTTAATACAATTAGAAGTACATGATTTTAGGTTAATCGCCATCTTTTTAGGAGGAACTAAATTATAAGTTGGATATTGGATATTTACTGCGATTTTGAATAAAATTACCTTTATTAGATTTACGGAAGTTCATCCATTACTTGTTTCTTTATATGAAGGAAGGATGCAATCACAATGTCAATTCCAATATTCAGCAAGCTAATAGTAAATTCAGAGAGTAAATTAAATCGAAGATTGTCACACGAAAACGTCGATTCAGATCACAGAAACTGCATTGAAATGCAATTGCTTCACTGATAATCTTTATATTGCTTGTTAGACCTCAATTCAGATGGTGAGCATATCTGAGGCTTAGAATCATAAAACGAATAAAGCACACTATATAACTACTTAGACAGTTGCATCTGTGACTGCTCACTGCTGTTGAAATATATAATTAATTTGCCATACTTTGCAGTACGCATCTATCCCTCCTATTTGTTTTCAATATTGGGCTTTTAGGAGGAGACAGATGGAGATGGAAAGAAAGTGTTATTGTGCTGATGGTGATGACTAGAATCAGTACAAACAAACTGTGTTCCTCAGACCGGATGCACAACATTTGAAACATAATTTTTTGGGGGGTGTATAGGAAAAAAAATCAACATCGCATTCTTTCAACTCCATTTGGAGAAAAAAAAAATGAGTGATGCGAATTTGGAAATTTATTCCTCAAAAAGTTACTGTGATCAAACAACGCATTTTTCTTCTGCTCCTTTTGCTAGCAAATGTTATTTATTGATTTATGATGGATGGGTGTTTTGTCAGGAGATGTCCACATTAAACCTTAGGTAGAAATGTAGATGTTTGAATTTAAGCGTCTTCCTCTAATGTGAACAAAGCTGATTTGCAACAGCTGTGGGTTCCGTACTGTCCAAAAATATCGTTACCTCTATGGTCAATCAGATAGAATATTGTCCTTGCTAAGGATGTTAATTGATACATTTGCCGTTTACAGTCAGGGATTATATTATGCTTGTTTTCTTTTGTGTAGCAAAACAGCTGCTTCAGTGCAAGAATGGTAAAATATTGTTTATTCTTTAATCCATTCACTTCAGTACAGCTAACGGAAGAAAGCAAATGGAACATTTATGTTGATTTTTTTGAGCTAACAAACCAAAACAAACGTGAGCGTTCTATTCGCTCATTTCCTTTGTTTTGCCGTGGAAGATGACCATGCGATTCTCTCGGCGTTTAGATCTCTAAAAAGAAAGCGGACTTCGACAGTACGCTGCTATATCACAATCTGCAGCCTAATAAATGCAAGATATTGCAGGCAGCTTTTCTCAGTTCTGTTTCATTTTTCAAAGACATCAGCTTCAAACTGAATCCCTGAAAATAAGGGATTATGACTGTTTGTCATAATTGAATATAGCGAGTATAATGACACTTGAACAAAACGAAAACTGCAAATGTGACTAGGCAATTCAGAAGGGAGACAGAACACAAGGCAGTGCATTTTGCAAATGCTGCTAAATATTCGGGGCTGATATTGATAAGTCTTTGAAACAATATGATAAAAAGAAAAAAAAACATGCAACAACCAGAAGATGAAAAAGGCTACTAAACACAAGCAAATGAATACATTTAAATCTGAAATTATGTATTTGCTATTGCATGACAAATAATTGATAGACTGACCGATTATGCATTAGAAAAACGAACTACAGTAATTCTAAAGAAGGACTTCGAATATGTTTTCCCTAGAAAATATTTAAAATGCAGTTCTTAAAATGTTGATTGATGAACATGGATTCAGATGGAAGATTAGGATAAAGAGAGGTGCGATGGTTTTGTCACTTGTTGAACTGAACCGACCGAACACACACAAGTCTCTCCTCTTACGACGAAGATTTGAACTCCCATGCATCATTGCGAAATTTTGTTTCCATTAAAAACATTTAATTCAAATGTCAAAGCTACACATACTGATTTTAGACTGGCGGAGAATTATTTTCTATCTCATCCTTACTGGCCACTCAGAGACAAAATTGAGGCGAAGTGTTCCAAGCAACACTAGTTTTGTCTAGGTTATGTAAGTATGTGACAACTTTTGGGAGAGCCGGATTCCGAGAGAAAGGGCCTCTGAAAAATTAAACTGTGAAATAATTCGCCTCCCACATATCAGACACAAGGCAACATGAACTTTGCCCCAACAGCTCTAGTCACTACACCTCAAACGTAGTTGGGCTGAGTCATCGCGGATTTACGTTGAACTAAATGGTCTAAAGTTCTCTTTTTTTTTCTATCACTTAACTCTCTCACTAGCAGTAGTGATGACTTTTACACTGATGGGAATGCCTCCTTTAGCGAGGTGGCGCTTATGCTGCTAATAAATACGAACATTACTTTTTATTTCACATTCAATAATGGAAAGAAATGTGTTGATAATTTCAGGGACAATAGGGATGATGGTGTTTACGAAAGCGGCTTGAAAATACGGGTATTTGTCATATATGCCACATACATCAGACATTGGAAGACCTCATGCAGTATTAAAATGGTACTTAAGATAAGATATCTAAAATGCATGAAATCATCAATGAGGATTTGAATTGTTTGCGTTGGACCCGAGCCGAATGCGTAACGTGGTAATCTGTATTTGTTGAACATAATGGATGTGTGTGCTAGATATCTGGAGGCCGCTACATGAAGTATAATACAGCTGAAAACGATTCCAGAGGAGTCGCTTCAATCAATTAACAAATAAGGTCTGCCCGTGGAATACAGTAAGAAGTCTCACAACGCCAGGTTAAAGTCCAACAGATTTATTTGATAGAAAAAGCCACTAGTTTTCAGAGCGCTGCCCCTTCGTCGGATGAGTGGGAGTTCAACCCACAAACTGGGCATGTAAAGGCACAAAGTGAATTTACAAAATAATGTTCGGAATGCGAGTCTTTACAGGTAATCAAGTTTTAAAAATACAGACAACATGAGTGGAGAGAGCATTAATAAGGTGTGCATTGCCTTCAGACAGGACAGTTAGTGAGGTGTTCAGGCAAATCATGGAATTCCAGATGGTGTGACATGTATCAAAGATCCTGGGGTTGAGGCCGCCTTCATGTATGTGGAGCATGGCTATCCATCTCTGCTCAGTGATTTTGTGCTGTCATTTGTCGTGGAGAGAGTGGATGTCGAGGGAATCCTGAAACTCATTGTACAATGAACCTCCAGCTTTTGTCGTGGAACTACAGACTTCGTACAGAACACATGGAGCAGTTGAACCAGGAGAACTCCTTGTCACAATGGATGTCATAGAACGCTACACCGGCATTCCCCAAGACGAAGGCATTGCTGGAACTATCTCATTACTCAACACCGACAGCTGTCAGTTTCAGGATGCAATTTTACAACTCAACAGCTTCATCCTGGATCACAATGTGTTCAAATTCAACAACCAGTTCTGCATTCAGACATGCAGAACAGGCATGGCGACTAAGTTTGCACCTCAATATACCAACGTCTTCATGCACAGATTAGAACAAGACCTCTTCACTACACACCTTCAACCGATGCTATACGCTTGATACATTGATAATATTTTCTTCCTTTGGACGCATGGTGAACAATCACTAAAACAACTATATGATGACTCAAGTTCCATCCCATCACCAGACTCGCAATGTACTATGTTCCAGAATCAGTTGCATTATTGAATACACACATCTAGATTAAGGACGGTCACCTCACCACTTCACTTTACCACAAGCCCACAGATAACCTTCCGATTCTCCACTTCTCCAGTTTCCACCCTATATATGTTAAAGAAGCCATTCCCTACAGACAAACTCTCCGTATACCCAGCATCTGCTCAGATGAGGAGGATCGCAACAAATACCTCCAGATGCTGAAAAATGTCCTCGTAAGAACAGGATATGACACGTGACTCATCGATGGATAATTCCAACACGCTACAGTGAAAAAGAACCGCACCAACCTCCTCAGAAGACAAACAAGGGACACAGTGAACAGAGTATCCTTCGTCCCCCAGTATTTGCCGGAGTGGAGAAAACTATACTATCTTCAATATGTTATTAATGACGATGAATGTCTGGCCAAGACCGTTCCCACATCTTGCCTTCCAACAACTGCAACACATCAAATAGATAATTGTCCCCACCAGGCATTGAGGAGAATAGTGACCACAACACCATACATCCCTATCACAGCAATGTCTGAAAGATGTGCCTTCTTCAGTGTAGGGATTCTATGATTCTTAACCACATTGTCACGGCTTTAAAGAAGAGATAATCATGATTAAGAGGACGACGTCAATTGAACAAGGAGAATTGGCACGCCAACGCCCTGAGCCTAGGTTGGACGAGGTTTCAAACTTTAGGGAAAACTTAACTGGAGCTGCTTATATGGCTAGATGGCATTTAAAAATGACACTAGAAGTACAAAAAATGAATTTCGTTAGGAATCAAATATCCATCACTTTGCTTCTGGCAAAAATGTATTAGTACTATTCCTATTGGGAAGTGAACTGTTAAAATCAAGGATTAGTGATGTTCTCAAATTTAGAATTTAATGAACTATTTATATTTGATAAGAAATGGAAGAAGGAATCGTAGAATGTCTCATGTAAATATGCACAAACGACATTTTGAAGGGATGAACTCAGATTACAGATATGCTGATTATTGCAACCCAGAGTTAAGAAAACATTTCTGATTATTATGAATTTAATATTCCTCAAATTAGATTGCACAAAGCGGAAGTTATCAGAAATTGGAATAAGATACTGAGTTAACTTCGGGAGGAAAACAGAATGAACTCAGAGTAATTGCAATCCCTTGGATACTTATTTGAGAAGAAACAGTTACATACGAAAATAATTGTGCATGATGTCAGTGAACGAAGTGTTGTTCCAATTAAATAATATCTGGAAGAAAGAGGTGAATCAGTCTGAGATTCAGCAAACAAGAATCTTGATCAAATACTACGAAAGATATTTGCATTTTTTATTATTATTTTCTCACAAAGAAAGCACAAGTTGTGGCAGATGAATGCAACATATCACTGGCAAATGCAGAAAAGATGAACCAGTCACCTGGCAAACTGTGAGTAAAAAAAAAAAGAATAGTTGTTAAGAATATTGTGGAGCAGATGTGGAGGCAGGTCCAACAAAGTTTGACTGATTTGGATGTTGTTTCTGAGTTATTGAACTTAGCTGAACATAAATCGCAGCACTGAAAATAACCACT
This sequence comes from Sphyrna mokarran, assembly GCA_024679065.1. Classification (NCBI taxonomy): domain Eukaryota; kingdom Metazoa; phylum Chordata; class Chondrichthyes; order Carcharhiniformes; family Carcharhinidae; genus Sphyrna; species Sphyrna mokarran. The sequence goes on along the minus strand of JAGIQG010000016.1, from coordinate 8,874,819 downwards.
CGGTATTTTTGCGAGGACAAATAGAGACGAATGAACAGTAATATGTGATATTCTCATGAAGATTGAGGAGCAGAATTTCGCACTTAGAAGTAAAGGACAATAATGCAAATTAACAGTGTTGGATGAGGCAATGTCATTATCCCATATAAACTGCTTGGGACAATGGTTCTAAGTATCTTGCGTATATGTGAGTAAGGTGAGAAACAATGCTATTCCTAGTTTATTGTAGAGTAAGTTGCTACGTTTTCTGTCACGACATAACTGCCACAATGACTGTTAAACTAATTGCCACAATAATTTCTGAGATCAAAGAAGGCAATATGCCACATTTCGTTGCCAAAATATGTAGAAAATTATGATGCACATACTGAAGAAAAAAAATGTATTGAAACTGGGCATTGTAATAAATGAACATACCAGTGTCGATGTTGGGAGAAATTTGTCAACTTAATTTTAGAACAGAAGTTTAAGCTGGACAACCAAATATCACGACTAAGGCCAGAAAATATGGCAGGAGAGAGAGGTACAGTGACAAGTCTAGATGGTACTGAACATGCAATTATGGAAGTTTGACATTCTTTTTGAGAGCGTTTGTTCAAAACTCTACATTCGTTTTGTCATTTCATTACTCCAGAACTCAAAGTAACTGGGTGGTATTAGCAAACAAAACAAAAGACAAATCAGTGGTGTTTTATTGCCTGTTTCCAGTCCACGTCAAGTTTTATTTTTGTGGTCCTTTTTTACGTCACTGGGGACATTTTCAATGCGAACGTCTCATACGGACAGTAAAACCGGGTTCGAACATGGAATGCAACAAGGATCGAATCCAGAAGGAGGCCTCTGAGAAAGAAAGAAAACAAAGCTGAATATCAACAGCGAGTAAGAAAATCAACAGGGAAGAACGTGATTGTCGATATTTTATCACAGATTGGATGAAGGAAAGACACATTTAAAAAAAAAAATTGAAATTGAAGAATAGAGCATACCAATTACAATTTCCATATTGGAATGCGATCACATATTATGAAATATAAATAGTGTGAAACTGGCGATGTAAAAATGAATTCAGGATTGAATATTGCTGGATCTTTCCTTTGAGTTGGAAATGTGGCAGTACAGTGCCTTTCAGATAGTTATTCGTATCAAATTCCTGCGTAGGTTACTTTAAAATAGAAAGCTATTTTCGACACGATGCACATCGGTTACAAAAATCGGCAGTTGACATGTTGAAAATGAAGGCGAGAGGGCTTTTTTTTGCAAATGATACATTGTTTCATCTAAATTAATTCAGTTGAGTTTATTTTTTATTATTTTACCCTCGTGTTTCAGGGCAGGGTGCTAGTTAGTTTGATTGACAAAATAATTTGCGTCAGGTGATTAGCGAAGCTTAGAGTGAAAGCAGGGCAGTTACTAAAGATTTCTTAACGAAACATAAGCCTCTTTCTCTCTTTAACCCTCCTCTTTGCTGAGTTTGTGGAGACTCGAGAAAAGACAGTCCAAATAACGCGTGTAGACGTGTGCATCATTAAGTCATTTTAAAGTTTATGTATTTGTTAGTCTCAAGTAAGGCTTACATTAACCCTTTTATGAAGTTACCGTCAAATTCCCTAGTCGCCACTTTCCGGCGCCTTTTCTGCCTGTGCACCTAACCAGCACGTCTTTCAGATACATCGAACCAGCACGTCATTTTGATATGGGAGTTAATTCCATAAGCATAACATTGTTGCAGTGGAACGAACTGAAATAAGTTAGCAGTTAAGAATTGCAACTCATCAATGTAAGATAATGTTCATATCACGAAAGTTAAAGTAATCAGTTTGTTACAGATGAACAATGCTATCATGTTGTATTGTCCTCGATTAAAAAAAAACGTGTTAGGCAGCCAACAAAATCACATCTAGAACGAAATACCCTCGGACTAATGCCACAATAAAAACGAACATTTTTTGTGTATAGTTGTGCACCATAACATACCTTGAGATTTCTGCTCTGGTATCCTAAAACTTACCCACTCCATTATAAAAAAAAACTACTCCACAACATTTGTTTCCCTGCCTATCCTACCAAAACTTCACATTCCCTTTTGTCCGCGCGTGCGTGTGTGTGTGTGTGTGTGTGTGTATGTGTGTGAGAGAGAGAGAGTGTTTATGCAGTCTGCCCCTTCCTGAAATATTCCTGATATCATTACCTATATCGCTGCCAGGCAGTGCTGCCGCACTTGTTGCATTGTAATTCTACTTATCCCATGTCAAGAATGTCACCAATTCAGATTTAAACACTTTCCAGTCGCCCAGTTGTGTCGTTTGCAAGAACGCAGGATCTAATATAACATATATTCACATATAATTCATCCAAACACTACAACACCCCAATTTCCCCAGCTTCGAAGCCAATGCTTCAAATACCGAAATCGTTGTCTCCTACATCAGCTTTTGTGTTTCTTATTTATTTCTCTTATTTAACGTATACTATGCCGACTTGCAGAATGCTCAAGTAACAATCATAAATGATGGTTTTTATTTCTCTCCTCAAAATCACAGCAAGTGATTCTCCTCTTAATATTTGTAACACCTGTCATATTAATGCTTACTTCCATTCAAAGCGCGGCATCCAGAGTGACTTAATGAAGTTCTAGAAACATTCTAATTGTGATTAAATGCCCTCAGCGCCATCCAACCAGAGAGCAGACAATCAACTTTAATATGATATGATGTATACTGTTTAAAATAGATCAATAATACACTTTCGTATTAGATACATCCACTTTTCATTCGTTTTGAATTCATCATTTTCAATACTTACATAAATGGTCAGTTTTATAAATTATGTACTTCAGGAAATCTTATCATACTTTTTTGGCATAATGGTAGTTCATCTCGTTTATACAATCCGGACGTATCTTGCAAATTTGGCGAAGTCACCATTCTGACCAGGCGCCTAGACACTGAATTCAAAGGTAACATTCCAGCAAATTTCATATCTGATCATTTTCGAGTCAGACTAACACATAACCCACGTCCAGACATGCATCCATTTTGTCTAGACATGGGAATAAGCCTACACTTGAATTTGCCTTAAGTTTTCTACCATTATAAACTTTACTGAAGAAAGTTTTGTGTTTCCAAGTTTCATTTGTTCCCTTAGAATCTGTTATTGTTCGAATTTCCTTTGTCATCATTCTGCCTCTCGCTAAAACAAGCAGAAACCTTTATATAAACATATATAGTAATGTAATATTCCAAAGTGTCAACAGATCTTTAAAAAAAATCATCATTACTTATTAAATTGTTGTACTGTATTCCATATATCTGCAGACTGCTCCCGTCGCTCCATAAGTATAATAGAAAATCATTTATCTTGACATTAGTACTTCAGTTAATATCTTGAACGTTTAGTGATTTAAAATCTGAACGAAAATTTGGATTTTTTTTTAATCCCCAATGATTCACCCTTCAGGTCATTCGCTAGCCTAATACTCAGCCAGAACATAAAGTGTCAAATGATATGTTCTTAAATCATAAAGGCGACTATGGCTTCTTTAATTATTTTGTGTTTACCGTTATTGTCATTTTTTTCAGTTTATAATCCCTACTATTATAAGGAAAATAAAATTGTCCCATTTAGACTATTAAATGAATGTTTGACAGTACATATTCCCATAAGCTGGAGGGGTGCACGACACTCGGTACATCTCTTTGTCCATGTGAATTGATGCTATTGCTGCTGGTGCACTCCTCAGAGGATTCGCTATTTAACAGTAGCAACATTTTTTTGAATTTCACGGAACATTGTGAGAACAATGAAGAAGAGCACTATTCACGTTGATCCAAAAAAATCCATATAGACAAATGACCAGTTTCATAAAGAAATGGATGTCTATTATTAGATTTTTTCAACAGTCGTAAGAATGTGTGTCACCAAATTAGTTAGATTTTCTGAAACGTCAAGCATATACTTAAAACAGTCTAATCCAATCAAATCGCATGTTCTACATTTAGATGGCAGGATAAATTATAATGTCAAATGATGCTCAGCATTGCTGTGCACAATGCAAACATCTCATCATTGCTTTCAACGAGACTAATACTTGTGCCATTGGTAAACTGTTCCCAAATTGAACCAATGACTTCATTCTCAATTGGCTTTCTCACGAAAGCATAATTATACCAAAGGAAATGGTCTATTCTAGTAAGGCATGTTGAATCCGCTCACTTTGGAGGTGCCAGGAATGATAGGTGTATGCCACCATATATTCAAAGTAATATGGACCCTTTCATTCATGGGTATGCATTATTTCCACAAATCAAATTTTCCCTTCAAAACTCTTTGGAGCATTAAAGGATCAGTATTCCTGGCTTGATCCATGCTCTTTCAAATGGTTGACCTTACTGTTTATTGACACTGGCTTGTGCCTAAGCCACCTCCGGGATTTTTTCTTTATTATTATTTTTCGCTCTCAACATATAATATCCCTTTTAGTTTTGATTCTGCTTCATTGAACATAACGTGAAGTGCTGGACTGGATGTGTTAAATCATGTGAATGCATATTCATGTGACCTACTCCACCTGCAAACTTTCTATTTCTATAGAAATCTATTTTATCACAATCTCTATGAAAACAATCTCTGTATGGTGGCATACACCTATCATGCCTGGCACCTCCAAAGTGTCAAACCTCGAGGTTTTCAGACATTCTGAAATTTGATTCCACGCAATTAAATCTGAGCATGAATGAGGCATTGGATGCAACCGTAATCCTTTCTCAGCTTGCATAGGAATATGCGAGCAAACAACACATTAGGATAAATTTGCAGTCCGGGCACATGTGTATGCCATATACAGATATGCATTCGTGTATAGTTCCCAATGGGATAACTGTATCTAAAGAAGTAAATTAAAGAATAAAATAATTGAAATATTTAAAATCGTTTCAATAATTATCACTGACGGTGTCAATATTTGAGAAAGTGAGAGGGCACAGGATGCAAGGGGCTGTTGCCTTGTGGATCCAGAACTGGCTTGCCCGCGGAAGGTTGTGGATGGATTTTTTTTTCTTCTGCATGAAGGTCGGTCAGCAGTTGAGTGCCCCAGGGAACTGTTCCAGGACCCTTGCTGTTTGTAATTTTCATAAATGACTTGGACGAGGAAGTGGAGGGATGGGTTGGTAAATTTGCTGACGACACGAAGATTGGTGGTGTTATGGATAGTCTGGAGAGATGTCAGAAGTTGCAGCGAGACATAGATAGGACGCAAGATTGGGCAGAGAAGTGGCAGATGACCTTCAATGCGGATAAATGTGTAGTGGTCAATTTAGGCAGATCCAATGTGATGAAGGAGTATAATATCAAGGGTAGGACTCAGCAGTGTAGAGGTTCAGAAGGACCTTGGGCACGGGTCCATCGGACTCCTTAATAAGTCTCGCAAGTGGAGAATGTGGTCATACACCGTGTATGGTGTATGGTGTACTAGCCTTCATCAATCGAGAGACTGAAATTTAAGAGACAGGATATAATGCTACATTTTTAAAAGACCCTTGTCAAACCCCACATGGAGTTCTGTGCACAGCTCTGGCTGCGTCACTAGACGAAGAATGTCGAAGCTATTGACAGGATGCAGAGGAGATTTACAAGAATGTTGTCTGGATTGGGTGGCATGCCTTATGAGGATACATTGAGGGGGATAAGTCTTTTCTCTCTGCAGAGACAAAGGATGAGAGGCGACCTGATAGAGGTTTATAAGATGTTGAGAGGTATAGATAGGGTGGATTCTCGGAGTTTATTTCCCAGGGCTGAAATAGTTGCTACGAGAAGACACAGGTTTAAGGTCCTGGGGAGTAGGTACAGAGGAGGTGTCAGGGGTAAGTTTTTTTTTTCCACGGAGAACGGTGAGTGAGTGGAATCAACTGCAGTCGAAGCTGTGGAGGCGAACTTGTTTGTTTTTTTTTAAGAGACTTCTAGAAGAGTACATGGGATTTATGGATTGAAGGTTATACATAGGCCTTGTAGGTAGGAATATGATTGGCGCAACTTGTGACCAAAGGGCCTGTTTGTGCTGTAGTGTTCTTTCTTCTATGTTCTATGTTCTAACACTCTGTTTTATACCTCCCAACTGTTTCTCAATTATTTAAAAACTGAAAATATGTTTAGAGATCTGAGCAACAATCACAAGACATTCAACTTTAGATTAGCTAGTTGACAATCAATTCTGAGACATGACCACGTGACCTAATTTCTTCTCTTTTCCTTGTAGTTTTTCAAAACCTCGTATATGTATTCTGCAAAGATAGTCAAACACGTCTACCGGCTAGAGTGTTAATGAAGAACAACTAAATTATTCCTGTTCATGGTCTGCCCAAATCTTATAATTCGCCTGAAATCCAAATTATCATTATTATCAATAATATTGTTACCAAAGCTATGACCATGGTACAGCATCATTTACACAGCGGAACATTTTTTGTTATTGCCGTTTTGCTCATTGGGATATGATTTCAGCTCCGTCCAGTGCCAAAATCGAGGACTGCACTTTTCATTAATTAGGGAACATGCTTAGCATACGATGATCACGCTAAGAGACCCCGCATAACAAACTATTTGCCCGTTTTTTGACTGTCATGAGCTGAGCTTCAACATTGCCTTATTCCCTGTTGTTGCTGCTCAGGAGTGTTCTCCTCAGTCAACTTCATCCAATCTTCGTGCTAATACTGAGTACTTAGCTTTTTTTTTTAGATCAATTAAGGCCAATTAAATCCCTCATGCATTCTAATACTTATCCTCGCTCAACTTCAAGTTGAGCTCTCCTAATAATGCATCCTCTGGCAAGCGCATTGCCCGAGAAATCAGTAAAGACACTAATATGTCTGGTATACAAAGTTGGCCAGCTGGAGTAACCCAAAGGCATTTTGACGCAGAATGCGAACATCCATGTGCCTTCCAAAGATTTTTTTTTCAGAAGCAGAGATGTTCCCTTTAAGCGCTGGATAGTGACTATATCTGGCAGGACCGGTGTGTTCGAAGAAATCGAGTAATTTATCACTTGCTTATTTAGGGAGGGTACTATATTAGTTTGGCCTATTGCAGTATTTTTTTGGCATAGTCAGCCCTGGCATTACCCTTGGTCACTGTCGAGTCATCAGAAGCGTGGGCAGTACGTTTAATAATGGCCAGTTGTTTAGGGAGAGGGATGGCTTGGAGAAGATGGCGAACATAAGGAGAATATTGGATGAGACTCCCTGAAGAGGTAAGGAAACATCTTTGGGTCCATAACTGCTCGAAACCGTGTGTGGTTCCGAAAACACAACAGGAGTTGATATAAATGTTTGTGGATTTGTTTGCAGCGAGGATGCAGGCGCGGGTGAAGGCAAATAGCTCGACCTTTTGGGCGGAGATGGAAGTTTCGAATGCAGCCACTTCCACGGTGGTAGTAACGTTCACAACTGAGCAGCCAGAAAATGGTCTCCCAGAGGGGGAGAGGGAGAAACTGCCTTCAACATGCAAAGGGTAAGGCAGGGTCAGTAAGATCTGTATGAGTTGAGGTCAAAAAGTAGTTCTGAAGTAAGTAATTCTGAAGGGGTTGTGGGAGATCATCAGGAAGAGTAGATAGGAAAATGACAGGACTGACAGTGGAGCAGAAAAGAAATGTCAGTAATTTGAAAAAAAAATGGAATGCCAGGTATGTCAGGAGGTACTTCAGTTTTTTTTTTAATCATTGCTTTGTTTGGCTTGTCGCTCTAGTCATTTACTCTGTCTCACCTCTCCTTTCCCCACCTCTCTTATTCTCCTATATCACTTTTGTCCTTCTCATACTTCTCACATTTCCACTTCAACATTTCCCAGGTTTGGGGTTCCCCTTCATCATCACATTCACTGATCTATCTCCTAAGTGCATTTTCCTCTCAACTGGCCAGTTTGATTTTTCAGTTAGTTCATTTCAATCGGCACAAGTAGTCACGTTTCCAACTTAACCTAATTTCCACATTTTTTTTTCTCTCTGGTAACAATTTAATAAATATTCCACAAGGAAAAATTGTCTTTAACAACTCCTATTCTCAACCTCAGCCAACGACAACACTTACATTCAGCAAACAACCAGACCACACAAACACACTGAAGTACAAAATAAAACTACTCAAATTATTAGGTCATCTTAAATTTCCTCTACTCATTTTTCCATTTGCCAATTAATTTATAATATTTTCTTAGTAATTCCTAACTTTTACTAAGTCTCAAAGGACTCAAACCCCAAATTCATAGTTGGAAAAGTTTTTATCCATCTACTAAACACACCAACAATTACAGGAATCCCAGCCACTGGGGTACTCAAACCTCCCAGATTAAATGTACAAAACCCTGGGGACTCTGTCCTCCAGGTACATGTGGAGGCACTCAAACCCTCCATTTATTTACTGAATACATTTGGGGACCCGAACCACCAGACCACTCCGGGGAATCAAACCACCTGGTTTCTTAGCAAATAAACCTGGGGACATTAACCACCACGGCAACCAGGGGACTTGAACCAGCTGGCGAAGGATTAGTCGGTGTTCAAGGACATAAACTGTCCCTGGGTTCCATTAATACAGGGCCTTGCGGGATGAAGCATTGGCTGGATATTAGTTCAATGAGAGAGACCAGGGTTAATCTTATCTTGTGGGCCCGTTCCTTTCACGTTACCGACACCCAGACGATCGTGTAATCAGTGCACCTCGCAGGACATCTGTATACGTTGGTGCCTTGTTCACAGCGTCAATTGTTAAGTTCTTTTTCCGTGAGAGTCGTCCATCTTTGATACAAAGGCACACAGCAACTGCTGTCCGATAAAAAAAAAAGTTTTTTTTTATTCTTCTTACATATGCAAGCTGTCAAACCTTTGCTGTGTAACTTCCACTCAGTGCTGTGAGTCAAGTAGATTAATTCCCTTTCGCTCCTCCGTGGATTTGCGCACCAAATCTTCACCTGCTCCTTTATTCACATCTGCTTCACATTCATTCTCCTTTCCTTACATTGTCAATCCTCCTGCATAGTTTTCCTTTACATCTTTGTTGATTTCTAAATACCTAACTGCTGTCTGGCGATTTGCTTCACATTCTGAATGCCTTTTGTCAAGAGTAGCCTCTCAGCTTCTAATGGCTGGGCGACTTTGAGAGGAATGTGGATAATTATTTTCCCCATTTGGGTGAGTTGCTCTGAGATACTTACTGTCCACCAGTCATCTCTTCATACTCTCGAACTTCGAAACATACCTCTCGCGACCGAATATAATTGTGAAAACAGTTCCCCAATCGATCCACTTGTTATTGGTTTCACATTGTGACTTGCATTCCATCGTTCTCCTGCCGAAAATATGAAACAGTTTAGCAAGATTGATTATTATTAAGGCAGGAGCAGTTACCATAGCTTGTTTAAATAAGAGAAAGTATGAGCTTCCTTCTCTCACCGTTCTACCTTTCCGTTGCTAGCCCTTAATCTAATTCTGTTAATCTAAGTCCGTTAATCTAATTCTGCAAGGTTGTGCAAACATCGTATACAGTTCCTCAAAATTCGGTCAATAATTAAAAATGCTATAATACTTGTTTCACGTTTTACAGTAGAGGTTTTTTTTGTGCAATACGTAACGTTCTTCTTGTCATCTGCAATTACTTTGTTACTGAATCCTAAAACATAATAACGTTTCTGAAACTGAAGTTAAAACTTGCAAAATGTTTATTTAGACCATTACTGTTTTGGCTGATCGTTCCTTATTGCAAATAGCATTATTTTGTTAAGATGACTTGCTTAAAAACATATTTTTAATATGACAATTTACTCAAACTCATAAAACTGTTTTATGTGTTTTCAATTTCCATTAATTTCAAACTTGTCTCTCAAACAAATGTTCCTTCATTCATAACTATCGGTAAGACTGTATTTATCTTTTTAAAAAAGACTCTTGTTATCTCAATTAGTATTCTCTGTATCCATCAAATGAATACCGCCCTTAGCCCTGTCCTACTCTGCTCACTATCAGCTGTTTTATAACGTCTCTTTTACGAAACTGTTCATCTCCCCATATTTCAGAGCCGCCATGGTGACGCAGTGCTTGGCGCTTCTGCCTGACAGCATTCAGTAGCTGGGTTAAATTCACACCTTGTGTCAATGCCTGTATGAAGTCTGCAAATCTCCCTGTGTCTGCGTGGTTTCCCGCGTGCGCTCTGGTTTACTCTCACAATCCGGAGGAATTGCTGTTTAGTTCCATTGACCGTGCAAAAAGCTCATGCACTGTGTCCAAACAGACACCAGGCTCTGGTGACTAGGTGATTATCATAGTGACTTCATGGCAGTGTTAATTTTAAGCATCTTGGTGACACTAATAATATGTCATCTTAAATGAATGTGGATAGCTCACACATGCTTGTTTCCTTAAATTTTATTGCATTCCACTGGCTTAATACCGTCATTTCTAACAATAATTGTCTGTCAGTTTAGTGGTAGGAGTGGGCTTTCCTTTTGAGTCCGTTTGGCACCGAATACAGCTTTCAAGCTTCCCACATTCAAACTATATTCAGAACTACTTCTCCCTATTTTGTGATTGGTTCAGTAACTTTGAACGGTCATATTGCACATATCCCATTAGAAAGTAGTATTGCAGAGTAATAAATCCTACCATTGTTAAATAGCATTCACACTGATGCTGATACTAAATGTGGTTAAGGGCAGGCAACTATAAACTTACATTTCCCCCCACCAATTCTACCTTATTTATTTTTTTTAGATGTTGCTCCCGTCTGCTAGAATTTGCTTTAAGCTAACAATTTCTGCAGTATTGAAAATCTACAAAGATATTCTTGAAAGAATTAACGCCACCACAAAGCTTAAAGGAAAAGAAAACACCCATCTTGTCTGGAGCACAATGGTTAATTCGCTGCTTCTTTCGAAAGGAGGCCAGAATAGAAACGGAACTCATCACTGTTATCCTTCGCAAACATTAGAGAATCCTTGACGAATTATTTTCTCAGAATCGAATTATACTAATATATTTTCATTGTCCATTGGATCTTCGAACGTAATAGTAAATTTTAATACAGATTAATGCAAAACAAGATTTATCATACTCATTTCAAATATGCATACTAAATTAGGTATTTCGCATTTTCTCAAAATCCTTGAGAGTAAACTTATAATTTGCACGTTTTTATTGTTTCCATTGCTGTCTAATTCAACGGACCAGGCGCAAGCCCCAATGTGATACAAAATGAATTTAACTATTTGAAAATATTTAATTTTCCTTTCACCGTTTCCAACATAACATTTTTTTTTTCAAATTGATGCAGCACGTAAATTTTCTTTCGAAAATGGCAGAGCTACAATCTCTGTCAAGTTCTTACTTTTTCTTAAAGTTGACCTTTGCCACCCATCGTTTTCACGATTAAGTAATGTGATTTTTTTTTCTGGTTGAGGTAAAACTTCATTTATATCCGTGTTTGAGTTTAATACCTCATCAATCGCACTGTTGTCAAATCACCACTGGGGAAAGTAATATTGAAATACTGAAGCAAGTATTCGCACAATTGTTTTCTAAAAACACACTCATGACAATATATTTAATCATTCATAAGTTGACATGTTATCGCACACTACACCACAACATGATTATACTGCAGACTATCGTGTCTCATTCAGTTTTTTTGCAGAATTTGGTATCATTGATTTTTTTTTCTGTCTCGCTCGTTCTGTCCCTCTCTCTCTCTCTCTCTCTCACACACACACACACACTCGCTCTCTCTGTCTCCTTCTATCTCTCTCTCTCTCTCGCTCTCTCTCTCTCTGTCATTTCTCTATTTTCATTTTCTTGCAATTACTCAGTCAGTGCCTACAGCTCTCCGCTGAATACAGCTGGTATGAATACAGCTGGTATGAATAAAGGCGGTGCTGGTCATTTTCAAGAGAGAATGGAATTTGACAGAGATTTGAGCCCTAATATTTTCGAAATAAAATTTACGCGCTGCATAAGTCACGGGCGTTCAGCTTTGTTAAAAAGATTAAACACTTTTTGAGCAAAACCAGACTAACTTCTGCTCAGTTTATTCCCTGAACAAAATACCAATTAAACCAATGACAGCCACAATTCTGGCCTACAGGCACGAGGCTCACTAACTGCAGCATTTGCGCCACACAAAAAAAAATGAGTTCCTAGGGCAAAGCAATTTCGGTACGCTAATCGCAGACATTGACTCCCTCCACCAGCAATGCAAATGTTAGTCGTATGGACTCTATAAGATGCAGTTGCAACGCCTCACCAAGGTTCCCTCGACACACCTTCAAAATTCATCACTTTATTACTAGAATAACTTATTTTTCTCTCACTACAGACGTCGTATACCACGTTTCTGTCCAGTAACTCAAAATTTCTCAACTCCCCAGCCCCACTAAGATTTCTTAAAGGTGAATTATACCACACAGACTGATTGGCGTCCAAACACTCAAGCCCTCACCCCAATTGGTCCCTGACTACTCTGTTAACTGAGCACGACACTAAGACTCTGCTATGCTGAAGCATTGCACCCCTGGCCTTTTGAGTTAAGAGCATCCAACAATTTTACATCATTTTTTTTTTCCTGAAGTGTTATTCTGTGGCATGGTTTGCAAAATAACGTTGGTTGGCTTGTCGAAATAACTACCCCCACCTACCCCTCCCCCACCCCCTCACTCTCCCTTCCCCACCTTGTTTTATGCACTGTTCCTTTAGTCCAATGAACTGTTTTTGCAACCCCTAATATTAATTCAGATATGTCAATTTACGGCTCTGAAAGCTTGATGCATTAGTCCTTCCACAATTAAATGGGTAGGAAAGCGCTGTTATTTTTGGAGATAAGTTCCGCCATCAGACTCCAATATTCTATTCTTTCGCTCTTTGCCCAAAAACTGCTGCTGTGTTTGCAATGCAGTGTGACATCGCCAAAACTTCAGGCAATACACTACTCATGAAAGCCAGTGTCTCAGTTAAAGACGTGCCATCCTAACACCAATAGTCGAACAGAAAAAATATGGTTGATTCCTCGGAGATATCCCCAATACGTTCTGATGTGTATGGTTCAAGACAGAGGAATTATGCACATTCTTATCAGATACATGCGCATTTCATTAGTTTTCAATCAATAATCATCAACGTATAAATTGACAATAACATATGCCATACACTCCAGGCAACTGCATCTTCTCTTCTGGAATAATAATATCTCATTTGTCTATCATTTCTGGACATATCTTCCCATTTTGGCTTACAGAATATCCTGTATGCTTCACTCACCAGAAGCCTAGCCACTCTGTTCAGAGTTGACATCCCCTTAAATTTCCCTCCAGGTCCTGTTCAAGTCAGGTTAACATATCGACCCGAGATGAGGCGTCCATCCATCTTAACTAGACTGTGTTCTCAGTGTCCCATCAGTTGAAATTCTGCTGATAAACTTACATAATTCCAAAGTTCCATCATTCCCTTAGAACGTGATGCTGCCCGAATGTCCCTTACTATCAAAAATTCCGAAGTCTGCCTTTGGCAAATTTAACGACATTTATAAAATGTATTTATGTGGCAATCTGATAATTCCAAAGAGTCAACATTTATATTTCTAAATCATCATCAATTGTTTATTTTTTTCACTAAGTTCCATCTCTATACAGACTGCTTCTTGTGAGCTTAAGTCTAATTCTTTTTATTTTATCTTGATGTTATTGAATGTGTCATTGTCTAAAAGACTAATGGTGCAACATCTTCACGAGTCTGATTAGATTTTCATTCCAAACACTAAAAAAGCTACATTATAATTGTTTAGTAGGGCATCAGAATGTGATTCTGCAGAGAAAAGAAGTAAAAGCCTGAGGCTGTTATAGTACAATGTATACATCACAAATAAGCATCGTAGAGATTAGGGAAAATATTTGTGTTGCTCATGACGAACATATTTTCTTTTTAAGTATATCCACTGCATTCCAGATATTCAAAATGAAACGTGCAAGTAATGTATAAATTAAAAAGTTAATTTCTGATAGTTATGGGGCCATGTGCCAAGACGTAACTTCGAAGTGTGTTCATGTTTGTGCGCGTGTATGTGTGAGAAGAAATAATAGTGAAAGAAGCGCATGCATCAAAGTAATGACATAGGCCAGTTGGACGACCGGCCTGCTCCTGTGTTCATTTCTGTCGCTTCTGATTGGTGCATTTTCTGTAATATAACATGCATAGAGCACATATATTCCTATTATTACTTAGGTTCATTGGTAAGACGGCTTGCTGAACATTCATACACCAATAAATGTGTACTCTGTTACAGAACATGACCTGAAATTAAATGATCAAGGTAAATTATTTTGAAATCAGTTCCATTTGAAAACATCACAGTTTCACGTGAGTAATTACATTCAACAGCACTTTAACAGAAATGGCATGCTGTCGCTTAGTAGAGTTACTTTGCAAGAAATGATCCCATCACATAATCATAGACCAAGTTAATTGAAATTGATGTATCTATTTTACTTGCAATTTAAATTACACAACTTGATTAAACGAGCCATATTGAGATGGAATGGCATTTCCAGATATGCTAGCCTATGCATTATACAGTAAATTGCACAGGAAATCCATCTGAGATTAAATTTAAAAAAAAACATGCAGGAAACCGAATCAAATGAATACATGTAGGAGAGGGATCCATAAATTTATTTATTTTTTCTTACGCCTGCCTTCCCGCCACATCCATTCAACCAGCCAATGAATAAATTAACTATCAAGTTCCCAATGATTTTAGCTTCGCATTTTATGCAAACATTTGTGAAATGTTGGAATGACTACAAAAGGATGAAACGCATTGACGATGAGAGTCATGTCAATTGTGACAATATCCTGTTGGTCTAACAAATGAGTTCGTTTCATGTTTCTTACGAAGGAATTGTTTTATTCCTCAGCTCTGATTCTGCCGCCTAATGCCAGCAGCTAGCAGCATAATTCTAAGACAGCAGAAGAGTAAAAGATCCAATTATTGGAGTATTTGTTTTAATTCCAACTAATAGATTTTGCTTATTGTTGTGGTGTCAGATTAGTTTGTAATTAGATGTGCAAGAAAATATAACATATGCATGTTTGGAGGTACTGTTGCGGAGAGAAAAAAAAATCTATTTAATGAGCACAACAAATATTATCCCTCTCTCTTTCTAGAAATGATAGATCGGATCTGCCAGAAAAGATGCGTCATTCTTCAAATACCAACAAAATTCACGCAGTGCATTTCCCCTTCCCTCTTGCGCTAGAAATGGTATTGTGTTTAGAGACAGTTATTTCATTGTGGGCTGCTGTTTAAATATAAAAGAAAAACGGGCGGTCTCTGTGTTTCTGTTCGGAGCTGTTTAAAAATCTGCAGGGCTGGACATCCCCATAAACTTGTACGCCTTGCTAAACGATTTTAAAAAGGATGCATTTCAGTGGGGACATCGCTTCAATCGAAAAAAAAAGATAGGTAAAGTTAGGAATAAGGCACTCTTAAGTATTTAAATTCTTTAAAGAAATGCAAAGTTTTTTTCCTTATATTTTAAATGTGTTGGTTTGAAGATTTGCTTCTTAACTTCGAAGATTTTAGATGGGTACAATTTCCACAAATTATGAACAAAATATGTAGCTGCTGATTGTTTTGTTTTTCCGAAAGCAAACATAGTGTTGAACAATTAAATTTGCAATTTATCATCTATCCATTCAAATCAGTCTGCTCAATTGCTATTTCTTAACCAGTACAGATAAGAAAGTTTTATGCTTTGTCAGTAATATTTAATTTATCTACATTCACCATAATCACGATTCCGTGATAACGCTTTTCTTCGTGTTGTAACTGATCCACATCTCTTATGAAGAAAAAAAATAAACATGTTGTCAATTGCTGACTATTAGTACACTACATAACAGATAAGACAGTTTTTTCGCATATGCCCATGACTAAGTCTTCGTGTCGAATGTTTCTGCATGATATGTTAAGTTCTGTTTACAATTTGAGCTACAAAAAGCATAATCAAAAATGCAATGCCACAATAGTTTTCAAGATTTTTGCACCATTATTTTCCAACGCAGCAACACGAATTTCGCAAGATTGTTCGAATTCCACCTGACCCTGTATTTGCTAATTGACTTTGGTATGTCAAGGTTGAACATTACTATGGCGTTCGCGTATGTATTGAAAGACAGTGTCGCATCAGTTACTTGAAATAAAGTAATGTGTTCGACTTGGAGACAATACATCTTAATCACGTCGCCTTCTGCGGACTGCAGTACACTTCTCGTAAGTAATTAAACCAGAGATGTAATGTTCCAACAACCGAGAAACACCCTGCAGGAAGAAAAAAAATGCTCTTGTGGTCCCCTAAAAAAAATCACAAGGCCTGCAACATAACTGCATGCCCACTGCCTATTGACATCTCATAACAGTCAACAATGCTTCCCGTCCAGATGAAAAAAGATATCAGTATGTACGGATTTGAATCATCCATGTAAGAACTTTCACCATTACAAATGAAACCACCATTGTCTGTGTCGTTGCCACTTATTTCCACTTACTTGAATTTTTGCGGGCTGTGCAAAATCACAGTAAGTCATGTCTGTATTCTGACAGGTATAAGAACATGGCCAAAACTACACAGACCGTTAGAGTAGGCCAATCCAGTGACCTGTGCTATTTTTTTGCCACACTGTCCTGTTATGCCACAAAGAAACGAGCGTCCCCTAGTCTGCTGAATTGCATTGCAGACTATTGTGGAAAGCAAGAATATGAATTGTAGCGTCTCTGACACATTAAATAAATCGTCTCTAGCCACTGGCGACATGCGAGAAGACTGGAGAACGGCAAAATAGTTCCACTTTCCGATAGTAGGTGGTGATGAACCAGGCAATTAAAGACCGTTGAGTCTCATGGCCACCAGTGTAGGAAAATTATAGGAGAAAGGTTTTTTGTGTGCAGGAAGGTTTTCTGACTCAGTATGTAGATGGGCCAACTAGAGGTGAGGCTATATTGGATTTGCTGTTGGGCAATGAGCCAGACCAGGTGTTAGACTTGGAAGTTGGTGAACATTTTGGTGATAGTGACCACAATTCGGTCACGTTCACCTTAGTGATGGATAGGAATAGGCATGAACCTGGGGGCAGTAGTTATAGCTGGGGGAATGGTAATTATGAGGCCATTAGGAGGGAATTAGGATGCATAGGTTGGACTAGGAAACTACAGGGACTGGGAACATCTGAAATGTGGAGCTTATTCAAGGAGCAGCTACTGCGAATCCTTGATAAGTATGTCCCTGTCAGGCAAGGAGGAAATGGTCGAGTAAGGGAACCATGGTGTACTAAAAAAGTTAATTTGCTGGTTAAAAGGAAAAAGGAGGCTTATGTCAGGATGAGGCTTGAAGGCTCAGTTAGTGCAATGGATAGCTATAGATTAGCCAGGAGGGAGCTAAAGAGTGAGTTGAGGAGAGCTAAAAGGGGACACGAGAAGACTTTGGCTGATAGGATCAAGGAGAATCCTAAAGCTTTCTTTAGATATGTTAAGAATAGAAGATTGGTTAGGGCACGATTAGGGCCAGTCAGAGACAGCAGTGGGAAGTTGTGCGTGGAGCCTGAAGAGATTGGAGAGGCACTGAACAAATATTTCTCTTCGGTATTCACGCAGGGAGATGTAAATGTAGTTGTGGAGAACACTGGGATACAAGGTTGTAAACTGGAAAGTACTGAAGAGGATAAGGAGGATGTGCTAGATATTCTTGAGAGTTTTTAGTTAGATAAGTCCCCTGGGCCGGACGGTATTTACCCTAGGATTTTCTGGGAGATGTGAGAGGCGATTGCAGAGAATCTGGCTCTGATCTTCAGGTCGTCGATGGTTACAGGTATAGCGCTGGAAGACTGGAGGATAGCGAATGTGGTACCACTGTTCAAGAAGGGGATTAGAGACTTTCCTGGGAATTACAGACCGGTGAGTCTTACTTCTGTTGTGGGCAAAGTATTGGAAAGAGTCATTAGGGATAGGATTTATTGTTATTTAGAGAGAAATAAATTGATTGGGGTTAGTCAGCATGGTTTTGTGAAGGGTAGGTCGTGCCTTACTAACATTATTGACTTTTTTGAAAAAGTGACCAAAGAGGTCGATGGGGGTAAGGCAGTTGATGTGGTATATATGGACTTTAGTAAGGCGTTCGATAAGGTTCCCCATGGAAGGTTTCTGCAGAAAATGCAGATGTATGGGATTGAGGGTGATTTAGCTAATTGGATTAGGAATTGGCTAGCTGATAGAAGACAGAGGGTGGTGGTTGATGGGAGATATTCATCGTGGAGTTCGGTTACTAGTGGTGTACCTCAGGGATCTGTTTTGGGGCCCCTGCTGTTTGTAATTTTTATAAATGATCTGGATGAGGGTATTGAAGGATGGATTAGTAAATTTGCAGATGACACTAAAGTCGGTGGAGTGGTAGATAGTGAAGAGGGGTGTTATAGTTTGCAGAGAGATTTGGACAAGTTGCAGAGCTGGGCCGAGAGGTGGCAAATGGAGTTTAATGCAGAAAAGTGTGAGGTAATTCACTTTGGCAGGAATAACAAATGTGTAGAGTATAGGGCTAATGGTAGGACTCTTAATAGTGTTGATGAACAGAGGGATCTTGGTGTATGTGTGCATAGATCCCTGAAAGTTGGCAATCAAGTCGATAAGGTTGTTAAGAAGGCATACGGAGTCTTAGCTTTTATTGGTAGCGGGATTGAATTTCGGAGCTGCAACATCATGTTGCAACTGTACAAAACTCTAGTGCGGCCGCACTTGGAGTATTGTGTACAGTTCTGGTCCCCGCATTATAAGAAAGATGTGGAGGCATTGGAGAGGGTACAGAGGAGGTTTACAAGGATGTTGCCTGGTATGGAAGGCAGGTCTTATAAAGAGAGGCTGAGGGATTTGAGGTTGTTTTCGTTAGAAAGAAGGCAGCTAAGAGGAGACCTTGTTGAAACATATAAGATGATTAGAGGTTTAGATAGGGTGGACAGTGATAGTCTTTTTCCTAGGATGGAGAAAGCTAGCACGAGGGGACATAGTTTTAATTAAGGGGTGGTAGTTATAGGACGGATGTCAGAGGTAGGTTCTTTACCCAGAGGGTGGTAAGAGTATGGAATGCCCTGCCTGCTGTAGTTGTAGATGCGCCAAGTTTTTTGGCGTTTAAGAGCTTAGTAGATAAGTTTATGGATGAAAAGGGAATGGTTTAGGTTTGAGGGTCATTGCTTTTTCTTAATTGATCGGCGCAGCATCGAAGGCCGAAGGGCCTGTTCTGCGCTGTAATGTTCTATGTTCTATGTTCTAAAATTATCAAGGACAGGGTTGACACCCACTTGATTTGATTGACTTAATGTCATATGTATTCGGATAGATTGAAAATGACTTTTATGCACGCTATCCAGGTATCACATACTGTCCATACCGTATATAGGGTTACAGAAAAAGGGAGGGTGCCAATTATTGAGTTAAATTTATAGCTAAGATGCGGAGAGAGACGAATTCATGGCTAGAACATTTAAAAATCCAATGATAACAGAGAAGACACTATTCTTGAATTGATCGGTACGTTATCTCGGATTTTACTATCTATTTCCAAATGAAAGAAGGTAGATTAGAATATCTAAAGCGTATGTGAGGTCTTATTATGTTGGCTCATACTACAAAGCAGCCGGAAGTGCTGACGAGGTGAACGGATTAAAGGCTCATTGGTGTGACTGAATGGGAAACTCACAACCCCTCTGTAATTTCTTGCCTCATTTATCAGAACAAAGGCCATACGAACTGATACTTTCCTGAGTTCTCGGGAAAAAAAATGCGACCTGTATCGAAAATGTTACCAGGGATATCAGTAACACGCCTACCAAGGGAGTAAAAGTGGGCGAGAGCAGAGCATGGGAAGGTTCGAAACCATAATGTCCCACACGAAAAACTGGAGCAAAATTGTAGAATCCCGGCTGTCGAATTTCCTCATTTTCCGGAGAAAGTGGGGTTTATTTAGAAAAATATCAGCGTGGAGGGAAAAGGTAGGTTGCAGACAGTCTGGATTCCTAGAAACCTGATGCTCACCATTATTTTCACTCCAAAAGTGTAGGTGTAGACACAAACATGTCTTCGAGTACGCTGCCTGATGTCTACGATTATGTCTTTTCGCAACCAAACGCAGGCACTATTCTCGAACTCTATCCATTTATCCAGTTAATCCCCGTGATGTTGGGGTCAATTTTGCATGGCCAATCCACATGGCCAAGAAACTTGCATTTATTTTGACTATCGGAGGAGACGGCCACCTGCACAGGAAACTCATACAAACGAGTCTACACCAACAGTGACGCAAGTTCGGCATTAAACCTCGGATCCTGGCCCGATAAGAAATCAATGCTTTCCACTCTAACACCATGCCACTCCTTCAGACTTTCGATTTTCTTTTTCCTTTCTCATCATTGTCCGTCGTCCGGTCAATACGCTAGTGTCTATAACAAAGTTGAAAATGGAGTTGGAGCAGAATCTGGACGCATTCATAACAGTGCCAGAAGCAGAACAAGGGGCTGAGGACACATTCTTACGGAACACCTGTGTTGAGGATAACTTTCCCCTTTCCTTGATGCTTCTCGTAAGTGAGTTAGGATGTCAGCATCCAAGCGAAATGGTGGACCTCGGCGATGAGTTTTGTTTGGAAAACGATATTGATAACGAGGGATAGTCAATAATTTGGAGTCTGACTCCAGTGTCCTTGTTCTCCACGTGTCCAGGATTGAGTGTAGGGCAAGGGAGACATTGCGGTGAAACTGGTACGGTGAAAGGCGAATCGTGGTGGACTCAGACAATCTGGAAACACATGGGCTAATTTGATATACTCAATATGATGTTTTCCGATGGAAGACACGCAAAAACTTCAGCAGATTTTTTTTTTTTCGAAAACGTGATCAGTTATATTGTGTCTGCCCCACAGTTCATTTGTACCGCTTGCACGATGGTAATAACATGGGAGTCGACTTCTCGATATGCAGTCATATTTATTCACATACATGATTGATATTAATTATCCAAATAATCAATACAAATTATTCACAAAACACTAAAGTTAATGTTCAACACTAGAACATGGCTTAACGTTTATGTAATTGACAGTTACCCAGGCAGTTAATGAATTTCATTTGCGTGTTGGACATCACAGTCCTCTGGGTAGTCTGATTCCTTGGCCTGATCTGATTCTCCGGCTCTGGTCTTATTTCTGTCGCTGTTATGGTGGCTCTCCTCATGGTGATAGTTGCTGGTGATGGTCACCACTGTTGTAGTTTGTGAGAGAGGGAGAAAGAAAGAGAGACCGTGATCCGTCCATCGTGCAGCACTTTCATCTCTCATTGATTTTGCATCCATTTAGACGTCTCTTGATTGCCCCGAATCAATTGATCAAAGCTTATTCAACCCGATCGATAGAGTTCAAACGGTCCAATCTCATCTCGAGGTCTGTGCCCAAAGGCCATTTGTAATCGTTCTGGAGGTCCTGATATGCAGATGCCGGTGTTGGAATGTGAATAAACACAGTGAGAAGTCTCACAACACCAGGTTAAAGCCCAACAGATGTATCTGATAGCAATCACCTCGGCAGCAGTCTTCGAAGCGCTGCTCCTTCGTCAGGTGAGTGGGGAGTTCTGATCACAAACAGAGCATGTAAGTGTATACACTCATCTCAGAGAACACTGATTTGAAAGCGAGTCTTCACAGCTAATCAAGTCTTGAAGATGCAGGCAATGTGAGTGGAGCTGGTCTGCAGAAACTGATGTCCCAAGGCATGGTACATTAGGGAGACTATGCAGACGCTACAACAATGGATGAATGAACACCATTCGACAATCATCAGGCAAGAGTGTTCTCACCCTGTTGGTGAACACTTCAGCGGTCACGAGCATTCAGCCACGGATCTTCGGATAAATGTTCTCACGGTAGCCTTCATGACACATGACAGCGCAAATAGCCAACTTCTGCACACATGAGGATGGCCTCAACTGGGATTTTGTGTTCATGCCACATTATTTTTAACTCACGTGACTTGGCTGGGCTTGCAGCATCTCACTTACTGTCCAACCTGGAGACAGTACACATCTCTTTAATCTATGTTTATTGCTATCTGCACTGAGTGTGTATCTTTATATATCTTGTTTGTGATCAGAACTCCCCTCTCATCTGACAAAGGAACAGCGCTCCGAAAATTAGTGGCGTTTGCTACTAAATAAACCTGTTGGACTTTAACCTGATGTTGTGAGACATCTTAATTTGTTCTGGACGCGCAGAGATCGCATTATTCCTTCCCAAGAAGGACCAAGTCCAAGCAGTCTGTGATGAACAAATATGGCTGACCTAAACGTGTCCATTCTCTTTGAGATAATCTGTCACACTCACTGCCATATTCTCGACCTGTAGCACATTTATGTATATCAATTAAGACTGCAGTCTGCCTATTGCTGCACTCCGCCAATTACTCCAGCTTGCTTTGTAAATTGTGATCTTCGATAATCTCACGATTGGCAAAATTTATGTGATAAACGAGATTCAGTGCATGAAATTTATCCGTATTTTAGCAAAGTTGTTGGCATGGTCCATTATGGAAACTAACTGAGGAAGTTAAAGCCAGTGAAATTTATGGACACTTAGAGAGATGCAACTGAAACTGATTTTGTAATAGGAATCAAAGAGTAGGGGTAGAAAACTATGTGAGTGATTCGAAGCCAGTGTTCACAGTTGTGACCACGATATCAGCACTGGCAACCTTATTGTTTTTAATATGCATAAATTATTTAGGTCAAGCTTGTAGGTAAATTTAAGATTGGTAAGGTAGTCAATTTTAAACAGGATGGTTGTACATTTCCGAAATCTATATGAAGGCTGTTCGGATAGGCACAAGAGTTGTAGATGGCATTTTACCATGGCAAATGTGAGTTGATGCATTATGGAAAAGAGATATGATTGTTTATTCATTGGACATTGGCATTGCTGTATGGTCAGCATTTATTGTCCATCCTGCATTTCCGTTGGAGGTCAGTTAAGTGGCAACCACTAGAGTCACATGTAGGTCAGACCAGGTAAGGGCAGCAGATGCCCTTCACGAATGGGCATTAGTAAACCAAATTGTATTTTTTTCTCCCCGACAATTGACGGTGGCTCCATAATCACCAGTAGGTTTTTAATTCCAGGTGATTTAATTTAATTCAAATTCCACCAACTGCTTTGGCGGGTTTCAACCCCGGTTCCCCAGAACATTCGATGAGTTTCTGGATTAATAGTCTAGTGATGATGCGACTTGGCCATCACCTCTTCACAAAGATGTGGAGAATTTAATGAACAATAGCACAATTGGTAACTCAGGGGAACAGGTGGTTATTCACAGTTCCATAAAGTTGGCCAAGAAAAAAAAAAGAACAGTTCATAAGGCTTATGGAACACTTATTTTCATCAGTTCTGGCATAAAATATAAGCGTGTAGATTAAATCTTAGAGTTAGTCAAAACGATCTCTAGATCGCAACTGGAATAGTTTGTGCCATTCTGGTCATTCACCATAGAAATGAAGTCGCAATATAGATGGTACAGAAGAAGCTCACTAGGACTGTGCCTGGATTGAGAAAATAAAATGCAATGTTCATGTATATGGGCAAAATGCAGAAAATAGATTACCTTTTCATTTCGGTTAGTTATTGTCAATACAGACTCGATGATTAGTACGGCTTTTCTGCACTTTATGAATCCATGAGTAGTGCACTATTGTTTCACTATTTTGAGAACAAAAACATAAACTAAGCTAATGCACATGGCCTTGCTATTCTGCCAGTTTAAGGATTACGTACGCATGCAGCCCAACAACCACTGGTAATCTACGTTCATCAGTATCTTAGATTTTATATCCTGTTCAATTCTTAATTCATTAAATACTAAAGCATGATGATTGTATCTCCAGTTTGATATTAATTGAACTCTTTTGCCAATTTGACTTGCCCTATAATAGCCATAGCAGGTTTTATTTATGTTGTTCTTATTAGCAATCAAAATGAGATTCTTTTTTATCTTCAATGTTCTGATGAGAATCAATTTATTCATAGCCAAAACCTAGTTTTGTAGTTAGAAGATAATCAGAAGTAATAGAAACCTTTGCAAAATTTTACCTACAATTTGGTTATGCATTGATTAATACAAATCGCTATAATCACTGAACATTCCAGACACTTTCGCTGAGAACTCACGTTACGTTATTTCCTTCCATATTGGAATGCTATTTCAAACTATTCAAAACAGTATAGATGAACTGTGTATTGTTTTGAATGTACAAGCAGCAAATGCATCTGTTGTCGACCCAACTTTCATAGGAAGTAAAACCAAAATCAATGGTTCACAACAGAAACGGATTTGTTTTTGGAATGAATGTTAACTCACATTGAATGTGCAATGCGTACTGCAGGCTATGCAATATATTCATTCTTTTATTTTGCAATTTTACCCTTCGACAAAAAATGATTTTCTTATATTTGCTATGAAGGATTGCATACGTGTATACTATGATGATGACAGACAGTTGGCAATCACAGTTAAATTAATGGTGAGCTGATTGCTGCCAATCCTGATAATTGGGAAATTATGTAGGTCACACTTGACAATAATGCTACTGGTTGCAGTTTCCATGCTACTGGTTGTAATTATGATGATTATGCTCTGGAAAAGAAATTTCTGAGAAAACATTACATGACGACAAATACAATATTTCCGTCATGTGATCCACGACAACGATTTTCTCCACTTGAATATGAAATACAATAATTTACCCTGAAAGACATCTGCAGGGCTCAAATTATTATTTTTGTTGAAAATGATGACTCATTGAAACCTACAGACAATTATGCAAAGGTATCTTGTCACTACAGAACAACTTGTTTATGTAATTGAAAAACACTGTTAACTTTTCAATAATGTAAACCACGCGCTATTGTATTCAGCGGAACATTAGTGGATAGTTCAGAATTCGATTTTTATCTGGTGTGATTTGGCTGTGCACCTACGTTGATATTAGTTTCAGAAAAGCAGTGGATTAAATAAATTACCTTCAATGATTTAGATTACTAGAACAATGGTGCTTCCAATTTGTTCACGCATACTTTTTTTTAGTTATCTGCTAATCAACGTCACAATTTGAAATTCAGCTTTTTTAATCGATTATTTCCTGCATTCCAGTTTAATTGTTCTATTATCCAGTTCAGATTCGAACGTTAAACGACATAATGTTTCAGCATGTGTATTAATACAAATAAACAAAATAGTTAAGGCCCGTAAAAGTGAAATGTGTTAAAAGTAATATATTGAATTAAAACTATTCAAATATTTTATTTTGGTGGGAGGGGACGTAGGGGCAAGAAATTCGCACTCCAACTCGTGGGATGAAGAGTAATCGCAGAAAGCACAATAGCGGCCCCAGTCACATATGGCGCACAGTATAATGGCGCTCACTGTCAGCTCCGTTTCCATGATTAAACATTTAGCATTTTATTTCCAAAAAAAAACAAATGCCTCGGCCGACCAACGCCCAAATCAGGCCCTGGGTTGAATGTTTAATTGCCACCTCGGTCAGTGCCAGCAGCAGTGTAGGAAACAGTTCTCCCGAGTGTTCGCCGACCTTCACAAGCACGGTTTGTGCAAGCAGCTAAACATAGGATTAAAGTGTTTGATGAACACTCACTTCCTCTCCTTAGTTACTTATTGCACCGAGTTGTTGGGTGAAAGACCTTGCTTTCCAAATGTCCAATGCCCACCCGCGAAGATATTTCTGTGCAGCTAATTTGAGGAAAAGATAAGAAGTTTTAATAAGTACACTCATCCAGCAAAAAGGACCAAAACTGACATAATTGCAATTTGCATTCCCAACACATTAAGATAGTAACAGTTCCATGTAACAAATGATTTTGCATCAGACACAATTGTAATCATAATTTACAATATGTGACTTCACACATTAACATCTGAAAACCATGCAGTTATCATTTACTGTCATGAAATTACTTCTTTCTTTTTGGAATGAATGATTTTTTTTGCAGACATCAGTGATTCATGAATATTAATTTTGAGCTTTTTTCTAAACAAACATTTCACAATCTAAAATTATCTTCTATGTTAGTATTTCGTGTAATTTACAAATGTTTGAAATCATTTTCATGTGGATATCATGCCAAATGCAACATTGCATCGCAAACCAATAGGTTTACACTATCTTCTTCAATACTGTAGTTTTTCGCTCTTCTGAAGAATCAAAAGGTCATGTCTTAAAAGGGGATTTAGAAAAAGAAATTAGGAACAACTGGAATTCAGTCGAACTTTGGAATCTATTGTTGCATTCACATGTAACTGTTGATCAGCAAACTCTGTAAACACTTTTTGCCTTTGGACCTTTTCCTTCGTTCTGTTTATATGGAGGTTGAAAGCATCCACTGTTTTGGCTTAATAGTTTCCTGAGGCTTCTGGTTTATTTTACTTTTCGAATCTTGGTCTTAAGTATTTACCTGATATTCTTAAAGGCTGCAATCAAATCTTCGAATCCAACATGATCTGCAAGTTCCTTTTTGCAAGTAGACTCTCCAGTTCTTCGAGAATATCATAGGTTTATAGGTTTGTATCAGAACTATACAAACAGAAGGCATATGGAGTCTTAGCTTTTATTGGTAGGGGGATTGAATTTAGGAGCCACAGCATCATGTTGCAACTGTACAAAACTCTAGTGCGGCCGCACTTGGAGTATTGTGTGCAGTTCTGGTCCCCACATTATAAGAAAGATGAGGAGGCATTGGAGAGGGTACAGAGGAGGGTTACCAGGATGTTGCCTGGTATGGAGGGCAGGTCCTATGAAGAGAGGTTGAAGGATTTGAGGTTGTTTTCGTTAGAAAGGAGGCGGCTAAGAGGGGATCTTATTGAAGCATATAAGATGATTAGAGGTTTAGATAGGGTGGACAGTGATAGCCTTTTTCCTAGGATGGAGAAAGCTAGCACGAGGGGACACAGCTTTAAATTAAGGTATGAGTTATAGGACGGATATCAGAGGTAGGTTCTTTACTCAAAGAGTATTAGGGAGTGGAATGCCCTGCCTGCAGCTGTTGTAGATGCGCCAAGTTTGGTGGTGTTTAAAAGGTTAGTTGATAAGTATATGGAAGAGAAGGGAATGGTTTAGTTTGGAGGGGCATTGCTTTTTATTTTGGTCGGCACAACATCGAAGGCCGAAGGGCCTGTTCTGTGCTGTAATGTTCTATGTTCTATGTTCTATACGTCTTCCACTCCACCAGCCCCCCCCCCCCCCCTCCCCACAAGCACGCATAAAGTTTCTCGCAAACTCCAGCAAATATGATGTCAACAGTCTGAATCTTTCCTCATAATTCATTCAAGCCATCCCAGGAGTAAGTATGGTAAACCATCACGCTCTTTTTTCATAAAAGAGACACGTTTCCTTTGTTGCAAAGGCAAAAAAAAAATGCGAATATTACCGATACTGTCTCAACAAGCCTTTCTATTACTGCAATAAGATATCGCTAGAACTGCATTAAAATCCTCTCGCTATGACGATCAAAATACCACATGTTTTCTCTTCTGCGAGCATAATATGCATGCAATCTTTCAATGACTGTTGTACAAGGACCCCACAAGTCTGTTTGCCCCTATAGCTCAAACCACGATCATTCACATAATGATTAACTAGCATATACTTATTACATGACCGAATAAACTCAAATTCATCCAAATTCATCTAAAATGCAAATACCCTCTTGTTCAATTTATCCAACTCACAGTGAAGCATTATTTGCAATTTCCATGCAGTTGGTATTCCATCTGCATTTTTAGGAATCTCACAATTTGTCGTCACTTCAAAATCATTATTAATGATTAGAAACATCTGGGGTCCCTGTAGTTACCTTTTCGTTACCCCAATTATTACTATTCACCAGTTGGAAATCATTCTCATTAAGTTTTTGGTTAATACATTCTAGATATGATGATGGGAATTGACATGCTTTGACGTTAATAAGAAATATGTTCTACGACATTCGGCAGATGATAATAAATAGATGACAGATGAACAACGGAGTCGAGAAGTTTACAATTAAAATGCAAATATAACAATCAGCAGATATCATAGAAAAAAATGTTGGAAGTCACCGGGAGCTCCGAGTCATTCTGATCTGAAACTATGGTTCTATTCCTTCTTTATAGTTGCTGGCAGACCTGCTAATAGTTTTCAGCGTTTCTGATTTCGTTTCAGATTCCACCATCTGCATTTTTTTTTATCTGGCCCAGTTTGTTTGTCAGCATTACAACCGGATTTGAGTAGTCTTTTCCTCCGTTATGAAATCATATTTTGTTCATGATAAAATATTAAAAGAATTTCTATTAATTTATAATTGATATTCAAATTACTGCAAAATCGCCCCACAATGCATAGAAACATTGGGCGGAATAGTGCACTTTGTTTTCGGTTGTTGGGACAAGAGGGTTGCGGTACGCTCTTTGGCACCTTGTTCGAGGGCCTGTTCTTTTGGCCCACGGAACTTGCGACGTCATCGTTGTCATTTTGCGAAAGTTTGCGGGTGGTTCAACAACTCAGAAACGCACCCGCGTCATTGACATTCTATCGATATTCCCTAGCTTCATTAACGCCATTTTTTCCTTGCAATACTACAGTCAGAAGTTATGTGATTTGCGGCTCGGTGGCATTTTTTTCAGCAAAATTAAAAACTGTTTTGGTTCGTTTTGAAAGTGCATCAGATTCGAGATTTTACCTTTGCACTGCAAACTCAGTTGATTGCAGGAACTGAAACTCTGAGCTTTCAGAGTCCGTTAATGTTGATATCATTATCACGCCGTCATTCAAACGGGTTGCTGATATCGCATTTGAAATTATCCTGTCCCTAACACGTTGTTGACGATTCAAACTAAGAGGGAATAGTAGTTGTGCTGTCTGTTAGAGTCATGATTGCCACTTATGAGCGGTGACTTAACAGGAGCAGGAGGTGAGATTCAGAAATGCACTCGGAGTCTTTCAGGATGCTGAAGATCATCGGGACGTGCACATAGAAATACTAACCCTCAATACTCCAGCAAGCCATTAAAAATAAAATCTCTACACAGGCGTCAATGAAAGTATGCAGCATTGAGATTATAGAAATAGCAATTCAGTTACCAGTAAAGGATCTAAATCCATCGCGGAAAAAGACCATTCAAGTGAGAATTTGGAATCACTGCAGAAGATGGTGTCAAGTAGATATCACCAAACTCTATTTCCTGCCACTGATCTCTGTCACATTGAAAGTTAACTTGACTCTTCATTTATTTTAATAAACTCATTCTCATCTCTATGTGAAGAAATCAGCTGGATAACGAAAACTATACGTCGACAGCATTGCATCACAGACTTCACAGATGCAACAATCTGAAGGGCCAGTAAGTAAACTCCTCCTGTCCCACAGTTCCTCTGTCATTTAGATGTTCCACTATACAACCCCACTCTTATCCAAGGAAGCTGTGCTATCCTCTAACCCTACTGGAAAATGTCAGGGTCAGGATTTCCTTAACTTCTGTGCTCTGGATACGCTTGCGAGGTGATTCATTTTGGTAGAGCAAACTATAAGGTGAGCAGCCTGGTTCTGAGGAATCTGGAAGAACAGAGAAATCTTGGGGTGATTCATATTAACATATCTCTGAAATTTGCCACTCAAGCGGATAGAGCCTTGAAGTAGGTTTATAATGTGTTAACGTTTATTAATGGAGAGTTTGTGTTTAAGAGTCGTGAGGTTATGCTGCAACTATACTGGATCTTGTTGAGACCGCATTTGGAATATTGTGTTCAGTCCTGATCGCCTCACTATAAGAAGGATGTGGAAGAAATAGAGAGAGTGCAGAAGAGATTTACTAGAATGCTGCCTGGTTGGGAGGGTAGATTTATGAGGAAAGCTTGAGGAAGTTGCGTTTTTTCTCTTTAGAGCGGAGGAGGACGATAGGCGACTTGATAGAAGTTTATAAGATGATGAGGGATAGGTAGAGTGGACATGCAAACACTATTTCATCGGGTAGACGTTGCTTTTACTAGGAGGCATAACTATAAGATTCATGGTGGGAGATACAGGAGGGATGTGTGAGGTAGATTCTTCACTCAGAGAGTGGCTGGGATTTGGAATGGTTTGCCTGTTGTGATAGTGGAATCAGAAAGTTTAGAAAATTTCAAACGGTTGTTGGATAGGCACACGGAGCACACTAGAAGGACGTGGAGTGGGACAGCCTGATTTTGGGTTTGGACACAGCTCGGTAATAATATTGTATATTGTGCATGAATAGGTCGTACCAAGGAAGTTCAAAACAACAGTTAAACTAAGTTAGCCTCTCTATCTGTATGACACCTCGTACCAAATAATAATGGAAATGTTGAACATATGAATAGGTTGATCAGCCAAATGGTCAACAACATTATTTTGGCATTTGCACATTCATAAACTTCTTTCAAAACTATACTGTGTATACTCTTGAAAAAAGTACTGTGCTGTACTATTCTATGTTCTGTTCTATGTTTCTATGTTTTGCCTGTTTCAGTTGCAGTCACAACCTCTTATATCGGATTTATAATATGTGTGTGTGTGTGAGTGTGTGTGTGTGTGTGTGTGTGTGTGTGTGTGTGTGTGTGTGTGTGTGTGTGTGAGTGTGTGTGTGTGTTTGAAGTTGTGTCCCATGAGATGTAGAATAATGTGTGTGCTTTCCCGCATGCAATTCAAAAGCTTCAGTGAATGGTCCGGAATATAAAAAAAATTGCAATTTATTGTAAACTGAATTGATCAAAAAAGGTTGTTGTTATCTTCAAGTTCGCAGGATTTTTAAAAAAAAACACGTGGAGAATTAATTAGAGTGATCACATCCATGTGTATGGACATAAAAACTGAATTATAAGATAGTCAGATAATGTTTCATATGGGGAAAAGATAGAGTGTATGATGAGGGAAGATGGAAAGTACGTTTTGCCTTGCCCATGAAACAATTAAATTGCAAGAGACGACTCTTTCGGTTTTGTTATGGTGTCAGAGTTATTGACGGGTGCATGTGCAGAACATGTTTCTTAATTCCATAGAATAAACAGCTAAAAATCACTATTTAATCAACATGTATTAGCTCATTTAACACTGAGACGAGGAGATTTATGTTTTCTTCAAAGTGTTGTGAGTCTCTGGAACTCAATTCCTCAAATGCCAATGGACGTAGAGTATTTGATTATTATTTTTATGCGACAGAGCTGCCTAGGTTATAAGCATGCGTTTTTAAAAAAGTAAATAATCAGTTTTTGGCCGTAGAGAGGTAGCTGCAGATGAAAGCTGATTTTCTTAGAGACCTGAACAGATGCGAGTGGATAATTGGCTTAGTTAAGCTTCAAATTCGTTACGTCCATAGAAGGGATTGAATGCATGCAGTTATAATACTGTAAGAAAGTGTTAAGCAGAGAAGCGCTAGACCGCTAGTACGTAACCACGATTTATCAAAAACAACAATGAATTAACAGAGGAAGTATCACTTTAAAAACATGATTTGTTTTTTCTTTTGTTCGGTGAGCTGTCGAGACGTATACCTAGCGTTGTGTTAAAACGTCAGAATTTGGTATTGAAGACCGAACACGCCCTTAGCGTGAAACCTCACCATGGTAAGGGTTTCCAATAATCATAACTACATATTGTAATCGGCCAATTGACTATATTAATATATATTTCGAACTGAGCGATTTCAAACTATATCAATATGAATAAGGATGCAAAATTTTGATTCGCAATAATTATACCAAATGCTATGAAAGCAAACACATATTGGTTTTCAGAGAATTCAGAAACAGTTCTGGAGACATAAAATTAAATGTATGTAATGCATTTAAGCAAAATACTGCACAAGCGTCAGGTACATACATAATGCGTCTACTATTCTGATGAATGCAGAATGCTGTATTTAATGACTGATTAATGCGTTTTCAAATTACATCATTAGCTGAGAAATTCAATATGTTGATGAAGAGGATACGTCATTTAATAATTAACCAGAATGGACTAAATAAATAGCCTGCGCCTGCACTTTGCACGCCAGTAGTTAAGTTAATCCAGGGGAAAGGACATTTCTCGATGCATGCAAACTTAATAAGCATGCAAATAACCAAACAGATATTCAAAAAGAGCAATCAACAGTTTGCCAGAATATTTTTTTTCACTATCAGCATATCAATCTCTTTATTTTTGTCCAAAGTTTTACGATTATCACACAAAGAAGACTGAAGATACATGCATAATGTTGATTATTACAATTAATTACATAATAATTATGTTTAGGAGTGAAAACTCCAGACAGTAGGAATAATGTTTCTACTAAATGCTTCAGTAATTAAGAAAATTATATTGGTGACGATTAGTGGGGTATTGGAACGTAGTATGTTTGAAGAAAAAAACAGTTTGTGGTAATGTACTGTGCAAGTATGAGGAGTGTTTTTTTATATAAGTTGGATAGTTGGACATATTCGATGTTGTTATTTGTGTACTTATTCCTTTTCAGATAGCCAATAAGGCAATTGTCTTGTACCTTACGATTTACTTCTATTTGCAGAGTGGGAACGTTAGTCAATAAAGATGTCAACCATTACAACAGGTTACCATCAGTAGAGAGGATGCAATCAAGATACAGTGTGCCAACTGTGAAAAGTAGAAACACATTATTCCTGTTGTATAAGTTGAAATAGTTTGGAAAGAAGTTTATGGATATGCAAATGCCAAAATATTGACCATTTGGCTGATCAACCTATTCATATGTTCAACATTTTCATTATTATTTGGTACGAGATGTCATACAGATACAAAGAGGCTAACGTTCTTTTAACTGTTGTTTTGAACTTCCTTGGTACGACCTATTCATGTGCATTCATATTCCAATGCGTACAAACTCTGTTGCAGAAAAAAAAATGAAATCAAATGAGGAAGGTAGAGATCAGTAGATTTGAATGCATCAGTACTTTTGAGATCAGTAGATTTGAATGCATTTTATGTATTCATATCAAGTTTTACACAAAATCTATTGTGCAGTGGTGGCATGCTTTCCCTCAGGCAAAATATTTTACGACAGTAAGTCCCACTGCATAATTGGAGATCAACATCTAAGCTACATTCCATTCGTGATATTGAGATGGAAAATCATTTTCCGAGATGTTGTTCAACAGATTACACAATAAAATGCACAGAAACACCAATTTCAGGAAGTATAAAAGGAATAATTACGGGAGATTGATTCACATGTACAAATGCAAGGGCGGAATCCATTTGTTTTAATCAACCAATAATGTCCACTCTTGCAAATCCATTTCATCCGACCAGTCAATTAGTTTGTGTTTTGAGGTTGCGTTCTGCGTAAAAACGTTTGTCA
Organism: Sphyrna mokarran; assembly: GCA_024679065.1. NCBI lineage: Eukaryota > Metazoa > Chordata > Chondrichthyes > Carcharhiniformes > Carcharhinidae > Sphyrna > Sphyrna mokarran. The sequence goes on along the minus strand of JAGIQG010000016.1, from coordinate 8,841,342 downwards.
AATGTAGACCTGATTATCAAAAGTTTTATCTAAAATTGATGGCCAAAATTGTATCTGTTGAAAGGATGGATAATGTGGAGAGCTCAGATGGATAACGCAAGTTGTTGCATACCATTTAATCAAAGTCTTCACCGATGCAATGTTTTATATTGTCAGGAGGTAATCTTGTTCACATAGCACGTCATAATTCAAACTGATGGAACAGTGGGAATTCCAGTAATTTCTCATCTGTATTGGTGTGGTCATTGTGAATTCTGCCAATCATTATTGAAACTCCACAAATGGAAGAGCTTACATGACATTAAAATTCAGCCAGTGCAAGACCATAATCTGCTCTCATGCAGCTCTATGTCATACTGGAAATTCACGATTTCAGTTTAAAATGAGGCATATAAATGATTTGTTTTGACATTCTAGAACATACAAAATGCAAAGAATCCTTAGAAATGTTAAGTAAGTAATTCACACATAGAACGCAGTTAATTTGAGAAAATATATCAATAACTTGTCTTGGAACATCTGACCTGCATTGTATTTCAACGAAGCATTGACATCTTTCTATATTTACGTTAACTTCCATCTTGTTTTCTGTATGCTCTTCATAGAAATTACATGCTGCTTAGTGGGAAATAAATGAAAACAAATATAGAGTGCCATGGAAGTTCAGTGACCTGTACTGGCAAAACATTGTCTATCAGTATCTTTCGAGGTTTCTGCCACAGTAGCTGAAACACAGTGTGCAGTTAAATTTGTTCATTGAAAGAGTGGCATAAATATTTGCCTCTGGGAAATAAGTCACAATTCCTAATTGTGGGAACGTTTATCTAGCGTATGCATTTATCCTGCAATGTAGCTACAATTGAGGGCTAAATTGAAATGTAAAGGTGGGGGGGGGGGGGGGGGGAAAAAGGGCAGGGAGGAAGATGGGAGTGGAGAATATTCAGCTGCGAGGCATGGGAAATATGAAAATGGTAATCGGCATTTTTTATTTCATTACGAAACACGTGCAATATAATAATTTGTGTTATTAATCTTTGTTCCAAAAGGCAATGACAAATTCGACAACTTACAAAGCTCAACGATATCTGAGTTGTGAAATCCATCTTTCAAGTTTCAACAGACATGCCAGCTTAACGAAAATTGTAGATGTTATTTAACGCATGTGGAGACGTTGGAATTTGCACCAGCTCAAAAACGTATTTCATCGCCGAAAACAAAAGTACTAAGAATTTCGCTAGTCCAATTGGTCTCGTCAACATTAGAATGACAGAAAAATGTAATTCTTCATTCACGACAAGAAGTTGTCCCTTTAACCAGAAAGATTTATTTCGCTGACGGATTTCATCGCCGAAAACAAAAGTACGAAGAATTTCGCGAGTCCAATTGGTCTCGTCAACATTAGAATGACAGAAAAATATAATTCTTCATTCAGGACAAGAAGTTGTCTCTTTCTCTGCCCAGAAAGATTTATTTCACTGACGGCAATATTTAAAAGCATCGATATTCTTGCTTTTAATATCAAGAATTAAATATTGATATTTAATTCAATATAAATATTGAACTCGCTATCTATTTAAATTCACGTGTTCGACCTATATTGTTTTATTGTCACTGGACATTTGTGTCCAACATTTGCAATGATATGAAAGCACAACCTGTGCTGCCATTGTGACTGATTGTTTCACCTGCCAGTGAATTGCGTACACCCTCCCTTTAGTGTATTACTTCTTGTCTGTAAATTTATCTCGTATATTTGCAAAACATACAACAAAAATCTCAATGCTCCACTTCGGAATTTATATCTACATTTTTTGTCAACTTGTTTTTTTTTTAATTGTCACAGAAGAGACACTGAATAAAAGAAATGAAGGTAAAAAGTATTTTCTATTTCTGCTTAGCAACATGAAAAATGAATTGAATTTATGTTTCCATAGTTGGTTCATGTCCTATTCATATCAATGCTAGTTATATATATATGCTGGTATATGTATAGCAATGACAAGAATCTGTATTATCTGCGTTTCCACTCTAGTATTCTAACTGCTTCATAAAAGTTGAATGCGGAAGTATAGACGATTAACAAATGTTACCACGTGGAAACACCACATTTTGGTGGAGGAATGGAGAAATGTTAAAAAACAGGAGATTCCATCGCACTTCAGGTCATTTCAGAGATGCCGACTTCTAAGATAAAACGTGATCTTTTTCCATGAGGAGCATAGAGTTGACAGATCAAAATCATTGAACAGTTTCAAAATACTGATCGATTATTCTGTCCCTGTAAATTGCGCTGTCAAAACTGTTCAGCTATTCATAGCCCATATTTTGTTTTTTTTTTACCTAATTCTTCAATTGATTTCTGAAGGTCCTTAATTCTGATTTCAACATAAACTCAGATCAGGCATTCCAGTCCTCAAAACTTGTTCTGTAAAACTTTCTTACACTCATGAAGTCGATAATTGTTCTGAAAATCACCCTGTACCTGAAAGCTTTTAATATTGATCCAGACGTCGAAAATGAACTTACCCTTTTTTGTTTGTTCTGTTTTCTTGGCATTGAATAACGTTGGCATATTTGCTTTATAATTTTTAACATCTCAAAATGATCCAACTAACACATTTCTTCACATTGCTGGAACTGCATTTCTGAATCGTTTCTAAACCTGGCAATCGTTTTGCATGCTTCATACAATGAATTGGCCAGATTTGGGTACTATGTTCAAGTTGTGTTCGCAATTTTTTTTTTAACATAGATTTTAAATTTCCTGTTTAAAATCTATTTTTAATGACCATGTTCTGAAATATTATGTCATTTTTTCCCAACTTGCCATGCCAGCTTCAATATTGAGTGCATCTTCTTTCTATGATCTACGCCTGCGTCTTAGAATTTTAGAATGTTTTGCCTGAGAATGCAATATGTCACTCCTAACACATTCATGAATCATGATGTTACCTCGTTGAACACCTCAAATAACTTAATTGAACAAAATCGCCCCGCTAGAAATGCGTTTCTTCTGCCCAAGCATTCATCCACATATTTGAGTGGGGACCATGACATTACACTGAGTTACACTTTTGGACAGTTTTTTTTTCCACCAATATGAATTATGATACTGGTCTGCAATTATAGAAAACATTATCTAACAACTTTGAATAAAGCGTGTGACAAAGTAGAATTATACGTTTCTGTACAACACATCGTCCCGTTCCCGGTTTGTTTTTAATGCATTGTTCGTACATTTATTTCGCCAAATAGTTGGTAGCTTTCAACGTTTAACACTGATAACATGCGCGATTTTTTTTTTCAATCAAGTTCTCAGTACACAGTGTTTGAAACCTTTCTAAAGAATGGAGCATCATTTCCTGTGTTATCACCATTGACAATTCTATCTCTTTGCCTCAGTTTTGTTTGGCACTTCTGTTTTTTTAAATGATTTTCTACACCCCAGATTAGCCATCTACTTAGCAAACTGATGTATATTTCATTCATAAATCTCGCATTGTGAACCTTCCTTTTTGTTACCGGGCTGTAACTTCGCGCAGTTACTCTCTATTTAGTACATCATTTGAAGTTCTAATCTGTATTTTATGTACTCAGACTTGAATTCAGTTAAATTAGTATCATCACGTTTGTCTGATATTATTTTCAGTTTCAGCTCAGTTACTGTCCTTATGCTCACACAGGAAAATTATTTCTTGTCCTCTCAGTACTTCACTTCTGAGAACGGACGTTGATTTTTGGAGATCCATTATATTTTCAATTGGGATTTTTGCCTGACACGCTTTATTTCCAAATTATTTATTACCATTCTTGTTTCCTGTACTTTGAATTTGGCAGGAAAATCAGCATTTTTTGAAACAACCCTTGATAATGTGAGGGTGAGACAAATTCATGAACAGTTACAGTACATCAGTGCTGCTGGGCATTCGCAGAATAGCATAAAATCTAGTCGTGTCATAATGTGCTAACATAACTCAAAATCATTGCTGTTGAATTTGCAGTGAGTAATATCCCCATTTTTTTTTTATATTTTCCATTGCGTAATCTGTGAGCCAGCCTTTGGAACTTGTTCTGTCAGTGGACATAAGGATATTTATTATTCCATTAGATCGATCCTATGCACTGATATTCTACTAATGACAGAGGAATCTAATCCTAAAAATGGTAGATAAAGTATCTGTAAGTAGGTTTATTTGCATTTAACCTTGCAATTTGCTCATTTTAGCTGTATTCATTCAGGGAAATAAAAAAAACTGTGCATTATAGCTGCTTATTGATGTTGATAGTTGTTGAGTGAGTTGTGTCGAACAACCAGTCTCTAATTATCGAATTATCTAACAACATTATTTCTTTTTTCTTCCTGTTACTATTCTGGACATTGTAATCCCTTGAAGTTGATCTTCAGGAATTTTCGAAAGATGTTCTAGTTAATCCTTCCAAGCGAGTATACTGATTGCGTCATTCCATGCTGTTTTATTGTCTGTCAAATAGGTGTTTTGACTGACAATAACAACGGTTAACTCAAGACTGAATATTCTATACACATGATAGAATGGGTGGTGGACATGTCGTCGATGCACTGTTAAGAGCCAGTGAAAATTTGATAGGATGAATGGCCTTATCTGCACTGCAGAGATTGTATTGATCGATTCTATTCGCACAAATAAGAAGTAAGTAAGTAAGTAAGTAAGAAGTAAGAAGGCATATGGAGTCTTAAGAAGGCATATGGAGTCTTAGCTTTTATTGGCAGGGGGATTGAATTTAGGAGCCGCGGCATCATGTTGCAACTGTACAAAACTCTAGTGCGGCCGCACTTGGAGTATTGTGTGCAGTTCTGGTCCCCACATTATAAGAAAGATGTGGAGGCATTGGAGAGGGTACAGAGGAGGTTTACCAGGATGTTGCCTGGTATGGAGGGCAGGTCCTATGAAGAGAGGTTGAAGGATTTGAGGTTGTTTTCGTTAGAAAGGAGGCGGCTAAGAGGGGATCTTATTGAAGCATATAAGATGATTAGAGGTTTAGATAGGGTGGACAGTGATAGCCTTTTTCCTAGGATGGAGAAAGCTAGCACGAGGGGACACAGCTTTAAATTAAGGGGTATGAGTTATAGGACGGATATCAGAGGTAGGTTCTTTACTCAAAGAGTGATTAGGGAGTGGAATGCCCTGCCTGCAGCTGTTGTAGATGCGCCAAGTTTGGTGGCGTTTAAGAGGTTAATTGATAAGTATATGGAAGAGAAGGGAATGGTTTAGTTTGGAGGGGCATTGCTTTTTATTTTGGTCGGCACAACATCGAAGGCCGAAGGGCCTGTTCTGTGCTGTAATGTTCTATGTTCTATGTTCTAAATATCATCCAAATGACTTTGAAAATGTGTAACGAAACAGATGGACGAACACGGTCAGAAAACAAAGCCCGCATGGACGACTCACATGAAGTTTTCAGATTCCTTCAAGACAGAATGCTAGTGTAAGAGCAAATGATATCGGTTGCAGAAGGTGTGACGTTCTAGTGCTCAGGTATCACCACTTTAAATATTACTAAATGTTAAATATTGTTCTGAATTAGAACTATCGATTTGAATGCTGCAAAAAAAGCATATCTTTCTTTGAGTATCTAAATTTATACCGCAGGTTAACAAAAATTTAATTATGTCGAATAGGAATGAACTTATATCAGATTTTGTGCAGAACACATTTCGATTTCTTTAACTATGAAGAAAAGATTCCAATGAAAATGTAACAGTTAGCTTCGATGTATCATGGAACAAGTGATCAGGTGAAGTTTAGTTAACGTCGACGGGTAGTGGGTGTGCTTCATGTGCAGTGGTGCGGTGTTGATTGAGAGTTGAATAAACTGGCAAGTTCACTATGCTGAACCAGGTATCTTTACGAATTTATTGAGTTGGTGGAGACATATTATTCCTTATCATGGTGAGGTTAACAATTAATAATAACCAATAAATACGAACGCAGAAGCAATGGAATAATCGATGTCCATACCGCGTAATGTTTCACTGTCAAAGGACGTAGCCGAAACGAATCACAATTAGGCTGGCCTAATACGCAAACAGATCGGGGATTAGAGTATGTTTACATAGTTCGGCACCTGTGTTAACGAAGTCACCCTTGAGCAGTAGTAACGGCCTCCTGAACAGTACGGCGATGTGATTTTTTTTTTTTGCATTGAACACCCAGTAATCTTCATGTGCGATTTGTATTTCATTCGCTTACCGTGTCATTGTGCGTGTCAAGGAAAAATAAAACATCATTATTTGGTGGCCCGAATAGTCATTGATGAAGTCTTTGGGAGAACGCATTGTTGAATTAGTGCCATCCATGTAGGATCCATGCACCTAGATTGTTGTTTCTGATCATGTTAAACAAATTGTGTTCAAAGACGATCTGACAGTGTAACAGCGATGACAACGTAAATTCTTCGAAATTGTTGTGGGGTTCCTAAGTTCATAGTGTGTTTTTTGTTTCCCAGAGCTATCCGACTGCAAGAAATATTTAAATGATTTAGGTGGCAAATAGTTTTCCGATTCTAAAGTTAAATACATAAGCTGAAACTTGCAGATATACTCTAAATAAAATCCATAATTTACTCTGAATTTGAATTCGCTCCAAGTTCAGCCTGCAGGGATAATTCGCCAGTACATGTAATTCTGGGCACGTTTTATGTAATAAATTTCTTATTAGCAATAAGTTATTAAAATCGTCAAACTATATATCTCGTGAAGCTTATTTTCGTAAGAACCATACTCAGTCAGCATGCATGCCAGATAAATGGGTTATCATAGGGAAATAGGACAAGTTGTTACACGATCCATGAGTTCTGCTCTGTGTCGAAGTCATGGAATTATCCAGTCATAGAGCTTTACCGAATGGAAACGAACCATTAGGTCGAATTTGTCCGTGGCGCCCCTTTATTAAACTCTGAGCAAATTACTGTTTTCCGAGTTTGGCTCACGTTTCTATATACCCATCTTACTCATGTAACTATCTAAACACTTTTTAAAGGATAAAATTATACCCTTCTTTACAACTACTTCTGGCAGCTTTTTGCAGAACCTACCATCCTTTGAATTAAAAGAAAAAGTCCTCTTTGAATTAAAAGAAAGAGTGCATCTCTCACTCTTATCATAAACGTATGATCTATAGGTTTGGAAAAACATATTGATTATCTAGGTGATCTACAGCCCTCATTATTTTATAATCCTTTGTAAAATCACTCTCAAACCCCTTACGCTCCAGAGAAAATGTCCCAATGTAATCAACATCTCCTAATAACCTAAATCATGAAGTCCTGGTTGCATCCTTTTTTTCTGCACTCTTAATTATATGTTTTTTTGTATATATAATAGCATTACGAGAATTGTACACACTACTCCAAGGTGGCCGTAACAATGTCTTGAACAACTTCAGCAAGACTCCCAACGCCTGTATTCAGTATTCTGACCAATGAAACCAAGCATGCTGAATGCCTTCTTCGTCACTCTGTCCACCTGTGAATCCAAGGAAATTTGAAGCTGCCGTCCTGGATTTCTTTGATCTGTAACCCTCCCAAATGCCCTACCAATAACTAAGTAAGTCCTGTCCTGATTCGATTTACGAAAATGCATCCGCTTGCATTCATCTAGATTAAACTCCATCTGTCATTTGTCACCTGGCCCAATTGGCCAAGATGCCGTTTCAATCCTAGCTAACATTCTTCACTATTCACTATGCCACCAATCTCAGTGTCATCTGTAAATTTACTAACTTGCCTTGTAAATTTTTATCCAAGCACACCGCTGGTCACAGGCTCCCAGTTTGAAAATAAACCCACTCCAACCCCCCCTCTGTCTCCTGACATCAAGCCAATTTTGTATCCATTTCGTGGGTAAAGAAAAGCCATGCATACTCAAAACAATTTGAAAATTAAATAACTCCGTTGTAGCGGCATCAATCCAGGAACAACGTACTGAGCTAAAAGGAAACATCTGGGGTAATGCATGTCCAAATTATTTATGAAAATTGAAAAGCTTTAGAAGATTAGTGCACCTGAACGCACTGAAAAGAAAGATACCACCTGCACGATGCAACATGTGCCGTATTTGCAACATCACATTCGATGTTTGATATACTCCAAATTCTTCTGCACAATTGCATTGTTTAATTTGGACGTGCATTGAGGTAGGACCCACGTGACATGCAAATGATCAAAAATTCCGTGACATTAAATCCTTACACTCCTAAGCTGTTTCATTTTGCAACTTCTGCTGTAACATGCAATATGATATGAAACGTCATACAGTGGACAAGAAATGAATTCGTATCCTTGCACACATATATCTGTGATGAGGAAAATAAAGTGAATGACTTCGTAAATCACTTTAACTAATTTGTATTGTTAGTCAAATGTTCACCAACACTACTATTCCAGGGTAACTGTGACAGGCTTTCTGAGAATAGTTTTTTCTTCACAAATTCAATACTTTTTGCATATTTATCAATTCAGCATTTAACGCCGAGTGTGTACTGCATTTTATTTATTTATTTATTTACTTATTTATTTACTTATTTATTTACATAAGCACAATGCCAGATAGCTGTTGACTAATTATAGGTTACTGGAAATGCTTGCGAGTCCATCAAGAAATTATTCTTTTCATTTGCAGAAACACAAATGGATGAAGAAAATAGTGGTTTGTAGCTTAACAGTGTTTGCTCTTTATCCGTCTTACTTTGGATGTGTTGCTGCAAATATTACAATTCGTTATCAATCCATAAAAACCCTTCATACGTCAGTGAGATTGTTTCACAGCATTTTATATTAGTCTTCCAAGAGATCATAAATAAAGACATATTGAATCAGTTACCATGATGCAAAATCAGTCCATTCATCCATCCATTCATCTATCTTTCCTTCCATCCATCGAACTGTTCATTCATCCATCCACTTATCCACCCCAAATATTAAAATTTGTTGTCAATGCATTAAGGCCGTTTGATACAACAGTGAGTTTGTATTCACAACATTTTATAAGAATCTTCGAAGAGTTCCATAAATAAGGACATATGAAAGTAGTTATTGAAGCAATTGCCATGATGCAAAATCCATCCATCCATCCATTCACCCATCCACCCAGCCATCCACTCATCCATCCATCCATCCATCCAACCAACCAAGTTACCATCCATCTGTCCTGCTTTCCATCCGTCCATCTATCTGTTGCTCATGACTCTATCTATCGATGTATCTATGTATCTATGTATCTATCTATCTATCTATCTATCTATTCAACAATTATCCATTGCCTATGCTTCTTTGATTTCAATTAATGTGGGTTATTTCCGGTTGCCTGTGAAATTATTGGACATTTTGTTAAATGAGTCGCACATCTTTGTAATAGTTGAAAATTAACTGTTGATGGCAGCATGCATGCCTCAAGTGATCACTTCTTAACTTTGAGGTAAATGATGAAAATCTATATTTCCCCCCTTTGGTGTACGAGAGCTATTATATTAATGGGAGTTTTGCAAAACCAACGCAATATCCTAAATTAATACTTTATCAGATGACATAATTTTGATTTTCATCTCTCTCGGTATTGCAGATCCCATCATTTTCCAAAGAGGCTTAAAGGAACTGAGTAAGATAGTTTCCTTCTTTATTCATTTCATATACCTGTTCCTTCTCATCACGTTTTAAAAAAAGTCTAAACGTATTTCTGGCGACAGAAGAACATAAACAGGTACTGATGATTGTTTGTAAACCTAACCCTGTATTCAGTTGTGTTAAATTTGCTAGTCCTATACTGGGCGCAAAGCATCCATTCACACAATATGCATGTTAAATTGGAAATCTTCGTGCCTTCACCAACGCAAAACAAAATACTCCCCAATTCATGTAGATGCTGGCGTTCGACTGAGGTCGTCATAGAAAGAGGTCTCATACACGTCATTAACAACCAACACCTTTATTTGGTAATGCGAGATTTCAGAACGCTGCTTCTTCATTGGCAGGCTGTTCCTTCATTATTCATTTGTTGGAGGAGTAGCATTCCAAAAGCTCGTGGTACCAAATAAACCTGGTGGGCATTAGCCTGCTGTTATGAGACTTCATTTCGTGCCCACCCTCCACTTCAACGTGTTATAGCGAAACCAGTGATGATGTCTGGATCAGAAAGGAAAGCTGAGCGGTGCAAGTGAAATGAGCACAGTTGACCCGGACATTTTAACAAATGCATTGCCAATACATATATATACGTATGCGACTTGAATATGGGTCAGGAATGGACATGCGTTGAGATTAAACAACATAACTTAATCGAAGATAGTTCAATTCAAATAAATAATAATAATACTGAGCAGATCGATGTGTTTTGTAGAAGGTATGTGAAATTATTCGGCTTACCTTCACATTGAACTGCACTTGTCTCCATAGGAACGAAACTGAAAATGAAAGACATGGGTAATTCTAACGGAAATCCAACATTTCTGACATTTTCCCACTGATAACGCTGGATCATTGAAACCCCTTCCAAGATGAGAAATTGACATGCAATTGCAATATTGCACCTCAGTGATTGCTTTGAATACTTAATACCCAACCAGTAACATATGCTGTCTTGACTGCCTTGTAAAATTCGCCAGTGATGTTGTACAATCCCATCAGTGGTTAATGGACATTTTCATTTTCCACAATTTGCCTACTGCTGTTCCGTGGTGAGAGACGATATAGGTTTGCTGTAAATTTGATAAACAATGCAAACTAAATGCAATGTTTTCTGATGTAAGCAGTGTATGAAAAATGTTGTGCCAAATAGATAAGTTTGGCTGGAATTTCCAGATGCAGAAATCGTGACTGTGTCCAAAAACAGAAATCAAACATTTTGTGCGTGAAGAAACCTTTTCTGTTTAGTAGGTTATGATAATTATTGAGGTTGCAGGCGTATGGCTTGTACAACAAGACCTCTTAGAGTGTTCGTGAAGACTTATTGGGTCAAATCATCTCTTTCTGCCAGTAAGGATAAAATGAAATAAGCATTAAGCCCCCTCAGGCCGCTAGTGTTGTCATGATAAATTCCAGGTAAATTTGTATACATGAATATCCTTCCAATGGGCAAAATAAATCACGGAGTTCCCAAGCAGAGTGTTTTCGATACGTTGTATAACTGAATGGAATTTGAAAAGCATTCCTTGATACAGATAGGAAAGCTGGTCCATCCAGCGAAGACACGAACGAAATTATATGCATACATGGGACATTTACTGCATAACATTTCTCCTCAAATTAACTGATCGGTAGAGAACTATCAACATTCGCAGAAGTTATCAATTACAAGGCAAACGCATTGTTAAATTGGTGGCAATATGAAAAGTTTTACACATCGTTGGGAGTCTGGTCAATCATCACTCAATAGTTCTTGAGATCTTCTACTGGAAATTGAATTTATTCGAAGCAATTTGTTTGCTGAACATGGTTTGGTTTTAGTGACACCATGAATTAGAGGGTTATTGATGTAGCTTCACATTTCCCTATAGAGGTGAAGATTCAAAAGATGGGAACAGCCCATAAGAATTCAAAACAACAACAATGTCACACTTTCGCCAAATTTGACCACTCAGCGAGTGAATGCCCGAACAAGGATAGTCAATGCAAGGGCTGTGACACATTTTTTTTTTTGGTTAGACAAGTACTCCCTGAGAAGTGTGCTCCGAAGAACAGAAGTACAAGTCGCATGATGGTCAACTTAGAGCTGAATGCATAAAGAGAGTCGCTGTTTTTCCATTTATACTGTGACACGTTTACTTTTCGATTTGTTGAATCATGACTGAAGAAGGTGAAGTGCAAGTGGAGTCCAGTCAACAGATTGTAGATGTCAAGACGACCTACAACTTATTCTGGATAAACAGAAAAACGTTTTTGAAGATGTATATTTTTCAACAACGGAAGTTAAAGTCAATCTCAAGACAAACCCTCATAGTTAAGAAAAAAATTTCGAACTGAAAGAGCCGCACCGTATGCAAATACGACAATACTGCGTCATAAGCTTGAAAAATAACTCATTGAGATTTTTAACACAGGCATTTTAGAGTTATTTAGAATGATTGGTCGGCTAACCATGCCACACCTGTCATGAATAGATATGGTTTGGTTAGTATTTATTGTGATCTTTAATGAAAACTCATTGTGCAGCTGTGTGCAGATGAATGTCTATTTGTTTAAAATAATCGAAGATGCTTTTGCTGGGTTAGCAGATGGACGATATTCAGCAAGTATGTTATTTTGCAGGCACATATTCACGTGAATGCAGTAGATGCATCTCAACAGTGCTGTATCCGGTTTCTCACAAACATAGACATTTCGTTTTAAAAGATTCCTTTTTGAATAAGATCCGAACAAGCCATTTTCAAAAGAGAGTTGGTACGATTTTAAGTGGTCTCTGTGGTGTAATATCTTACTTGGTTGCTATTCTGATCACAAGTTCCATTGCTAAGTTTAAAAACAACCTGAGAACAACTCAATCCCTTGGTTTGCCTATCAAGAAGGAAAGCATAGGTCATTCTCATAATTTGGAAATATCATTGATAGAAATTGCCCACATAAATCTCCTAAAAATGAGATTTTTTTAGAAGGATTATCTCCAAAAATGTAACGGAATTGATGTTACTTATGTGCTTATTGTTTTGTTTTGGAGAACATATTCCTAACTTTGATATTAAAACCACGGCATAATCTACTTTGTGACAATGATTTTTGTGATTCGACGACATTATATGAAAGTGCATGAGATGATGTAAGAGATAATTTCAAAAATCCTGAATTACCAGTTTTCGTACTCGAAATGTACCATTTTGGAGCGATTTCAAAATTACACATTATAGATTAGGATTTGTCTTTGCACATACCATGCCCGCCGGTGAGTAAAATCAGTAACAGTTGTTTCGTCTGCTCTGACTCCTGGTGATTCCACATTTCCTCAGCCAGTAATTCTTTATGATTGAGCGCTTAATTAGCAGTGCCACAAGTCTGCTTACATTCACACAGTAATGACGTTCCTCTCAAAATATCCGAATCGTCAAATCTTGGCGACTCTCCGGGTACACTGAAGGGGAATTCAGCATGCCCAATGCACCTAAACAGTTTGGTCTTCGACTGTCGGAGGAAGTAAGAGCACGTGGAAGAAATGCATCCATACATGAAAGCAACATGCAGACCACACCGACAGTAACCCGGTTGGTAAACCGTGTTCCTGGCGCTGTGAGGCAGCAGTGCTAAGCATTTGTCGCTATACGGCCAGTAAAGTAAGGCCACGGTCCCATCTAAACCTTCGAATGTATTTTGAATTAAGTAGAAGTCAAATGAGGTATCCATTGCGCAACACAATGAACATGATTTTGGCGTACAAATGGATTCATGATCATTTTATGTGGTCATCGTTTCTCCCTATTGACTGTGGATGACAATTAATTATTATTTTTGAGCTGTATAATGTTATGCCGTCCATACCTGCTAGCCGATTCCGAAGCAGATGATTTCTCGTATTTTCACACTCTGACGTGATAATTTGATAATGTTTACCCGATCAGCATGTGGTGCCAATCGCGTTTGCGTAACGAATTACAGCAGATACCGCCAGCTAGTTTTGCTGATGTTGGTTATTTTTAGCTGACAAATTGTTTGTCTGTGACAGGGTCCCAAATTCAGCGAACACACCAGCGATGGTTCCATGGTGGGTGATGTAACGAACATGTCGCTGAGAGGAAATATTGCTTCAAGGCAACCTAATTTGTTAACATAGATGTTATTCAACCTGGTTTGAACATCCGCGTCCACTTTGGGTAATTCTAGAGATGAGTTCTCCTTGCCTGAGCTGAAGAGTAAGTGACCAACGACATGAGGGAATTCCAGGTAATGTGAGGACGAAGTGAGTGTCTTGGACCCATTGTTGTTTGTGGGCAGATCTGGACGCTCGGATTGAAGCAGATTTTGAAAATGTCCACTGTGCACAGGTAGGAAACACATCACTGTTATGTCAATTCCATTTAAGTCGCGTAAAATGCCATTGCAATGGTTGTTTGTAAATCGCGGTTGACAACTTGAGGATTAATCATTGTTGGTCGTAAAGCCTGTACGCTCAACTGGCCAGGATCTGATAGCCTGTAATATATCTCAGTCGAACGAACCATTGGAAAACTTAATGTGTTTTTGGAAAACATAGTGCGCCAGGTCAGACTGTTAGACATAATGGTTCAAAGTTTTTTTTTCGCCAGAATATTTGGGTCAATTAAATGCTAACAGCAGAAAAGAAAACATAGCACTTATTTTTTCAATGATCAATGAATGGATAAATTGAATACCTTAGAAAATCGTTAAATAATCGAGAAATATTCAAAAGAGCAAAGTCTATTATCAAGTTGTGTGAATAACTGTTGAACTTTTCTTTAGAAACGCTACTCATGCAAATACCGAAAGTTCGCCTGCTTATTACCCCTACGTTTATTCATTATTATATCCCGAAATTTCTAAAAGAGTAGACCATCGTTGACAATCTGAATTTATTCGATAAGACACTAGGGCAAAACGACACTCATGATAGCAAGAATGATCAGAGTAAGCACATAATATGTGACTACTTACGACTGGACAAAGGCAATGGATGTGAAAGAAAACATCAAATTTCCAGCATGGAGAAAACCAAATAATAATTACTTTGACGACATCATCTGACAGATTAGTATCATCGAGAAAGGATTATATCAAATCATCAGTCCCGGATGTTTCGAATACTTCTACAGTGGGCTAATTGTCCTAAGCTGCATAATGATTGGGCCCTGCTTCAGGGCCATGGCACCAAGAGAAGACATGCCTCCCATAATTCTAAATCAAGTTCTTAAGTTGGAGGGCAGCTAGATTCGAAAATGGTGCAATCAACCAAGGAGGTAGATGTACGCTCCTGATTGGCTTCCTTATTTGCTGTCTACAATGACTAATGATCTATGTGTTGAGCTCAGAACATGACTTGCCCTACCAATAACAATACTGATTTGGTGCCGTGACCATAGAAGTAAAGGTGTAAGACTCACTATTTATTTTAGCGACCATATAATTGCATTAAAATATCATCAGATGACATAGCAGCAATGCCACGACATTGTTGCACAGGCTGCAGGTTAGTTTCAATTCCTATTCTGTTTACAACGTATTCCTAAAATAAGTCAAATGTTATTATCTTTCATCATTGTGATCAAACCAGGCCATGTTGATGTTTAAACTGTAAAATGCCTAACATAGTTCGGATATTGCAGTGGACAGCAGATATTGTTGTTTCGTTGCATTAGCGTTAAGATTATCGTTTTAATAAATGTTATTTATTAATAACATTGAAGTACGATATTGTCTACGATAAATGTTGAGGCATCTACATTGCAAAATTGTGGCCTAACAGCGTTTGTCCTTTTTATTTCTATGTTCCTAATTTTCTAAGTTAAGACAATTCCTAATCTGTCTAAGTGAGAGATTTGAAAATATGTTTTCCCTCAATTTAGATCTAGCAGCAAGCCAGGAAACTATAGATGAATTAGGTAGGTCTAATTACCGTTACCGTATAAATCGGTCATTGCTGTTAACAAAGTTGATTCTTTTTTTTCTCTCTCTGTGCAATGTTTAGTAAAATTGCGAAAGTATTATTTCTGGGTGTACAAATTTATTGGCGTTGCTTGGCCAAAATATTGAATCGCAAAACTTCTGGCAATTTATTAGGAATGAAAGTCAAGCTGCCGTCATAGATGGTAGCCAATGACTCACCAGAAACTCAGCGCTCTATGAAACATTGTGGTTAAGTATATGAGCTTAGTTGTCATGAACATTGAAATCCCAAATGACAACTGAAGCAGAACAAGCGCAGACGTTACTGTACCTGTTCAACTCAATGCCAATTATATCGTTGACTGATGACATATAAAGAATCTTGTCGATCTGCGTGGTGAACCCGGAATAAATTTGTTTGGGGCACGAATATCATTATTGGTCTCGTGGATTGAGGCTACG
Organism: Sphyrna mokarran; assembly: GCA_024679065.1. NCBI lineage: Eukaryota > Metazoa > Chordata > Chondrichthyes > Carcharhiniformes > Carcharhinidae > Sphyrna > Sphyrna mokarran. The sequence continues at coordinate 8,825,304 of JAGIQG010000016.1, read as the reverse complement.
TTTCACGGCGAAACACCTGAGAGCCAATTGAAATCATTGCTTGGTCTTGACAATGGCGGCACAGTGCCCATTGGGCAGTGATTGCCTGGCAGTGCCTAAATGGAATGTTATGCAACTCCACCTGGAAACCTGACGGAGCCTGTTGTGCACCATGTGTATGCCAAATGCAGAGCCAAGGCTGTGTTGCTTGAGTGGGATTGGGAGTTAAGTGCTGGCATGGCTACGACAGCGGAAAATACGATGATATAGTGAGGGCGCCTAGTGGAACTCTGCCTGAGGTCGTGCAAGGGACAATGCTAGGGTTTTGTCATGGGTCAATATGCAAGGAGGCGTGAAGACATGTGAAAGAAAAGGTGCAGGGTGTGTTCTGTAAGGAGGTGATAGAGCAGAAAGTAGGTCTGGCTTGACGGGTGGGGGATGGTCGCAGACTGTTGGCATGAGAGGAGGCGATGCAAGGGGAGGTGAGGAGTAGATGCTCTGAAATGGCAGGCAGTGCTGGCTGTGTTGTGCCTTAGCATCGCCCCAACTGCACATATCTTCCTATTGTCAAAAAATGGCAGTGAATGGGACGATTGGACTGGCGTATTCGAACAAAACCCTCTGTGAATCGTACTGATTTCCAGACATTTGTGACAGTTAGATATCATAACCGCGACAATTTAAATACATGCAAGTACAACTCTAATAACATTTAAGAAACTCGATACATTAAGAAGTATGGAGCCTCCTTGACTACCAAATCATTCGCCACCTGCATTCTGTGCATCGCCAAATTCTCACAACTGAAACACTTCCTCTCCAGCAAGGTGGCATTCAATTGACAGTAATGTTCAGGCACATAATCTCTAATTAATTAGAGATCCAGGATCCACCTCTCAAGGACACAAACAGTGTACACATAATTCGTAGAACAATACTTTTCAAGATGTCGGCTCATTGTTTCCTCTTCAACGCCATGAGCTAACCTTTAAAACATAATAAAACAAAATCAATCAATCGAGTAACAAAGATGCTAACATCGGATTCCAACATAGATGAAGTAATGAAAATGATAAGATGAAAACTCTAATATTGAAAATCTAAAGTTGCGTCAATAAATTTTACATCTAGCGTGAATCTCTCATCCCTCACCACCGCCCCTCGCCCCACACTGCCACCACGAAATTGAGTTCGTTAACGTGTGATGTTTGAATGAATATTATTACAATTTTGCTTTGTTTTTCGCTGACACTCGATTCTTTCAAAAACAAACCTCCACAATCTTCAACTCCAGTCTCAATCCCTCACAACCCCCAAGAAAAAGGCAATTCCATTTGACCTATATATTCTCTGGACTGCTAAAACAGAGTTTGTTCTTCCTTCAACAAGTGTTCTTCTTTTTTGAAGGATGTGTTTTCTCTGACATTTCCTGGAACTCGTATTCATTGTTGTATGACAGTGGGAGATTTTTCAGGCTCTTGACTACTTGCCAGTTCTCTATTAAATTTAAAGAGATTATTTGCTAATCGGACTTGCGGGTGTATGTTTCACCTTGCACAAATCTGTATTGGAGATTCTGCAGGAAGTGTACACTTTAATAACAAATGGTCAGGCTAGTCCTGAAATGCGCAACATTCCGATGTTGTGAATGATCAAACTATGAGACCGCGTAGAGATCGGGGTACTCTCGAGGTAATATATAGGAAGCAAGGATGCTGCACGATACAATAATTTGGTCTACATGTGGTAAATAGACGAAGATATTAACGTGTATCCTTCCACTTAGTGTCCACCTTTTTCCAAGTGATAACAAAGCACGTTTTCTTCCTTAAGCTAACGTGTCATTCGCGTCTGAATTGGATACAACACATCAACGTTTGTCTTGCAACATATTTCGAGGCCAGCATTATGCTGTAACCAATAATGAATCGCTAGTCCATGAATGTTTGTTGCAACATACTAATCTCTGTACAGCTCATAATAGCACCCCAAACCTGGATTCATAAATTTGAGTATGGTTTACTTAAGTTACAGGCAGGCTAGAAATAAAGTAGTTCGCTTAACATTTTGGAAGAATGGTGTGAATGCTGAACCGGACAATGACATTATTGCCGTATTCTGATAACTGCACCGAAGTATATAAGCAAAACTGAACACTCCGAGTTGACTTAGTGGATAGTTTTATGTGCGGCAGCTTTGTACTCTCAAAGTTCCCCATCTGATCCTAAACAGAGGATAAATTGAAATCGAAAAACGCAGGTAAGCGTGTTTGTGCGTCGCAGACTTTATCCAATAAAGGTACCTTCAAAATATTAATGTTTTTTGTGACAGAAATGTGATTCGAAGAGAAAATGCCATGAAAACTGAGGCAAATTTAATAAACTAAGCGGTTCTCCAGTGGTAAAAATAAACGAGCACACGGTAGGCACTGAAACAATAATGTTGTTAAAAGCGGGGCGGGGAGTGAGAGGTTGGGGTAGGGAAAAGAAATTTGTTTCTGGTTTTGCTCAACTAGTTGCCACGTTTCCAAGGCGGCGGACTGAAAAGTGTCGACGTTACTTCAAAATAATTTGCAATAAATTAATTAAACCTTCTTCGTAGGTGAAGACAATCGGAGGTTTGTTAAAACACGATTGATGAGGTGTAAAATAGTGCGGCAATCAACCAGTAAAATAAATAAGTCTTCTTCGTAGATTTTCAAAATTATGTAAGTCAGCAAGAATGCTACGATGCAATTACCAATGAAGGAAATATTGTTATTACTACTATCAGTTCTTGAACATAGGCCAGATAAGTCCGTTTCACTGAAAAAAAAACGTCAGGCATAAAGTTTTAGCAAATTGTATGATATTTTAAAATTGTCTGCAGGAATAACAACCACTTTGACACATCATTTTTGGAGCTACTGATTCTCGGATCTGCGCACATATGCACACACAAAGGAACATAAGCACACACTCGCTAAAAAAACCATCATGAGACGAAAGTGATATCTCGGGCCCGTTGAAATAATGACAGTCACTAGGTCACAATCACAAAACGTGCACACAGTTAAGTATGCACAAGTATGCACACAAATAAACCGAGATTCTCACGCAGAAGCAAACACAGACACATTACACACTCACATGCAGTCTGACATGCATGTTATACTAACTTACATGCCAGTATAAGGAAGAGCTGCAGAGCATATACCAGTGATAAGAAAGCAGAAAAAAAAGGAGCCATGTATATCAAAGGAAATAAAGGAGGGTATTAGATTGAAACATAAGTCATACAAAGATTACTGGGAAACTCGAGGATTGCGAAATATTTAAAGGTCAACAGACAACAACGGAAAAAGCTATACAGAAAAGTATGATTGATTGTACGTGTAAACTTGCTCAGAACATAAAAACAGATAGCAAAAGTTGCTACAAATACATAAAAATTTAAAAAAAAAAGTCTAAAGTAAACATCAGCCCATTAGAGGATGAGAAAACGGATGTAATAACCGGAAATGAGAAAATGGCTAATGCATTAAACAAATATTTTGTGTCGTTCTTCACAGCGGAAGATGCAAAGAGCATGTCAAAAATTTATGATAAGAAGGCTAAGACAGTTGAGGACTGAAACACTACCATTATCACCAAGGAGTTATTATCAGGCAAGCCAATGGGGCTAAAGGTAAACAAGTCTCCCGGCTCTAATGGAATGCATCCCAGAGTACTAAAAGTGATGGCGGAGAAATAGCAGAATCACTAAGATTAATTTACCAAATTCGCTGGACTCTGGGCTGGTTCCTACAGATTGAAAAACAGCAAATGTAATGTCATAGCTAAAAAAAAAGGTAGACAGCATGTGTGTAACTATAGGACGGTTAGCTTAATTTTCATAGCAGGGAAAATGTTTGAAAATAATATCAAGGAAGAAGTAGCGAGACATCTGGATATAAATTATCCCAGCATGTGTTCATGAAGAGCAAATCATGTTTAACCATTTTGGTGGGATTTTTTGAGAACAGTATGCACTGACAAAGGGGATGTGGTGCATCTGCATTTTTAGAAGGCATTTGACAAGGTGGGAGGGGCAAAGGCTGCTGCATAAGTTAATGGTGCACTGTGTTATGTGTAATGATTAGCACGGTTGGAGTATTGGTTAACTAACAGAAAACAAAGAATTGGAGTAAATGGGAGCTTTTGTTTTTCTGATTGGCGATCAGTGATTAGTGGTATGCCTCAGGGATCAGTTTTGGGACGGCAATGTTTATGATATACATATATGGTTTAGAGTTGGGAGCAAAGTGCAGTGTGCCAAAATTCGCACATAACACTCAGATGAGTGCAAAGTATGCTGAACGTCTGAAAAGGCATATCGGTAGTCTAAGTGAGTGGGCAAGAGTCTGGCAGATGGAGTACAATGTTGGTAAATGTGAGGTTATCCATTTTGGTAGGAATAACAACAAAATAGATTATTATTTAAATGGTAATATATTGCAGTATGCTGTTATGCAGAAGGACCTGGGTGTCGTGCAAGAATCACAATGAGTTAGTTTGCAGGTGTAGTCGGTTACTAAGAAGGCAAATGAAATTTTGACGGTCATTTCAAGAAGGATGGATTTTAAAAATAGCGAGGTTATGTTGCAGCTCTATAGGTTGCTGGTTAGGCCAAATCTGGAGTACTGTGTACAACATTTGTTTGCCTTACTTGAGAAAGGATAGGCTGGCACTGGATGGGGTGCAGGGGAGATTCGTGAATTTGATTCCGGATTTGAGAGGGTTGGCTTATGAGGAGAGACTAAGTGGACTGGGGCTGTATTCATTGGAATACAGAAGAATGGGGCCAGATCTTACAGAAACACATAAGCTAATGAAAAGAATAGATACGATAGAAGTAGGGAAGTTGTTTCCTCTGGCGGGTGAAACTAGAACTAGGGGGCATTGCCTCAAGATAAGAAGGAACAGATTTAGGACTGAGTTGAGGAGGAAATTCTTCACACAAAGGGTTGTGAATCTATGGAATTCACTGCCCAGTGAAGCAATTAAGGCTATCTTATTGGATGTTTTTAAGACAAGGAAAGATAAACTTTTGAACAGTTAAGGAATTAAGGATTATGGTGGGCGGGCGGATAAGTGCAGCGAAATGCACGAAAAGATCAGCGACGATGCTACTGAATGGGGGAGCAAGCTCGAGGGTCAGGTGGCCTACTCCTGCTCCTCGTTCTTACGTTCTAACATTCTTATTAGCAAGCATACATACACACACAAACTTTCTCTCTATCTCCCGCGCACACATGCTTACAGATATTATTGATGGTTTACCGTACTGAACATTTCTATTCCAGATCTAGCTAAATGTACAGAATCATTGAAGGTGTTAGGTAAGGTTTACTCAATTCCAATCTATTTTCATTCTGTAACAATATATTCAGAAAACAAATCACGAAAATAAAGAAGAAGTACCTTATCTATGTGCTATATTTTTATTATCACGTAAGAAAAACTACCAGCCATTTATACTCAGCCTATTTATGCTGACTGGAATGTGATAACCATTCACTTTTACAGAAGATAAAGTGAAAGCGAAAGCCAATGGGAAGTAGTCTAATATTGTTTAAACATATATCGTTTTGTAGACTTTGTTACCAAAGGATTTTTTTCCGTAAAATTACAATGGTTCTTATTTTAGCCTAATAAGGCGTTCACGCTTCTGATGCACTGCAACGAAGCAGATTTCACGTAGAGAAGCGCAATTTCGAGAATTACATATATTGGCTTGATTATTCCATCAATATCAACAACAATCGCATTGCCTGTGTATATATCGATTGTGTTGGAGGAACATCACTATTGAGAACTGTATGTTTCGTTGTCTAAAGTCTAAATTTCTGAGTCGCAGTCATAAACTTTAAAGCACCTTTAGATTTAATGACAAGACGCATGTGTACAGTATATTGAGGTAGACCTAAATGAAGCTATGCTTTAACCAAGGTGCATTCCCAACTTCCCTTTTCCTGGTTAGTACTTGAATCTCCATTTACCCATCCGCTCACCTTAATTCATTTACTGTTCAAAAAGTTAACTGTCCTTGCCTTAAAAAAAAACATTCAATGAGGTAGCCTCAACTGCTTCACTGGGCACTTCCTTTGTGTGAAGAAATTCCTCCTCAATTCAGTCCTATATCAGCTCCCCCTTATTTTGAGGCCATTCCCTCCCCACCCCAGTTCTAGATTCACCCACCAGTGGAAACAACTTCCCTGCTTCTATCGTATCATTTCCTTCTGGTGGTCTTTCAATCCATCTGAACTGAACGCTGAATGAGTTTTGTAAACACGAGAACACCATCGACACTCTAATACCAGTTGTGGAAAAGAAAACCAACTGTTTACTTCTTCCACAAAATGTTCCACAAATTCGATTTAACTTTGCCTTGCCTCTCAAAGATAAAAGATGAACAAAAACTGATACTTGATTAAAATATACAGCTCATTAGAGCATAGTAATCAAATCTGCTTTATAGGCAAGGCATAGGGCATTTGTGCAAATGATGTTGTTATCTTTCTGTTAAATCCTTCCCACGTCTATACCTCAAAAGCATCACTATAATGGATCAATTGGTTGTTGATTGGTATGGGATTCTAATCCTCTAAGAATGCAATTTTGTAGCAATTTTCAAAATTTGAATATAAACTTTAACAAATACTGTATTTTTTATTTTTTTATTTATAGTAATTCTCATGTTCCATGAAATTGTTTTTCGGTGCTTCCAATTTTTGTTTTCAAATGAATATATCGTTATTTACTCGCGAAGAAAGAAGAAAAAATGTTTCTTTTTCTATCTCCGATTACACTTCTAATGAAAATGCAGCAAACGGTATCGTTATATTCTATTTATATTCCATATGTTTCGAATGAATAAACACATAGTCGAGATGAGCAGAAGGTAGATAAAAGTCGAAGTGAAAAGTAGATAGTCGACTGCATAATGAACTTCAAAAAGATAAGAAACTAATGTGCAGATTTCGAAAAAAAAACTGTCATGTTTTCTGGAGTCATTTGTTTCTGTGCAGTAAATATGATGTAGTTCAACGATTTTTCGATGCACCTTTGACAAAACTTGTGTAAGATTTCATGACTGATTAAAGTTAGCATACTTAACATAGATTATGAGAGAATGCTGGCAATTGTTTGCCCCCAGCCGTGCTTTCTCTGCAACAGGGTAGTAAATAGAAATGTTATAGTAGGAAGTGGAGATTAATTGAAATAACTGCCTGCTTTAACTTCTAACTTTCAGATTTAACAAAATGTCAAGATAATTTGGAAGACCTAGGTTGGGAAAATATTGGATTTCTATTTAAAAACGTTCCATAATTAGTTTTCAACTGCATCCAACTGCTTCATCTAACATTGAATGATCCAAGTAACCAAGTTGCTTTCAAAACTATATTTCCTGAAACCATACTCGTGTTTAACAAGTAAATTATTGGTATGGAAATGCAACCCACCGTCCTATAATTGCATCCCCGAAACACCATCAAAGTGAACACCACAATTGGCACTAACGCTTTATTTTGCTGTCAAGCACGATCACATTTCGTTTGTGTACCAGACTACATCCACGCTTTATTTTTCATGTACTTTACTTCATTCCTGTGGTTGCATTGCGCCAGTTAATCTCGAGTTGTTTTACACAATGGTCACATGGAAAACTGTCAGTGAAAATGAATTTTGCAAAATCTATGCAAATGTGTAGGTCCACGATTTATTTAATATCATTATTTATATGCTATCTGCAAAATCATCAAATAAGATTTGTGACATGTATTTTAATTCATAGTATGTGTATGGTAATTTGCTCTGTTTTCATCCTTAAAATGGGTTTACAACAGAGGAAAAGCTAAAAAGAAAAGGGAAAGGTATTTGTAGAATTGACTCATCATTATTAAGAGCAAGCAGGAGTAAGAGATGCATACTTTGTCCCTTGAGACGCATAGAAGGCTGTGGAATGTATTAACAAATACATAGCGCAGCATGGACGTATGTGCAAAATCAAAACAATTCAATGTTTCGTTCGCTACAGGACTATTCGGCCCTTTTCCAATGGTACAGTTCACTGATATTTTCCAATTATTTTAAATGTGCAGGCATAAATGCAGCAACCACGTGATCCGAATGACGTGTGTTTAATCAGACCTGCAAAACCATACCTAGAATTATATAGTAGCACAAATTAAGCTGAAATTAATGATTCGTTGGCAGTTTTATAAGACATAAATTGTTTGACTAGAATGCTAAAACTATATTGCTTCAGATAGCACATACAACATTCATTCACAAATAATGCTGAACTAAATAGTAGCGATATGATAATAGAAGTTTATTCCAGAGACTGAGTTGTGCTGACATTTTTCACGTCACGTCTATCCTCTCATTTTGTCGCGGTTTACCGAGAGTTGAAAAAGAAAAAGATAGAATTTTGACTAATAACATTTTACAGATCTACTTTACCACAACAGCACTTCACGGCCACGGAAATTCTACTCGGATAAATTTCTGCACGGTACAACATTGTTTTGTGTATCGCCATGTTAATGTAAATTTTCTATTATTTGCCATACTTTGTATAAATCGCTGTGACGGGTGGAAGAAATATGCAGTGGTCATTGAGACATTTGGCGGTACATCTATGTGTTTCTATGGCAATAGGTTTTACATTACAAGCCACGTTCTCTCAAAACCGTTTAATACAGTATGTTCTTTGAAGGCTGCAGCCTCCCAAGTGAGCGAGCGATAAGCTGTTGCATGACAAAGACGGAAATATTAACTGTTGTGTTACAGAAGAGAAAAAGCTGTTTGAATACGCAAGCGAATTAGGTGAGGGAAACACTTTCGGTATGATTGATAACAATTCAGTTGCGAGCCATAACTTGTCAATTACACGTGATTGAAAAAAAATGAATAAATGGAGCGGCACTCCTCGCACAATGCGTTGAATGAAAGATAAAGGACCGCCGCGATTTCTCTCAAATGATTTTATATCGACAGTAATATTCGAAACCGCATACTTTCCATCGAGAAGGACAATGTAAATAGGTGCATTCGAGTATCACCACCTGGAGCTTCCTTAGAAATATATCAGCGTTGGTTCGGAAGCAGTGAATCAAATTAGATGAAAGCACTGAACAGCTACAGAAGTGTTTGCAAAAGAGATGATCAGTGAACAATAATGAAGGTTTGTTTCTCTCCATATTTTCGAGGGAAATTAGGAACGGAAAATGAAGACACTTCCTGAATGTGACAGCCAACACAGATAATATTAATCATTTATGCGATGCGAGCGATGTTCTGTGGCCCAACATTTATTGCAAAAAAACATGATTTCCAAATAGTTGAATTGTCTGACACTCTCGTATTCCTTCCTCGGGGCATGGTAATGATTCACGCAGATTCTTACGACAAAATGGTCGTAAGAATGGTCAATGGTTTAATGGTCAGCATTAGAACTTGAATTCCAAATGTGTTAGTAATGTAAGGGGGGGAGGAGTGGCATTATGGGGGGGAGGAGTGGCATTATTAGTCAAAGACTGTATCACAGTGACAGAGAAGAAGGTTGATGAGGACTTGTCTGTTGAGGTAGTATGGGCTGAGATTAGAAACAGGAAAGGAGAGGTCACCCTGTTGGGAGTCTTTTATAGACCTCCTAAAAGTTCTAGGGAGGTTGAGGAAAGGATTGCAAAGTCAATTCTGGTCAGGAGTGAAAGTAATAGGGTAATTGTTATGGGGGACTTTAACTTTACTAATATTGATTGGAATAGCTATAGCTCTAGCTCATTAGAGGGGTCAGTTTTTGTACAAAGTGTGCAGGAAGGCTTTTTGACTCAGTATGTAGATAGGCCAACTAGAGGTGAGGCTACATTGGATTTGGTGCTGGGCAATGAGCCAGACCAGGTGTTAGGCTTGAAAGTTGGTGAACATTTTGGTGATAGTGACCACAATTCGGTTACGTTCACCTTAGTGATGGATAAGGATAGGCATGAAGCTGGGGGCAGTAGTTATAGCTGGGGGAAGGGTAATTATGAGGCCATCAGGAGAGAATTAGGTTGCATAGATTGGACTAGGAAACTACAGGGACTGGGAACATCTGGAATGTGGAGCTTATTCAAGGAGCAGCTGCTGCGAGTCCTTGATAAGTATGTCCCTGTCAGGCAAGGAGGAAATGGTCGAGTAAGAGAACATTGGTGTACGAAAAAAGTTGATTTGCTGGTTAAAAGGAAAAAGGAGGCTTATGTCAGGATGAGGATTGAAGGCTCAGTTAGTGCAATGGATAGCTATAGATTAGCCAGGAGGGAGCTAACGAGTGAATTGAGGAGAGCGAAGAGAGGACACGAGAAGACTTTGGCTGATAGGATTAGGGAGAATCCTAAAGCTTTCTTTAGATATGTTAAGAATAGAAGATTGGTTAGGACAAGATTAGGGCCAGTCATTCACAGCAGTGGGAAGTGGTGCGTGGAGCCTGAGGAGATTGGAGAGGTACTGAATAAATATTTCTCTTCGGTATTCACGCAGGGTGATGTAAATGTAGTTATGGAGGACACTGAGGTACAGGGTAGCAAGCTGGAAGGTATCGAAGTAGATAGGGAGGATGTGCTAGATATTCTCGAGGGTTTGAAGTTGGATAAGTCCCCTGGGCCGGACGGGATTACCCTAGGATTCTCTGGGAGGCAAGAGAGGAGATTGCAGAGCCTCTGGCTCTGATCTTCAGGTCGTCGTTGGTTACGGGTGTGGTTCCGGAGGACTGGAGGATAGCGAATGTGGTCCCATTGTTCAAGAAGGGGAAGAGAGACCTTCAGGGAATTATAGGCCAGTGAGTCTTACTTCTGTTGTGGGCAAAGTATTGGAGAGAATTATTAGGGATAGGATTTATAGTTATTTAGAGAGAAATGAATTGATTGGGGATAGTCAGCATGGTTTGTGAAGGGTAGGTCGTGCCTTACTAACCTTATTGAGTTTTTTGAAAAAGTGACCAAAGAGGTGGATGGGGGTAAGGCGGTTGATGTGGTATATATGGACTTTAGTAAGGCGTTTGATAAGGTGGCCATGGAAGACTTCTGCAGAAAATGCAGATGTATGGGATAGAGGGTGATTTAGCTAATTGGGTTAGGAATTGGCTAGCAGATAGAAGACAGAGGTTGGTGGTTGATGGGAGATATTCATCTTGGAGTTCGGTGACAAGTGGTGTACCTCAGGGGTCTGTTTTGGGGCCCCTGCTGTTTGTAATTTTTAAAAATGATCTGGATGAGGGTATTGAAGGATGGATTAGTAAATTTGCAGATGACACTAAAGTCGGTGGAGTGGTAGATAGTGAAGAGGGGTGTTATAGTTTGCAGAGGGACTTAGACAAGTTGCAGAGCTGGGCCGAGAGTGGCAAATGGAGTTTAATGTGGAAAAGTGTGAGGTAATGCACTATGGCAGAAATAATAAATGTGTAGAGTATAGGGCAAATGGTAGGATTCTTAGTAGTTTAGATGAACAGAGGGATCTTGGTGTGTATGTGCATAGATCCTGAAAGTAGGCAGTCAGGTCGAGAAGGTTGTTAGGAAGGCATATGGAGTCTTGGCTTTTATTGGTAGAGGGATTGAATTTCGGAGCCGCAACGTCATGTTGCAACTGTATAAAACTCTAGTGCGGCCGCACTTGAAGTATTGTGTGCAGTTCTGGTCCCCGCATTATAAGAAAGATGTGGAGGCATTGGAGAGGGTACAGAGGAGGTTTACCAGGAAGTTGCCTGGTATGGAGGGCAGGTCTTATGAGGAGAGGCTGAGGGATTTGAGGTTGTTTTCGTTAGAAAGGAGGAGGCTAAGAGGGGACCTGATCGAAACGTATAAGATGATTAGAGGTTTAGATAGGGTGGACAGTGATAGCCTTTTTCCTAGGATGGGAAAAGCTAGCACGAGGGGACACAGCTTTAAATTAAGGGGTGATAGTTATAGGACGGATATCAGAGGCAGGTTCTTTACCCAAAGGGTGGTTCGGGAGTGGAATGCCCTGCCTGCAGCAGTTGTAGATGCGCCAGGTTTGGTGGCGTTTAAGAGGTTAGTTGATAAGCATATGGAAGAGACGGGAATGGTTTAGTTTGGAGGGGCATTGCTTTTTATATTGGTCGGCGCAACATCGAAGGCCGAAGGGCCTATTCTGTGCTGTAATGTTCTATGCTCTATAAGTTTCACGATTTGACTTGGTGGAATTCGTAACTGAATCAAGTCTATATTGTTGTTTCTCTGGGTTACTCGTCCACTGAAAATAACACACCAATTTAACATCACTTTTTTTTAACCCACATCAATTCCATTGAACTTGTTGCCTGAGCACTTATTAAGATTTACTTATTAATATTCCTCGTTAGTGTTTCCGTTGTATAGGTGTTCATGCCAGTGGGAAGTTCGACTGTTGCAGAAGGTGAAACTTTGAGTTCTCAGCGGCCTAGATTTGACTCAACGAGGAACCCTGTTGGTATCGACATGTACTGATGATCCTGACTCTGAACTACAGCGTGCCGAATCCCGCCGCCAACAAAATGCTGTGGTCCCGTCTTCTTAGTCTAAAGTAATATTTGTTTATTCGTCACAAGTAGGCTTGCATTCACACGGCAGTGAAAGTATTGTGAAAATCCCCTAGTCGTCACCATCCGACGCCAGTTGGGGTACACTGAGAGAATTCAGCATGTCCAATATATCTAACTTACACATCTTTGAACTGTGGGAGGAAACTGAAGGATCGGGAGGAAACCCATGCCGAAACGATGAGAACCTGCAGATTTCACCCAGACAGTGACCCAATTTGGAAATCAAACCTAGATCCTTGGTGCTGTGAGCCTGCAACGCTAACCACTGTCCTCTGGCGCTTGTCAGAAAAGATTATACTTTTTTTGTATGCACTTGGAATCAGATGTTTGCCCTGTAATTATCCGGAAAAGGCATCTATACTGTTCCACCAAGCAATACATTGTGGTAACAATTTACCGTGCGCTGCTAAAATTTGACACACAGGGCCAAGCATTGTTCCTTTCCCCTGCATGAAGATATTTAGTCCAGCACTCTGAAGCGCAAACGTCGCCCAAAAATTGTTCTGACATGAGCAAGATGCGCATCTGCCTCACCAAGTTTATCCGTCAGGTTTAGATTAACAGTTCGTTGGAGTATATTTGAAAAGTGTATTTGTATTTTCTAGCAACCGATTATGAAGATGAGGACTGAATTGCATGAAGGAGAAACACAAACACGAGTATTTCATGCAGCACTTTGACTTCAATGAATCTCCCCAAAAACGTGCCATCAATAAATCCAACAAGTTACGCAGACACCAATGTGATTATTTCCAGTCACCAGAACTAACAGACCACACATCCCTTGTCTCTATTCACAAACCCATGCACCAGAGACCCTCCAAATGTGGACCTGCAACAAACCTTGCTATACAACCAAAACCGACCATCAACCTCAGTCGTACACATAGCCTATTGCTGAGTCTTCATGCGAGTTTAGAATCTTGATCTGTCACAGATCCAAATGTCCCAACAGTTAATCTTAACACACCTAACCACTTCTCCCCACCAATCATCCGAAACGCCCCGAAAAGCCCAGGCACATTGAATATCCGAACCGGTTTACAGGGTGATGGAGAAGTACACACCCCAACTTTACATGTTGTACCCTCTATTCAACGAGTCTCCCCAAAAACCTGTCATGAACATATTTGCCCTGTAAATTGCTGTATGTTGTAATTGACTTGCTTAGTGATGGATTTAAACGTCGATGCCTGATCTGGTGACAATGTGCGTTGCTTAGTTCTCACCCGGCGAATGTGGAGTCAGTCAGAATACGGCGAAATTTACTGAAAATATTTGGTAATACGGTGACAAGTTTACCTGAAATACAGTGTCCAAAAAGTAACATGACATTGCGTGGGAGTCAACCATTGCGCAATAATTGTTGAAAATTGTATTCTATCAACATTTGTATGGAATACCAATGTACTGTTATCGGTGTGACTCGCAGTTTGAGACGTTGGATTTGTCAACAGCCTCATAATTTTTGCACCTGCTTCTTTCATTTGTCTATCGAATCTGCCGCCAGGATGCTACCTGCCGCCCGCTACAGAGCAGGCAAGGATCGGACAACCATTATTTCCATTGACTTCGGTGGGGAATTTCTTGTCCTTTTCGAGTGAGTAGATGCACGCATTGAGCTAACTGAACCAAACAGAAGCCCCTTGGAAATCACTCTTTGTGTGATTCGCACGACATTTGCTACATAAATGAGAATCGGCCAGATAGTGATTTTTTTTCAATTCCAGCAACAAATTTGTCGTGAGGTGTAATCGACTGCATCCACCATCGCACCATATCTTCGAATTAAATTGCGCCTACCGAACGTCCCATGTTCTAATAAGTTTGATAACTTTACTGCGGGTTTATTTTAATGAATGCATGAGCGACAAATCCATATCATATCTCTTATTTCAGGAATACTGGAGAATTCCACATAAATGCGCGATTTTGTTCGGAAAACATGCTACCTACAACTTGTACGCGGAGTCATTTATTACTAAAACTATTGCTTGTTATTTCGTTGCAATTATGAATGAATGTAGTGTTCTGTAAAAATCCGGAATGCAAATGCTATTTTCAACAGAAGAAAAACTGAAAACAAAAGGTCAAGGTAATTGGCTTTTACATTCAATACTTAGAGGGAAGACAAATATCTTATTATGATTACTCATTTTCCTCTTTTCTCCCTTTCATTGATGCAAAACATTTCTCACTCTAATTACTGAAGGATTTATTCTTCTTGGAAGTATACATTATCCGAGCTTTGATATAGTATAATTGTGAATATCGTAAGATTAGTTTATGGCAACACCAGAATGCAACACAAAGACACTAAGGAACTAATTAATTCAGTTACTTAAAGCGTACTTTTTTGGCGGAGATAGTCAGAAATCTCAGCCGTGGACTTTGTTTTGAAATGGAAGGTGAAATACTTATTACATTTGTTCATTCTATGATTGATGTCTATTGTGTTTTCTTTGCCAAATATGAACCATTTCATTCTCCCGACACGATGAAAAGAGCGGTCAGTCAAAATCAATTATGATTTAAAATCAAACAAGAATATTAGAAAGCGCTCGATTAACGTTAAAATGTCTTCTATTCATAATTCACTGTTCTAGCAAGGAAAAAAAAGTCATATTTTGAAATAGACGTTAGGAACATATGTATTGGCAGAAACAATTCGCTCTTCCTGCGTCAAATTCCACAAACAAAACATCCCTTTGTGGATCAGTGATCCAATCCAATAATTCGTCCAATCAAATCGCACACACTTTGATTTATTTAATCTCAACATTCAGTTTTATAAAATATTCAGCCAAGATGCGGCACAAGGACGGGAATGGCAGTGGTTGTGTGGAATTCTATGCTTAAAGAGGATTTCGTCTTTCAACATTAATAAAAAAGTGATTTGCTGCATTGCGGAGTGCAGATATATCCGGTGTCCTCGAGATTCTGCCCGTATAGGAGGAACTTAAAAGAAAATGGGCATACACGTGTTTCCTATGTTCTATATGCCTACAAACAGTCAGGGAGAAAATGGGCAACCAAAAATTTACACATATCTCAGAAAAGAGTAAAACAAATGTGAAAGAACTATACTATCAATGGCACTTATCCACATTAATTGGCAAGGCTGAAAGACGTATATGTGATCATCAGTGAAGAAGTGCATCTCGACTTCACCTGAAGATGGGTGCTATGATATATATAGCAAGGACGTGGGCTCCGCTACAATTAAACAGATTTGGAGGTACATTGAGTAGATGCTAGCATGTTAAGATGTTTAAAATAAAATAATCCCAAAACACAAATGATATGCAACATAGGTTCCTGTTTCAGGCACGGAACGATATTGGTGAAACTCTGTTGTTAATTCAAAAAAACAACCTGGCCTCAGCAGAAGTGCTAGATGGGAGGAAAACCACTTGTGTTTAACCATTATACTTGAAGGGAAGTAGGCACATGATTACGGGGTTTGCACCAATGGAAGGGAAATTATTGGAAAACAAATAATCATCAAGACCTAAATCATTTATAGTTGGCAAAGCAAGAATTCTTCAAAGACTGATGACATTGTCCTTTTCATGGGAGACAATGTGCAACAAATTTGATGGAATGTTCCAATAAATGGTGGTCTTTAGGTGCAGGCAACGGAATTGAGGTAGTCTACAGGTAATTCAGTAACACTCTTGGCAAAGCATTACGTGGGGAACGAATCGAAGGTAATAGCTCTGAGAATTAAAAATAATTCGTCCAATTTGCTTAAAAACTCGCTTAGCAACAGGAAACGGAGCGTAATTATGAAGTTACTTTTGTGACTGCATGTTTTTGTCCAATGTTTACTATAGGAATCGCTGATGGTTCCCTTTCTTTTCTACGTGTGGCTTGGTGATCCAGACCTACGTTTGAGGGAAGGGTCAGTAAGTTGGCAGATGACACAAACATTCGTGCTGTGGAAAATAGTATGAGAAACGCATGCAGCTGCAAAATGCTGCAGTTGTGCTGAACAGATGATAGAGCAGTGGCAAAGGAATTCATCATTGCACATTTGGAGGCGCGAAATTTTGGGAGGAACTCTCAGAATTAAGCGGACGTACGAGTCCGTACTGTTCATGTTCAAATATTGGCTAAGGTGCGGTTAAAGATAGATCAGTTGGCATATGGTCAGTTGCCTTTCTGAGCCAATGTATTGAATTTAACTGCTGGGTTGTTAAGATTGAGCTGTACGATATACTAGTTAGGCCAAAGCTCAAGGAAGGATTGGATGCAAGTTGCAGCGGGACATATATAGGATGCAAGACTGGGCGGAGAAGTGGCACATGGACTTCAACGCGGATAAATGTATAGTGGTCTATTTTGGCAGGACCAATGGGATGAAGGAGTACAATATCAAGGGTAGGAGTTTTAGCTGTGTTGAAAAGCAGGAGGATCTTGGGCTCCGTGTCCATACGATTCTTAAATCGGCCTCGCAGGTGGAGGATATGGTCAAGAAGGTGTATGGTGTACTGGCCTTCATTAATCGAGGGATTGAGTTTAGGAGTCGGGAGGTAATGCTGCAAATTTATAAGACCCTTGTCAAACCCCACTTGGAGTACTATGCGCAGTTCTGGTCGCCTCACTATAGGAAGGATGTGGAAGCTATTGAAAGGGTGCAGAGGAGATTTACAATGACGTTGCCTGGAATGGGAGGCATGATGTATGAAGGTAGGTTGAGGGAGCTGGGACTCTTCTCCCTGGAGAGACGAAGATTGAGAGGCGATCTGATAGAGGTTTATAAAATGTTGAGAGGAATAGATAGGGTGGATTCTCAGAGGTTGTTTCCCCGGGTTGAAATGATTGCTACGACAGGACACAGATTTAACGTGCAGGGAAGCAAGTACAGAGGAGATGTTAGAGGTAAATTTTTCTCTCAGAGGTTGGTGAGTGAATGGAATCGGCTGCCATCGGTGGTAGTAGAGGCGAACTCGCTGGGGTCTTTTAAAAGACTTCTGGACGAGTATATGGAACCTAATGGAATTGGGGGTTATAGATAGGTCTATGGCTTGGTAAGTATAGATGTGATCGGCGCAACTTGTGGGCCGAAGGTCCTGTTTTTGCTGTAGTGTTCTACGTTCCATGATTTAAGGTGCGGAAAGTCGGCAGAGAGATCTGGATCTGCTGAGTGAGTGAGCGAGGAGTTGGCAGATGGAGCATAATGTTAGCAAATGTGACGTTACCCACTTTGGCAGAAATAATAGTAAGAGGGTTTATTAATTAAAGGGCGAAAACTGCAGCATGCTACAATGCAGAGGGACCTGGGGATCCTTGTGCAGGAATCACAAACACCCAGTCTGCACGTGCAGCAATGATTAAGAAGGCGAATGGAATGTTGGCCTTAATAGCGAGGGAATGGAATATAAAAGCAGGGAGGTTTTGCTGCAACTGTACAGGGCACTGGCGAGGCCGCAACTGGAGTACTGTGTGCAGTTTTGGTCTGCTTGTTTGCATAAGGATGTATTGGCCTTGGAGAGAGTACAGAGAATGTTCACCAAGCTGATATCGGAGATGAGGCGGGGGTGGCGGGGGGGAAGGTTATGAAGAGAGATTGAATAGACTGGGTCTGTACTGTCAGAGTTTAGAAGGCAGAAGGGAGATCTTAGAGAGACTTACAAGTCAATGAAGGCTCTAGATAGGGTAAAGGTAGAGCGATTCTTCCTGCTTAGAAAGGAAAATAGAACTAGAGGGCACAGCCTCAAAATTAGAGAGGGGGGGTAAAGTTTAGATCAGAGTTGAGGAGGAACTTCTTCATTCAAAGGGTGGTGAGTCGCTGGGATGTTTTACTCATTGAATTGGTGGAGGCTACTTTGCGGAATATATTTAAGTCACGGGTAGATAGATTTTTGATGGACAATGGAATTAAGGTCATGGGGAGAAACCAGGAAAGTGGAACTGATCCACTTCAGATCAGCCAATACCTTGTTGAATTGCGGGGCAGGTTCAAAGGGCCTACTCCTGCTCCTATTTCTTATGTTCTTATGTTCTGAAGTTCTTATATGAAGATATTGGAGTGGGTACAGAAAATATTTATCAGGATGTTGCCTGATATGGAGGGCATTAGTTATGAGGAGGGGTTAGAGAAACTTAATTTGTTCTCTCTGGGGCGACTGAAGTTGAGGGGAGACCTGATAAAACTCTACACGATTATGAGAGACATAGGCAGAATGGATAGGCAGATTTTTTTTTTTTACAGGGTGAAAGAGTCCATTATTACGAAGTAGAGGTTTGACGTGTGAGGGACAAGGTTTAAAGAAGATGTGCAAGGCAGATGGTTTATACTGAGAGTAGTGGGTGCCTGGAACTTATTGCCAGGAGAGGTAGTGGAAGCGGATCAGGTAGTGACATATAACAGTGTCTTGACAAGTGCATGAATAGGAAGGGATATGGACCCCGGAAGGGTAGAAGGTTTTAGTTAAGTCGGGCAACATGGTGGTGCTGACCTAAAGCGCCTGTTTCTGTGCTGTAATTGTTTTTGTTCTTTTTTCTTTGTTCTTAAATTCTAATATTCCCTTTGTTTTGTTTATTGTCTG
Organism: Sphyrna mokarran; assembly: GCA_024679065.1. Lineage (NCBI taxonomy): Eukaryota > Metazoa > Chordata > Chondrichthyes > Carcharhiniformes > Carcharhinidae > Sphyrna > Sphyrna mokarran. The sequence continues at coordinate 8,806,171 of JAGIQG010000016.1, read as the reverse complement.
CTGTACCTGCATGCAAGGTACCTTTAAACATTTTCGTGACACATGAACGAGGCCACCCAGATCTCTCTGCACAAGAACGCCCCAAATTTTCTCCCCATTTAGATAATATGCCGCCTGCCCATGTTTTTGACGAAGACACATTACCTCACACTTATCCACGGTAAACTTCATCTACTACATTTTGGCCAACTTTCCTAACTCATCTATATCAATTTGTAAAGTTCTTATTTCCTCATTGCAACTTATTGTCCTACTTATTTTTGAGTCAAATTCATCTGCAAATTTGACTATAAAAATTTCTAGCCCGTATTCAGTTGATTGACGTAGAGTGTATATAATTGCGGCACAAGAACGGAACTCGCTGTGACCCCACTTGTCATCCAGAAAGAAAGTTATTTATCCCAATTGCCTTCCGTCTATCAGCCAATCAGGTATCCAAGCTAATAAATTATGCCTAATCTCACGAGATCGAAAGTTTTGAATTAAACTATTCTGCAGCATCTTCTCAAACGGTGCCTGGAAATCCAGATATACTACACCAACAGAATCCCCATTATTAACTTTGCTTATTAGATCCTCGAAGAAATCTCACAAATTAGTCAAACATGAATTTCCGTTCATAAAACCATGCTGCCTCTTATGGATACCGTTTTGACTTTCCAAATGCCCTAGTACTGCATCCTTGATAATTGTTTCGAACACGAGCCCAACAACAGACCTTAAATACACTGATCTGTAATCTCCTACATTTTCCTTGCCTCCGCACACCACCCCCCCCCCCCCCCCGCCTTTCGAATCAGGGTTCTCATGTGCATTTCTGCAATTCTTTGAAACCTTTCCTATGTCCAAGGGATTTTTGAATCCTGTAACCAATGGATTCACTATCGTCGCCGCTACTTCGTTTAACATCGTAGCATGTAAACCATCAAACCCAGGAAACTTGCCTGCCCTCAATCCCACTAGTTTGCTCAGTACATTCCCCTTATCGATGCTGATTGGTTTAAGTTCTATCCTTTCTATTACATCCTTCCTCTTTCCTATAGGAATGGTACCAATGTCCTCCACCGGGAAAATTGAGGCAAAGTATTGATTTAGCGCCTTTGCCATTTCAACGTTTCCCACTACTGCCTCTTCAGTTTAAACTCCAGGACACCAACATAGATCCTTCTGACACTCTTCTCTTTTATATGTCTATAGACGCCCTTACTATCTTTCTTCCTATGTTGTGATAGTTTTCTTTCCTAAGTTATCTCAAACCTGTTTTTTTTATACTGTTGTTTATGTTTGGAAGTTTCCCAATCTTCCTTCCTGCCACCAGCCTTTGCAATATGGTAAATCATAGAAAATTACAGCTCAGAAACAGGCATGTTGGCCCTTCGTGTCTGTGCCGAACCATGTTTTGCCTAGTCCCACTGACCTGCACTTGAACATATCCTTCCACACCCTTCTCATCAATGAACCCGTCCAAGTTTTTCTTAAATGTTAAAAGCATCTCCGCATTTACCACTTTATCCGACAGCTCATTCCATACTCCCACTACTCTCTGCGTGAAGAACCACCCTCCCCCCCGCAATATTCCCTTTAAACCTTTTTCGTTTCATTCTTAACCCATGCCCTCTGTTTTTTTTTGTCTCCCCTAGCCTCAGTGGAAAAAGCCTGCTTACATTCAGTCTGTCTATACGCATCAAACCTTATACGTTTCTATCAAATATCCCCTCATTCTTCTACACTCCAGGAAATGAGGTCCTAACCTATTCAATCTCTTGCTGTAACACAGCTTCTCAACTCCCGGCAACATCCTTGTGAACCTTCTCTGCATTCTTTCAGCCTTATTTGCATCCTTCCTGTAACTAGGTGACCACAACTGTACGCAATACTCTATATTTGGCCTGACCAATATCTTATATTTCCTTACCAGAACACTCCAACTTTTATACTCGATACTCCGATTTATAAAGTCCAATGTACCAAAAGCACTCTCTGGACAATCTATAACTCTGATGTCATCAATTAATCCGATTTCATTATACAATACAAAATCCAGTGTCGCTTGGTTCGTCAGTATGGTGCCCAAGAAATAATCTCTAATATATTGAGTGAACTCTACCTCCAGGCTAACATTGCCAATTGTATTTTCCAATCTATTTGTGTATTAAAATCATCCATGATTATTGCCGTAACTTTCTTGCAATCCCCCTTTCTGTTTTGCTTAATGTTGTGCCCCACTGCGGACCTACTGCCCTAGAGATCTATAGTTTACTACAAATAATCTCTTATTTCTTTTGCAATTTCGTATTTCTCTCCAGACTTATTCCAAATTTGAACTCTGCATTTGTGTCATTTCTGTAAAAGCACTGACCGTTTACTTCGCCTGCAAAGCTACACCATTGAATTTTATTTTCTGTTTATCTTTCCGAAATGCTAAGCATTCCTTTATAATCAATTCCCACATCTGGTCTCCTTTTAAACTTGTCTCAATAATTGACACCAAATCACACCCCTCTCTTTCTATATGCGTTGTAAACTAATTAATCTTGATCTGAATGGTTCGTGCTTTAGATGAACCGCTTTTGAATTTACTTTAAGAGTAAATTGTTCTGTTATTTTCTAATTCCTTATGCATAAACAAATTCACGCGTTTTGTCCCGCTTTTTCATTGTTTGGTAGCCGTCCGCCACAACGCTATCCTGCATTTTTACCTTCTCCAATTTGTGTTTTCTAATTACCATTTCGTGGGGCGGCACAGTGGCCAACTGGGGCGGCACAGTGGCACAGTGGTTACAGCTGTTGCCTCACAGCCATAGGGATCCGAATTCAATTTAAACCTCGCGTCACTGCCTGTGTGGAGTTTGCACATTTTCTCTGTGTCTCTTCTGAGTGACCTTTCTTTTTTTCCTTTCCAAAGATTTACGTGTTAGGTTGATTGACCATGTTAAATTTGCCATAGTTCAGGAGTGATAGCAGGGTACATATGTGGGATTATGGAAAAAGGCCTAGCTGGAATTGTTTTCGGTGCAGACTCAATAGGACAATTGGCCTCCTCTGCACTGTCGGATTATTTGATTCCGTATAACTGAACCCTTTCTCCTATAAGTCCAACCTGCAGCTCTACATGTGCGATTTGATGGGAAATTGCTCCCAGCATGGTTCAGATGAAGACCATCACATCAAAACGGGTCCATTCTTCAACAGTCTGCTACAATGTGCTATGAATTCAACCATTTTTTTTCACCATTGCAATCTTTAAGCCACACTTTTACTTGCTTAATCTTACTGACATTGTACAAATTATCACGTGACTCAGGTAGTAATCCAGAGATTATTACCCTTTAAGTTCTGTTTTTTTTTTATTTACTCCTAGATGTTCATACCCCCTCATCAGAACTTCTGTCATTTTTTTTTTTCTGTATCTATGTGGTTGGTAACTACATGGAACACGACAACTAGATTTTTCAGCTTCGAACTCGAAGTTCTTCTGCAACCCAGATGAAATATCCGGAACACGAGCACCAAGTAGGTAACAGAACATTCGGGACTCTCCGTTCCCCTTCCATTAACAAAGCAGCAAAACCATTGAAAACAGCTGAGGCTCCTACAAATCTATGAACTGGATCTCTCTACCTAGCTCACTGCAAGCCAGCTCTCCAGTCCCTGGCCACTGGCATAATTTTAATTAATCTGAGCATTGTGATTATCTCCTGAAATACAGCGTTCAGGTAACTTTCCCCCTTATGATGCGTTGCAGTTCCCGAATTTCATAATCCATCTCATCAGCTCTGAACTGGAGTTCCTCAAATAGATGTGGTCACTGGGAACCACAACTGGGCCCACCAGGTACCATATCATGCAGGAATAATTCGTCATCTATGACTCCATCCCTATTTTATTCAATTTTTTTTTCATCGTTTCACATATCTGTTATTATCACAAAGTAGAAGTAATTTATAACCAGTAATTTAACATAAGAGCAGATATTCAGATATCCATTCATCCCATAATGTACACAACAACATGCATGGAATATATGAAGATAAGTCGACTCTTCTGTCATGTTAGGCTCCTGAGCCACTCAACATGCTAATAATGTTCACCCAATTCGATACGCTAATCCCTCAATACTCATTGAAACTGCGGGACCCAAGATTTATTTCCAATTCGTATTTAAATTCGGATTGTATTTAGACATCAAATAGTTTCCCGGTAGTGAATTTCACAAATTCGTCACTGCTTTGGCTGAAGGAAATTCTTCTTCTCTCGTTCTTAAAATATTTACCCCTTATCTTGACCTATCTTCCTTAATTATGGACTATCCCAGCATAAGAAAAACTGTTTCTGAATCTCTCCATTCGAATCCTGATAGAAGTTCTTGGGTTTCTTTTGGAAATGCTGTCATTCTTGTAAACCTCAATGAATATCTTCCTAACCGGCTTAATTTGTCTCCATATGACAGCCTGCTATAGCTGTGCTGCACTCACTTTTCATTAAGAACATATTTGCACAGGTAAGGGCACGAAACTGCACGCAGTACTGGAGGTGTTGCCTTGCCAATACCGTATATAATTGTTCTAAACAGTTCCGTATTCCTATGCTTACTTTCTCTACCCATTAATGTCAAGTCATTAAGCCACTCATTTATTGATTGTTTTACTTGTGTGCGTATTTTAAACGACTGATGAACGAGAGTATGTAGGTCTTGTTGAGTACTTAATCTCACAATCCACATTAATACGAATATAAATCTGCATTTTTTGCTATGGATATTGAGAACTGAAAATGTATGCGTATTATATTGCATCTGCCATGCATATGCCCACACGATCCGTCCATCCAACATCACTCTAACATGTCTGTGTCATCCGATCGTTCAGCATTGCCCCTTCTCTGTACAATTGCCAAATCTGGAGATAATATATGAAGTTCACTCACGCAAATAATCAATTTATGGTTACTGGCTGATAGTCATATATTTAGTTCCAAGAATATAAAAGAAAAAATATAAGTTAAAAAAGAATATTTAACACATTTTCTAATTATTTTTTTTTTGCTCGCTAGAGCTGATGAAATTTCAGGATGACTTGGAAGACTCAGGTGAGAGAAAACAAAAATCTGCTTCGTATGATCCCTCTACATTTATCTTCGAACACGGAGAGATTGTTTTCTTTTTTCGCCCTATCAACTTCTATTTTTTTTTAGAAACTGTGACCACGTCCATAGACTGCTGAGGCTTGAAGAAGTTGCAATATAATGTCACCCAACGTTATTTTCTGTTCATTGCCTAATCCAGAATTATCAAAATCTATTAATTTGGCCAGCAAATAAATGAATTTGTCCATGAATTTGAGCCGATGGAGGATATCCGTTTAGGTAGCCGGGCAATGTGCTTTGGAACATGTTAAGCATCTGTCCATCAGAGCCCGGAATTTAAGGTCCCATGCAGAACACAAACAAAAGAATAAAAGGTGGTGCATAATGGGCAACCTTGAAATATGCTGTTCCCTCGCTGAACCATTGCTGCAAACCTTGAACTAATGTTTGGTTGTTAGGGCTAGAATATGTAAGAGGTTCCCACTTGCACGAGTATTATTCAGTTCTTCGTGCGCTTTATTTAAGACATTAAGAAATATTGAGGAGGATTCGCTGCCTAACGGCGATTATTTTCCTGTGACCAATTCCAGTGTGGAATCTAGAAGTAAGTTGTCAAGAATACCATGCTATTAAAGTCTTTTTTTGACCTTTCCGGGCTGCCTGTGTGCGGGACCACCTCTGCACAAGTACTTTCACGAAATACACACCCAGAAAAAAAATGTCGTTACGAAGCTAAAAGTTAAGAATTAAAACCGTGCAGGGTGGAATGCTACCATCTGATCGCACTTTGGTTAATGGAATCATTGTCGTACTTGGCCCCTTCAGTGTTAAAACAAACTGAATAATTCTCCATATTCGAAAGGCCAACTCCAGTCATTTATTTTTAATTATTTAATATGAAGGTGAAAATTGTTGCCAATGGTATTCTTAATTATGCATGTAACCAGATTCATGAAGTGAAAGTGTACAGCAATACAGACAACACTGATGGTTTGTTTGTTTGTGCGTGTGTGCGTGTGTGTGTGTTTCTGTGTGTGTGTGTGCGTGTGTGTGTGTGTGTGTGTGTGTGTGTACGTCGATGTGTGCGAGGGAATGCAGTTTTCTGGCGGCGGCAGGAGGTGTGCTACGTTTGTGTGTGCTCGGGCGGAATGACGAGAGGGGTTGCTACAGTGGTGCAAACTCATTTCCCTTTACACTTTGAGCCACTCAACCTTTTCCAAATTGAAATTTTTAATTCTTGACTTATATCATGAACTGTCGGCTTTTCCCGCAATCCAAGTGCCGCTGAACAGTGGCTTTCGTAATATTAATATTCCAAAATTCATTTTGCAATAATTAATACCTTGCGATTACTAGTCGTCATTTCACATGGTGTAAGTTGGTTTAACATTAGATTTCCAATGTCCAGCTGAGGTGTGGTGAAAGTTCTGAGCAATTAAAATAAATTGATTTTTATTATGGCTAAATATTGATGGACATGATATGAACAGATTGGCACATAATAATCATAAACTGAATGTATAGCTATCGTTCTTGTGGTACAATTGATCCAGTGCAAATTTGTGAAAATGATGTACCGATTGTTGCATTATTATCCTGCTTCATGACGTTTTGAGATATTTAACATTCTACCTTGAATCTGAACAATTGTCTTCTGAGCAGAGGACAAACTGAAGGAAAAAGAAAAAGGTACGTAGAACATACAACATAGAACATAGAACATTACAGCGCAGAACAGGCCCTTCGGCCTTCGATGTTGCACCGACCAATATAAAAAGCAATGCCTCTCCAAACTAAACCATTCCCTTCTCTTCCATATACTTATCAACTAACCTCTTAAACGCCACCAAACTTGGCGCATCTACAACTGCTGCAGGCAGGGCATTCCACTCCCGAACCACCCTTTGGGTAAAGAACCTACCTCTGATATCCGTCCTATAACTATCACCCCTTAATTTAAAGCTGTGTCCCCTCGTGCTAGCTTTCTCCATCCTAGGAAAAAGGCTATCACTGTCCACCCTATCTAAACCTCTAATAATCTTATATGTTTCGATTAGGTCCCCTCTTAGCCGCCTCCTTTCTACGAAAACAACCTCAAATCCCTCAGCCTCTCTTCATAAGGCCTGCACTCCATACCAGGCAACATCCTGGTAAACCTCCTCTGTACCCTCTCCAATGCCTCCACATCTTTCTTATCATGCGGGGACCAGAACTGCACACAATACTCCAAGTGCGGCCGCACTATAGTTTTGTACAGTTGCAACATGACGTTGCGGCTCCAAAATTCAATCCCCCTACCAATAAAAGCTAAGACTCCATATGCCTTCTTAACAACCTTATCGACTTGACTGCCTACTTTTAGAGATCTATGCACATACACACCAAGATCCCTCTGTTCATCAACACTACTAAGAATCCTACCATTTGCCCTATACTCTACACATTTATTATTTCTGACATAGTGCATTACCTCACACTTTTCCACATTAAACTCCATTTGCCACCTCTCGGCCCAGCTCTGCAACTTGTCCAAGTCTCTCTGCAAACTATAACACCCCTCTTCACTATCTACCACTCCACCGACTTTAGTGTCATCTGCAAATTTACTAATCCATCCTTCAATACCCTCATCCAGATCATTTATAAAAATTACAAACAGCAGGGGCCCCAAAACAGACCCCTGAGGTACACCACTTGTCACCGAACTCCAAGATGAATATCTCCCATCAACCACCACCCTCTGTCTTCTATCTGCTAGCCAATTCCTAACCCAATTAGCTAAATCACCCTCTATCCCATACATCTGCATTTTCTGCAGAAGTCTTCCATGGGCCACCTTATCAAACGCCTTACTAAAGTCCATATATACCACATCAACCGCCTTACCCCCATCCACCTCTTTAGTCACTTTTTCAAAAAACTCAAGGAGGTTAGTAAGGCACGACCTACCCTTCACAAAATCATGCTGACTATCCCCAATCAATTCATTTCTCTCCAAATAACTACATGGTGTTTAGCATCCAGTAATTCGAATATTTGATGCCCAAAGCTGTTTTGCCCATTCTTTTCCGTTTGCATATTGCAAGGTATATGAGCTGCAATTGGAAATACTACAACCAGTATATTGAAACTCAAAACTGCAGTTACTATACTAGTGTAACATGTTGGCAAACGTATTTGTGCCACATCATCTTTGCTATGAAATTTTTAGAATACACAATTAAGGGCCTCCATTGAGTGTACTGGAGAGGAAGGCAAATACTCAGGATAGCCTATCAAAACGGTCTGTATATAACGAAGTTGGCAACTGACTTGTATCAGAATTCCATCTTAAATTAATGACATTGTTTTCTATTGGCTGCCACGAAATTTGTATTCACAATTTCGACGTTATAATTCATACTCTTACCTCTATGGTTTAAATAAGAAGAACCACCCAAACCTTTACTATATGCGTATTGAGTATCTCAACAAGGTTACATATTTCAAGGAGGCCTTGAAATTCAATTGGCCTTGCTAATTTTCCAGTTATTGTCCTGCATGTATAGTTCGCAGGGTTCAGTGGGATTTGGGATTAGAAGGAAAAGACCGAGGTAGGATTGTTGTCGGAGCTGACATGATGGGACCAATGGTTTCCTTCTATACTTTAGGCTCCTATGGCTTCTATGGATACATTACAACTGTCTTTCCACACTTTCAAAACATACGCTGAATCCAAAGTTCTGATACTTCATTTCAACAAGCTCTCTTTTTTTTTTCTGATCGTATCGCCAAATTATGTGATGATGACAACTTATAGTGTTATAATTAAAACGGCGATTAATCTTCAATTTTCAACATCACAGGCCAATGCATTTGACTTCGTAGTGTTAAGGGTAAAATGAAACTCATTGCGGAAGCGGCGTAAGGATCTACTGGTGGAGGTGCAATGCTGAAATGTTAGTGTCAGAGTTCAATGTCTCTGCGTTGTCCTTTTGCCATTTTTCCCCCAGGATCTCAGATTACATGTTCTACGATAATATATAGAAATATAACAGATAAATCACAGAAACAACGTAGTAAAGAGGTGATTTTTTTTCCACACAATTCCAAACCGACTCTCATGCAGAGCATTTGAATCAAGTGCACCATCACCACATAACACCAAGTGTTTACACTAACAATCTCCATCCCTCTCCAAACTATTTCGTCGTTGAGGGGAGACATGGCGTGGCCAATCCACCAAAGCTGCACATCTTGGGATTTTGAGAGGAAACTGCAGCACCCAGAGGAAGCCATCTCAGACCTTGCGAAAACGTCCAAACTTTGTGCACACTGTCACGCAAGGGTGGGATTAAATCCTGCCCTTGGCTGTGAGGCAGTAGTGCTATACATCATGTCAACATACCCTAAGCAACAAAAAAAAATGTGCATTGCGTAATTGCATTTCATCCAGTATTTTGTCAGTGGCCAATGAGATGCATCTTTTTACTTCGTCCCGCTTATTTTAAAATTTGATCCCAATAGCAGATTTTCAGAAAGTAAATTATGCTTGCTTCCTGTATTACAAAATCGAATCAAATCATGCTTTCATTTCTTATTATGGAGCATATGATCGGGTAGACATAATGTTGATGACACAATATGCGAAAAATTTCAAAAGCTAGTGTCACAACGCAGAATTTGAACTACAAGTAATCTATATTAATTTGATGAGAGTAATGATGAACTGAATCGAAATTGGACCACTTTGAAGTATCTCATTTGTCGAAATCAAAGAAGTGCACTTCGTAAGCGATCAATTGCCAGAACCTGAGAAATATAAAGGATATTCATGGTCGTTCCATCGCTGGAAGCTTGCTGTAATGCCCACCCTGGAATTGGAGCGGACCAGTCGCCTACAACGAAAACGCCATTTGAACTCTGGCAGGAATTTCCGACCTGGCTCCGTGTCTTTGGACTTGGTGTGAACGTGGAAAAGTAGATAAGGAACACTCGAGGTCACAAGGAGATTTGCCCCTTCTCTACGTAAAGGCATGAAAATACCAAACGAGCGTTATGCTGGAAGCAGACCAAACCATCCTCACATTACAGATGAGGTGTTTTCCTGGAATTCTCTTCATCACAAAATGAGGAAGATGGAAGCATGCGGACAAACTTTATTTTGTGTTCAAATACAGAAGTCGCAAATGACAAGGACCGCTGCAAAGCTTGGGGCGACATGGTGGCAAAGTGCTTTGCAATGCTATCTCACAGCGCCCAGAATATGGGTCTCAATCCTGGCTTTGAACATTGTCTGTGCGCTCTCTCCATGTTTTTCCAAGTGTCTGCATGGGTTCCTTCCAACTGTTTTGGTTTTCTATCACACTCTGAAAGGCATGTTGGTTAATTGCATTGGCCATGCTAAATTTTCTCTCAATGTACCCGAACAGGCAGCAAAGTGTAGAGACGAGATGGTTATCACAAGAACTTCATTCAAATATTATTATGACAGCCATAATTAAACTTTAGACTTATTAAATTGTGTATAATTGAATGCAATCATGAGAGAGCAGAAGCATTCACTCCTTGCCATCAGGTAGTAGATTCTGTAACCAACTCTCATATTTATGTTGCGAGTGTGAGGTTCAGAGCAACTCCGACATGTTTTACCGTCAAACGTAAAAACGTTGAAATCTGAAATTCAGAAGAACTCAGCGGAAATAATACATTACAAGCTCTTGAACATGTGTTTGGTCTGTCACAGACTCCATCACAATTGCTGGAAAGTGCCATTGAGTAGGATGGATACGGTGGAAGTCAAGTTCAAGTTTTGACAAATGTCTTCCTTCCGTGCTCTTCAATACTCCATTCCAATTATATGCAACAATTTGATTCTCATATGAGTATCATTAATAACGAGTTAAAAATGTAAAAATGAATTCCGACAACGAACATGCAATATAAATGGGGTATCTGTATGAAAGGACAATAGAGAATTCTACATGCTGGAAAATAGGAAGTTAAATCAGAAAAGTTTATGAATGTTCAAAATAATGGACTTATGGACTCTCGTAAATCTCAGCCAATTTGCCAAACTAATTAATTCAACGAAACTATGCATCCCAATACAAAAATAGTCTGCATAAATTTATCTCCAGTTGTGTCTTGATTTAAAGCTTATTTCTTGTTCCTCGCAACTGCAGCCTCCCTCCTCATTTCCCACTTAAACTGCATTGCTTGCAGTCAAATCGTGCGTTGGGAGTGCCCCCTTGAAAAAGCTGAATGTATATAATAACGAAAACGTGCAAATACATATGCACATGAGTATTAGTTTTACATTACCCATGTTTATTTTCATACCACAAGTTTCTGTTTCTAATTTGTGGAGGGACTGATTGACAATTGTGACTTTTTTTGTTTCTTGCAAATCAATAAATATTGCGAATGAATGCCAAATTTGAAGAACTTAAAGCATTTGCTTGTCGTCTGAATTTCCGAGCGGGAAATGCATGGAATTTGAATGCACCTAAAATTTGACATGATTTGATTTTCCTGCATTGTAGAGCTAGGTGTTTGTCAAAAAGCTTTGAATGAGGCAGGTGAGTGATAACGGTTCCTATCATGATGCATGTAATTTGCAATGAGTGAATGATTCCTGCCAGTTGAGAAAAGTTCAGTTGTGAAAATTACACATTAATTTAGATATTAGGCTAGATTCTGAAGCTCTGCGTGTGTTGCGAAAATGAGTCAAAGATGAGTTTGCAGCCAATGCAGTAACAATGCAAACGAAATCGTCTCATGTCTACAACGGAGACTTCCAATTACTCCAAAATTTGTGCAAATGGCATTTTCACCTTTATCAAATTATATATGTTGTTCATATAACGCGGAGTAAAACTCGGCCATGAAAACAGTGCCACTCCCTTTGTGACATTTTTAGAATGCAACGGATCTCGGTTTGCCTTATAAGATCGCAGGTGGCTTTTTCCTTTCTGTTGCCTCTCAAAAACATGAGCGGTTTTAATGCATCACTCATTAATGCCACATTTTGTGCAATAGCCCCTGGCATTGGACTTAAGCAAATTTTGCTATGACTCGGATGCCAGAATTCCGAGCAATTAAAACATGGATGAGCCTGAAGATGCAATTATTAATGCACATTTAAGTACTTCTCATTACGATTTAACTGGGTAATTATATATCTTGTCTTAACTTCGATTATATATTCCTCACATGTATGCAGCCAAAATCAGTTGTATTAGACTCTCAGTAAATAATTCTTGGATCAATGTTCAGAAAAGGAGACCTATCAGATTTCAACGTTATTAGGGACAACAGTCGCTTGTCATCAGTTAATCATCATGTGTAATTGAAACTAATGTGTTTGTGTATGTTTTACATACGGCCAAAAGTACACTAGATCGACCGTGCTGTAAGAAAATACAATTATTAAATGGCGCTATTTTGACTTCTCCAATATTTCTGTTTTTATGTCATATTAGAGAAAAATCTCAAAGAAAAAAATAAAGGTACCTGTCGTTTAAATATGGTGCTTAAATTTGCAAATTTTATCCAGCCACAATTAACATAACTTATTGACCATTAAAAAAAAAATCCTGACACGTGGAGTGCAATAAGGGCATCTGAACCGTGTTTGCAGAAACAAATATTCTTGATCCTCATTTGTAAAGACTGAAACAAAGCATGCATTCATGTCATCAGCAATTTTTGTATTAGTCATTGTACATTTCCCTGTTACGGAATGTAAAAGAACTACAGATCAAGTGGTCCAAAACTGAATATCAAATAAATTATCCAACGGACATGATTTTTGTAAGGAACGAATAACTTCATTTGTAAGAATTACATTAGAATATTTCTATGTTCATATTGTTTACTGTTCAAGAAGAAATACTGAAAACTTTGAGCAAAGACATTGAAAGAAAAGAAGGAATTACAAAATGTTGTGATATGCATGTGCCTGAAATCTAATTTAGACAATGACATGAATAAATCAGATGTGCACTGAGAAAACATTCAAAGGGCTCATTGGTGGACTGTAAGAATTATCATTATTCCCTGGAGCAAAACGAAAAAGGAGAGGGAGAATAATCCATATATTACACGGAAAAGAGTGTTGGCATTAGATCAGAGGAAAATGCAAGCCTAATGACCAAGGGGAAGGAAAAGACAACCTAATGTTTGGAATAACTTAGTTAATATGATGATCAGAGGGTTAGATAGAGTGGATAGTGTGAGCCTTTTTTTTCCTCGGATGGAGATGGATAACATAGCTTTAAATTAAGGGGTGGTAGTTATAGGACAGATGCAAGAGGTGGGTTCTTTACTTGGAGGGTAGTAAGGGCATGGAATGCCCTGTCTGCAGCAGACGTGGACTCGTCAAGTTTAAGGGCGTTCAAATGGTCATTGGATAGACATATGGATAGCATTAGAATAGTTTATGATAAAGAGTCATAAAATTGGTCAGTGCAACATCGAGGGCCGAAGGGCCTGTACAGCGCTGTAATGTTCTATGTTCTATTAATGAACTGGATTAAGAGACTAATTAAGAAGTTGGAAAAATGTATGACTGTAATGTTAAGGGAAATAACAAAAAGATTGTTAAGTTTTATATAGGCAAGCACAGACAAAATAATGCTTAAGACAGATGCAGTGCCTTCACTGTCAGAAATAGAGGAATGTATAATGGCATATACAAATATTTCTGATGACAATAATGCATACTTCGTTTCAGTCTTTACAAAGGAAGACTGAGATAATGCAGGGGAAAAGCTAGAAACACGGGATTGATTCAGGGGTACGAGTTCAGTTAAAATAGCATTAGAACGAAAATTTTGTTCCACAAATAGCTAGGATCGAAGGCTGAAGAATTCCCAGGTCCTGAATAATTACACCCCCACTATATAAGAAAATAACCATTTATTGAGAGCACGTGCATTGGTGGTCACCTTCCAAGACGTTAGATCTCCGGAATCCTTCAGAGAGATTTGGGATAGCTAACAAAAAAAAACTTCCAGAAAATTAAAAAGGGAGGCAGAAACAAAAAAAAAATACAATGAAATCGTAGATCAGTCAGCAAGACATTCGAAGTGAGGAAAATTCTGCAGTATATTATCAAGAATGCTCCTGTTTTCCCTCGTAATGCAGTCAGTGAACGTAAGCATGCAAGTCATAGGATCATACAATCATAGAAATTGTACAGTGCAGAAAGAGACCATTTGGTCCATCGAGCCTGCACTGATCACAATCCTGCCCAGACCGTACAAATTCACTCACTTAACCTTCTAACTTCTGCATCTCAGGACATTAAGTGGCGATTTAGCATGGCCAATCGACCTAGCCCACATATCTTTGGAGATCCAGCAGAGTATAGAAACCAATTGGTATGTTGGCCATTAAATCAAGACGATTCGAGTACCAGAGCAGCACGTCTTGTTCGAATTATACAGAACATTTGTGAGGCCTTATTTGGAACATTTTCTGCACTTTTAGTTTTCTTATCTGAAGAAAGACTTTTTTTTTGTATCAAAGGAGTACACAGAAGTTGTCCTAAGCTGATGCTTGGATGGCAGTACCAATGCAAAAATAGTCAATGATTTGGATGGGATTGCATTTGATAGAGTTGAAATTCATCAGTAGGATCTCACAGAAATCTGTTTAATTCTAACTGGGCTGGACAGATAAAACAGGAACGGCATCTCCAATTGTTGAAGGACCAGATTCCATACCATTTACTTAAATGTAAGAAAGAAAAAAAAAATAAGACAACGGTGAGGAGAAATGCCTTCCACCAAAGTTCAGTAAACCGTAGCATCCACTGGCATAACAATAGCTGAGATGATTTTTTTTTAAGATGTTTCAAATTGATTCTGTGACAAACATGTTCAAGGGATAATGAGAAAACATGTTATCAGACAATTCAGTTAAATGTTCACATTGAATGACAAAGCACACTCGATGGGATGAATGTCTACCCTGGCTCGTATGTTTTATTTGTCCATGAATGTTTCAATTAAATGTAAAATACTTATTATCTGTATTACAGATTTTGCGAAATTTCAAGATCATTTTGACAATTTAGGTCAGAAATCTGTTCTCTGTCATTTGCAATAGCATTAGTACAAAAAGTTTAATTATCTTGGCCAGCACGATGGCAAAAAAGAATACTTCTCCTTTTCAGTTCCAAAGCTGTCGGTTCGAATTGAGTTTTGTGTTACTGCCTCACTCGAGTTTGCACTCTCCCATTGTCGATTTTCTTTGGAATTACCGTTTCTTGCTATTGTCCCAAAAAATGTGTCAATTAGATGAATTATACACGACGAATGCACTGAGTGATGTGATTGGGGGGGGAGAGGTAGTATGCGCTTTCGGAACTTCTGCGCAGACTCGATTACCCAAATGTTCTTCTTCAGCATTTGTATTGATTTTATGTTTCCACCCTCATGGGTACATCAATTAAGCACATTTTTCAAAATCCATGAAAGCATTGAAATACTTGCGTTTCAAATTTACAACCTCAAAAAATGGCTGGAACATAACTAATCCAACATGTTTCTTAGCCCGCTTTTAAATAAATGTGCTATTTTAAACTAATTTGGAAACAATTAGAAGATATTGTGTGTGGTGTTTGCTTATATTGTCTTTAATAAGAATGGCATTCAGGGAAAGATATTTGCAAGATGCACTAGCATTATCGCTCCAATTTGCTGCCACAGCACATAATAAATTATCCCTAGTATATAACAGAATGTTTAATTGTGTTTGCACATTTAACACTTCAGTGCAAGCTGAGCTGTAATTTTAAAGTACTGTTTAATTATTTCTCAACAAATTACTTTAATTGGGAAATGCCTCAATTTCTTTCTCAATCAACTGTTTGCCATTTATTCTCACCCAGTTGCCAAATATAACGCAAAAGAGAAAGGTAAACGAATTTAAATGCAATTTAATAGCAACTGCATTTGCCTTTATGCAAAACAATTAAAACAAAACTGAAAGCGTGGTTAATATGTTTGAACTGATGGTATTCACGGGGATGTTGATTTCCACAAAGAAGGTAATAATCGCGCATGCCAGTGTAATAATACATTATGGAGCCAAATTGTGTGTTGGCATTCCTCGGCAAGTCTTCGGCATCGGGCTTTTCGATGCTGTATTGGCAATGTGCTGGACTTTGTGTCAGAAAACAAAACAGAAATAACAGTAATAATCAGAATGTTTAGTCTCCCTACATGAGACACGGATTAAATGCAGGCCAGAGAGAAGAAAGTCTCATCTTTCTTTCTTTTTTCTATTTATAATAAGACAAAGCTATTAAATGACAAATTCTTAATTCTGAATGTGGGAATTTGCAGATTAAAAATTATGTTCTATTCTAAATTTACGAAATACTGGGCCAAAGATATCTCCACAAAATTTAACTTTAATCATCTACAATTCTAAAATAAACCGGTCAGCAAATGCATGTTATTTAATATTAAGTCAAAACTGAAATGCGAGTATTTCTTCTGCAGCCAGAGCGTTGCGAGTGGTTAGACTGCGAAGGTTTCACCTACACAAACAGATTTGGTGTATTTAAAAAAAGGAAGAAAATTACACGGAATTACAAAAAAGGAACTCAGCACATGAACAAGCTCTTCAGCATTCCAAAACTGCACCGACCATGCGACCCAACTGAATTAACCACCCCCGCCATCCCCCACCACCGCCCCCCCCCCATCCCCCACTTTCCTTCCAGGCTCAATATCTCATTATTTCCACCTTATTCCTCTACACCCCTTAAAAGTCACTATCATATTCGCTTTCACTTCCACCCCTGTCAACGAGTTCCAAACATCCACTGCTCTCTATGTAAAAAAGACCTGCCTCGTACATCTCCTTTAAACTTTGTCCCTAGCACCTTAAACCTACACCCCCTAGTAAGTGACGCTTCCACCCTGGGAAAAAAGTTTTTGACTATGCACTTTGTCTGTGTCCCGTATAATCTTGCAGACTACTATCAGGTCACCCCTCAATCTCCGTCACTCCAACGAGAACAAACCAAGTTTCTCCAATCTCTCCACACAGCTAATGCCTTCCATGCCAGTCAACGTCCTAACAAATATTTTCTGCACCTTATCCAAAGCCTCCACACCCTTCTGGCAGTGTGGAAACCAGAATTGAACACTATAGTGCAAGTGTGGCCTAATATAATATAGATACGTTCCAGTGGAAAGAGCCTGGGTGACGGAAAAGCAGCAATGATTAAAACAAATGCAGGAAAGTTTGCATTATGGGCATTACTTGCTTTTTTTGGACCCATAGAAGCAAATACGGGTTAATGAATTTATGATTTATGCTTCGCCCCTCAGATAACATTTTTTTATTGAAAGCAATGCTCAGGAAACTTATAGACGGCGTTAAGTTTTGAGCTCACATTTGCTGAAAATTTTACTTGAAATTTAAATTTAATTATTCTTCCTTAGGGTTAGTAAGTCACTGACTTGGCGAAAACGTGTTTCAGCTGTCTAATTATCCTTGACAAACTTCTTGTGCACGTCATTCTTGAAATGCCGTAGTCTATTGATGTAAGAATACCTACAGTGCAATTTGGACAGGAGTAGCAAGGCAGCTTTGACTAGCGACAACAAGGGCACTTGAGATAGTTTCAAATTCGGATGGTGTATGTCTTCAAGTGGGACTTGTAGCGGGTGGAATCAAAATATTTCAACGGCCATTGTCATTATATGTCATACTGGGTTTCCACTAATCCCGTCGAAGAAACTTTATAGGGGCCCAGCCATGCATTTTTGTCGATGGTATATATTGATAATAGTGCACCAATAATAGAGGGGATATGTGGTCAATATATTTTGGATAGCTTCAAAGACATACGATGGTTCTTTTTTTCCTTGATGTTGTTAAGGTCTCCTATGTTGTAACTGAACACTACATGTTTATGTTATGAGGAATTGCTGGTCATCCCTAAGTTGAATGGGCAGGCAAATGCAGCAAGCCCTCATCAAAAAAAACATGCAAAATTCGTCTCACACTACGCTATTTCAACATCAACTGCTTGCGGATTTGCTTGGATCCACATAGATTTGTAACGACGCTAATACTAAAACATAGGTCACATAAACATCTGATTTGGAAAAGGAAGTTGAGGTTCCAATGCAGGCGCTCATCTAACTCTGCATTTAATTTAACTGCAAATAATGTGTATGTAATTACACCAAAGTCATGTTACCAAAGATCAACAGTACTGATCAGGCTACATCTGGAACAATGCTTTGTGTTCTAAGCAACGTGAAAGGAATCGGAAGATATTTAGTCGTTGCGGGACTCCAAGCCTTCTGCCGACTTATGTATATAGCAGTTCAGTTGTGTTTCTGGTCAAAAAAAAGACTAAGTATATGTGCAGGGGGGCGGGGGGGGTGGGGGCACTTGAATCAGCGATGACAATCTGATTGAATGGCAAGGGACAATTGTTAGATCCCCATTGTTGGAGATACTCATTGCTGCACACATCTTTTCAAATGTTGTGTTCCATTGTCAACCCAAATCTCTATATTGTTCAGATTATGTTGCGTTTGGACATGGGTGGCTTCAGTAACTGCGGAGTCACAAATTATGCAAAACATTGTGAAGTCTTCAGGAACATTCAATGTTTGACGTTTTGTGGCACAAAAATGTCTAACCATTCACCTTGTTCCGTTTCAGAACTATTAGCGCGTACAAATCTTTTGGAGGATGCAGGTGAATAATAATATTTTCACGATTTTGCAGTTAGAAAAGCTGTACTTCGTAGAATTACAATGCATAAATGAACGTATTTGTTCAATTGAAATGTGTAGCTCCTCGGACAAGGATTTAATTCTATTAGCATGGCTTTATACATAACATATGCTCTTTTCCCCCCTTTCATGTCCATACACAACTTATTGAGAAGGAAACGCGTCATTCTGTTTTCATCAACCATTCGGGAAGAAAGTTACTACACAGATTTTTAAGAATCATCTACTCTTTGGCAACTCCGTCAAATGTTTTTTTTTTGTTGCCTGACCATTTCAGAGTGCGGCTTCCGTCACATCCCGAAGTCATAGAACATAGAACATAGAACATAGAACATAGAACATTACAACGCAGAACAGGCCCTTCGGCCTTCGATGTTGTGCCGACCAATTAGGAACAAGCAGTGAACCGCTAACCTAAACCATTCCCGTTTCATCCATAAACTTATCTACCAACCTTTTAAACGCCACCAAACATGGCGCATCTACAACTGACGCAGGCAAGGCATTCCATATCCTTACCACCCTCTGGGTAAAGAACCTACCTCTGACATCTGTCCTAAAACCACCACCCCTTAATTTAAAGCTATGTCCCCTCGTGCTAGCTTTCTCCATCCTAGGAAAAAGGCTATCACTGTCCACCCTATCTAAACCTCTAATCATCTTATATGTTTCAATAAGGTCTCCTCTTAACCGCCTTCTTTCTAACGAAAACAACCTCAAATCCCTCAGCCTCTCTTCATAAGACCTGCCCTCCATACCAGGCAACATCCTGGTAACCCTCCTCTGTACCCTCTCCAATGCCTCCACATCTTTCTTATAATGTGGGGACCAGAACTGCACACAATACTCCAAGTGCGGCCGCACTAGAGTTTTGTACAGTTGCAACATGACGTTGCGGCTCCGAAATTCAATCCCCCTACCAATAAAAGCTAAGACTCCGTATGCCTTCTTAACAACCTTATCGACTTCATTGCCAACTTTCAGGGATCTATGCACATATACACCAAGATCCCTCTGTTCATCAACACTATTAAGAGTCCTACCATTAGCCCTATACTCTACACATTTGTTATTCCTGCCAAAGTGAATTACCTCACACTTTTCCACATTAAACTCCATTTGCCACCTCTCGGCCCAGCTCTGCAACTTGTCCAAGTCTCTCTGCAAACTATAACACCCCTCTTCACTATCTACCACTCCTCCGACTTTGGTGTCATCCGCAAATTTACTAATCCATCCTTCAATACCCTCATCCAGATCATTTATAAAAATTACAAACAGCAGGGGCCCCAAAACAGATCCCTGAGGTACACCACTAGTAACCGAACTCCACGAAGAATATCTCCCATCAACCACCACCCTTGTGTCTTCTATCTGCTAGCCAATTCCTAATCCAATTAGCTAAATCAACCCCAATCCCATACATCTGCATTTTCTGCAGAAGCCTTCCATGTGCCACCTTATCGAATGCCTTACTAAAGTCTATATATACCACATCAACTGCCTTACCCCATCCACCTGTTTGGTCACTTTTTCAAAAAACTCAATAAGGTTAGTAAGGCATGACCTACCCTTCACAAAACCATGCTGACTATCCCCAATCAATTCATTTCTCTCAAAATAACTATAAATTCTATCCCTAATAATTATCTCCAATACTTTGCCCACAACAGACGTAAGACTCACCGGCCTATAATTCCCCGGAAAGTCTCTCTTCCCCTTCTTGAACAATGGGACCACATTCGCTATCCTCCTGTCTTCCGGCGCTATACCCGTAACCAACGACGACGTGAAGATCGGAGCCAGAGGCTCTGCAATCTCTTCTCTCGCCTCCCAGATTTGTGTGTGTGTTTATTTGACCGCTTCAACCACTCAGATTATTGACGTTGCATATGACGTAAGATATTTCAATAAAATCCCTGAACTTGTTCTTTCAGAGGCTACACATCCAAAAAAAAAATGTTTGCACGTGTGCTGTGAGGAATGTGTTTCCCAGTCCTGCCAATAAACGTGCAGCTGCTTTACAACCCACACATTGTAGAAATGAAAGTCTTATATATTTTACTAGCAGCTCTGAATTTTTCTACAACTAAACATAATTTAGCCGACCTCCGGCTGCAATCTATCAACTATACCTTTCCTTCATCAGCTGTAAACCTGATTCGCATATTTTCCCTACGGAAATGGCTGCCTCTCCCCCCTCATTTTATTGTTAATTTCAGTGAGCAATCCTTACATTTAATGCTGTTCTAAGGGGCAATTTTCGACCCATTGTTTACTGACCGATGTATATTGATACCCAAGTAAGGCCCATTTATGGATATCTAACTCCCCGCCTTTGATTTCAACCACACTATTTTTTCCCTCTGCCTTATCTCCCAAAAGTCCTTCAGCACACCGAAAAACGAAGACATTAGTTCTTCATTTCAAATGTCTTGACAGTAAGCGCTGACATATCTTGTGTTGCTGGCATTTCAGACGCTTGAACCGTAGAACATGGAGCTCTTTTTCCTGAAATATTCTTCCTCTTTCATGGCCCTTTCTATTGCCAGAAGTTTTCTAAAGCAATATGTGATTAGCTTAGGGTGTTAAAAAGGGGCAGCATGAACAAGTTGAGCCGAAGGGGCTGTTTCCATGCTGTAAATCTCTGTGACTGTATGACTCTAATACTATACGATTAAGCTTCTGACCTTCAGCAGAATATTTTTCGGTGTGTGTGTGTGTGTGTGTGTGTGTGTGTGTGTGTGTGTGTGTGTGTGTGTGTGTGTGTGTGTGTGTGTGTGTGTGGTGTGTTTGTGTGTGTGTGTGTGTATGTCTGTGTGTGTGTGTGTATGTGTGTGTGTGTGTGTGTGTGTGCGTGTATGTGCGTGCGTGCAGAATACCATGCCCGTGTGAAGCTTTTGTTTTAATGTCTAAATGTATTATATGCATGAATATTACAGTGCTGGATTTTCCACGACCTATGATTCTCATCCAATCAATGTGACTTGATCAGCAGCAAACTAATATACAAATATGTTGTTCTATGTTTGACGTTTTGTGAAGTAACGTAAATTATACAATCCTCCATGGGAAAAGCAATAATGGCATGCATGAAGCCTTATAAATGGAAGTATTTGAATGACTATTTAATAATGAACCCCAATGATAAAAAAGTAACATGTACATTGATCTCACGATTTGATTTGTTCTGTTTCTTTATTCACACAATTACAGAAAGAAAACTAAAGTCAGTGCAGAAAGGTGATGCCTCTATTACAGAACAACAGAACCGAAGTCTAGCTTCATCTTCTTCGGTGACTTTATTTACTATGTAATTATTTTAACAACTACCTTATTGTGAATGCTGGGAATGATATCAAGAGAAACATCCAAGGATCGGACTTGATCGGGTGGAGTGAGAGATCATGCTTGTTCTTTTGAAATAACGAAAAACATGATATTGAGAAACGTCAGCACTTCATACTGAAAAAAAAACTACTCCAGAAGGTGGTACTTTTAGATAAGGGCGGGATTTTCTGAGGACGTTTATTCTCCACCCCCGACCACGCCCCACCTTTTTTTTTATTATTTTGCTGGCGAGAATGTTGTTCAGCCTATAATACAACACTTCTGCGTTATCGTACAATTCCAATCACGGGTGACGTCCGAGGTTTCAATATCCAACCAAAGTAGGCAAAGTGTGCAAAGTATGTCAATCCATTTAAGATAAAGTTACGCAACTGCAAGTGACGGACGTGATAATGCTGATCGAATGAGCTTGCTGGGTTTGTGATGTTTCTGTATTTCGTCCTACAATGAGAATGCGGATGCTCCAATAGCTCTTCCAGAAGTTCGTTCTGCATCCGAGATGTGAAGGATGCGGGCATGAGCTGAAACAGGTGGACAGGACGTTGGATACCGCAGAGATTCATAATAACAAATATAATTTTACGTCTGGGAACTCAACATTTCAGAAAATCTGGGTAACATTTAACTTCCATATCCTCCAGAGGATTTTTTTTTATTAAACGATTAGGCTTAGAAATTGCTTTCCGCCATACTCTTAACAGTTCCAGTTCATTATTGAGGAGGGGAAAAGATAAAACCTGCGATCCAAGAGACAAGCCTCAATATAATCATCTGATATCTCATCGCATGAAAAAATACCCAGTCATTGTGATAAAAACCGACGTAAATTTCTATCACTACTTTCACTGCATATCAAACCCATGCTATATCAGAGCATAAACAAGGAGAATACTTAGTATCCAAAATATTTTGCCAAATCAACAAGAAACCATGGGTAGCGAAAAACAATAATATCCATCGCTCGGTAGACAAACACTTCATTCACCGTGAATACCTGGATCAAATACAAAATATAGGAACATAAAACAACGGGCCAACCTCCCCCATCCGCACCCTCCCCCACACCTCCCCCCCACCCCCCGTCCCCTCCCCAGCTAGCTACCCGAAGATGCAAATCACGCCCCTTGGGTAGTGCAGCTCTGTTGTGATTTTTGTGCGGGATAGAGCTCCCAGAAAGTTTAAGCGAAAACTTAGAATAGCGTTTCAAAACTGATTGAGGCAAAGGAAATATCAAATCGATGAAGAAGGACAAGCATTATGGCTGGAAAATATTTCTCTATCAAAATAAGCCTTAGACACGCTCTGGAACATTTAGCCGAGATTTCGTGGCCTCCCACGTTCTTAAAGCGTAAAATCCCGTTTGAGGTCGATGGGCGTTTTCATAGTCCGCTCGTCCGCCTCTCAGATTCCCGTGGAGCGCGGGAAGGTATATTGAAACAAAACTTACGAAAATGCGGTCACAAGAAATTTGTCTGACGATTTTGGCAATCCAACAATTGACCTCTGTCCAGAAACAAACAACAAACTCCCTCAAGCGGCAAACGACCAAATTCAACAGCAAACATTTTTGTCAGCAGGGAAGTTAAAAAAAAAATCTTTACTTATTGCAGATAACAACGACATTCACATGTGCAATGGTTTTAGTACACCAGGAACATTTTGTCACCACTCTTATGTATGGCAGTAAGAACTATCTTTTCTTCAGCGACAATTTCCATCAGCTGCATTGCCAAATGAGATTCAAAACCACATGTGAATAACGGCAAACAAGCTATGCTCCGATGTCCATTATTTTTTCATGGAGCATTGCAAACTGGAACACGTAACAAAAACATCTCTGAACGGGAAATTGATCACTACATGATCAACTGTCGACAAAGATCAACTGTCAACAAAGTCCTAATTCTCACACCGATCGTAAGAACGACAAACACAATAACTTATGAAGCTTAATGTTTCAATAATGTACTAATGTTGAAAACAAAGCGTGTTGAAGTCAGTTCAGTGGCCCGAACATGCGTTAAGGCATATCACATCGCATCACCGCATATATCAAAACAGCTGGAAGATGACCAGATACACTCGATTATGGAATGGAGGTAGAAGAGAAGAACAGGGAAAATAATTACGTTATGAAAAACACCTTGTTATCGGAAAATATTCAAGTTTACTTCCAGCAGAAGCTTTAAAATTTGAGCTATTCAATTCATGATGAAATACGAATGGTGAATTCTGTCCCGCTGAATATGTTTCAATAGGTTGATAGTCATATGAGGCGTAGGATGCTCCAGATCACTATCTAAAATATCTCTTGAGCTAATACTTAATTGAATGTGTTTTTTTTTTCGTGTATCACTGTTATTGAATGCTTTTCTGACAGTAGTTAATGGTGGGGGCGGGGGGGGGGGAAGCAAACATGTGGGGAGGGGACCCAACGGTGTGATAAAATGCAGGAATTGAAACCCTCTGTAAGGCCGGGCAGCATTCAAAACATATGCGTTTTTTTTTTAACTTGTGTTTTTGAATTTTAATCTGAATTAATATGCATTGTTCACTGTGATCACAATTTCATTTATTTCTGTAGTTGTTAAATCCAAATCTTAAGTTGTAGGTTTGGCACATGTCAAGTAACAGCTACTCAGGAACACATTTAACAAAGCCAGGTGGATTCATTTAGGGCTCAAGTATCAGAAGCTTCTCTCTCTGAAATAAAATAAAGTATCGGCCAGCAAAGTTCATTGGATTCAAACTGACCTTCCTTGCGACACAGTGTGGTGAGTTCATGAATGTTACATGGTTTCATTCTCTGGACACAATAATTCCTAAGGCTTATGAGAGTGAGACATTCGGACGTTGTTAGCAGCGATATGCAGTTTGTCTCATTCTAGTCAAGAAAAAAAAACACGTGGCTACAAATTGAAATTCTGCGCAATGAGTAAATTCAAGCAATTACCGTGCATTCTCTCGGAAGTATTTCTTTTAACATGAACTCCTGTTCATTTTTTTTTTTGCGCAGAAAATGAAAAATATCAAGAAAAGTACAGTAAGTAATGGAGCATCACAGATTTCAAGACATTATTCTATCATTGTTTACATCTGAAATTCATCCATGATTTACCACTTCTGCGTGTTAAGGCATTGACAACACATGTGAAAGCCAGAAGTGTAATGCCAGTGACGGGCCATAATTGAGATTTATTAAGGTTACCGTCAACCTGAAAATGGAAATCTGTGTGGGGGATGGGGGAGGAAGTGGCATGATACGGGTAGATTTGGGGAACTCAATTAATTGAAAGATAACTATAACGAGAGAAATTGTTCAGTGTTCTTGGAGGCCAGTTGTCTTTTACAAATGTAGCCCCCTTTTCAGGCTAGATCTATTTATGGAAAGATGTGCTGGCCGTTGGAAATATCCAAAGAAGTTTATAAGAATGATACCTGGAATGAACAGTTCGTAGTATGAGAAGTGGTTGAGGACTCTGGGTCTGTGCTCGCTAGAGTTTAGGAGGATGCAAGCGTGGTGTTGTCTTATTGAAACTTGCAGGATATTGCGAGGACTGGATAGAGTGGACACGGAGAGGATGTATCCATTGGTAGGTAAATCTAGAACCAGAGGTCACAACTTCAGACCAAAGAGACGATCATTTTAAACAACGATTACGAGGTATTTCTTCAATCAGAGAATAGGGAATCTGTGGGCCTGCTTGCCGCAGGAAGGATGTGGAGGCTAGGCAAAGCATGTCTTTATGCAGGAAATAGATAGGTTTAAGATTAATAAAGGGAAGCGTGATTATGGGGAAAGGCAGGAGAATGGGAATGGGAAAAAAAAACATCAGCCATGATTGAATGGCGGAGCAGACTCTTGGGCCGAGTGGTCTGATTTTGTTCCTATGTATTATGGCCTTATTATTGGGCAGAATAAGCGTCACAAATTGCGCCACTAACTTTCCATTCAACATAACGTAAAAAAAAAATAGGTGTTCACTGTCTTCATTTTTTTTTTCATTTGAACCTGCTAACGATTACTTGGAAATTGTGTTGCATGTACTTTCATGCAACAAGACTTGCACACGAACTAGGTTTTTCCTTCAAATGGGAGTGCGTCATTCAAACCAAAATGCTAACAAGATGTGATGATCTCCAAAAAGAGAACACTTGACGACAATCCAGGAGATTAAAGGTTACTTTAATCGTTGAATCTCACAATAGTTTAAGTGGGATAATTATCACATATTTCATGTTACTGACTGAACATTTCTAAGTAACCCGGAAACGAAAGTTGACTAGAAACTCTAAATTGTTTAACGGGCTAATGCTACCACTCTCCCAATCATGCCAGGGGACGAAATTTAAGGTTGAAGTCATGCCTGCGATCGAATTGTTTCAAGTTACAAGATTCAGAAGAACTGTGAGAATGCTTTGCCAGCTCTACTTCATCAAAGCGAAATAAAAATTGCAT
Source organism: Sphyrna mokarran (assembly GCA_024679065.1). Lineage (NCBI taxonomy): Eukaryota > Metazoa > Chordata > Chondrichthyes > Carcharhiniformes > Carcharhinidae > Sphyrna > Sphyrna mokarran. The sequence continues at coordinate 8,779,519 of JAGIQG010000016.1, read as the reverse complement.
TTGCGACCTTAAATTAAATTAAATTAAACGTCAAACACAGCGGACACAGTACATAAAAATGGAAACCATCTAAGGAATTCATTGCCACACCTGGCCAATCAAATCCAAAGGAATTGCCAAGGATACAAATTCAACCATCCAGAGAAACAAGTATATCAAATGTATGTAGACAGCATTCAGGGAAGTTTCCAGTCAAATTCATATGGTATGTTTCCCGTACCCACTCCGCCCCACCCCCACCCCCTCCCCTTCCATGGCGTATGGATGACGATTGCAGAGGCAACATATCTTTTGTCATCAAAAATTGTTCTTTACTTGAGAGGCTTGCTAAGCCATTTCAGAAGGCAGTAAAGAGTTAACAACACTGCAATTGTCCTTGGTCAGTAGAGCAGGCCAGGTGCTTTTTTCCTGTTTTTGTTTTTGTTTACAGCATTTTTTCCTGTTTTTATATTTGTTTACAAAAATTTATCATCGTTAGCAGTGGAGAGGTTAGCATTTCAATTCACTACAATTTACTTGACTTTATATCCCACCAGCTGACCCGCCAAGTCTGACTTCATGTCCACAGACCAGTCGACTGGTCTATCTAGGTTTCTGTTCTAGTCATTTTATCACCATTGTCCCTACCGCATATTGGAAATATATAATTATTAAGGCGAAAAGCAGAGTCTAATGTCCAAACTTAACCCTGTTTGTACGCGAACCTTGAGGCTGGTAATGATGCGTCGAGATATATTCAAGGAACAGGCAAAAGTCCTGCTAAAATTCTATTTGACCGTATAATTCTCAGGCACATCTGCATGTATTGGCGTCACGGGATCTGGAGGTGCAATTTGTGTTGTATATCTGTTGTCTGATGCTTTCTCCACTGGCAGATCATAGCTAACGGCCACACATGCAATCAGTGTCAGAAACAAAACTGCATTCGATTATGTACTGTCATGAGAAAATAAAGTTAACTAAGCCGTGGCTGCTTTTGTAAAAAAAAGACACAACTTCCAATACAGCATGAAGAATCAACCGCCCATCTCAGACGGGCATCGTATAAGGCAATATCGTTGAAGACACAACATGTTTTTGTTTAACAAGGAGAACTAATTTAATGCAGATCATGTAGTTTCAAAGCCTTAAATGAGTGCAAGTTGGCTATTACTAAATGTTGAAAATAAAGAACGTGATAAATTGATGAGTGCGGAATGAACGGATGGATACTTTGGTTTGGCAGGTAAAATAAGAACACAGCTTCGTGGTGTGAGTGAGATAAAACGGAAGTGTTATAAGTTTTGGTAGTGTTGTCCAAACCTCTGTGCTTTAAACTCTGTAGCAAATAAAGAGACAAATTCGACTTTATAGATTTAAACACAGTGTATTTTATTCTGTGGCTATGAAAATAACAGGAAATCCTTGCAATTGATAAACGAAATAGTCACGATCTGTTTTAATATTAAGGCGGATTTCCACTTCCAATTTAAACTTGGCCGGGATTCAGTTGTCACATGGAATTCAGTACATTATTTTCTTCTTCCGGATGTTGTCTTTCGTTGTGACATTGGTTACCAGATTCTTCATACTGACTTTCTGAACAAGTTCCTTTTGTTAGCAGATGCAAAACACCAACATTCCCTTGGTAACCTGCCAAAGAGTTCATCCGAATAGCAATGGCATCGTTCGATTAGACAATCAACTACAATCGGAAAAGTATCATTCCTCACTCCAGACCTCATCATCCCTAAACCACTGAAGTGCATATAGCCCAGATAAGGAGTAATGGCTCCCAGAAGTTTGGTACCAGTCAAGTAAATTTGTTGGGGTTTGACAAGTTTTGTCACTCATGGAAGGGTTTAGGCAGTCGGTTTGTCAGAACATTTTGATTGGCAATAATTCTCAATAATACAGCGTTTGATCTCCATGGCTCGTTTTCCATTTGTTGCAAAGTCTCACAGGCAGTAATAAAAATGTATCCCTCCTTCGATTGCACAATATTTGATGTAGATCTTTTATTCCCCAACGTTACAATGCTGGACGGTGGAAAGTTTGAAGTTGATTCATTCGTGTTACAAGTAGACTTACATTCCCATTGCATTGAACTTCCTTGAAAGTCCCCTGTCACCGATCTTCAGCGTCTGCTTGGATAGACTTCGGCATAATGTAACACGGCCAATTCACCTAACCAGGACGTCCTTCGGACTGTGGGAGAAAACAGGGTCACTCGGGGGAAACCCATGCAGAACTGGAGAGAATGTATACACTCCGCATATGCAATGATCGAAGCCGGAAACTGTAGCCAATTTCTCTAGCAGTTTTGATACCCAATGTCAAAAACAAGTGCTTGACAGGCTCATTCAGACAGTTCTAACATATGTTGCAATTCGTCGCTGAACAAAGATATTGGTTCGCTAGGCAGTTCTTCTTTCAACTCCTCTTTCGGTGAAAGTGATGCGGATAACCTAATGGAATCATAAGACGTAACTAGACGCATTTATTGCTCGCTGTCTTGGTTTTACGTGGATCAGTACGCTCCAGGAGATAATCCAACACGACGAGATTCAGTGGAGTATTTCTGCAATAAATTTCGGAGCCATGACTAAGGATGAGCTGAGCGAAAAACTTTCTAGTGATATGTATATATATAAAATGAAAGGCTCAGGCAATGAGGAATACCAAGTAATTATAGACTTCGCCAGTGACTTGCAAATATCAATATCTTACGGGGAAAACTGGGTCAGAATGTTTATAAAGTCTCGTGCTCTATTGCGTTTGCACCACAGCAGTTCCCATTCTCTATTTTCTTGCAGAAAATGAACTCAACCAAAAAGCTGCTGGTAAAATGTATATTTATTTTTACATGCATTTTCAGCATTGGTTGAGAACTCTCTGGTCTAATCCCTCGTGATTGCACCAGAAGTGGTTTAATCAAGTGTGTGCGCTGACGTAGATTGTAGCAGTCTGATCGGAATGACAAGATGCCGATTCTTTCTTCATAAGAACATACGAAATAAGAGCAGGAATAGGCCATCTAGCTCTTCAAGCCTGCCCTGCCATTCAATAAAATCATGGCTGATCTGAAGTGATCAGTTCCACTTTCCCGCTTTCTCCCCATAACCCTTAATTCCTTTAGCTGTCAGAAATCTATTTACCCGTGACTTAAATATATTAAACGAGGTAGCCTCCACTACTTCAATGGGCAGAGAATTCCAGAGATTCAACACCATTTAAGTGAAGAAATTCCTCCTCAACTCCGTTCTAAACTGACTCCCCCCACCCCTCTTATTTTGAGGCTGTGCCCTCTAGTTATTTTTTTTTCGAAGCGGGAAGAATCTCTACCTATATCCTATTTAGCTCCTTCATTATCTTGTAAGTGTCTATAATATCCATCCCCCCCCCACCCCCCCTCAGTCTTCTAAACTCTAACGAGTACAGGCCCAATCTTTCTTCAGAAACTAACCCCTTCATCTCCGACATCCAAGGCCGATGTATCCTTGCGCTAATAAGGGGACCAAAACTGCACACAGTACTCCGGTTGCAGCCTCGCGAGTGCCTTGCACAGTTGCAGCAAGACCTCCCTGCGTTTATACTGTATCCCCCTCGCGATAAAGGCCAGCATTCCATTCACCTTCTTGATCACCTGCTGCACCTGCAGGCTGATTTTTTTTTTGCGATTCATGAACAAGGAACCCCAGGTCCCTTTAACTGTAGCATACTGCAGCTTTTCACTCTTTAAATAATAATCCCTCCGACTATTATTTCTACCAAAGTGGATAACCTCACATTTGCTAACATTTATACTTCAGCTGCCAGGTCCTCACCCACTCAGTCAGCCTATCCAGATCTCTCCGCAGACATTCTGCGCCCACCACACAATTCGCTTTTCCACTCATCTTCGTGTCATCAGCAAATGTCACCTGCACTCAGCCCCCTCACCCAGATCGTCTATGTAAATGGTAAACATTTCAGGCCCCAGCACCTATTACTGCGGCACTCCACTAGTCACCAACTGCCAACCAAAAGAGCGTCCTTTGATTCCAACTCTCAGCTTCCTGTTAGATAACCAGTCCTCAATCCACCCGAACACTTTACTCCAACTCCGTGTGTCCTAATCTTCTGTAGCAACCTTTTGTGAAGCACCTTATCGAACGCCTTCTGGAGATCTAAAAACACCACATTCACCAGTTTCCCGCTGTCTGCCGCACTAGTCACATTTTCATAGAAATCCAATAAATTCGTTAAACACGACTTCCCCTTCACGAATCCGTGCTGCGATTACTTGATCAAACCGTTCTTTTCTATGTGTCTTCGTTTGTCTTCTTTGATGATAGATTCCAGCATTTTTCCAACTACGCACGTTAAGATAACTGGCCTATAATTCCCGGCCTTTTCTCTGCTTTTTTTTTAAAACAGCGGTATAACAATAGCTATATTACAATCCTTCTGCAACTTGTTGCCGGACGAGATTCAGATGGAATATTACTGCAAGTAAATTTTGGAGCCATGACTAAGGATAAGACATGACTTGTTTTCCCACAGCAGCAATTTGTGTGCAATCTGCTTTCGGCCTGCCATAGTTAGCAGTTAAGGGGAAACATACCACGGTCAAATATTTGACAGCTCACATGAAAACAATTCACAACGCGCATCATTTTTCATCTCTTGTTATTAGTATTTACTACATGCTAATATAATTAATAGCAACATGATTTGTTCAATTTTTATTCCGATTACAGCTAGTCATGTAACATCACTAAAACTGAATATCCAGAATATAATTAATAACAATTCACCGGAGCATGTGGCAAGCAAAATATTTGCATTATTTCCAACACGACAAGAATAATTAAACTTCATATTGTGGCCAAAATGTTTTGGAGTTTTGAAATCCTCGAATTGGTTGAATGATTACTGACTTTTACTGTCAAATTTAAGTTGGAAGTATCGAAGTTGTTGGTACTAAGCAGCATTGTTGTTTCAAATCACGATGTGCTCAAGGAGAATTCAAATAAAATGGAACGGGAGAAATGTATTTTTCCGTGTATTTTGTTTCAGAAATAGAACAATTAAATGATAAATTGAAAGAATTAGGTAAGCAAGATACCCAATGCTGTTCTACCCCAATTTGCTGTTATGATGCCCTGAATAACAGATTTAAAAAATCGTAATCGTCAGTGACCCAATTTAGATGAACTTGGCGTTGTTAAATATGGCATTGAACCTCAATTACTGCAATAACTTTGAAATACATTTTCCACTTAATATCATTATTGGAGAGGGGATTTTGAGATATATAAAATTGTCAGGGATATTAAATGATTCGTTTTGACCGTTTATTCCAGAGAATCTAGAGCTAGCCTCACTGTTGAATAGTAACGTGTCCATTTAAGACAGTGATTCAACTTGCAATGAATCTTTGGATCTCTCTTCTTAAAAAAAAGAGTCGAAGCACAGTATTTGGCTGGATTGGATGCAGAAATTGACTTTGTTTTGGCTCGGTTTGGAATATGGACTTGAATTTCCGATTAGCGAAGCCATGATATTATTGAAAAGCGAAGCAGGTTCTAAGGGCCGAGTAGAAAATTCATGTGTGTACGCATTTTTATGCGCATTTAAACAAAATAGACGCCACTAAAACTCAGCGCACTGATTTATCTACAGTAAATTTGATCTTCCATATTTTCAAATTTCCCTAAAGTAGTACTGTAAGTTGCGAATTGTTTTTATAAGATGTAATAAACCATTGAAACGCAAGTGCACAACTCCTCCCCACCACCACCACTTTACAAAAAAATACATGCCGCCTCGAAAACTAAGAGGTATGAAATAATATGGACACATTCAAGTCTGCTTTATACTTCATATTAAAACTCGTATTCCAATCGAACGGACAGTTATATTGAACGTACCCGTGGAAGGAAGAGTAATTGTATTGTCTCCTAGAAACAATGTGTTTTCCGCCAGTGACATCTATGTCTAAAGAAATACTTCCCAGTACAACTTGCGACTGCAGTGTGTAAACCAACAGCCATCAAAGAGAATTGCTTTGGTAAATTTAAATCGTGATCAATGCAGCGGACTGATGCCATGAAAACAAATGATTTACATGTTCTATAAAAGGCATCTTTTTTTTATCATTGGCAGTCAAAACACTGAAGGGTAAGTCAGTGCCTGCTGTGACAACTAATATTGTGAACTGTAGAACATACATTGACACTGTCATTGATCTTCTCATTAATATCACATTAAGTTTGTAATTTTTGCCATACAAATCCCGTGCTTTTATGCACTACTGTCGCCGCATCTAAACCTGAATCCCCGAGAAAACTTTGTTCGTCAAACTGTTATTCTAATCGCAAAATTCATTTATCACAAAAATTACAGTGAGCTTTATACTGCTCAAAACGTAAACGTGGAATAGTTTCAATAAAACAATTCGTCCCTTTATCACTTTTCAAATACATTTCCAAAACATATATTTTTCTTGAAATTTTTAATTTTCTGTTCTATTTCCTCAGAATATTTAATTTGGTAACCGATGCTGTGAGCAACCTTTGGAGGATGTGTTATATTAATATTACAGCGCAATTGCAAACACTGTTTTACTTTATACCAAAGACGCACAGTAGTACTGTATCTTCCACAGACTGAAGGTTGGAAGACAAAAATGTGCATATGCTGTTGCTCGAAGTTTCACGCAATTTAGTCTAAGGTGTGACCTTACATAAAATCGAAAAGGAAAATATACGGAATATGCATGAAATAAGCAACAATCTAATCGTGATATGTCAAAATAAGTTTTTTGACTTTTGTTTAGAGAGTGGGCATTGCTGGTAAGCCAGTATTTCAGGTTGATTCCTAATTAACCTTGAGAACGTTTTGATGAGCAAATATCAAAAGTGGTGCATTTTACGTCTGCGAGTGAATTCGCGGTGGTGATAGAGAGATATATTTAGGCTTCTGACCTAATCTTCGTGCAACAGTAGCAAGCCATTATTAGTGAGTCGTTTGAGTTACAGCATGACCCCAATGGTCCTATATTTATGACCAGTTGGGCTTTTCACAAAGAGGAAGACGCAGTAGTGGATCAATCTGAACGTTTACAAAGCAGTACAGAAATACATGTTCTATTTAGTACACAGTCCTTAGACGTCGTTTGCCCATTAGTAATGCTTTGATCTTCTGCTCAGCTCATTTGCATCGACTAATGAGGTGGAACTCCAATGCACATGTCTGTTGTCCATCTTCATTCAATGCGTAAATCTCCCTTGTTTCTACGATGACATCTTGCACGTTGCTGGATTTTGTTAACAGGATTGTACAGGCTTTCATCACAGTCCAACGCTGATGAAACATTCGAATTTTGAGCTGATAGTTCTGATGTCAGTAAGACGCTTTGCCCGGAATGCTATGATATTGTGATTCTGGAACTGCATCTCCAGGCAAATGGCATATATTCCATGATACACCTGACTTACATGCGTCATATGATGGACAGGCTCTTAGATGTCAAAACGTGCAATACTTGCAAACCAAATTACGCCCCCACCACCTCCCGTACTTCAGACTGATTGTTCAAAGTTACGATAGAGCATTTGTTTTTTTTTGAAAAGAAAACATCACCCAGCATGGTATTAATGTGGTTTCAATTACGTTAATCCCATGAAACGACAAAGGGAAATCCTAAAAATTCTCTCTTCCTAACACTGGGCATTGCCTCGCACGTGTTTAGCCTCACGGCTACTTGTTACTAATCAGATCCAAAATTGTATTTTACTTTGCCGGATCTGAGCCCTAATCTTTCAGTTTCAACTGTATTTTTCACATCAGTGTGAAGTTATTGACAAACAATTGATCTTTTAATATGAATGTAGCATGAAGACAATTCACGAAGCAGGTGAAGTTGATATGCTGTGGCAGAATGCCATATGCAGCATTGTTGACTATGTCGTTGTGCACATCCACAAGCATTTTTCTTGTCTTCACTTGGAGTCAAACAAGTTTGGGAGTGACCAAACTCACCGCTATACATTTGAAATTCTATTTACATAGAGTTTTTTTTTAGTGTTCCTCCAAACTATGTTGAGCAAAAAATGCATTGATATCAATGACCATTGCCCTTACCTCACGTCAGATGCGCAGCAAATATTCATCCTCACCTTTGGAATTATGTGCTATTTGCGGAAAGTGATCAGAGCATAAATATGCTGCTTTTTGTTCATGAAGAATCACTGGATTGATTTGTCAAATGAGTATTCCAGAACGTTTCTCATGACTGCGCCTCTATGTACCCCCATTGAGTTGCTTATCTGATTTTGGGCAGTCCATGCCTGAGTAAACCTCCACATTGACAGCTAAATCCAATGCTGATGCAAAACAAAGATATGTATACCAAATGTTGTATAGGTTTTGACACCTACTTTATAATATAACATATTATGATACCTACTGTATAATATCCGGGGATATGCCAGGCTCTAAATTATTGTTGTCCCCTCCAAAATCAATTACTTTAACGAAAGATATGTGATTTGATCCCCTATACATTGGATCAAGCGAGATCGCAAATCAATACTTCTGAATGGAGATGCACGCTTCAGATTTGTAATTTGGGACTTACCTCGAATTCGCACGATGATTTTATTCATTTGAGCATCAGGACAAATGCAAAAATGTAACCTTTCAAAGGGAGTAGCGTTAGACGCTGCTTAACTACAGGTTTCGTAACTCTTGCTGGTATGAGGTGACTCTGATGGTATGAGGTGTTGAAATGCGTAGCATCTGAGAAAAAAAAAATCTCTCCTCGAATTTCGCTAACATAATGTCCCCAACCACCCCACCTCCCCTCCCCCACCCCCCACACACACCATCTATACTCTCTGACACACTCGGAGAGAAACTTAAGGCTCTTTATATTTAAGTGTGCAATGCCTTCTTGTGAATGAAATTCATATAAGAACACAGACTGTTCAAGTGCGTGCTTCCCAATCGTGGTGCTGCATTCTGAGTTCATTCAGGTTGCTTCATAAGTCATTTGAGAACAACCAGGTGAGTAGCGAAGAGATAAGTTGAACCGTACTATACGATAAGTGTTGCGGCATATGTCCGGGGAATGTTAAATACCACTAATGTTCAAACTATAAATCACAGAAATCATACCTGTGGACGGCAGGAGGCCTTCGAGGCTTGCCCACAGCATCCTTGTTGTTCATCTTAGTACCATGTGCCAGATGAGTGAAATGTGGAACGAGCCCTGATGCTCAAATGAAAAAAATCATCGTGCGAATTCGAGGTAAGTCCCAAATTACAAATCTGAAGCGTGCATCTCCATTCAGAAGTATTGATTTGCGATCTCGCTTGATCCAATGTATAGGGGATCAAATCACATATCTTTCGTTAATGTAATTGATTTTGGAGGGGACAACAATAATTTAGAGCCTGGCATATCCCCGGATATTATACAGTAGGTGTCATAATATGTTATATTATAAAGTAGGTGTCAAAACCTATACAACATTTGGTATACATATCTTTGTTTTGCATCAGCATTGGATTTAGCTGTCAATGTGGAGGTTTAATCAGGCATGGACTGCCCAAAATCACATAAGCAACTCATCAGAATGACTAATTTAGATGGATTTCAGAGCACTGACGCGGCATTTATTTTCTAGCTCAAACATGCGGAACTAAATGATGACCACATTCTGAATTTTTGTTTTGTGAAAGTTTCCCGCATCGGTATTAGCATAATTTTAGATTCTGCAGAGTCATACCCTGATGGATTTTGTTTAACTATATTTTAGTTCTAAGCGACTGCCCAAATTCGCTGAAGGACTTAGGTGAGGAAAATTTCACTATGTCTACCTATCTTTGTAACGCATTACATTATTTGTTTCATTTTTTGTCAATTGTATTCAAAGCTGTTTCAATTAATTTGTAAATGCAACAACGTCCGGTGCTCAGATATGCCAGTCTGCCCGTGAAGCTAAGGGCGGCACTATCGCTTTCTCACAGCGCCAGTGCCCAGTTTCGAATACCGGTTTGGATCACTATCTGCACGGTTTCAACAGGGTCCCTCCGTGTCAGCGTTGGTCAACTACGTGTGTTCTCCTTTCCTCTCACAGTCCGGAAGATGTGTTTTTCAAGTTTATTGGCTATGCTAAATTTTCCCTCTCTCTATCTGATCAGGCGCCTGTAGCAACTGGGGGATTGTCAGCGTAACTTAATTATCCTATGTTATTTTGGGACATGAATAAGTAAAATAAAGCTTCAGATAAAGAGTCATAATGTGATGGAAATAGAAGAGAATGCATTCATGGTTGTATAACAATTAATTGACTGCGCATATTATTGTTTTTTCTTTCATGACAACCTTGCCATCCATAGAATATTGTGGACAGCAGATTTTTCTGATGGCAAAAGGGGAGAGTTCTCATTTATGATGTCTGTTGTAGGGAAGACATTGCGTTCCTTCAGTGACTTCAACATGATATATTGGTGTGGAATTTTATAGCGAAATTGTCCTAAAGCATATATTTTGCAGCAATATTGAAGACAATTTTTGGGGCTTTTATTTGCCACAAATTATGTATGTCAAACTAACTGTCATTCGTGAATATATGTTACACCATTTACTTTCGTCGATACATCCCTTAAGAAACTGGTTGCGCTCAAGTTATGCAACCAACTTGAACACAAAGAATGTAAGGAAATTCGTAGCATCACTGAACAATTTCGAGCTGCTCTTAATAACCTTGCATTTGATGCGTTTCCGATTGATCGTCAAACGTGAGGATACCATTCACCAGGTGCACGGTACATACTCTTGCAACTCGGCCAACGTTGTCTACCTAATACGTTGCAAGAAAGGATGTCCTGAAGCATGGTATATTGGGGAGACCATGCAAACACTACGACAGCGGATGAATGAGCATTGCTCAACAATCACCAGGCAAAACAGTTCCCTTCCTGTGGGCGAACACTTCAGCAGTCATGGGCATTCGGCCTCCGACCTGCGGGTAAATGTTCTTCAAGGGGGCTTTCGTGATACACGACCGCGCAGAGTCGCTGAGCAGAGACTGATAGCCAAGCTCCGCACACATGAGGACGGTCTTAACAGGGATCTTGGCTTCATGACACACTATCTGTAACCCCCGTAACTTGCCTGGGTTAGCAAAAAAACTCACTTACTGTGCTGTCTGGAGAAAACACACAATTCTCCAACAATGCTCAGGATTCCCTTCACACACATTGTTCGCCACTTTAACACTTGAATAGCAGGTTAGATGTAAGGATTCGCATTCTAATCAGCAATCTCTGACTGTCTGTGCTGATGTGTGCTATTGCAGACCAGAACACTGCACTTGCCTGATGAAGACACGGGAGTGTTGAAAGCTCGCTTTTTTACTATCAAATAAATCGGTTGGATTAATAATTGGTGTTGCTAAATTCTTACTGAGTTCTTTCCGATTGATAGCAGAGGCGAAAGAGAAGTCAAAAGAAAATGGTTAACACTTACTGAAAATAAATTTATACTTACGTCCTTGTCAGAATCGTTGATTTTCGTCACTCTGCGAAGATTCTTAACAAATTAGTGGTATAAATATGATTGGAATTAGGAGACATTCTACGAAATGGAGTTATTCAGTAAGGTCAGGAGAGAGGTATTTTTTGTACTTTGAAAATTGGAGAATGATTGGTATGAAGATAAGATATTCGTCGACAAACACAATGATCGACAAATATAATGATCGGGCCATACAAAATGTATTGGCGTAGCCTATTGACAATTCGGTCTTCGCGACAGTAGTGAACATTTTGTTTGGGGACAGCAAATGTGAATTTGAGCTGTTATTACATATATGCATTGACGACAATACTGCTGAAGATTATATTGACGGGTTGAAACAAAATCGGGACGTGAAGCTGTTCTTTTTTCTTTTTTTCTGTTCACCAGTGCTGTTGTTAAATTGGCTCATATGTTCAGATATTTGCCTCCCATTCGCTTCACTCCATTGTTTAGATTACAGGGATATTTATTTCAAGAAATGTTCAAATTGGATCACGACAACTTTAATTATTCCTTATTTTCAGAGAAAAAAGGGGGAAACAAAGGACCATAGGACATAATGTGTGGACAGCAGGATGATGTTATTTTAGATGCGATCCAAATTTCGACTGAAGGCTATTGTTCACACGTAAAAATACATTGATATTCTAGGAAAATAGACATGAAAGATAATTTCGGTATACCTTCTCTCTGTACAGCGTGAATGGTGTGGAAAATTGGATATGGAATCAAAAACAGTTTGTGAGTTCGGAATAAAATGCATGTCTTGAATTCTAAGACCAACATGAATACATGAATCGTGCAAGCAACAGGCACGACATTCGGAGGAGTTTCTTTTTCATCACCCGACGTATCAGGTTTCAACTCCATAACAAATCTGCTTCCAATCAGTTATATAACCTTCCATTTACTAATTTTTTTGTTATTGCTCAAGGAATAGATTGAAAAAAAAGTCATAACATTTATAATATTTTGCCAGGGAGCATCAGCGCCAGGAAACGAGGAAGGTTAGATTTGTTAAGACGACCAACAACTATGTGAAGCAGTTAGGTTTTACATAGTGTATTAAGGGAGGAAATCAAAATACAAAAAATGTTAAGTATAGCCGTAGATGTATAGAGAGCTTTGTCAACTACGGTGGGGGAAATGCGAATTATACCATAGCTCGATAGTGGAAATGTTTGGGAAGGTTGAGTAGGAAAAGGTTACGAAATGGGCAGTGGCAACGCTAGGAAACGATTTTGCAAATAACGTGGGAGTTTTAAAATCAAACTGTTGCATCAACGGAGCCAATACAAGCCAGCGTGTACAAGGGAGATTTCCAATATATTTGTTTCCAAGTGAGAACTAACATGTCAGCTGACGACCAAAAGCTCGCGCTTTTGGGGGAAAGAGAGGCTGCGGAAACTGTGACACATCACAGTAAAGGGGGATCCCTAGCACTTGAGAAGTTAACTAATAGCAGCAGATTTGACGCAGAGCATTACGAAGAAATGAATTGTTACAATATTGGCTATAGTGGGCTAATAAGAAATATTGGGTGACGTTGTTTATTTTGAGAAACAGCGAGGGAAAGTGATAACTTCGCACTGAAATGATGTGCTCGGAGTGAGTTTGAACGTTTGTTGATGTGAAATTAGAACTATAAAACGAGTTCAGGAATAAGGCAAAAAATAAACATATGATGGAAAGGGGGTCGTTGGAACAGAGGTAGGGCGATAAGATTGGCCTACTCATCATGAAAACAGTAATAATTTAACAGCTCAACTAATTAAATAGTGTCTCTATAAATTCTGCACTTATGCAATAGAAACAGTAGGTCATTTATTTTTTTTTTCAATCTATTTCTCTATTAAATCAGATCTTCACTTATTTGTTTGTGTTTTGCTGCACCTTTCCGATACAAGTGGGATAACCTCTGATTCCCTAGCCCCGCGTTATTTTTTTTTATTTCAGCCTTAAAAAATACTTCCGTATCCCACGTGCCTGTTCACGAAAAGATAGTTCTAAAGACCTAAACCCTCTGATAAAAAAGTATGTTTTTCCCCCCCTCTGTTTTAAACTTGTTTATTTTAACATGGCATTTTGGCCCTTCAAGCACAAAAATCATATTAAGCTTTCGTTATAAGTTCACAATTGCCTAATCTATATATTGCGTGAAGGATGGTTACAAAATAGAAACTGCATTCACCAAATTAATCCCGTTCCCTAACACTGCTCTGGGTCCTCATTTGCAAGAAGTGTTTCCGAATCCTACATTGTTGTCAGTGAAAAACAAATCAAACGTTGCTCCAATATTGTGCTTTCTGGAGACTTGTAAGTGTTAATATTCTTAAAATTAGGTTCTCTATGAACATGTTAATAAATTCAGCTCTTAGAGTTTGATGACCTGTGAGAGAAGTACAGTAAGAAATCAATGACCGGATTAATACGCAATTATAAATGTTATGTTTGGTTGAAAATCCATTAGTTGCACACTGAATATGTTCGTGAAGGAACATGCGCCTTCGAGGAAAAACAAGTGTGCGAGTAACGAAATGCATTTGAGAAGCTTCCAATCAATGATGAGCATCACTTAAACGTCGGTAATTCTAAACGTCAGTAAAACTAATAGATAGAACATAGAACATTACAGCGCAGTACAGGCCCTTCGGCCCTCGAAGTTGCGCCGGCCAGTGGACTCTCTAACCTAAACTATTCCAATATCATCCATATGCCTATCCACCGACTATTTGAATGCCCCCAAAGTAGGCGAGTCCACAACTGCTGCAGGCAGGGCATTCCACGCCCTCACCACCCTCTGTGTAAAGAACCTGCCTCTGACATCCGTCCTATAACTACCACCTCTTAATTTAAAGTTATGTCAAAGAACAAAGAACAAAGAACAACACAGCACGGGAAACAGGCCCTTCGGCTCAACGAGCCCGCGCCGCCGTCCTAACGTCTTAATGACATATAGAGATCAATATAGGGACAATATGTTACCCAATCAGCCTAAGAGCACATTTTTGGGATGTGGGAGGAAACCGGAGCACCCGGAGAAAATTCATGCAACCACGGGGAGAACTCGCAAACTCCCGCAGACACAGGCCCAAATCCATGTGTCTGCACAGCAACAGCGATAGTCTCTGAGCTGTCATGTTGCCTATCTGATGGTCCAGTCTAAGCATAAACTAATGACATGAAGCACTAGGCCACTCCTGAAGTAACATCCAAGAGCAGCCCTCGCACGACCTGCCGAATGCATGCACCTTGTTGGTCAACAAGGTGGACCGAATAGCCTGTGGAAACAAATGAATATTTAAACAGTCCTCCTATATCCCTCTATCTGCAGACCGCTCATGTGGCTGTCCAAGAGACCCTTAAACAACCCTAGCGTGCCTGCTCCCACCACCTTACTCGGTAGTGCATTCCACACCCCCACTACCCTTTGTGTGAAAAAATGCCCTCTAATATTCGTCTTATACATAGCCCCCCTCACCCTAAGGCCGTGACCCCTTGTTCTATCCGATTCTAATGGTGGAAAAAGCTTACCACCATTTACTCTATCTATACCCCTCGCAATCTTATATGTCCCCTCGTGTTGGTCATCACCATCCGAGGAAAAAGGTTCTCACTATCCACCCTATCCAGTCCTTTGATCATCTTATACGTCTCAATTAGGTCACCGTGTAACCTTGTTCTCTCTAATGAAAATAACCTCAGGTCCCTCAGCCTTTCCTCATAAGGCCTTCCCACCATACCAGGCAACATCCTGGTAAACCTCCTCTGCACCCTTTCCAATGCTTCCACATTTTTCTTATAATGCGGCGACCAGAACTGTACGCAATACTCCAAGTGCGGCCGCACCAGAGTTTAGTATAGTTGTAACATAACCTCACGGCTCCTAAAGCAACACACGTAACATACTCATGAAAATGAAAGCTGCAAGTCATCAAAAAGGAGCTTTTTTTGAAAAATATATCGATACGAATAGTTCAAACCAGTCGTAGGATTGTTGGAGCGTTTAAAATGCAAGTTTTCGAGCGAAAGGGGATAGCGATCAGTTTCCCTGTCCTTTAGTGTATTTAAACGAAATATGGAATCCTATGTTGTATGAATGCAAACAGAGCGAACCATATTACATACTGAAACATTAGTAATTAATGCCACAAGTAAGCTTACATCTTTACTGAAATTATTTAACTGTTAAAAATCCTAGTCGCTAACTTCGACATTTTTCGATACATTGAGGGATAATTTACCATGGTAATCCAGTTAACAAGTACGTATTTCGGGCTGTGGGAAGAAACCAGTGTTCCAGTCCCAAAACCATGCAGACGCCGGGAGAATGAGTACAATGCACAATGACAGTTATCAAAGCCGGGAATCAAACCCGCCTCCGTGGCGTTATGATGTACTTTGTTACGCTGCCGCCAGATGGCTGGAAATGAGTGTTTACGAATGTCCATTCCAGGAAGCCATTTGCCAGCAAACATCTCAGCAATGATTGAACTTGCAGTGCTCTATGTTGCAATCCTAAATCTGACAAAGTTGGCACACAATATGCATTACAATCATGTATTCAATTAACAACAAAACTAACTTTGAAAATGTCTCCCCCTCAACTAAAAGAGTCAGGTAAATATCTTTATCATATCCTCTTTAACTCAGTCTGTAACACGTTTAATGCGAGTCTTAATTTTTGGGTATCAAAGAGTCGCTCAAACTTAAATAAATATATTGAAGCTGGTACTGCAATTGCCAAAGGTGGGAGAGTGGAGACGTTGCACAGATGTTATCATTACAACGAAATAATAAATTATGCTTGCATAGGGCCAGATTTAAGAATTAGGGCAGCCGTATGTGCGGTATAAAAACAAAAGACCAGGGCCTCATTTCGAAATTAAGTTTTGCTTTTCAACTGTACTTTGTTGGAGCAAGCTATTTGCAAATAGGACATTGAAGTTCATATATATATGGTCAGCTAATTGTAGCATATAGAAGTTCACTATTGGATGCAAATTATATTCAGGAGTTCTGATATCGCGAAATATATTTAAAAATTACAAAACCCTTCACCGGCAAGTTTGTGAATGTTAAGGGAAAGTACCATCGGACTGTGGGCTGGCAGTAGCGAAATTGTAAGTGACAAGGGAGACTGGGAAAATGAATTGGCAATTATTGACCACATGTTTTGCGGTGATTTACAGAAATAAAAATCCTCAAGGCCAACGCCCATGAATACGGTAAGCAAATTATAACGGGTCATAGTGTTCTATTCCAGAGCAGAATGCAACTAAACTGTGGATAAAATACTATTTCATTGAAATCTAAGTAACGGTTGTCAGATTTTAACATGCAAATCTTAAACAATTTTGAGTACGAACAGCAAGTGTCAACAGATGTCAGTATTATGGGGGAAAACCGCGTACCCATATGAAGGGCAGGCGAGTGATCAGCTGGGATTCCCTCCACAGGGAGAAATATCCATTTCTGTAACGTTCAACGATACATTAGTCAAATTTCTATCACGTGAGATCTTTAGGAAAGACGATAGGTTCTCTTTCAATGGGAACAGCTATGTTTTTTTTCTCTGATGTGTATCATATAGAATCAACGCGGTTGACCATGCTAAATGAACTGACAGTGATGCTCTCTTTGGAAGCTTGGGACCCTTTATTGAACTCCAAACTGAATGTTGTTGGCTCCGTGGGGTCTCTAGCTAAGACCCTGGGTAGTATGCATATTATTGCGTGGTTGCAGACAGAAAACACACATCTGTGCCCGTTCTAACTTGGATAAATTTTAAAATATGAAATCCGAATACGTATAATCATCTATGTTTTTTTTTTGCAGGATGTAGGCGGCGCTAGGTTACCGATCATTTGACAGTCATGGAAGGGTGCTGCTGAGCTCTGTTCTCGAAGTACTAAAACCTGTTTCATATGCAAATCAATATATAAGATTTTTTTAACTTGGTTTTAACCTAATGATAGTGAAGCAACGGGGCTATGTTTCCAAACCAGAATAGGGATTGATTTCAAGTTAAATTCTAAATGGTGGTGTCGCCATTTGGCTCCCCTGTTTGACATTCCAGATATTCAGTATTGAGATGGTGCTGCCCAATAAATATTGTTATATTACTAGAACCCTCCTTCTAGGTGTAAAACGTCTTACCATTGTGCGTGGAAGAGGTCCGGTCAAAATAAGACCAAATAGTGGAGACACAACTAAAAACACACTCAGACGTCAGTTGGGTTGCTTCTATGCGAGTTACGATAATATGAAATCATTTTTGTTACGTATTATACTAGTGACTTTGGTAAAGATATTTTGTGTTATTTGTCTCCTGCCGTTAGACGGCTTACATTAACACTGAAATGAAGTTAACATGAGATTCTCTGAGCCACCTACTCGGATTTACAGAAGAAGTGGTCATGACCAATATCCTTAACTAACAAGTCTTTCCAGTGATAAGAAACCAGCGTATCTAGCAGACTAGCATGAATATACAAGGAGAATATATAGACTCCGCACAGGCAGTGGTCCCATCTGCGAGTCAAATACGGGGTTTGACATTGTGAGGGACCGATTAGCACAATGCTAACCACACTGCCTCCGTTCCACCCTGAGGTGAGTGAGGTTTTTTATTCTCATTTTTTTCTACGGCGACTTTACCATTAATTTAAAACAGTTAACTGGTCAATTAAATAACAGTTTGTTAGTTTTGTTGTATTAATTCATTACATACAGTACCACTCTATAGATCTTGTAGTGTTTCTCATTGACCCGTCAAACACTTTCAGATGGCATGGTTGTGAACATAAGAGTAATCGTGCGTTGCTCTGCTTAAGTTAATACTTACATTGTTCAACAGAGGTGATTATAACGTATCAGGATGCAAAATCATAAAATCAGATTAGGTATCGCAAAAAGGTTAGGAAAAATAATATTTTCTTTTCGCCATGCTTGCTGTTTAATGTATTCAGAATCGCTGGCTCACCTGTAACCCCTCCGCAGAAGAGAAACTAAGAGCTAAAGAAAAAGGTAGTGGACTTTACAGTGTTATGGTAAAAACAAATACGTTTTACATGTGACCATAAATTATTTATTTTTTCAGCCAGTGCAAATTGGCAAAAAATATTACATATATAACCGATCAAATAAGTGATTCCCGATGGAGCAGGTCGACGGTTTACACAGGAAGAAAATATGTTTCGTTTTTTTTTTGGCGGGGGGTGAATTGCTGCAACAAATCTGGGGTCTTTGCTTTCTTTTTAAAGATTTCATAATTTCAATATAGAAATCAAGAACTTCGTGTTCATACACGGA
Source organism: Sphyrna mokarran (assembly GCA_024679065.1). NCBI lineage: Eukaryota > Metazoa > Chordata > Chondrichthyes > Carcharhiniformes > Carcharhinidae > Sphyrna > Sphyrna mokarran. The sequence goes on along the minus strand of JAGIQG010000016.1, from coordinate 8,760,651 downwards.
TTATAGAACTATCAACAAACTTAAATTGAATATGACAAAGAATTTAATGGAAATACGAGGGAATGATTAAGAAAGGTACTTCGAATCGCATGAAATGATGTAGAGTGGAAGGAGGACAGTTCGAAACTTAAATCTCCGTGGATAGACGGTGTGCAGAATAGCCTGTTATTGATTCAAATTTCGTGTATGTTATCTGTGGGAATTGTATAATCGGTGATCCCAAATGTGTCAGTAAACATTCAGTTGCTTAATGGTATCGTAAATTGAAATAGAATAGGGAGTAATACAAGATGAATAAGGGGTAATGTTAGATTTTCATTTATTTTACGATTGCTTCCAATGACAACCATCCTTCTATAAGTAACATTTCTGGAAGGACATCCATTTTCACAAGAATAAAAAAAAACACGTACACGATGTTGGCACGTTTAGAATTCAGGACCCTAACTCTGAGTGCTATTGTCCACATAAAAAAAATGAAAAACAACATCTGGAATTAGAGCACCATTAACTTTCTATAATGTCGACGCCGCATCAGGTTATCATAATGAAGTGTTAATTAAGCGTTTTGAAAATAAAGTGATTTAGAACAATTTATTAAAAGCATGTTCAAAATATTCGTGCCTTCCAAATTGAAAATGCAATAATTCAGAAATTGACTGGATGGCTCAAACAGTTGAATTCTGTACCACAATTGTGTAGAAGCAAAAGTAAATATGTTTTGTAAAGAAAGATCGTAAAGGTTTTCATGGATATCGCAGAGGGGAGGAGGACTGGGGGCATTGTGAAATTTGTAAAGCAAATTAGCATTTTACATTGAAGGCATATTGTCTTGAATCCTCTGCACCTTTGTGGAAGATAAATGAAGAAGTGAAATAAATTTGATCTTGCTTTAAATTGCATCACGTTGGCAACACATCAACAGGAATTAGAACAGAGGAGCTTTATATAATGTATTTTGTTGTGTATCAAACATTATTTGGATCACTGAGACACAAAGTCGAGAATCAAGTACTTGGAAGTTACGATTGCACGTACAACAATTCTACGATGTATCCAATGAGGATGGTGCGAATGGGGCGTAGATACCTCACCGGCATAAAATAAAGCTGAAGCAAATGTTTGAGCTATTGCAAAGGCAAATATAGAATGTTTACCAATGATATTCATGGAACATTGACAGTACTTCGAGACAAATAATTTACCAGAGTAGGGTGGTGGGGGTGGTTGAGGAGAAGGGCGACAGCGAGAGATAATTGCTAACGAACTAGGCACATCGTATAAGAAAGCGTTATAACAAGTACGAATCATCCAAACCATTTTGATCGTGAGGTGCTTGAAGAGTTCGTTTATAGGAACAAATTCTATAAACTGTGCAAGAATCCTTTATCCCCGCGTACCATAACAAAAATAAAAGTTTCATTCTGGGGTGTAGCAAAACTAAAAGTTAAGTGAAAAAAAAACGGTGAAAATGCTGGCATTAACAACTGTAAAGCATTATGCTTAAGATGATAACACAACTATGTCGAATTTTAGGGGTCACAAGTTTAAAAGGCTGAGATAAAGGATAATTCTGAGGAGAGCAGTTAGAAATTAGAAGGAAAACTTAATTTATGCAACAGATTGCAAAATAACAATTTAGAACAATGATTATATTGAAATATATTCTGCTAAACGATGCGAAACAGTAAACAATAGCAAGACATCAGTGAGGCGTGGAGACAAAGATGTGCAACTGATAGTTGTGAAAATAGGCACACATTAAGTGCATAGATAGAGCTTGCGTACATTTAAGGAGCTATGTAAGATCTTAAAGTAAATGTTTGACATCAAAAAAAGATTCAAAGGACAACATTAAATAAAATTATCCGGTGGGAAAAAAAACAAAACAAAGTATAGACTCTTCAACAAATCCAGAGCCTTTAGTGCTATCAGTGAGGCAAAAACATTTACAATCATGATTGCATGTAACAAAATACAGCTTTTCTCATCACCTGAAAACATGGAATTAGGAGCGAAAGTAAGCTATTTAGACTCTGACCTCTATGTGTACTTTCAACGAAATCATCGGTGATCGATTGTGCCAGGAACTCCACATTCACACTTAACCAGACATATTATTAAACTACTGTCATTGACATTGAATGGTGACATGAGTAATGGGATATATAAGTTGGTAAGGAACACAATAATTATTTCAATTGACTGAACAAACTAGCAATCATCCGCTCAATTAAGAAATACTCATTGGGAGAAATATGAATGGAACAACTATGCATATTTCATACATAGTTATTAAAAACAACAATCCTGGAAGGCTGAGAATTAATGGACATAAATTCATATTCAAATAGGGGAGCAAGCTTTGTTTAAAAAATTGGGGGTTGAGCATATTAATAATAGAATTCCTAATCCAAAAGGGAACAAAACATGTACAATGTTAGACAGCACAGATAGACACATGCACACATACAGACACACACACATACACAAACACAAACACACACACACACACACACACACACACACACACACAAGTACACACACATACACACTAACACATAGAAACGCACTAACCTCCCCCACCCCACACACACACAGGCACTATATTCTTGACCATTGAGAAACGGGGTGGGGGAGGAAGGCATTGTTTTGAAGGAATTAGCAGATCACGATGTTGCAGTGAATATAACGTCCCTGGTTTCACCACAAAATCTTCGTAAGTTTTCCCCTTAACCCTGCAGCTAGTGAAGGTTCATAATGTTGAGTCAGGTGACAGAATCAAATGTTCTGCTGATTTCAAGGCAGACACTGAAGAATGTTAGTTATCATGTAATTGTTCAAAGAAGTAGAGAGTGGGTATGATTTTCACTGACAGCAATTGCTCGAAAAAAAATCTTATTCACTACTTTATTCATCAATATAAAAAGCACAAATTATAAATTCTAAATAAATTCAAATTCCAGCCAAATGGAAGTTCGTCAATTATAAATGTATTGCAACAAATGTCATGAATATATTATGAAAATGGCGAATTAATTGTACCTTAACTTCAATTAATTTAGTACGTGGGCAAAATTTTATGGAAGAAAGTATGTTTTTTTTTTTCTGAAGTAAAAGTACGTCACCAATCAATTAGCGAAGGGACCCAGATCAACAAATGCAGAAATGATAGAAAAAAAAGTTGTAACAAGCTTTGGAAACTCGTAAGAAGAAATTACAATGCTACATTTCTTGAGTGGTACGATTTAAGGTAACAGTATTATACAAAACAAACACATTAAATCGGACAGAACGTTAGCTACGTAATTAATGTAGCTGTGTTGAAGTTGGCATCTGACTGAGAAGAGAATAGAGACTTGTACCACCTAATTCGATGAGGAAGAGAGCAAAACATCCATTGAAGATTTAACACAATTATTGTCACGGTGGTTCAAAAGTGATTGCATCCTGATTCAAACGATTTAGTCACTATTTTGTTCTTTGTAAGACCTAATGCAGACTCAGTCATGTTTATATGTGTTTTCTTCTGGATGGTGCCCATTTAGTGAAGTGATATGATGACGAAAATTACAGGCTCAGCTACATTGAAAAAAAACCTTCATTCCTGCAGGAAGATTTAGTGATTGATAAATTGTTAAGACATTTGCTTAAAAGCAATTGGATGGATATACAATTGCGCCGTCAACAACGTGACTGATGGACGAATTATTCATCATCGCCAATCAAATGTGAGATGGTCCCATTAACTTAGAAAGTTTGTTCCTGTAAAACAGAATAGCACAGTGTTTATCTTATTTGTCTTTCTTAATTGAGAAGCTAGCTCAGGTTTTCTCTTCTTTTTTTAAGATTGTGACGACCTACGAAAAAAGTATGGTACGTAGATGAATCACTGCATCATAACAGGTGTTTAGTTGTCCACGTCATAATTCAATTGAACTTACTCAAAATCAGTTAACCGTGAAGTGATGTTAGAATAACTATAAAAAGAAAACACTCTAGTTAATATGCACTTTTTGCTGGCTGTCACTGAACGAAAAAGAAAAATACTCCAACCGACAAGAGAGGAAGATTGGAGAAGGAAAATCACGAGACACCCAAGCACATATATGTTCAAAGTTTCACCCGAATGACCAAGGATTGTGTTTGCAAGATGCTGAATCAAGATTATGGATCATAATGTCTTAGTTATCATTCAACTTCCTTCCACCACACACCCCGCCCCCGCGCACATCTCCCCACTCCGTCCAGAATACTATCCCCTCGCATGCCAAATCCAGTTGAATGTGCATAACATATTCAGCCACTTGAACGAAAGAGACAAGAGATGGTAGATTGAAAGAGAGTTTGTAATTGGTATAGGGATTTTAAATAAGAAAGCACCCCGGGACGATGAGGTTCATATAGCCGCTCCTAATTAATTAATAATGGAATAAAAAGAAACTGCACATTTAACTGTTGAATGCTTACTCCATGGAATAAAGGATCATTAATATAATATTTCTGAATCATAAAACGTTCTCTGCGGCAGTTGTAAATTCTACATTATTCCTTGAACATATGTTGTCAATCTCCACCCCATTTCGCTCATCCTTGGATTGCACTGAACTTGTGGCACGTACACAAATTTGAGTGATTTATTCAGATTGAATATTCTTTTTACACGTCGTTATTCAGATATTTCCGTCATCTTGCTTATTTCATCATGCTACGTTGTTTTTGAAGTTAATGTATGCTCACTGTGTTCGTAAAATCTCAGCCATGGTATACACTACCTGTTATAGATGTGGCGTGTATCGAAATCATGCTTAGAGTTGAACTATGTTTATAAATTTTGCAGAAGCTGATCATGACGCGGATGTTGACGGTAAAGCGCACATTTTACGTCCAATGATCCATCTCAAACTTGTAGAATGTGATGTGGCTAATTGTTACCACACTGATTAAAATATTTGAATTATGTCCAGTAGAAACAGCCGCCCTAAAACCAACTTGTTACTGGGACAACGAGGGAACCTCGCATATTTCAGAGATATGAACACCATATCGATGTTGCTATTTGCATTGAACTTATCGAGACTATAGCTCACGGTCCAGGATAATGTCTTACAAGAAATACATTAAATTGCGTGGTGCGATTTGAGTTCAATACTTGTGAAAAAAACACGTCTTATTAAGCAATTCAACGAATTGATTCAAACCTTCCATTAAAATATAAGATTGGTGTGATACTTTCCTGTTTTCGCTCGTATCCCTATGTTAATTTGTTCTTGCATTCTCTGCACAAAAATTGTGAATAATTAACCAACAAAGCGATCTTGCGTCAACTTTGCTTATTTTGGAAGCCACGTTTAATGTCGTTCCAGCTGAAATTGGGTGACTTATGCCTCCGTGTTACAACCGCACATTACGTTCGCTCTTTGAGTCTCGCCCGAGAGTTTGATTAGCAAGGAAGTTGTGTTCAGCAGAGCGCTGAAGGGCGAACCTACTAAATTCGTACAACACAACCAACTGCTGGCGTGAATGCAGAAAAACGTTCAGGTTCGCCATTCATAACGTGATATGACACTCTCAAGCTGTATGCCTCTGCAAGAGAATTGCGACTTGTTCTAAGAATGTTTTAAGACGAGAAGAGATTAAAGTCTATATTGAATTCAAACTAGAACGATAAGTTAAATATGTGGAATAAAACCAAAATATAATTGTGACGTAGATGAGGAAAGTTTCTGGAAAATATTTTGTTTCTTGTTTGATTAAGTAACTTCCATTAGAATATCCTTCACAGAATTAGACAAGAAAAATGAATTATTGAGTGAGTACAGCCTTACCGCAGAAAGAAAATATTGTAATTTGCTGAAATGTATTTCAAGCTTTCGTTTTCCCAGACCAAACGAATGGTTGTGCGCAGATTCACGGAAGTTGTGCTCCATTCATCCAGCAATTTCATGTCACTGACATTGAGAGAGGGGCGCTGAGTGATGCCAATGATAGTGAGAGCCAGCCGAAGTATCATCAGCTATTTATGAAGTCAAGCATTGGTGGCTTATAGCGTAGGTTCACCTGTGAGTATGTTGGGGAAATATTGCATATTTTATACGTGTATATAGAATACTCGGCATTTTAGTTTAATCTGACAGCGGATGAGACAAATATTACTCTCCTTGTCTTTATAACCTTTCAAAATCCGCTTTTAAACATTTATCTTGATCGCTGAAATTCGCCCTAACAGTGACGTGAAGTTAGATCTATCACCTCGCCAGCATTCCAGCATCATCACTGCATGTCAGAATTGCGTCAGAAAGCGTTTAAAACACCATGCAAATTCTGATTTGATTAATCGACTGATTGATTTGATTGACTATTGTCAAATGTATTAGTATTTTGTGGGGGAAAAAGAACATTGTTTGTTGGACGCGATAGAGACAATACATTTAGTTCATAGACATGGAAGCGAGACAGTGCAGGATGTAGTGTTGCTGTCACAGCTAGTGCGTCGAGAAAGATCAACTTAACGTCAGATAGGTCCACTGAAATGTCTGACGAAAGGACTGGAGAAGCTATTCTTGAGCCGGTATGTACGTGACGTCAGAATGTTGTATCTTTTTTCTCGACGGAAGAACAATGACGAAATTATGCCCGGGGTGCGTGGTCTCTTTGGGTATACTGGCTGCTTTGCCGAGGCAGGGGGAAGGAAAGACGAAGCCTCGCAGACATTATGTGGTTTGATTGGTATCGCTCTATCTTACCCGAATCAATTTTAAAATACAGGAACTGCATTCCTAACAAAGCTTTCGATGTTTGCACAAAACATTCCACACACCATTCCAAAATCAAATTCCCAAAGGTAATTCAGAATGATAATTCTGGTTTAGCCATCAACGAACATTTGCTCTTTAATAGCGAAATTAAATAATTGCGAAACATTTCGAACTTTGTGCTATATGCATGAGTCATAGCGTCATCGATTTATTGCGACATGGAAGGACACAGTTATGAACTGATACAGAATATCTTTAAACTTCCACACCTAGTCTTCAGATCTATTCGAACAAGATTATAACTTATTCACAAACTTGTCGAAATACGCATTAAGCTTGTAGCTATCTATTGCATCATATAACCACATTCTTTCCTCGAAAAGAATAACAAAACTCCAATTTTACAATTCATCTTGATTCGTTTTAGCCTAAATAATATCTGTTCTAAATTTTCTAATACCGTCTGAATCACACGCTTTGTTGCTGTAGTTGATGTGCAACCGAAACCGTATCAGTACAGCACAAAATGCAAGGTTTCTTTTGCAGAAAAGAAATGATTTTTTTTGGTCTCGAAAAGAGCAGCGTATAATCGTTATAACCCGTGTGAGTATCAACGGAAGGAATGATAGTGTAAAGAACCACAGATTGGTAATCCTAACATCAACATTAGGTTTCTGCTGTAAACGACGTGATAACAACACGCAATTGAAAATTACCAGGAAGAAACCAAGTCAACTTGGAGTTAGGAAACTGAAAATGTGATTTTTTAATCTTGCTGGACCTTTTTCTGATACGTGTATAACAGATAGGGTGATCCCATGAATATTGTGCATTTGGATTTGCAGGGAACTTGTAATAAAGAGCCAATTGCGAGAGAACTTTGCAAATTCAATGTACAAGAATTTTTCGAAATGTTTTGCAATTAATTTCAATTGGTTCGCAAACAAAGGAAGAACATCCTTGTGTCAATGACTTCACGGGGTCAGTGACACACGTGAGTTTAGAATGAGAGTAGGTATCAGTGGTAGGTGGTGACGAGCTATGTCCCACAAAAATCAAAGTTTGTAGATGCATCTATTCAAAACATCAATGAATGATCTGGATTTGGAAAGCAAAAGTAATTGTTCCAAATTTGCTGATGAAGTTATATCCCGTGGGGGAATGAGTAGAGAGGAGGATGTATGGAGCTCAAAGGCAATTTGGTAAATTTAGCGGGGTGGAAAAATACATAGAGGAGGTAGTGCAAAGGAATAAATGTGAAATAATACCACTGGGGCAAGGAAAGGACTGCAGCATATTGTGCAAATCGTAGTACAATAGAAATATTAACTTAAGAAAGGAACGGACTAAATATTTATATCAGTCAGCGAAAACAAAAATACAGGCACATCAAATAATTGGGAAGGCAAATGGTAAACTGGTCTTCAGTGCTAAAAGTACTTCAGGAAAATAGCAAAGATATCTTTATATAGCTTCAACGGTTTTCAGGAGACAACGTTTGGAGTTTTTTTTGCGGTTGTGTTCCTCTTATGTAAGAAGACATCTATCTGTCATTAATGGAGATAACAGAATTTCGCCATTCTGATCCTGGGATGACAGATTGGAAGTAGGAAGAGAGATTTGGCCTGTATTAATTGGAATTTAAATTCAACTCAGTATTTGGTATTACTGCGCCACACCACTAGGGACCGTGTTCGATTCCCGGCTTGTGTCACAGTCCCTGTGGTGTTTGCACGTACTCCCCCTTGTCTGCATGAGTCCCCTGGCGTTGCTTCGGTTTCCGACTATTCCGTTTGCCGTTCAGCCATAATAATACTGAATGGTGGAGCAGGATAGAAAGCCCGAAAGGCATTATCCTGTTCCAATTTCTGTGTTTCTAATGTCACCTATGCATTGTTAACTGTGTTCGTGCTATGATCTGTAAATTATGGATTCTGGCGCATGCAGATAGTCAATTTGTACATTTCATACCAGCTACCTTCTTCACTTCCATCGCCATCTTGTCAACATTCCCTGGCCTAAATACCCTATGCTGGTATGTGAATTCTTCTGTCCCATGAATTCAGAATCCATGACAGATGCATTCTCACGATTTGCATGCCCAACGCAGAGTTTGCGTTAACTATGTTAGAAACATACTTTTTTTTTTATGTTCATTCTTTCTCTTCTTCCTAACTTCATCATACCTTATTACTTTTGCCCTTTTCTCATCTAGTTATTTCACCTGCTACGCATTCCTAGCTGTTCAGTGGGTATTTTTCGCCATTTTTTTAAAACGGATGAGTGATGTTCTTGGCATGTCTGTCTTTCCATAATTTTAGTGTCCGTAGCATCCCTATAACATCTCTGACCAAACTGGATTCTAGCTTTATTCATGAATTGCTTCCTTTAAGAATTGACTGCAAATAAGACTGATAGCCAATGATTAATATGCTGCTGCATATTGTGCATGTTTACGGTATATTTTATATTGTTGATCTAATTCACAGAAGAATCTTTGAAGGGTAAGGATATTTCTTTTTTGTTCGTATTGCATTCGAAAATCAGAAGACATATAAGAAACTGGTAAATGTTTCTGTTCAGAGAAAATTATTGCTCTTTGCATGCAGCATGTCGGAACATTAGCAGACAACGATATCAAAAAGCAATAATATAAAGGGCACATTTGATTTGTCGTGTGAGGTACAGTAACTAATTTACTAGGTATTGTTCAATTGTGATTTCTTTTCTCGTCGCAAGCAAGACAGTTGCGCATATTTTTGTCTTGGACTCCAGATCTCAACGGTTTATGCACAATTCTCTGTTTTGGGGTTTGTTCCACTTAGTATCTTCGTTATTACTTCAAAAAGTCATCTATCCTGTCTCCAAATTGTTGGCAGCACTGCTAAATTTAATTGATTCCACATCCCCAACGCCCGAGAAGCTTCTTCAGTTGAATCTCCCAAAATAACCTCTTAAATATCTCTTTCTTTCTCTGATTTTTTCACAATCCACCTCTGGTTAGAGACTTAATTGGCGCAACGAATCCAAAGTAGACATATCAGGACTTTCCTAACTTATTGGATACGTCGTTTTGATAGACTGGCACTGTGAGGTTCTAAGACTTACCCACTGCTTCATGCGTCCTATATGTTCATTATGTTGGCATATCATTATAAGCATGTTTAAAGCCGACTACTTGAATCAGTTCTGAACTGTCCTTCAACTAAGCATGGTTCTGTTTGGTCTGACGCGTGCATGTTGTGTAAAGTACACTGCCACCTTTTATTGCTGACACATTTCAGGCCATACCCACCCCCACCCCCCACCCCCGCTTTTGATCTCCGAATCGTATGCTTTAGGATCTGCTGATAGAAATATAATTCAAATTGTGGCCTGTTAGATCAAGAGTATTATTGCTGAATAATTACCATTCCTCTTCGTGCGCTATCTTGACACAATTAATATAATTTCAACTGTTTTCAACGTAAGTAACAACTCACCAACGCAGTGATGGAAGTTGTTATTAAACAGCAGCAATTCTCCTTGTCAAAAATGACCTAATATCATGATGGTTTAATGTTTCGAGTCAGTGGCAAAGACTCCTTTTGCCAATCCCCTTGTAACGTGCATCACCCTGCCAACACGGCTTCCAGCAGTTCTAGAAAGTGCATCGGAGTTGTCGACAGGTTCGTTAGCTCCTTTATAAAATTGTGTGATTAAGCATATTGGCCGGTGAGTCAGAGCTACCTCTTTTTGCTGACATCCCATATGTTCGTACAGAAGAACGGTCGTGCTGTACGGGTGAATTTATTTTTAGAGTGACGTGGCCAATGTTGGCGAATCCAATTCACAGATGTCAGATTTAGGTTCTTTACTCAGAGAGCAGTAAAGGCGTAGAATGCCCTGCCTGCAATAGTAGTGGCTCGCCAACGTTAAGGGCGCTTAAATGGCCAATGGATAAATATATGGATGAGATTGTTATAGTGTAGGTTTGATGGGATTTAGATTGGTTTCACAGGTCGGCGCAATATCGGAAACTGAAGGACCTGGAGTGCGCTGTAATGTTCTGTGATCTAATTGTTAAACTTTTTTTTGTATAGTTGCGCTGCAGATTAACAATTAAAATTGTCCGAACACACTGAAGCACCTTGTTCTGTTTCTGGAGTAGAAATTTGGTCAGATTAGGTTTTGACAACAGACCTGTTTTCCTTGTTGATATTGTTGAGCTAAATGCGTATTGCGACATTCAACAATGGCAAGCCGTTCTTGAGTTTTAGATTTAAATATAGTTTCTTTTTTCTCCGTATTGACATTACCGTAAAATGAATTATATTCGTTTACTCTGTGTAGTTCAGATTGAGGTCTTTCAACGTCAGCGTCAAGACCTTGCCTATTTCTAATAAATTGAATTGAATAATCAATTATATTGTTAAACTCATAGAATGAGTGCATTCGCTCCCTGGAGTGGCAATGACACGTCAAAACAGGATTCTAATCAGGTCCAACCACATTATTTAACTGAGCAATAATTAGTATTTTTCTCCTATGCTAATCCATCTAAAATACATAATTTTCAACGCTAAAAATAATTTTACTATGGAAAATCTGCGCTGAAACTAAAAAACAAAAGGACATCATTGGATTGAAAGGGAAGACACGCAGATGTGGAACAGCATGTTGCAACAGTTGATAGCACCATTGACTCACAGAAAGAGAGGTCGGGGTTCAATTCATTGCATGGGTCACTGAGCGTGTGGAGTTTGTACGACTTTTCCGAATCTGCGTGGGTTTCCTCCGGATGTTGTGGTATTCTTCCACAGTCTGATAGACGTGTTGGTTATGTGCATTGAACATGATAAAAATATCTCCCTATTTTCCAGAACAGGCGCAGAAATGTGCCGACTGGAGGATTTTCATAATAACTCCATTGTCTGTTCATGTTTGCAAATTTGTGGCAGCAGTAAATAAAATTAATGTACTAACTCCACGCAGACAATTATCCAAATAAAAGCTGGTTCTTTCTAACCTTGTTGGACAGATTGGTGACCAGCTGACCTAATGGGGCGTGAACATCTGTTCAGGGCTTATTAGAAAATGACGTTTTGACTCTTAACCTTTCTCCTTGTCTCCAATGCGTTTGAAACTATATTTAAATACCTAACGTTACGCAAGTCAGAGCTGTTTTTTTCTCTCTCTTATTTGTCAAGCCCCGATACATACAGCTGTAAAAGCAAAAAAAAAAGACACTGGAATCTCCTTCATAACTTGTACCTCTAACGTTCAATCCAGTCACTCTACTACCGGCTAATAGATATCATTGTCCAATAAACGCCAATGGGATCTACGCATTCTCATAATTCCATTTGCATTCTTTTTGAAAGAATACATTTAAATTATGTTTCACTCAGCCCAAAATGTTTCAAATAAAACATACCTAGTCAATTCAAACATTTGTTTGGGCTGAAACAGTTCACTAAAAGCAATGATTAGAAATCGCTGTTTTCCTCTGCATTTCCATCATTTATTTTCTGTAATGTTTGTCCTAGGATTTCATGTGGCTTTATGTTGTTCATTGAAGTTCCAGCAAAACTTAGAATTCTGTTTATACCACGGATGAATAACCACTCTGCTTGAGTGAAATATTTTTAAAGACAAACAAACTATAAATGCAACCAATATTTATATCAATGAAAGCGAAGTGTCATTAAAAATAGTCATTAAACGGCTGTTTTGATGGACCATCAAGACGAATGTTCACTCTTTTACTGACACTGTAATACGGCATCTTTTTTTTTTACAAATGAAAGCGCATGATCGAATATTCTAAATCAGCAGAAAGGCAAATAATTAGACTTCTAATACGGTCGCTGCAATGGCTTATTGTCCAAATTGCAGAACTACGCAGATGCGATGAATCACAGAAGGGCTGCGGTAAGATATGGTTTTCTTTTTTTTTACTCTATTCCAATGTTTCTGTGAACAGCTTCCCTTCTGACTGCAACTGTCAATCACACACGAAGCGTTTGGTAAATTCGCATTATAACGGCAGTGGTAATATGTGATTATGATCTCGTTGCTGAACATTTTGACCAGCGCATCTCATTCCTCGACATGAGGTGTTGACATTTCAGAGCATAAAATATCAGCAGGAGGGCATATATTCTGACATGCGTTCTTGCAAGCAAAGTGCAATTCGATCGCATTTGCAAAATATACACATTTCTTAGATATTAGGACCTCAGCCGTTTTTAGAAGCAACACATGTATTTTACAGTGCATTTTCCTAGCTGCCTTGTATTTTCGTGGAATAAGAAAACAAAGTCAAAACGCATTCACATATTTCGCATGCGTCTTGCTTATCTTTAACTTCATTACAGAGGCAAAATTGCAGTCAAAGGAAAAAGGTAATTGGAAAATCCATGCATTGCGCTCAGTTTTTAAGTGAGTAATATCTACTGCATTAAGTTTTATTTTGCCCTTTGGTTGACTTCTTTAAAAATTAACATTATAATCAGTGTCAATGTTCGAAAAAAATATGAGATGTGATATCAACTGAGGACCTAAGAGCCGGCTTGTTTAACTGAGACAGATTCAGAGGAGGACTAAGATAATTAGAGATAATTTCTTTGGCCCGGAAAGTTCGCACTCCTCTGTTTGTAAAGTGTCTATCTAACTCTGCTATTTCAGCCATATTGAAAGATGCTGCTTTTCCAAAAATAAAGTCATAGATACTAGGATCCTCTAAGAGTGACATGCCATCTCCTACTACATGAAACCCTACTTATTTTTTTCCCAATGCTAGTTGATTGCAGACATGCAATGATAGATGACGTCCACAACGCATGCACAATTGAAGGTCCCTTATTGTTCATATTAAATGCAAGGAGTTTTTTTTTTTTGCTTACTCTTTTAAACTCCAGCGAAGTATTGCCTCTCTAAGCTTTGCTTATTCGAGAAAAAAAAAGTTCCTTCATTTCAGTAGACTGGCAACTTTTCTCAGCAGTTCTTGACAAATATATTACATTTTGTTTGAAAAAAAGCCAATATTGCACAAAGTAATCCCGATGTGATCCTGCAAGTGCGCTACTAAAATAAGTCAGAACATTTTGAATGCAATTCTCTTCAAAATAAACCAGAGCATGTTGTTTTGTTTTTGTAGTTTTCTGATCTGCATGGACACTCGAAATTTGTGAAGAAAAAACAGAGATATGGAATTGTGCCCATCGTCGAATAATTGTAAATTTAAGAATTATGAATACAAATTCAAGGTCGTAATAAAAAAAACTCTTTTTTTTAACACCACCCCTTTCACCAGAAGGGCAGGAAGTGCATAGCTCGTGACACACTCAAAATTGAACGAAAGATAAGATTAACATTAGTAACATTCAAAGGAGAATCTATTAATATTTTATCGCTCCCATTGTCTGTGTTAATCTCGGGCAAGTGCATAGTCGGGCTTCATACTGATTGGATTGAATCCATTATGTCGAATAGAGTTCTATTTGCTAAGCATGTTGCACTTTTATTTTGTTTCCAGCACACGGCGCAATGAATACATTGAAAGTTGAGACCTGATTTACATTTGATTCAACTTCTCCGGTCGTTGACTGAAATTGAAACATATCTAGGCTACTCGTACAATGAGCATCAACTTGAATGCCATCCAATTGAAATTCAAGTGTAATCGGGTTACTGTAATTTTATGTATTGGAAAACCTGCCATGACATTTGCATCATAAGACTGCAATACATTTTGTCCAGAAGAAGAACGCCAATAATCAGCATTTCCAATGCTCGAATTCTCCAGTCAATGGACAAGGTGCTATTCATGTCCAGGTGACTTGTTGAATCGTTTGAGTTACAGAGAATGTCAGAGTACATAACTAACATAACTTCGTGATTGCAACAGTCAAGCTCCTCGGGAGCCATAACCATTACGAATCTAGCTTCAAATCGGTCGATCACAGGAAAAGATCAGCAACTTCTTACATTTGTTGTACAGAACGTAGATCTAGTGCGAGGGATGAGATGATTTGCGCAAAACTGACTCGTCTGCAGTTCTCGCACTCATTTTGAAAACAATATGGAAGAATATGTTGGTTCGAGGTATTGTACTCTCACTGTTTCTCTTCTACACTGCAGAGCTGAACGACTGTAAAGACGTCTTGAAAGATTTGGGTAGGCAAATAAGTTCCGCTTCCTTCTTTGCACTTCCACCTTTCATGCAATCCTAAAATGATCTATCAAATACTGCACAAAAATTTTATTAATCAAAGTGGTGTTGATATAGTAAAGAGCAATTAATTTCGAGGACATGTTAATAATTAGTCATCATAGCAATGCAAACATAAATCATTGATGCAATAAATGACTTGCATATTCACGTGTAATAGTAACATGAGCAGAAGTGGTAGCAATCAATCTACGATATTGGAAGAAATACCAGAAGGTGATTGACATGCTGTGACAGTGCAAAACTCTTTTAATCACAGCCAATCAGCGTAATAATGCTATGAATGTTAAAGATGACTGTCTTCAATAGAAACAAAAGATAAAGTTGCCCTTATCAACGCAGTGTGGACTGACCATTGGACTCAGGAATCATCGTTTCATTGCTTGCACAATCATTTGTGATTGACCACAAGAGTGTTTCACTAAAAAAAAACTGCATGCTCCACATGTGAAGCATGATTTTTAATTTCGTTAATTATTGTTTGTTCATTTGAAAAAGGAAACTCGAAATGTCACCGCATGTCACAGGCCATTTATAAAGATATTTGTTGACTCAGGTTATATTGCATTTAAAATATCGCGAAGAGTTTGCAATTTTGGAAATGTGTCCAGTTTATGCCAGAGTAAGTGAAATCAGGTATCGCTCAATCGACCGTAGTCCATAACAAATGTGAATGATTATATCAAAAACACAGGACAAATAGAATACAGCTCCATCGATCTCCAATCTTACCAGTTGTGTTCTTCCAATTTGATATTAATATGGACTGTGAAATGAATTGAAAAGTTGGAAAATGTTATTCTATTCCACGGAAGTGTATTAAATCATAGTACATCAGAAGCGTTTCATACCTGTTGCCATTTTGCTGAAAGAAAAGTCTCGTTATTCAAACTTTTAATCTTGCACTGATCATGACAATTCTTCAGAGTACCGATTTACAAATGGAACTAATAATTTTGCTTAAAAATAGTTTTTTTTAATGAGTCTGATATTTGAGTGAAAGAAGAGTTGCCATGGAAAGATATGCACCTCCGAAGACTGTTAATGGTCCAACTTTGTTTATATGGTGAGCTCCATGCTCTGGTGAGTGGCTGTCTTTTTTTTACAAAGAACAAAGAACAACACAGCACGGGAAACAGGCCCTTCGGCCCAACAAGCCCGCACCGCCGTCCTAACATTTTAATGATATATAGAGACCAATATAGGGGCAATTTGTTACCCAATCAGCCTAAGAGCACATTTTTGGGATGTGGGAGGAAACCGGAGCACCCGGAGAAAATCCATGCAACCACGGGGAGAACGCACAAACTCCCGTAGACACAGGCCCAAATCCATGTGTCTGCACAGCAACAGCGATAGTCTCTGAGCTGTCATGTTGCCCATCTGATGGTCCAGTTTAAGCATACACTAACGACTTGAAGCACTAGGCCACTCCTGAAGTAACATCCAAGAGCAGCACTCGCACGACCTGCCGAATGCATGCACCTTGTTGGTCAACAAGGTGGACCGAATAGCCTGTGGAAACAAGTAAAGTATTTAAACAGTCCTCCTATTTCCCTCTATCTGCAGACCGCTCATGTGACTGTCCAAGAGACCCTTAAACAACCCTAGCGTGTCTGCTCCCACCACCTTACTCGGTAGTGCATTCCACACCCCCACTACCCTTTGTGTGAAAAAATGCCCTCTAATATTAGTCTTATACATAGCCCCCCTCACCCTAAGGCCGTGACCCCTCGTTCTATTCGATTCTAATGGTGGAAAAAGCTTACCACCATTTACTCTATCTATACCCCTCATAATCTTATATACCTCTAATAGATCCACTCTCAGCCGACGTCTTTCAAGGGAAAACAACCACAGTACGTTCAACCTTTCCTCGTAAGACAGCCCTTCCATACCAGGCAGCATCCTGGTAAATCTCCTCTGCACTCTCTCCAGGGCCTCCACATCCTTCTGATAGTACGGCGACCAGAACTGGACGCAGTACTCCAAGTGAGGCCTAACCAACGTTCTATCCACTTGTAACATCAGACTCCTACTCTTGTATTCTATACCCGTTCCTGTGAAGGCTAACATACCATACGCTTTCTTTATCACTTTCTCCACCTGTACTGACACCTTCAGAGACTTGTGAACCTGCACTCCCAGGTCTCTCTGCGTCTCTATACTCCGGATAGTTTTACCTTTTATCCTATAACTCCCCTCTACATTATTCCGGCCAAAATGCATCACCTCGCATTTATCCGGATTAAATTCCATGTGCCATCTATCTGCCCAACCTACCAGCCTATCTATGTCCTGTTGTATTGCCTGGCACTGCTCCTCAGTACCCGCCAATCCAAGCATCTTAGTGTCATCACCAAATTTGCTGATCACACCACCTACCCCCTCTTCCAAGTCATTTATATAAATCACAAATAGAAGAGGTCCTAGTACTGAGCCCTGTGGCACACCACTAGTGACACACCTCCAGTTGGAAAAAAAGCCTTCCACTAATACCCGCTGTCTCCTCCTCCCAAGCCAGTTCTCAACCCATCTACATACCTGGCCCTGTATCCCATGCGCCGTCACCTTTTTTATCAGCCTACCATGGGGAACCTTGTCAAACGCCTTACTGAAATCCATGTAGACGACATCAACGGCTTGTCCTTCATCAACCGTTTTTGTCACCTCTTCAAAAAAATTCCACTAGATTCGTAAGGCACGACCTCCCCTTAACGAAGCCATGCTGCGTATCCCTGATCAGATCGCAGCGCTCCAAATGCTCATACATCCTGTCCCTGAGGATCCTCTCCATTAGCTTACCTATAACTGTAGTCAAGCTCACCGGCCTATAGTTCCCTGGATTATCTCTCTGACCCTTTTTAAACAACGGTACTACATCTGCAATCCTCCAGTCCTCTGGGACCTCACCTGTGTCCAAAGAAGAGACAAAGATTTGCGTCAGAGGCCCAGCAATGTCATCTCTCATCTCTCTTAGCAGCCTGGGATAAATACCATCAGGCCCCGGGGCTTTATAAGTCTTTATGCTACCTAAAAGCCCCAACACTTCGTCCCTCGTAATGAATATTTCCTTTAACGGGTCCTCAAAATCCTCAAAGCCGGCATCAGCCATCAGGCCCCTCTCCTGCGTGAATACCGACGCAAAGTATTCATTCAGGATCTCCCCCATTCCCTCAGGCTCTAAGCATAGTTCCCTTCCTCTGTCCCTGAGAGGTCCAATCTTCCCTCTAACCATCCTTTTGCTCCTTACATAATTTGAGAAAATTTGATCTCTTGTCTAAATATGCTGTTATTTGAATGTAGACAAAAACAATTCATTGTCCTTTGCTTCTACTGGAGCTCTGGCTTTTTTGTATAAAGAAGAACGACATTGACAGTTTGCATGTTTTGCCGATTTGTCCTGGTCAGTGCCAAATTGAAACGTTTACCATATCTCATTTTTGCCTCTAATATTCAAGTTCACACCACTGTCAGCGCATGTATGATGCATTGCCTTTGCCATTTTTTTTGTTAGTCATTTTATCCAAAACTGTTTTATGAACAAACAGTTATATGCTCGATGATAAACACTCTGTATTTACTGACGATGTCTCATCCACTACTCATCTGATCAACAGAAAGAGTAAAGAAAGGTAAGTGATGTTTTTCCTGATAACTGCAAATGTGCAAGAATAACAAAAAAAACTGAAATGAAAACTTGATGGCAATACATTTTAAACTGAATTTGAGATATTTATAAATAGCAGTTTTAATTGTGCAGGCAGTTGGCAGGCAATAGCTCGAGTTTGGCTCAACTCCAATTCATGAAATTGCCAACTTTCTCCAAGGGACAACTTAGAATTGTAACGTTATAAGACACCTTTCATGAATGAGGACAAAACAGGCGGATTCAGTACAACACCAACAATTACGATGAAAGTACATTTTCTGCGTTCCTGCTGAATTACAGGTGCAGTGTATCAATTCTAGAATGAGTCAAATCGCTCCTACTGTACGTTCTAAAGAGCAAGTTGTGACAGCTGAAATTAGAAAGGCAACAAAACAATGAGCAATCCATGAAGTACATGTTACTGAATTCAATTACATTGTGTTCAAAGTAGAATGTCTAAGTCAAAAAACAAAACGCAACAACTCAAATCTGGGGTGAATTACAACTTTCCAGGGTGCAACTACGGATTTGTCATTAATGATGGAATCCACAGTATTTTGCTTGTACCGATATATATCATTTTTTTTTGCGGGGGGCGGGGGGTGGTGCATAATGTCCAACTTTCATTAAAATGGCGAAGTTATGTGCTCTGATTGATAACAATACAGATTAACAATCAATTTCTTCTTATGGGGCGTATCATTTTAATTCTACAGCGATATTAAGCATTTCAGTTATTTTCGCTGGATAATTGTATGCCGACGCTGTTATCTCGTCCACATTCAAAAATTGCAATTGTAAATGTCTGAATGGTACACAATTGTTCGTCAGCACCAGGAACTGCTTCAACGAACATTCCAAAATGCCACATTTTTAGTCTCCAGTTCCAACATACCTTTCAGAGTTTAGAGTTACAAATTGTCAGCATAACGCTTTCTTTGAAGTAGTATTAAATTCTCATGGTATTAAAGCTTCGATTTAAATGTGCGTTTTTCCTTATATTACCAAAACTCAACCAATATCACAACGTATGCTCCCTGAACGGAAAGAAGACAAAGTAATTTCCCACACCATTTTCAGTCATCACAAAGGTAATTGTGAAGAGACAAAACTTCGCTCATTTTTTTTGCATTCTTAGACAGTTATGTGATTGATCGAAACAAAGTAACAAAACCACTTCGTTTTGTGCTTGAGACTATAATCGATAAATGTCCAATAACTTGTGTCGACATTGCGAAGTTCTGGGTTATTTTGGCAAATGTAAAATATTCCAGAGTATTGTTGAGAAAGATAAGTGAAAGAGCTGGTGCAGTCATAACCACCCGTGCTACCCTACAGTCTTTGCAGCATAAAGGTGGAAACACGGATAAGGTAAAAAAAAGACTGTTTAAGTAATCCAAACTAATATTTGGACCGCAGAGCTATATATTTTAATTTGCACTGCATAGTCCCGGAGAAGACCGCATCTTGCCATCACTTTGAGAATAAAATTATACTATTTTGCTAGACTGCCAAGTTCATATAGACATGAAATTAACAAGCCATGCGAAAACTGGGCTCACATGTTTGCAAATAATGAATATTATGATTGTGTTGAATAAGTGCCATAACCCGTTTTTCACTGATTAACAAGCAAGAGCGTTTCACTTTGTGAAGGTACTGGAGCGAACAAATGCACCATCCTTGTGTGCTTTAAGGCGGATCGTTTCTTCTTCAATGGCATAAATCAAAGAAGTTAATCAGAGAGCGCTGGTACTAATCTCACACCAGTCGAAAATTCCTTCTGGTACCTATTGCCAAAAATACCCTCAGGATCTCATTTTGTTTTCTTTCTACACGATCATAAGAACATAAAAAAAGGAGCATGAGTAGGTCATCTCGCCTTTCGAGCCTGCCTCGCCATTCAGTAAAATCATGGCTGATCTGAAGTGGATCAGTTCCACTTTCCCACTTAGTCTCCATAAGCCTTAATTCTCTTGCCTAGCAGAAATCTATCTATCCGTGACTTAAATATATGCAATATGTAAGCTTCCACCACTTCGATGGGCAGAGAATTCCAGAAATTCACCACCCTTTGACTGAAGAAGTTCCTCCTTAACTCCATTCTAAATTGCCCCCCCCCCTCACTCCACCACCCCCCCCCCCCTTATTTTGAGGCTGTGCCCTCTAGTTTTGGTTTCCTTTCTAAGCGGAAAGAATCTCTCTACCTCTATCCTATCCAGCCCCTTCATTATCTTGTAAGTCTTGATAAGATCGCCCCTCAGCCTTCTAAACTCAACAAGAACAGACCCACTCTATCTACCCTCTCCCCATAAGCTAACCCCTCATCTACAGTACTAGCTTGGTGAACTTCCTCTGTACTCCCTCCAAGGCCAATATATCCTTACTCAAAAAAAGGACCAAAACTGCACACAGTAATTGCAGAAGAACATGGAGAGTCTGGAGAGAGCGCAGAGGAGTTTACCAGGATGCTGCCTGGTATGAAAGGTCTGAGTTACGAGGAGAGGTTAAGCAAATTGGGACTGTTTTCTTTAGGAAGACGTAGTCTTAGAGGAAATCTAATAGAGGTGTACAAGATTATGAGGGATATAGATCGAGTAAATAGGGTTAAGCTTTTTCCTAGGATGGACTTGAATAGCATGAGGGGTCATGGGCTTAGGGTGAGGTGGTGGGGGGTAAGGTATAATTTGGATGCTAAAGGGAATTTTTTTCACACAGAGGTTGGTGGGGGTATGGAATGCGCTGCCAAGTAAAGTGATGGAGGCAGGCACTCCGGAGTTATTTAAGAAATACTTAGATGGGCACATGAACAGAATGGGAATGAAGGGGTATATTAAATCAGGGATCATGAAAATTGGGAGATCCTGGGAAGTGTGTAAATAGACAATGATATTGATGTACTTGTTTTTATCCTACAGGTGCTTTGGTCCACCTTGTTGTCTAACGAGGGGCATACACGCGATGGGTCGTGAGAGGGCTGCTCTTGGATTTTTTTTCGAGAGTATCGTAGTGCTTCACATCGTTAGTGTACGCTTGACCTGGATCATTTGATGGGCAACACGACAGCTCAGTGACTATCGCTGTGCTGTGCAGATACATGGATTTGGGCCTGTGTCTGTGGGAGTTTGCGCATTCTCCCCGTGCTTGCGTGGGTTTTCTCCGGGTGCTCCGGTTTCCTCCCACATCCCAAAGATGTGCTCTTAGGCTAATTGGCAAAACAAATTCTCCCTAAATTGTCTCAAATTTGGTTTTTAATCCATAGATCTATAAACATAGACAGGGATCACGGGTGGAGGTGGGAACATCGGGGTGGCGGCGCGGGGTCGTTGGGCCGAAGGGCCTGTTTCCCGTGCTGTTTTGTTCTTTGTTCTTTGTACTCCAGTTGCGGCCTCATCGGTGCCTTGTACAGTTGCAGCAAACCACTTTGCTTTTATATCCTATCCCCCTCCCGATAAAGGCCAACATTCCATTCGCCTTCTTGATCACTTGGTGCACCTGCAGACTGAGTTTTTGCGATTCGTGTGCAAAGATCCCCAGGTCCCTCTGACTGTAGAGTGTTGCAGCTTTTCACCCTTTGAATAATATTCCTTCCCATTATTATTTCTACCAAAGTGGATAACCTCACATTTGCTAACGTTATACTCCATCTGCCAGATCCTCGCCCACTCATTCAGCCTACCCAGATCTCTTTGCAGACTTTCTGTGTCCTCCACGGGATTTGCTTTTCCACTCATCTTCGTGTCATCAGCAAATTTTGTTACACTACACTCATCCCTTCCTCCAGGTTGTCTATGTATATGATAAAAAGTTGAGGCCCCAGCACCGATCCCTGCCGCAATCCACTAGTCACCAACTCCCAACCAGAAAAGCATCCATTTATTCCAATTCTGCTTCCTGCCTGATACCCAATCCTCAATCAATGTTAACACTTTACCACCATCTCCGTGTAGCCTATCCTTCTGCAGCAACCTTTTGTGAGGTAGCTTATCGAACGCCTTCTGGAAATCTAAAAACATCGGTTCCCCTCTGTCTACCGCACCAGTCACATCTTCATAAAAATCCAATAAATTTGTTAAACACGACTTCTCCTTCACGAATCAGTGCACGAATCCAGCTTTGTTTGTTCCAAATTCTATTGGATACATAATTAACCGATCTAAGATTCCATCACTAGCTATGCATTTCGTCCCTTGAAAGAGTCGAGGCAAACATTTCGGATAACTTTTCAATGCAGTAATTTTTTCATCTTCACAGAAGTATAACAGGAGTAGGAAATTCTGCTCTCAAAATGGTCTCACCTGTGTCTGACACAGCTACCGTAACAATTCCTGCATTTTATGTCCAGTTCCCCTTGCTAAAAGCATCAATATTCCGTTCACCAGACATACTTTTTAATGGTCCAACTTTATCCTCAACTGCTCATTTTAAACGAGTATTCATTGCAAGAACGCTGACCATGTAATCTTACGTTAATTGCTACATTTGTCTCGCACACAAACCATTCTTTCTTCTTACTTTAGTGATTCGTTTTCCTTTCCTGAACTTTGGCAAACTTAGGACGTACTGCTAACATTTGCATAGTGCGTTAGTAAATTTGACACATGATGGGACTATCTCTTTCAGCCCTGTATGATATATTCTTCTTACAGAATCTCTGCCCTGAAATTTATTTACCGACACGCCCACCCGGATTCAGGGACAGACTCGGCTCGGAGAATGGCACGCTTCATTGGCGCAGGCAGCGCTGGACGACAGTCGGACGGGATCGTACGCATCTCGGAAGGATTTGTCTTGTTGAATTCTGCCCTTTGATTCATATTGTAATGAAGATTAACATACTTATTAAATATTTCCTTAAAACTACATAATCTCTCCATACAGTCTAACTGTTAGAACCGTCTTTTTTTCCAAAATCAGAATCCCGAAACAGGTTTTAACAACTATCTTTGATGGAATATGTTCCTTTTTCAAACTGAATTTTAAGTGCTCTCATTTTGTCATCGCTGTCAAAAGTAGAATCCTTTTATCAGAAGTTTATTGATTATGTCTGTTCCATTGCTTATACCATGAGGAACTGCCGTCCTTGAAATTATCCTCAAAGCTCTCTTTAAGGCCATGTCCAGTTTAGTAACTTGATTCACCCAAGGTACGTAGAGATTGCGTTCCTCCGTGGTTGATTTGGCTACTTTCTTATATGTCACTTTTATTTCTTACTGAATACAATGATGTAACAAGTAACCATTTTCAGCTGGAC
This sequence comes from Sphyrna mokarran, assembly GCA_024679065.1. Lineage (NCBI taxonomy): Eukaryota > Metazoa > Chordata > Chondrichthyes > Carcharhiniformes > Carcharhinidae > Sphyrna > Sphyrna mokarran. Next base: position 8,736,772 of record JAGIQG010000016.1, on the reverse strand, counting down.
TGAAGACGAATCCTAGAAGTGGAGTCTATCTTTTGCACTTTTTATTACTCCACAGTTCAGCCTGTTGAAGGTTGGAGATATAGGCAGTCAAATCGACAAGGTTGTTAAGAAGGCGTATGGAGTCTTAGCTTTTATTGGTAGGGGGATTAAATTTCGGAGCCGCCACGTCATGTTGCAACTGTACAAAACTCTAGTGCGGCCGCACTTGGAGTATTGTGTGCAGTGCTGGTCCCCACATTATAAGAAAGATGTGGAGGCATTGGAGAGGGTACAGAGGAGGTTTACCAGGATGTTGCCTGGTATGGAGGGCAGGTCTTATGAAGAGAGGCTGAGGGATTTGAGGTTGTTTTCGTTAGAAAGGAGGCGGCTAAGAGGGGACCTTATCGAAACATATAAGATGATTAGAGGTTTAGATAGGGTGGACAGTGATAGCCTTTTTCCTAGGATGGAGAAAGCTAGCACGAGGGGACACAGCTTTAAATTAAGGGGTGATAGTTATAGGACGGATATCAGAGGTAGGTTCTTTACCCAAAGGGTGGTTCGGGAGTGGAATGCCCTGCCTGCAGCAGTTGTAGATGCGCCAAGTTTGGTGGCGTTTAAGAGGTTAGTTGATAAGTATATGGAAGAGAAGGGAATGGTTTAGTTTGGAGGTCATTGCTTTTTATATTGGTCGGCGCAACATCGAAGGCCGAAGGGCCTGTTCTGTGCTGTAATGTTCTATGTTCTATGTCCATATTTTACTGCTTGCCTTTATATGTAATTAACTCACGCAGCTACCCAGCATCATAATCAAATTGCCTACAGTTTTGAAATGTAAAAATGAACCTGTTAATGAAACACCTATCTTCCTATTGCTTGACAAAATCATACAACATAGAACACTACAGCAAAAACAGGCCCTCCAGCCCACAAGTTGTGATGATCGTATCTATACCTACCAAGCCATAGATCTATATAACTCCCAATCCCATTAGATCCCATATACTCATCCAGAAGTCTTTAAAAAAAAAAACAGCGAGTTCGCCTCTACCACCAGCTGTCATGTTTGCCCCCTGGCTCTTGCTAAATTGCATTTCACTGCAGAGCTGGGATTTGTTGTTGCATGGGTTAGCATGCCCATGTAAATTGTTGGCGAGACCCAAAACAGACGGCTTCAATTAGCTTATGTGCATTCGTCAGTCAATGGGCGAGTGGGACAGTGATGCCCCCAAAACATTAATGATAAATGCAAACTGTCTACTTTAAACATCAAGAAAGTGATAGTAGGAGTCCTTGGTAATGTTATTAAATTCCATTCAGTCAGCAAGGAGCTGCTCACAGGAACATGATTTGAATTCTGTCTGGTGTAGTTAGTTACTAACTTGTAATATAACTTGGCTGAAAATGGGAAGTCAGAGCTCAACTCGAGATGCAGTTTCTCAGTGGCTGCAGTCCAGTATATTTCTGAAAAGTGGAAACAGTCACATGTTCGAATCACAATCAGTGTACAGGGAGCTGACTATGGTTCTTATTGATATTTATTCTTATCTAACTACAGCAGTTCTACATTCACGACCTTTTGTTGTTTCTAGCTGTCTTGGGCAGAGCAGGAACCATACCAAGCTGAGGAACAACCAGAAAATATGCTTTCTATGATCATCTGTAAGCGATGGTCAGAATCCTAGCGTGCAAATTAGTCTTCCGAAAAAGTTGAGACTTCGGTGGGCATTCTTAACTCTTTTGTCGGTATGAAGATCGAGGATAGATTTCTGGTGATCTCGACAGCTTAAAACATGAAGCTCTCGACTATTAATACTTGGTCCTCACTGATGTCGAGAGGGGCAAGTTCTCCACAGTGCTTCCTCAAGTCGATGAGAATCTCCTCTGTTTTGTTCACATTGGGGAAGAGATTATTGATATCGTACCAGTTCACCAGATTCACCATGTGTTATGTATTATCATTGTGATCCGAATCGCTACAGTGGTGTCATCTGCAAGCTTGAGAATCGATTTGGAAAGGAATGTGGACACACAATCATAGATGCAAAGGAGTAAAGTAGAAGGCTTAGGACAAAGCATTGTGGAATCCAGATGTCCATGATGATGGTGCTGCTACCTATCCTGAATGTTTGTGGTCTGTGAGTTAGGAAGCTCGGTTCAGAACTTCCTAACGATTGTGGCGTTGACCCATGTTTCTTCTGCTGTTTCGTAAAAAAATAAAATCTGACAGAAAAAACACATAAGTTTTGACATGGTTCAACACCAGAATGTTCAATACCATTCACTGATGAAATACTCAAACATTCGCAGAGATTGCGCAACAAGACCCGATCATTATACAGGGTTTGGCTGTTAGGCGAGATACAGCCTCCTAGAAATCTGAACATAGCAATTTCATATTGACGTTTGATATACAATCGTAGAATTTTAGAAGTTCAGAAAGCTACAGTGAAGATGGAGGCAGCTGAGCCTATCGAGCTTGCATGGACAACAATCTATACAACTGTTATCCCTGCAGTCGTATAAATATACTCCACCATTCCCCGGAATGGGGCATTAAGCGGGAATTTATCATGGGCAGTCAGTCTTTGGGCTGTGAGTGGAGGAACCTGAAGGAGCACCCAGAGGAATCCGTCATAGGAATGGGGAATCTGCAATCTCAATACAGTCGTGCCAGGCCGGAAATTAGGCAGGACATGAAGCTGATCCCTGGAGCTATGGAGAAGAAATGTAAGAACTGTGTCATCGTCAAACATTGAAGTCCCCCTTGTAAAAATCTTTCGATTTGTCAACTTGAACCAAACAGACATTGAAACAGCTTGGCTACAAAAGCAGTTCGGAATTTTCAACGACTACAGTGGAAATTGAGTATTCTCCGAGCTTATTAAACCATCTCCTCCATCCAAATAACTCAAGTCAGTAATGTGGTGAATAAACTCTACTTCCCTGAATCAGTGGATTTGAAACAAAACAGCTACCAAGCATAACAAAAAAATAACCTCAGGATCAAACTTCCTATTTACTTCGCAACCCCTCTACTGTCATATGTCATAGCTTTTCTCAGCACTGACTCACAACATATTACAACCCATTTTTGCAATAAAACAACTCATCGAGAGTGTTTCAAATACACTACGCAAATTTGTGAAAACGATCACCTGAAACAATAACAGCAGTTTATTTATAGGAACGCCATAACGTGCAAGTGTTCTGTCAATCTTCACAACAATTTCAATATTGCAGGGTGAAACTTCTGGATCTTCGACCCTCCGAAGAACAGCATATTTCGCATCCCTTCATGGGTTATAACTGCTCGAAAAAGGCAGTTTGCCACAGCATGCTCAAGTGCAAAAAATAGTGGACGAGTAATGCATGCCCGCATTCCGTCTGTGAATACATAATGATAACTCTTTGTTTTATCATTTGATCTCATATTCGTCTTAGTTCCGTGTTTTGACATCAAGTCCTTCCCAACAATGTTACGATGAGTGCAGATAAAAAAGAAGCTTATTAGAACTAAGCAAATGCATCTTAGACTGCCTGTTAGATATCTCAAATTTTAAAATGTTATGTATTCATTTATTTCCCTGTAACCTTCGTGGGAATATCTGCCTGCACACAAATCAGACGCATGACGCTCCAACTCAGTGAAAAATGTAATGCCACAAATGGGGTTTCAAAGTTTTTTATCCTAATTATGAAATATTGAAGATTTAAGCTGTTATATAGCTTTAAATGTTGTGTCGTGAACATCGAGAATCTGTTTTACTTTTCTTGCAGAACTAAGAGATTGTCTGAAATCTCGAAACGATACAGGTAAGGACAAACGTTTTTGCCAGATTATTATTTTTCGTTTAAATTCTTAATAATTCCTCCAAACAAATTACTGACTGCAAAAATTCGCGAATCTAACCCAGACGTGTTCCCTTGTTTGTTTTTCAACCCTAAAAAAAAGTTGATAATGCTTCAGACATGAACTTATTAAACAGACTGGCAACACTAATTTGCTGGGAATATGCAGGCATGGATGAGTTAACTAACGTTTAATACTCATGAATAAGAATTGAGTCATTACCAGGTTAACAGGAAATGCCAACGATTCCTCGCCAATCACTCACAATTGGTATCAATGATTTGGAATTGTGTCTTAATCGAATGTTTTCTAGGTGAGACAAAAATCAACGGAAGTCCGTGGTGTGAGGCTGTTAAGCATATCTTCAAGGTTATGTGGAGAAACAATGGAAGTCGGCTCAATAGTGAGGATGACATACAATGCTGAGAGACATATGTTGTCTTATTCTTATAGGGGGAATGAAAACACAGTATGTCAGAAAGAGTGATTGGTTTGAAGATATTCAACATTAATTGTGGATTGTGGTCCTTTTACATGTCGACTGAAAATAGATATGCAGGCACAAACACCATTAAGAATGCAAAAAATTGAAGTTGAGTGTATGATAAAAAGTATCTCGGCACAGACATGTGGATAATCTGCGAAAGCATCTGAATGGCTGAGTGTAGCTTTGATATCGTTACTGAATAAAATGTACACCCACAGAGATACTCCAATAGGATTCACAAGAAGGGAAGCAAGAACAATCCACGAAATTTCAGGCCAGTGAACCGAATGCAGTGGTGGAGAACTAATGGAGAGTTTTCCAAAAGGCAGGATTTACGTCCACTTGGAAATAAGTGAACATATTCGCTGGAGGCAGCATTGTTTTATGAAGTGCAAGTAGTGTCTCCCTAAATTGATCGAATTTTTGAGGTGGGAAAGATGATTATTGATGACGGTAGGGCACTGGAAGTGTCTACATAGCATTCAATGTGTTCATGTACAATGTCCCTCATGGAAGATTGGTACAAAAGGTGAGATCAGATCAGAAGTGAGCTCCCAAGATGGACGCATAATTGGCTCGGCCATAGAAGACAGAGGGTAATTATGAAAATGGGACTTTCTGAATGGGAGGCTGTGACTAGCGGCATTCCTCAAGTATCAGTGTGGGACTTTTGTTGTTTGTAATATGGGCAAGTGATCTGGGAGAAAGTGGAACTGGCTTGCTTAGTAAGTTTGCGGACTACTCGAAGATTGATGGAATTTTGGTAGTGATAAGGATCGTTGAAGGGTACAGCAGGCTGCAGATTGGAGAGTTGGGTGGAAAACGGCAGATGGAGGTTAATCGGGGAAAAAAGTGAGTTAATGCATTTTGAACGTCGAATACAGCAAATGACAGAACCCATAAGAGTATTGATAGTCAGTCGGATCTGGGTGTGCAAGTGCACAGGTCACGTGGGGAAGAAACCAACAAAAGGAATACGGCCCACTTGTCTTCATGGGCCGGGACATTGTGTTCAACAATTTGCAGATTTATAGAAACTTAGGCAACATTAGGAGTAGAATGTTCACTTTTCGTTGCCAGACAAGAAAAATTTGGAAACTTTGGAAACGATGCATAAAAAATTCACGAACATGTTGCCTGGTATGAAAGGTAAAAAGCTTTGAGGAGCGGTTGAGAAAAAGAAACACTATTCGTTCTCACTGAAAGGTCAGAGATTGCGGGTCGACGTGATAGAAATCTAAATGCTGAAGAGGGGCACTGAGGGAGTGATGTTCAGAAGCTTATTCCCAGGACAAGATAGTCAATTGTTAAGGGACATTGGTTTGAGATACAAGGGGCAAGGTTTTGGGAGCTGTACGGCACATATTCCTTTGCAAAGAAAATGATGAGTGTCTCGAACTCTCTTCAAGGAGAGACACTGAATAAAGATACGACTTTTAAGGGATGCCTTTGTGAAATTAATGGAAAGGTTGAGAACAGAGAGAGATATGATCACGAAAGGGTCAGGTCTTACTGCAGACTGGCAGCAATGTTGATTCATATCCAGACGTCTAAAGGGTCTGTTCCCGTGCTGCATTTTTTTTTTCAGTTCTTTAATAATATCTACTGTTCCATATTCATTTTAAGAATTATAAGATATACTGATCCTTTATTCTCTCAAGTACGTCAGGCGTGGAGGAAATTCAGTTCAGATATAAAACATTCTCACAGAAGACAACAGACATAGAACATAGAACATAGAACATTACAGCGCAGAACAGGCCCTTCGGCCTTCGATGTTGCGCCGACCAATTAGAAAAAAGCAATGACCCTCTAACCTAAACCATTCCCTTTTTGTCCATAAACTTATCTACTAACCTCTTAAACGCCACCAAACTTGGCGCATCAACAACTGACGCAGGCAGGGCATTCCATACCCTTACCACCCTCTGGGTAAAGAACCTACCTCTGACATCAGTCCTAAAACCACCACCCCTTAATTTAAAGCTATGTCCCCTCGTGCTAGCTCTCTCCATCCTAGGAAAAAGGCTATCACTGTCCACCCTATCTAAACCTCTAATCATCTTATATGTTTCAATAAGGTCTCCTCTTAGCCGCTTGGTCCCCGTGGAATCCCTCAAATCCCTCAGCCTCTCTTCATAAGACCTGCACTCCATACCAGGCAACATCCTGGTAAACCTCCTCTGTACCCCCACAAAGCCTCCACATCTTTCTTATAATGCAGGGACCAGAACTGCACACAATACTCCAAGTGCAGCCACACTAGACTTTTGTACAGTTGCAACATGATGCTGCGGCTCCAAAATTCAATCCCCCTACCAATAAAAGCTAAGACTCCATATGCCTTCTTAACAACCTTATCGACTTGATTGCCAACTTTCAGGGATCTATTAACATATACACCAAGATCCCTCTGGTCATCAACACTATTGAGAGTCCTACCATTAGCCCTATACTCTACACATTTGTTATTCCTGCCAAAATGAATTACCTCACACTTTTCCACATTAAACTCCATTTGCCACCTCTCGGCCCAGCTCTGCAACTTGTCCAAGTCTCTCTGAAAACTATAACACCCCTCTTCCCTATCTACCACTCCACCGACTTTAGTGTCATCTGCAAATTTACTAATCCATCCTTCAATACCCTCATCCAGATCATTTATAAAAATTACAAACACCAGGGGCCCCAAAACAGACCCCTGAGGTACACCACTTGTCACCGAACTCCACGCTGAATATCTCCCATCAACCACCACCCTCTGTCTTCTATCTGCTAGCCAATTCCTAACCCAATTAGCTAAATCACCCTCTATCCCATACATCTGCATTTTCTGCAGAAGTCTTCCATGGGCCACCTTATCAAACGCCTTACTAAAGTCCATATATCCCACATCAACCGCCTTACCCCCATCCACCTCTTTAGTCACTTTTTCAAAAAACTCAATGAGGTTAGTAAGGCATGACCTACCCTTCACAAAACCATGCTGACTATCCCCAATCAATTCATTTCTCTCTAAATAACTATAAATCCTATCCTAATAATTCTCTCCAATACTTTGCCCACAACAGAAGTAAGACTCACTGGCCTATAATTCCCTGGAAGGTCTCTCTTCCCCTTCTTAAACAATGGGACCACATTCGCTATCCTCCAGTCCTCCGGAACCACACCCGTAACCAACGAAGACCTGAAGATCAGAGCCAGAGGCTCTGCAATCTCCTCTCTCGCCTCCCAGAGAATCCTAGGGTAAATCCCGTCCGGCCCAGGGGACTTATCTAACTTCAAACCCTCAAGAATATCTAGCACATCCTCCTTATCTACTTCAATACTTTCCAGTTTGCAACCCTGGAAACAGATGCTTCATAGCAGTGTTGTAGCGCCCCGTGGTGAATGAGAAGTTCTGAGTTTGTGTCCAATATCAGGTCATGGTCCCATGCAGAGAGTGTACAACATGGTTTGATAAGGTGATAATTAGCTCGCTTTGGTCTATTCGTCAATTACAAATCTATAAAGAAAAGACAATATGCCTATAACAACGTTAAATAAGCAATGGCGATCTGACAGGGCTGACGAAGGGAGGACATGTACTCCAAAAATTGAACTTAAATAGGAAACAGGTGCACTTTCCGTTGTCGACTAAATGTAGACATGCAGACAAAATGGCAATCAAAGATGGCAAAAGTTGACTTATGCTGAGGAGAAATGATAGACCGTTGTAAACACACGGAGCGTTGGTAAGAATACATCGAGTCGATTTTCTGCATCTCACGTGACACTGTCAGAATAAGTGGAAAGTTATTTATGCCTGAGGTTTTTCTTCACTCAACATGAAATACCTTGTTTTCTGTCATAACGTGAAATGGCGGCTCAGTCTTTGATTATATTCTCGACGAAATTCAATATATTCCAAGACTGAAAACAGGACATTGAACCAGGATTTTTTTTTATTTGATTTATTGTTGCCGCACGTATCGGTATACAATGAAAATCACTGTTTCTTGCGTACTGTACAGAGAAAATATACACTTCATAGGGAAGGAAACGAGACAGTGCAGATAGCAGCGTTACAATCATAGTTAGGATGGAGACAGCAATCAACTTCATGCAACATAAGTCCATTGAAAAGTCTGAAGTCTGATAGAACAATATGTAGGTAGTCTAATTAGAGAAGGGGACACACAGGACCTGGATTTGGAGAATAAGCCCGGTCAGATGGTCGTTGTTTTAGCAGAGGAGACAGTAACCAAAATTTAGTAAGCTTTATGATATTGATGGATAAAGATAAGTGTAGATCTTAAGTTAAGGTGCTAAATTAGGGGAAGGCTAATTAGAACAATATTCGTCAGGAAATAAAGAATGTAGATTGGGAATTGATGCTTGAGGACAAATCAACATTTGGCATGTGGAACTCTTTCAAATAGAAATTGATAGGAATTCAGGATCGGCACATTGCTGTCGGGATGAAGGATAAGTATGACAAGTTTTGGAAAAAATGGATAATGAGAGATATTGTGAGCATAGTCAAGTGAAAAAGAAAGTATTTGTCAAAGATAGGAGGCTGGGAACATTTGGAGCAAGTACGGAATACAGGAACACAAAAAGCAATTTAAGCAAAAAGTATTGGTCATGATAAAAAAGCGTTGGCCAGAAGGGTTAAAGAAAATCCCAAGGCTTTTTATTCACATATAAAGAGAAAAAGGGTTGCTAGGAAAGAGATCGCCCACGCAAGGACAAGCAAGGGAATCTGTGCGTGGAGCCAGAGGAAATGGACGATTTCCTTTTAGCCAAAGAGAAAGATTTGATGGATGGTTAGTCTGAGAAAGAGTATGTAGATTACTTGAGTCACGTTGTGATCAAAAAGGAGGTATTGGGATGTTTGAGAAGCATTAAAGTTGAGAAGTCCCCAGGCCTGATAGGATATACCACTGAATACTGACAAAGGCGAGGGAGGAAATTGGGCCTTGAGAAAAAAATCGTTGTATCCTCAATGGCTATAGGAGAGGTCACAGAAGATTGGAGAGTAGCCAATGTTGTTCCTTTGTTTAAGAAGAGTAGCAAGAGTAATCCAGGTAATTACAGGCCAGTAAGTCTTACATCAGTGGTAGTGGAATTATCGGAGAAGATTCTCTGAGACAATTCCTATTTGGAATTAGAACATAGAACATAGAACAATACAGCACAAACAGGCCCTTCGGCCCACGAGTTGTGCCAACCACATTTACCAATCCACAGACCCATCTATAACCCCCTATCCTATTCTTTTCCATATACTCATCCAGAAGTCTCTTAAAAGACCCAGTGAGTTTGCCTCAACAACCTCTGACGGCAGTCGGTTCCATTCACTCACCACCCTCTGAGTGAAAAACCTACCCCTGACATCTCCTTTGTATTTGTTTCCCTGCACCTTAAATCTGTGTCCTCTCGTAGTGACCATTTCAGCTCGGGGAAATAGTCTCTGAGAGTCCACCCTATCTATCCCTCTCAACATTTTATAAACGTCTATCAGGTCGTCTCTCAACCTACGTCTCTCCAGTGAGAAGAGTCCCAGCTCCCTCAATCTATCATCATAAGGCCTGCCTCCCAATCCAGGCACCATCCTTGTAAATCTCCTCTGAACTCTCTCAATAGCCTCGACATCCTTCCTATAATGAGGCGACCAGAACTGCGCACAAAACTCCAACTGGGGTCTGACAAGAGTCTTGTAGAGCTGCATCATTACCTCCTGACTCTTAAATTCTATTCCTCGATTAATGAGGGCCAGTACACGGTACGCCTGCTTGACCACTTCCTCCACCTGTGAGGCCGATTTAAGAATCCTATGGACCCGGATCCCAAGATCCTTCTGCTCTACAACACAGCTAAGACTCCTACCCCTTATATTGTACTCCTTCATCCCATTATTCCTGCCAAAATGGACCACTACACATTTATCTGCGTTGAAGTCCATCTGCCACTTCTCCGCCCAGTCTTGAATCCTGTCTATGTCCCGCTGCAACTTTTGGCATCCCTCCAGACCATCCACAACACCACCGATCTTTGTATCATCGGCGAACCTGCTAACCCATCCCTCCACTTCCTCAGCCAGGTCATTTATGAAAAAGACAAACAGCAGGGGTCCCAGAACAGATCCCTGGGGCACTCCACTGGTTACCGACCTCCATGCAGAACAAGACCCATCCACAACCACTCTCTGCCTTCTGCCCGCAACTTCTGAACTTGATAGCCAAGTTCTGCACACATGAGGATGGTCTTAATAGGGATCTTGGCTTCATGACACACTATCTGTGACCCCCGTAACTTGCCTGGGTTAGCAAAAAACCTCACTTACTGTGCTGTCTGGAGAACATACACAATTCTCTAACCAATGCTCAGGATTCCATTCACACACATTGTTAGCCACTTTAACACTTGAATAGCAGGTGAGATGTAAGGATTCGCATTCTAATCAGCAATCTGTGACTGTCTGTGCTGATGTGTGCTATTGCAGACCAGAACACTGCATTTGCCTGACAAAGACACAGAGTGTTGAAAGCTCGCAATTTTGCTGTCAAATAAATCGGTTGGACTTAAAATTGGTGTTGCTAAATTCTTACTGAGTTCTTACTGCCCCAGTCCAACGCCGGCATCTTTACATCATTCTGCCGGCAAGCCTGTTCTGGATCCACGAGGCCAAAGCCCGTGGATCCCATGCCCTCTCACCTTCTCCAGAAGCCTTACATGTGGGACCTTATCAAACGCCTTAGTAAAGTCCATGTACACTACGTCCACCGCCCTTCCTTTGTCAATGTGTTCAGTCACATTTTCGAAGAACTCAACTAGGCTCATAAGGCATGACCTGCCCTTGACAAAACCATGCTGACTATTTCTAATCAGTCCAAACTTCTCCAAATGTTCATATATCTTATCCCTCGAAGCCTCTGCATCAGCTTACCAACCACTGAAGTCAAACTCACCAGTCGGTAATTTCCTGGACTATCCCTGTTCCCTTTCTTAAAGATAGGAACCACATCCACAATCCTTTAATCCTCCGGAACCTCTCCCGTTTCCATGGACGTCGCAAAGATCATCGCCCGGGGCTCTGCAACCACTTCCCTCACGTCCCACAATAACCTGGGGTACATCCCATCCGGTCCCAGCGACTTGTCTATCTTGATAGAATTTAACAGGCCTAACACATCCTCTTTCCTAACATCCACATACTCAATCTTTTCCATATGCTGCAAATCTGCAGTGCAATCTCCCAGTTCACTTTCCACCGTGAATACTGAGGCAAAGTATTCGTTAAGCACCTCTGCCATTTCTTCCGGATTCACACAGACTTTTCCCCCTTCACCTTTTATAGGCCCTTTCCCTTCTCTTCTCATCCTTTTACTTTTCACATATTTGTAGAAGGCCTTGGGATTCTCCTTAATCTTACCTGCCAAGGCCTTGTCATGACCCCTTCTGGCTCTCCTAATTTCCTTTTTAAGTTCCCTTCTGCACACCTTATACTCCTCCAGATCCCTAACATCCCCTAGCTCTCTGAACCTTTTATATACCTTTTTTTCCTTCCTAACTAGGTTCACCACTACCTTCATGCACCACTGTTCCCGCGTCCTACCAGAACTTCCTTGACTACTTGGAACGTTGTCTTGCAGTGCCCCAGACAAACATTCCTTGAAAAACCACCACTTTCCTTCTGTGCTCTTCCCCAAGAACACTTCCTTCCAGTTTATGCGTCCAATTACCTGCCTAATGTTTTCATATTTCCCCTTACTCCAGACATGCACCTTCCTAGACTGCCTGACCCTATCTCTTTCCATCGCTATCGTGAAAGAGATAGAATTATGATCTCCATTCCCAAGATGCTCACCTACCGTGAGATCCGACACCTGCCCTGGCTCATTAGCAAGCACAGGTCAAGTACAGCCTGTCCTCTCGTAGGCTTTTCCACGTACTGTGTCAGGAAACCTTCCTGAACACACCTAACAAACTCCACACCATCCAAACCCCTTACCCTTGGGATATTCCAGTTGATGTTTGGGAAATTGAAATCTCCCATCACGACAATCCTGTTATTTCTACATCTGTCTAGGATCTGTTTCCCTATCTGCACCTCAAGTTCCCTGTCGCTGTTGGGCGGCCTATAGAATACACCCAGCAAAGTTATCGAGCCTTTGCTGTTCCTAACTTCCACCCACAGAGACTCCGTAGACAATCCCTCCCCATCTTCCACCTTCTCTACAGCCATGACACTGTCCCTGATCAACAGTGCCACACCACCTCCTTTTTTGCCCCCAACCCTGTCCCTCCTGAAGCACCTGAATCCCTGCACCTGAAGTACCCAGTCCTGTCCCTGAGACAACCAAGTCTCTGTAATGGCCACCACATCACACTCCCAAGCAGCAATCCACGCCCTAAGCTCATCTACCTTATCTACTACACTCCTGGCATTAAAATAGACACACCTCAGCCCCTCAGTCAGGATATTTCCCTTTTCCACCACTGCCTAACCCCCCTCTCAGAGTGCCTACAGTCCTTCCCTACCTGGGAACTAGCCCCCTTATTCACCGTCCCATCGGTATTCCCACCCCCCAGCTTTTCTAGTTTAAAACTCCCCAGTAGCCCTATCGTGGCCCTATAAGTGGACATATGAGTGAAAGACAACTTAGTTTTGTGAAGTGGAGGTCGTATCTCGGGAATTTGATCTTTTTTTTCGAGAAAGCGACAAAGTGATTGATGAAGGCAGGACAGTGGATGTTATCTAAATGGACTTCAGTAAGGCCTTTGACAACGTCCTTCATGGCAGACTGGCACCGAAGGTGTTATTGCAAGGGATCAGAAGTTTGCTTACAAGGTGGATAAATAAGACAAAATGACTAGTGCAGTCAAAGAAGACAGAGGGTAGCAGTGAAAGGGTACATTTCTGAGTGGAGGGCTGTGATAAGTGGTATTCCTCAGGGACCAGTGCTGGGACCTTTTCTGTTTGTAATATATGTAAATAATTTGGAGGAAAATGTAACTGGGAAGATTAGTAAATTTGTGGATATATGTATAGGAATCAAGACCATCAAAGGATACAGCAGGATAAGATCGGTTGGAGCCTTGGGTGGAGAAAAATAGATGGAGTTAATTCTGACTAATATGAAGTAATGCATTATATAGTAAATGGCAGAACCCTTAAGAGTTTTGACAGCAAAGGTATCTGAGTGTACGGCTACACAGGTCATTGAAAGTAGCAACGTAGGTGGCAAAGGTAGTCAAGAATGCATATGGCATGCTTGCCTTCAACACCCGGGGGCATGGATTTGAAAATAAATGACAAGTCATGCTCCAGTTTTATAGTACTTTATAGAATTATAGAGGTCTATAAAATAATGGAGCACATAGATCAGCTTGATAATCAACATCTTTTTTCCAAACGTTAAGGGAGTCTAAAATTAAAGGGCATAAGTGACAGGGGAGAGATAGAAAAATGTCCAGAGAGGCAATTGTGTCACAAAGATTGGCAGAATGGGGCGAGTGTCTGGAACAAGCTGCCAGAGATTGTAATAGAGGCAGGTTTTTTTTTTCTTCTTCTTTTAAAAAGCATTTAAACAGTTACATGAATGAATTGGATATTAAGGAACATGGGCTGAATGCAGGCAATTTGAATTTGCTGACGGTTTTTTTTAAAAAACGACATGGACAAGTTGGACCGAAAGGCATGTTTCATATTGTTTCTCTAACTCTATTCTGGCCGCATTTGGAATATAATGTTCAATTCTGGTCATCACACTGCAAGGAATTTGTGGAAGTTATGGAGGGGGTACAGAAAATATTTACGAGGATATTACCTGGTCTAGAGAGCGTTAACTATGAAGAGAGGTTGGAAAAACTTGATTTGTTCTCACTGAAATGACGGAGGATGAGGGGAACTCTAATAGAAGTCTTCAAGATTATGAGATGAATGGACAGAGCGAAGTCAGAAGCTTTTTTTCCCAGGGTGGAAGAGTCAATGAATAGCGGCATAAGTTTGAGGTGGGAGGGGCAAGGTTCAAAGGGAATGTATGAGGCAGATTTTTTTTTACACACAGAAGGTGCTGGGTGCTTGGAATTCGCTGCTGGGGAGACAGTGAAAGTGGAAACGTTAGTGACTTTTAAAGGGCGTCTTGACAAATACATGAGTAGGATGGGGGTAAAGAGATACAGTGCCCAGAAGAATAGGGGGTTTAGGTAAATCGGGCAGCATGGCTGGTGCATGCCTGGAGGGTAGAAGGGTCTGTTCCTGAGCTGTAATTTTCTTTGTTCTCTTTTGTTGCTCAAGTATAGACAGATATTTCCAAACTATGTTTATTTTACCCCTAAAGCTATACACAAAGAACAACATCAGAATTACTCCACGAGTCACAACAGTTATGGTGGTGTTCGTGTGTTTTCAATCATATTTCTTTCTGTTGATTCTATCCACACAATGTTAATTTTCCCAGCTTTCCAAAATTCTGATTAATTCATCACATATCCGATCTACCTTCTGCACCTTAACAGAAAACAAATTCGACCTGAAGGAGAAAGGTACCAATTGTTCAGATGAAGTTACGTTATTGATACAATAGATAATCATAAGTTCTGTCTCTTGATTTGTTAAAACAAGCACATACAGCCTGTTGTGGAAAAGGACCACTCAAAGCCAGACATGAAGATTCAACATTCAGTTTATTCAACAAAGCTTTGGGAAAAGCACTTCGCACTCCACTGTGCTTGCATTCACGTTCTCGAATTGCAGTTATAGCTAGCCGTTTTTTAAAGAGCTGACAAGTTATTACCTGATTGATCTTGGTTAGTTACACACATTAGCCAATTACCCCCCACCCCCAGCAACAATTGACTTCCAATCACATTCTATTAAAAACGATCGTTAGTACAACTTATTGCTTTGGTTCTGCTTTTTTCTTAAGCTAAACTGGCCATCTGGACGACAAAGTCGGCCTTTTTTGTCTGTTCTGTAGTTTTATTTTAATACATTGACATGACATTCTTTGTTTACGAAAAGATAATTGCTCTATGCAGTTAGTTCTGCACGTACTAGCTCTCAAAGGTCACAATTCAATTTTTTCCTCCAACAGTCCCCCTTTCTCTGGTCATGATTAGGCAATAATAATCAGACTAACCAAAAATAGCAAATTTCTTGTATCGCTGATCCGACAATTAATACGCAGTGTTTTGAGTATTTGTATCCTGTGATGTTTTGTGCATATGTCTGACCCATAACTCAAAGGTTATACATTTACAGGTAATCTTCTATTTTGCCATTCTCTTCATCATTGCCGTCTTTGGGTGTTCCCATTAGGTGTTCTTCTTCGATGGCCACACTGGCTCTTGGCACAATCCGAACCATCATGACTCCAATAGTCTTGGACATGCTTTGTCTCCCACATTTAGTCCTGTTCTGATTCAGTATTAATTCTATAGTTTTCCTGTGTAGATGAGGGGACAGGGAACACGGGGATCCCTTCTTTGGTATGGATAGAAATATGTGAACGTACCCAACACTAAATTTGGCTGCATTGCATACAGATAAGACATGTGCAGAAAATTATTAGAGTGCAAATGTTCATTAGTAAATAAATTTCCCAGACTGATTTTCTTTGGTTTGGTCGCCCACGTGCCATAGGGGTATCCAAAAGGCTGAGGATGATGAAAATAAACTTCATGGTTTATCAGTAGTTACTAGTGTCCACAATGTACAGTCACTCAGATGCATCAACACGACAACTATACACTCTCTCATTAATGTTTGCAACAGATAAGTGTCAAGGTCGATTTAATAAACAAAATTATCTTATTACTCTACGTTAACAACTTTCCAAAGGTTATATCGCCAACCCAATGCTTCAACTAAACTTGCTTGTAATTGTCTCGTGTTTCAGGAAAAAACATTCTGATTGTTTTATCAATTGTGAATCAAATGGTACTCATTAATTTCTTTGTACAATTTCAGCTGGGTCCAAAGTTTCCATACATTATTCCCTCTATTTCAAGAGAGGCACAGATGCCGCCACTGATTATCACCTTACATGGGCCATTCCATTTTGATGCAAACCCTGGTTTTCAGATAATGTTTTTACCATCTCGCGACATCCTGCCACAGGGCCGTCAGTGAGCATTTTACGCTCTCTCTGTGTGTCTCTTTCTTTCTGAGCACTTCTCACTAATTTACGCATCATTTTTAGTTGGGTGCTTAATTCCAAAAGGTACTGTTTAATTTTGTTTTTTAGTGGGCTTACATTGGCAATCACTTGTTATGGCAATTACATCGACCTTCCTGTCACTATTCCATAAGGAGTTAACCGGTTGTCAAGCTTGTTATGGCCCTTAACTTCATTAATATGTGAAGTAATACTTCTGCCCACGTTTTCTCCTGAAGTTTGCATGGCTTTGGCTAGGGCAATCTTCAGGTTTTGTATATATGTTCTAGCATTCCAGAATTATGTGCGTGGTAAGGGATGTGGAATTTCTGTTTTATTCCCATTACTTGGCACAAGGTTTTTGCCATCTTTCCGTGAAGTGTATCTGTTGATCCGAATCAATTTGTTTGTATATTCCCCATTTAGGGATTGCCTTTTCTACCAATATTCTAGCCACCGTGGCAGCAGTACAATTTCTGATAGGGAACGCTTCTATCCATTTAGCTAACGGTTTATAATAGCCAAACAATAGGCTTTACTGTGGGCTGTGGTAGTGGTCCTATGAAATCTATTTACAGATATTCCCAGGGACGTTTTGGTCGGGGGCTTGGTTTCACATCCTATTTTTTATTGGGCGACAGGGTTGCAATGCACGCATATCACGCATCGGTGACAATATCGGCTACATCCATCACCATTCCTTTCCAACACGATTTTTTTCCTGCACTAGTTGCCACAGCCTTTCTTCCCGAATGTGAAATCCTACGGTGTATTTCCAGCAGGATGCTTTGTATGCATTCTGGTGCCATTACTTTAACATTGCATCTCCAAACATTGTCAGTCCCTCTGCTTTTCCCTGGTGCTTTCCACTTATCATTTATTCTTCTGAGGTATCTTTGTGTAGTCCGGAGTATCTGTCTTGTCTTCTATCTGACCTGGTATTGCTACTGGCAGCTCACCACCTGCCTCCTGTTCTAATGCTAGTTGTGCTGCTCTGTCTGTGGCTTAATTCCCTTTGTATTTTAACCATTCGAGGTTAACCCTTTCTGGTTTCTTCTGAGTTGTTTTGATTGTCATTACTGCTGCTTCTCGGGGTTTATTGCTGGCTTTAGTAATGCCTCAATCCTTTGTTGGTGTTTAATAGGAGTCCCTTCTATAGTTACAAACCCCCTATGCCATCATTTAAAATGTACTACACGGAATGCATTCCGATTTACTGCCTTTCCTTCAGAAAATTCCAGTGCCTTTGTAAGTGCCAATTAGTTCCGCCACCTACGTGGATAAACTTCCATCAAAGCGTTCTGACTTTAATGCCTTCAATCTGTCATTTACTACTGCCCACCCCATCCATGGTTATCCTTCCACGTATTTACATGAGCCAAACAAAGGGGGTTTCTTCAGCTGTTGCTAAACAGCTTATCTTACCTTCTGTATCCACATCTACATCTCCACAGTTAGGTGGTTCTCCTGTATCCAAAATTCCTTCTGCCATGTTATCTCCTGTATCTTTTGCTTTATGGTTGATTTGCTGGGAAGTAGCAGGACAGCTTCCCATTCAGCCCTTCTCATGTTCAAGACGGACCTTAACTTTCCTGTATTTAGCATTTCCATCAAGTTGTTTTTGTTTTTTAAGCGATTATGTTTTCAATCATTACTATCAGTTTGCTAACCTTTACTGCCCAGTCAGCATGATCTAAGACAGCTATGCACCTTGACAGCCTGATTACTGCCGTCCCCTCTGCTGTTGAATTATAACGTATGGGTGTCCATTAATTGCCATGATCTTGCATTACTACTACATCGTTACAGTGTATGTAGAAATCTTTATTGGAATCTGAGAGTCCCAGTGCAGGGGCTGATATCAGTTTTGCATTTAATTGATTATAGTCCTTTTCTTGCTCAGGTTACCCCCCCCCCCCCCCCCCCCCCCCCCCCCCCCCTCAAATGGAGCTTAAAGTTGGCTTTCTCCCTTTAACTACCGTCTGTATAGACTCTGCCAATTTTGTGAATTCTGGGATAAAACTTTAGCTATAATTAAACAGTCCCAACATTTTCCTGACTCATCTTATGGTGACTGGCCGTCGCATTTGCTGTACCAATTTATTGCAGTCTGTTGGCATTTCTTTAAGCCCTTGCGACATTATGTGTCGTAAATACAGATTCTCGTACATGTATTATTTCTACTAACATGGTTTTGCTGGGATGGGCGGGAATTGTGTTCCTCTTATCTCTGTTGGATAAATCATCCTATTTGTAGTGGGCAAGAAAAAGTCAGTAGCAGATATGGATGTTGTTGTGTCCACTAGCGTCTCTCATTGCCTGCCCCACTGCCCCCCACCCATAACCCCACCCCATCCAAACCCACCTCCACCAATACAGGCACATAGATTCTTCCCTCCTTCTCACTCGTATCAATGCGGCTGCAAGTCGTCAGTTTTCCTCATTTTCTTCGAATTCTGCTGTGAACATGGATCGGGGCTAAAGTGACCCATGTTTGTCCCAACATCCGTGTGTTCATTTCTACACAATGTCCCCCACGATTTCCAAATTTATTTCTTGTTATATATATATATATATATATATATATATATATAACCCTTACCCTAAATTCTACTTTTTTAATGTTAACCTTGCCTTTGTTCCACTTTTTAGTGCAAGTGGCTATTTGTCCGATTACTCCAGCTAATTGATGTACTAATAATAACCTATGTCTTTTTGTTTTACCTTTCTTTTCCCCATTTACCCACTTTCTCTGTTGTCCTGAGGTCTGAGAAATATCCCAGATATTCTTTTGCATCTTCTTCTTCAACGAATGCCTGTTTGTCATATATGTGTCAAGAAGGGAACCTGCAGGTCCCCACTTACTTTCCTTACCTGTCATTTGCAGGCTTCTGCGCCTCTTCATTGGGGTTACTGTTTATACTCACGTCCACAATTACCTTCTCAGCATCATGTTTCCACAACCGGAGTTATACTCATGACAATGATTACCTTTTCAGCAACGTGTTTTCTCCACTGGAGACCAGCTCTCAGTCAGGATGATCAGTTGCATACTACACTGCTTTACAACTTAATTGACAGGTTACCAAAATCACACAACTTAATGCAAACGGTTAGTAAACTCTGCATTTGTTTACAACTACAGAGTTCAATGCCAGATGACCTTTATTGCTTGTGTTTCACGACCCTAAGTGCTTTGGTGCCTCTACACCTACTGACCTTCGTGTGGGGGATTTCCCCTCTTAACAAAAGTCTAAGGTTACACGTTTGAGACAGGGACTTCCATTTCCTTAGTGGATCAACACAAGCAATCAATGTCTGTTTCTATCTGATAATCCTATAAATTCTCCTAATTTTCATCCGTTTTTAACTGCAATGTTGGCTCAGTCTGACTCCCACAGTTCATTAATCTCTACTCTAGTTTGCCGATTGAGACCAACTGATCAACTCACCAGCAATGAGATCCTGCCGACTACTCCTGTTTGTTGTGGGAAATCAACACGTGAAGTCAGACTCAAAGATTCAGCAGTTTACAAATGAAGCTTTGGGAGAAGCGCTTGACACACCACAGTTCTTGCAGTCACCTTCTCGATTTGGAGTTGCAACTATCTTTTCTTTTATACACGTTCAAAGAGTCGACAAGTACAGGCGTTAGCAGTTATTACTTCATTAGCCTTGGTTAGTTACACATATTAGCCAATTATGCACCCCCAGCAACAATTGACCTCCAATCATAGTCCTTCGAAAACATCCATTAACAAAACTTATTTGTTTTGTTCTGCTTTTTCATATGTTAAGCTGACCATCTGGACCTCAAAATCTGTTATTTTTTTCTGTCTGTTCATATAGAATGTTCTTTGTTAATCACAAGATAAGTGCTGTGCGCAGTTAGTTCTGCACTATTAACTCTCAATGGTCACAGTTCCAATTTTACTTTAACACAGCCCAGTAAAAACAAACACAGTGAAATCATTACTTGGGAACACACCAAATCATTTGTTTGTTGAGCTTTTTTTGGCAAATTCGCAGGAAAGTTGTTCACTGATGCAAAAGGATTGCAACAGTGCAGGTTGAAATTCCATATTGGTTGAATTGTTTCATGAACAGCCTGTCTTCTTAATCTAGCCTCTCACCTGAGGAGTGATTATCCTCACAGGAAATCACCAGAAGCCAGTTTTCCCTTTGGAATAACGTCTCTCATCATTTGGGAATAGAAAAACAGTATTCATATGATTTGTTGCCTGTAGAGGCACAAACACATGTTTGAATTCATGTATGGTACCAAACAAGAAGAGGGGTGCAAATATGATTTTTTTCATATATTCGTAGATGAATCCAATAGGAAACTAGACATTACTTTTGCATTAGAATGCAAAGAGTTGATAATTCAAGATTTTTGAGTAGAATAGTGAAAATCAAAGGAAGATGTCAATACTAAAATGAGATATTATTCTAAGTGAATAATGTATTCAGTACTGGAGAAAGAATATAGTCATGATGGGTAGCAGTTAAAAAGTGCTATAGAAACATAAGTGTCTCAAGACTCACCTGTTCATTTTCCAGAATTGAAATCATGCCAAGAAGCTTTAAAAGATTCAGGTGGAGAAATATTTCTTTTTTTTTCCTATTTAAGGATAAATGTTAATATCCTTATCTCTTACTAGGACTCAAAGTCAATAGCTGGTTGTCACCTTCTCTATATATTTGTGCTAAGTCAATTCTGCAGTAGTGGAAAATTAAAACGCATATCAATGAATCATCAGATGAAATCAGACGACTTTCATTTAACTCTCTCTGTGCCTGCTCCCTGAACAAGTCTTGCAATTATGTTTCCATCCTTTGGCCTTCCTTTGTGATGTTATCCTGCTTTCACAGCTGGAATTAATGATAAATGCCCTCCTTTCCTCACTTTATTTAATCCGTCGCCTTAATTGTATGCCCCTGTTCAGTGACCCTCTTGGAAGAGTTTGATGCCTATTACTACTTACATGTTCAAGGCTCATCACAATTTGATTTTTTTTCATTATTTCACCGTTCCCGTTTCCTGACGACGGAAAGCAATACCTGTCCACTTTGTCCCAATTCAACATTTACGCCCCTAGTCGTTGACAGTTTTGTTTCAATCATACCCCACAGCTTATTTTTTCCGACTCACTGGCATATAAGCACGGGCATGACACGATGAAAGATGCTCTGACGAAGAGAAACGCAACCGGAAAATTGAGATCATTTTTCTCTCCACAGATACTGTTAGACCTTGTGTAAAGTTTCCTGTTGTGTCATGGTTTTGCATGAATGACAACCAAAGTTTGCACTGAATGTTGTAATCCACGAAAATGAACAGACTAGAAATTAACTGTGTACAGCAAAACAATCTTAAGATGTCAAATCCTATAGGTCAGAAGATGTATTCTATTAATTTCGAGTCGAATTTTGCAGAGTGAAGCAATTATCTACTTTATTTTCTCCGCCAGATTATTGAGATATTAGTAGAAAGTTACCTTCGGCTTACTCAAGACTTGGCTCATACGACTACAGGATTACTAATAGCACGCCACAGCGCTTGCAGAAATCTGTTGCATGATGTTTTGCAATGCTGTTACCTTCCTAAAGTCAATAATACAAAGACGCATACGCTTCTATATGAGCCTAGATCTTAAGGAACTCATGTTAACAATGCTAAAAATATATCGCTACAGCAAGTTCTATACCGGCCGACTTAGCAAATCATTTAGTCATTTAAACTTAACAATTGAAAAGAGGCAATTAGTCTGCCTAGAGAAACAGTTGTTTGCTTTCCTGTAAGTATACCTGGTTTGCTACTGTTACAACATGTGAAGATTCAAGAACTGGGGCCTTGTTTAGTTGTAACTTTGAGTATTATAGTACTGCTTCTGTTGTCTTTCATTCGACAAATTCCTACTATTCTATGAATCATAATCTCGGTGGGGAAGGTACAAATCAGAATTTATTTCCCTGTCTATAGCCTCCAAACCAAAGCCAGCTAGTTGGGTCACACAGCTCCCAGTTCCGATGGAATTTCTGTACCGCACAAAGAACACCCACACCAAAATTTTTCGGCGTATGGTTGAAACATTGAAGCATTCGCAAATGTTCAGAGCGTGGAGTAGGAAAGTAGTAATTTCAATTATGTTGTAGAAACATTGATTTGGAATAGTTCAAGGAACAATAAATAAAAAAGTTCATTGAAAATTTATGTGAAGAGATTGGACAACATAACGGACAGACGTCTGTAGTCGAACTGAATGATTTCGTCCACACATAAGAATGGACATTCACCTGTCTAATACCGGCCATGCAATGTACCATGACAATTCAAAATCGCAAGCTAATAAGCGGAAATGAAACGCAATTGTAACTAAACACTTTCAACTTTAAAATAAAGTTCATTTGTTTCCCACGAGTCGGCTTACATCAGAACTGCAATGAACAAGTTACTGCAGAAATTCCCTAGGAGCCATACTCTGCCACCTGTGCCGATAAACTGAGGGAGACTTTAGCATGGCCAATGAAGCTGACCAGCACTTATTTGGAGTCTGATGGGAAATTGGAACACAGAAAGGAAACACGAGCCGACAGCGTGATATGCGCAAATTCTAGGCAGACAGCTACTCAAGGTAAAAATCAAACTCAGATCCCTCGCGCAGCGAAGCAGCAGTACGAATCACTGCGCCGCCTGAATGCTTTTTGACAATGTTGTTTACGTTTTAATCAATTTCAGAATTAAATTAATATTAACTTAATAATAATTGGATTATCCTTTTGTATTTGTCATGAACAGACGAAAATATTGCCGAAAACAAAAAAGGTAATTCGTTTAACAATCTGTTGCCTATATACCAAAATTGGTAAAACACCGATATGCCTGTTCATGGATGAGAAGCAGACAGAGTAAGAAATGTCACAACACCAGATTGAAATCCAACAGGTGTATTTGGTAACAAATACCACCAGCTTTTGGATCGCTGCTCCTTCATCAGGTGAATGGGAACTCCCCACTCATCTGACGAATGAGCAGTGCTCAGAGAACTAGTGGCGTTTGTTATCAAACAAACCTTTTGGGCTTTAACCCAGAGTTGTGAGATTTCTTACTCTGTTTACCCTTGTCCAACGCCGGCAAGTCCTCATTATGAGAAACAGATAAACGGATCGACAGAACAGCAGACCCATATGTCGACAAATAGATGGCCAAACAATACGCAGAGAGGCAGACAGTTGGAGAGGCAATAATAGAGTAATAATAATACAGATAGTTAAGACGATAGAGATACAGATAGACACACCAGCAGAATGATAGATAGGGAAACAGACAGCCAGATGCCAGATAGACAGTTAGAAAGATAGAAAGATAAATAGATAGATAGATAGATAGATAGACAGACAGACAAACAGATGGATGGTTTGATAGATGGATAGACGGGTGGTCAGGTGGACAGATAGATGAATGAATGGATTATTGGAAGAACTCTCTCTCTCTCTCTCTCTCTCTCACACACACACACACACACACACACATACAGTCACGTCACAGTTTGGCGAACGAATCGACTGAGACAACGAAGAAATGGGGAACAGAATACAAAAAGGAGGGAGCAGGAGGAAAGGTGAAACGAAAAATTGAAAAGAAAGAAAGGACGGAAAGAAGAAAAGAAAAAGAAAGAAAAGAAAGAAAGAAAGAATGCAGAAAGGCTATCATTTTTGCTTGCATTTGATCTTTGATCCCCGGTTAATTTGAGCATGGGGCTGATTTTATGAACCGTGTTGGTGATGTCTTTCTCACATCTGAAATAATATCTACACAAGTTATAGTAAAATAAGAGACCCACCGTTTTTTTGCTCAGGTGTAATGTGAAGGGGAAAAAAAGCAATGCAATGCAACCGTGTTTAAAATGTATAAATACTCATTTGTATTACGAATATCCACTATAGAGAATAGTCGTTGTCCTTAATTGGTCTGATCTACGTATGACAGCAGAAACATATAGAAGTTCTTGATTCTTAAGTTCTTTCTGAAATTGCCTGGCAAAAGGCTCGGGTCAAGGCCAGTTAGAAATGAACAAAACGTGATGGCTCTTACAGCGATATACTGCAAATAATGTCATTGAACAGTAGGTTAAGTACATCCGAGCAAGTCGGAAAGGTAAAGCCACATGGCTGTTATTTTTTTTACATGCATGACAAACTTTATTGGGTATATTTCTGTAAAAGCTGCAATTTGTATGATGTATTTCAGGGAAAATCAGCTATGTATTCGACAATGAGTTCGAAAAATAGAGAAAATGGACAAGAATAATATTTTTTCATAAAAGCGACTATAAATATATGTTACAGCCATTGCAAACAATATTATTGTAAAAGAACTGGAGGTGAACGCATCACTCATAATGTGCAGCAGAATATTGCTAAATACCACAATGTTCTGAGTAAAATTTATCTGTTTTGTTGACAGTGAAGGAAGATAGACAGGCACGTTTCCCATTGTCCAACGCTGGGACTATTTTTTTTGCAAAAGTTAATTCTGTAATTTTGGATGTTGAAGTGTAGAATGCATTTGTACAGTGATATGACTCTTTAACAGACAGTAGGACATAAGCATAATAAAAAACAACCACTACCGATTGCTGATAAAACAGCAGAATGGGTAGCCATATGATGCATAGAACTACTTATATGGAATTGGGAGTTGAAAATTGTTAGCAAAATAGTCAAGGAAAGGAAACAGATTAAATGCAGTTCAAAATTGAAACCAGAGACAAAAGGATCACAGAGTAATGCAGATATGGAAAATCAATAATCCTGTGCATCAATGATGGATGTATTAAGTCTCATTGACATATTGCCTTCGCTTCTCGTTGGCACCTGTGAGTACAGAGCGTTGTACTCTTCAGAGACTGCAAACATTCTTCAAAATAACCAGGGTCATGTAGCATTCTATCTTGGAATATTTTATTTCCTTTGCAGCTAAGGAGAATTGGGGAAATAGTAACGATAAGTGCAACATTTTGATGGTTTTCAGAACACGACAAGGTATTCATTTTATCTGATTGTACACGAATAAAGAAACAACAATTATGGGTATTAACATGGAAAGTTGTGAGGAATCCGAGGAAGACTTTTTTTTAACTTAGCAATTGTTATTGGTAAATATTGATGTAATAAAATAATTCAAAGTAAAATTGGACTGAAATTGATGGAAATGCTTTTTTCTGCATTACGAAGATAGGGCGTTGAAAGACAGAACGTGAATTTGTCTGAAGGCTGGAGACAAGGGATAGTTTTCTCATGCATAATAATAACGCTATGGCTCAGCAATTTCTCCATCGTTTAGATCAAACCATTAGAACGAAATTCGCATACATCTCATGGAATTGGACCACTTCATTTTGGCGTCTCAACATAACTGGAGGTTTAGATACTGGGCATATTAATTTTAATGTTCCAAAATTACCTTGATTCTCAATATTTCCGATACGTACGCCAACTGATGCATGTAATCCTGAATATAAAAAAAAGCTGAAAACTGCAACCAAATGATTTAACATTTGTCGTAACAAAATGACTGGGTTGTACCAATAAGGATAACATAGCGGATAACTAAGAGAATGCAAATGGCTGCCGTCATAAGTGAAACTGTTTCCTGAATGCAATTCACATGTGACTAATTCATTGGAGTTATTGGACGAAGTGGCAACCAGCCTTGATATAATTGAACCCATGGTGGACTTGTACTTGGTTTTCCAGACAAGATTTGACACTAAGTCGTATTATTGTCTACTATGCAAAGTATGAATTTGTGGTGTAGGAGGTGACCTATTAATATACCTGTCGGATTGGATAGCTAACAAGAAATAATAAGTGAGCTAATTTGAATATTTTAGACGGACACAATGTGAGGATTAAATGTCACTGTGTATTGCAACTGTGCAACAAACATTTGCAAATCAGTTTGTGATGTCAGTGTACATTTGAGCGTTTATATATATATAAATATATATAAACGCTCAATATATATATCATGATTACTACAGTTCTCATCTCACGGCTTCAGTGATAAAGCTTGTTGCAAGGTTGACTGGAATGGTTTATGTATTTTTGCTTAAGTATTTTATTTTTTTGTATCAACTCTGGGAATTTTTTTAACAATTCTGTATTGCTGTGGTCATGTGTTTTAAACAGTTTTTTTTCGTGAGTTTAATCTCACAATTCGGTAAATTTAGCAGGGACATCAGACAAAAGAAGTTGAAGTCTCTTTATTTGTCTTTCTGTTCTATTTGGAAACACTGATCATTATCACAAGGCAAAATTTTATTTTCGAGAAGGAAATTCCAGGTTTCAAAAAGACGCAGTTCCAGTCAAGTGCAATTTTAATCTATGTTGTAAACCGGTGAAAAGAGTTTAAGGGTTTTGTCTATTAAACTGTTGGTGTGTTGAAACAGCTTGATTATTCAATCAATTGTGAACGTTCCTTAGGCCTTGTTTGTATTTTTTTAAAGTATTGTTAAATTAATTTATATAGATGTTAACCGCATTCTTAAATAAACGATTTGATATAAGCTTCCCAGCAAGTTATTAGATCATATCTGAAGTGAAACATTACGCTCATCCCAGCCGAATTCAAGATGCGATTTTACAATTCGGACAGTCTCCGTAAAGTACTTTGCAATTTCTAACCTGACCCATAACATTATTAAGGCACGGAGGGGCAACATTATATTGGCTGAAAGCGCAAAGTTTGGTAAGAGTTTAAAACAAAGATTAAAAAGTATGATGTTTGTAAAATTACATATATAGGCTCAATGAGTAGACGTGAATGGCAGATGGAGGGTGATGAGGGAAAATGTAAAATTCTACACATTTTAAAGAAGAATAAAAAACCTTATCCCAGAAATATGGAGCAGCCATACTGACTGATTTTCAAAGAGGAACTTGGGTATTCTGATACATGAATCACATGGATGCAGAGTGGATGGTTCGCCTTGTGAAAATTACTGGGACTAGGTTAGTAGAATGGGGAATGTGGATTCGAAAACAAAAAAAATGTTTTTTTTTCCTCAGAGGGCGTTGAATCTTTGCTGTTTTTGCCTCCCAGAGGAACACGCGGCAGTTGAAAACACTTTTTTTTATGTCAATGTTTATATCTTATTGGTTTAGAGAGAAGACAGATCTTATTAGTGATAGGCAGAATTTACAGCTTAAACCATTATCATATTCTTCATGATCTTGTGGTATTGCAGAGCAGTTCAAGAGGCTGAAAAGCATACGCAACTTTGGAATTGTCTTTGTATACAAAAATAGCTTAGCTTTGTGCTATCATCTACAAAATTGTTTATCTAAGTTGAGATGTGATAACAAATATGTTGCACTCCTCTAAGTTTTTTGCTGGCCTATGTAACCCATCGGCATTTCCATCTTTGTATCTTGGCGAATATTTTGGTAGATAACATAATACATCCAGTATAGAAAAGGAGCATACATTTACTATAAACCTGCAACATTTTGAAGAGTCTAAAAGATGATTTACGTTCTGCCCACTCTAAACAAAAACAGTCCATATTGCTAATTAACAAAAACAACTATTAAAATGTATTTCTTTCTTAAGAATATGAAGAACTGGAACAGAAGAACAGTAAGTACAAACTAAAACGATATGTTGATAATATAAACTTCATGGCTTAGTTCGAAATTCTTTCGTCTGATTTCTGGTGACGAAAGCTGAATGAAAACAACACTTGTGGCAAAGACTTTGCCCTTACAGAACGCTTGTGATACGAAAGATCTAGGGGATGAGGGATTTTTCACAATAACTTCATTGCAATGCGAATGGAAGCCTACTTGTGACTAACAGATAACCTTTAAAGCTTTACTTTAATAGGACAGAGATTTGACTTTCTTTGGTCCTGATATGTTATTATTTTATTGATTTTCGCATGTTTCTGGGAAGTTCGGGTTCCGGAAAGGAAATGATGCTCAACTTCGTCCCCCTGTTACTTTGCCCCAGTTAGATTATTTTTAACCGTCCTTCACAAGCTCTCAATCCTAATATCTTCTGTAAAGCATTTCTCCACTAGGGAGCTCAGTCCACGTCAATATTATGTTAATTCACACTTTGAATGTTTGAATAACTGGACTTTTCATGAAGTGTGGATAACTTACCATTAGGCCTTTTATCCAAATCAAGTCTCAATATAGTGAAATAAAGCGCAACTTCTGGTAAACAATGTCGTCTGACCATCGAAATGCAACTTGCGTAACAGTTGAAGGCGAGGGCACAATTTAATGGTGTAATATGCTATCAGAAAAATAGGTGTTACATGATATACTATTGAGTTGAAAATGGGAGATCTATATGTTGGTTTGAAATCAAATTAAATGTTCGAAATTGGTGTATGATGGAATCCAACCAAAGGGAACACGCAAAAACTTAGTCATTAATAAGTCAGTAAGGAATTCATCGGCTATGCAGGGAGCATCCTCATGCATAGAATAGAATAGAAACCTGTTTATGGATACCTGTAGTAAAGAAGGAGGTCATTCTGCCCATTGAGTCTACACTGACCACATTCCCACCCAGGGCCATTGATTTACTCCCACCCAATGCAGAAATAATTTCAGGGAAAAAAATATGTTTTCCAAAATTTGGAGAGACTACTTGGGCAACAACAAACAGATGTCGTTCACAAATGTTTGAATAAAACAGAAAAAAACGCTTAAATTCAGCTGGTGCAGAGCTGAACGTCTGCACCAAGAAGCAGGATTGAATGTTGGGTTTCTGTGCTATAAATTAAATGCATTTACAGAAAACAATTTTCGCATATAACCAAACATGAATCTTTTGATAAGACACACATGTGCTCTCTAACAAGCTGCTACTAAAATGTTTATCCGGAGGAACGACTTTGCACAATCAACTGGCTTGGAGATGAACTTGATGTCTAAGCCTGCCTTAGTGCAAGTCGAATTGCTCTTTTCCTGGAACGTGCCAGCAAGTGACCAAATGGAATACTTTTGGCCGACATGGTGACAGAGTTGATAGCAACGCGACAACACAACACCAGAGAAATGGGTTCAATTTTGGCCTTGGATGCCTGTTTATGTGGGGTTTGCGCGTGGTCCGAGAGTTGACACGGGTTTTATCAAGGTGCTGCTGCTTCCTACCATACTCCAGCAATATGCAGTTTAGGTGAATTGGCCATGATAATGTGCTTTCTTAATGTCTCATGATATTAGATGGATTACCCGTGGCAAATATTGGAGTTATAGAGAGTAGGGCAAGAGGAGTAGCCTCATTAAGATGTTGAATCGGTGCAGAAACGATCAGTCGAATAGCCTTCATCTGCTTTGTAGGTACTCTCCGATTATTTGAGACATCGGCATGCGTAATACTGATATTAGAGTTGACCTGATTCTTTTTTTTTTCTTATTTCTCCCTTGCAGAATCAGACTTAGATCACAAAATGTCAGGTACATTATCTGAAGGAGCTGGGATTTTTTTTTTTATTTCTCTGAGTTGTACAATAAATAAAGTTTAAAATATCAATAACAATACTACCTTGAGAATCTTAATCTTTTCTTCATACTGCAATGTACCATCTAGATATGAGGCATCAGCATATTTTGTTAGGTTGCCTTCAGATGTCTTACTGAGGCTATTAAAATAGCAACGTTCCAAGAACTGCACCCTTGGGTTTCACAATACTCGAAGTATGTGTGTCAAACAGTAGCCGGATTTCCACTCTCACGTATGCAGTAAGTATCATAACTGACAAAGGTTGCAGAAAATCAGACATTCACCCTAGAAAAATGTGCATGCATTTACCAAACAAAAAGACGGTTTTGTGGGATTTGCTCTGTGCATAAGGTTGTCACGGTACTTGAAATGCATCTCAAACAATGCCGAGATCAAACACACTGTTCAGTGTATTAGATGTGAAATATATAACATAAATAATGGCTATTTTGGCTGAGACTATGCAAAGAACAGCCAACACATTATCTGAGGGGGCGTCTTGAAAACTCATAGATGCATGAAATAATAAGTGCTGACAAGAGATGATAGAACATCATGAACAGTCTGTTCTGGCGTTGATTTCAGAAATAACATACCTCATGAAAAAATTGGAAGAAGCAGGTGAGAAAATCATGTACAATTAGAGCAGAATATTATTCTATATATCGAAAAAGAGTGTTTTATTGTCTCTTCAAGGACAACAACACAGGAATGGCAGTATTGAAAG
This sequence comes from Sphyrna mokarran, assembly GCA_024679065.1. Lineage (NCBI taxonomy): Eukaryota > Metazoa > Chordata > Chondrichthyes > Carcharhiniformes > Carcharhinidae > Sphyrna > Sphyrna mokarran. The sequence continues at coordinate 8,706,052 of JAGIQG010000016.1, read as the reverse complement.
ATTCACTGCAATTTATAATACAGGAATGAAGTGTGCTGATTATTTGGCAAACCGACTGTATGTAACAATGAAAATAAAATCATAGTCATGGACAAAAAAAAGAAAAGGTAACTATTATTTCACCAAGTCCCGTTGCAATAACACTACATATTCAAGGATATTTAAATCATCGTGGGTGAAGAGCCTGAAGATTGGAGCGTGGCAAATGTTGTGCCTTTGTTCAAAAAGATCTGCAGAGAGAAGACTGGGAACTACAGGCCAGTTAACCTCACATCTCTGGTGGGTAATTTGTTGGAAGGTATTTTGAGAGATGGGATCTACAGGCATTTAGAAATGCTAGAAATGATTACGAACATTTAGTATTGCTTCGTGAGTGGAAAATCATGTCCCAAAAATTGGACTGAATTTTTCTATGGAGCTTCCGAGTTTGAGGGCTAACCATATAGAGGTTTATAAAATAATGAGGGGTACAGACAAGGTAAGTAGTTAATATTGTTTTCCCAAAGGTAAAGGAGTCTAAAACTAGAGGGCATAGTTTAAGGTGAGAAGGGAGAGATACAAAAGGGACCAGAGGAGATTTTTTTAATTTATTTTCACAGACGGTGATAAGTGTCTGGAATAAGCTGCCAAAGGTAATAATAGTGGCGCGTTCCATTTTTAACTTTCAAAAAGCTTTTAGATATTTATATGGGTACGATGGGTATAGACGGGTATGGGTCAACAGCGAGCAATTAGAATTAGCTTAGGTGTTAAAAAAGTTGGCACGGACAAGTTGGACTGGATGGTCCGTTTCGGTGCTGTAAACGTCTTTGACTCTATTTTTCCCTTTAATCGTTTTATTAATAGAAAATGACACCAGGGTTCTGAATGAATTCCACGCCTATCAGAGTTCCATTGTTGACACGAAATGTTTTGTTAGTATCGTTATTCGTGTATACAAGATATTTCAGAATCCATTCTCCAAATAGGAATACTATGCACTTTTTTTTCATTCAGTTTTGGAGTTCCCTCCTTTTGCCTGGCTGTGCATCGTCTTCGAATATTATAAACAAACATGCTAAAAACAAACTACTGCAGGATCCAGAATCGGAAACAAAAAAAAAACTAGAAAATCTCAGTGTCTGTGAATAGAGGACAGAGCTACCGTTTCGAGATTGGATACATTTCATCAGGATTATGCTGCTGACCTGAACAACACACGCTGGTGAGGACGTCCTACATATCTGGCTTCGCACTGGCACTGAAATTTGTTCATAACATTGCTGAATTATTTGTCAAGAAAAACGTATTTTCAAAAGAGAGTAGCTAACTTCTATTGGAAAAAAAAATACCAGCTGCGTAGCCATTACCTAATATTAGATTGAAATACATTCCTCATCCCAAGACTCATTATTTTAATGACCATGTATGCCTAAGTAAGAGTTGTAGCCATGGGTTTCCCCTATAACGCGCGGTTGCAAGTATGTCACACCAGACTCATGAACTTCTCTGGCTGAAACAAATTCTAAATTGCAAACCCATGCATATTGCGAATTTATATGGCAAATAACTTGTGATCTAGGAAACTGCAAGTGCAAAAGTCGATTCCTTAGAAAATTAGCATGTTCTTTCCGTGGCTAGCATGAATCAACCCAACGTGTTAGTTGTCCTTGGACTACCTTCTGGGAAAATCTTCTCTTGTTTTCTCCACATTAACCATCACAAGTACCCTTAGAATAATGACTGATGTTGTTATAGTTCCAAACAGTGTAAGATTTGCCCGTCGAACGACATTTAAATACGATCATTTTCGTTTGACACTAATATTGTAGACATTACTACTATTTTGAAAGACAGTGGGTGTCCTGTTGAAGTTACCTCTTGCATTAAAACACAAAAGCCGCCAATTCAGCATTTCAACGCTTCCAAGTCTATCGCTATTACTCTGCACTCGCAAGGTAATTCATTAATTCTGAAGACGTCCGGAGTGCAATTTTAAAGAAGTAGCAATGTCTTCAGTGTTCCAGTATTTTTTTTTTCACAGTGGAAAGAAAGATCTGCCATGCACTCAAAAAAATGTACTGCCTTGCAAAATTTCAACAATGTCGGTAGGTTTCAATCATATAATCATAAAATATCTGCAGAGCAGACAGAGTCCATTTGGCCGATCAGACATCAAAGAACAAAGAACAAAACAACACGAGAAACAGGCCCTTCGGCCCAACGAACCCGTGCCGCCACCCCGATGTTCCCACCTCTACCGTGATCCCTGTCTATGTTTATAGAACCATGGATTAAAAAACAAATTTGAGACAATTTAGGGAGAATTTGTTTTGCCAATTAACCTAAGAGCACATTTTTGGGATGTGGGAGGAAACCGGAGCACCTGGAGAAAACCCACGCAAGCACGGGGAGAATGTGCAAACTCCGACAGTACCCTTGGTATAATCACAGATGTTGTTATACTTTCAAACGCTGTTAGACTTGCCTGACGAACGACATTTATATACGATCATTTTCATTTGACACAAATATTGTAGACATTATTACTATTTTGGAAGACAGTGGGTGTCCTGTTGAAGTTACCTCTTGCATTTACCAAAACACAAAAGCCACCAATTCAGCATTTCAACACTTCCAAGTCTATCGTTATTACTCTGCAATCGCCCAACAAGCTGAAGGGCCTGTTTCCTGTGCTGTTTTGCTCTTTGTTCTTTGATGTCTGATCGGCCAAATGGACTCCGTCTGCTCTGGAGATATTTTATGATTATATGATTGAAATCTATCAACATTGTTGAAATTGTGCAAGGCAGTACATTTTTTTGAGTGCATGGCAGATCTTTTTTTTTTCAATTGTGAAAAAAAAATGCTGGAACACTGAAGACATTGCTATTTCTTTAAAATTGCACTCTGAACGTCTTCAGTTTTCTATACCCCTCCATTCCCATTCTGTTCATGTGCCCATCTTAGTATTTCTTAAATAACTCCAGAGTGCCTGCCTTCACCACTTTACTTGGCACAGCATTCCATACCCCCACCACCCTCTGTGTGAAAAAGCTCCCTTTAGCATCCAAAATATGCCTTACTCTCCTCACCCTAAGCCCGTGACTCCTCGTGCTATGCGAGTCCATCCTAGGAAAAAGGTTAACCCTGTTTACTCTATATGTACCCTCATAATCTTGTACACATCCATACGCAACAATCCCATCCAGCACATATCCCATTAAATCGATGATTGTTAGCCCTGTAGACCACTGACATTAAGAAACAAATGAGCATGGCCAACCCAATTAACCCGCACATCTTTGGATTGTGGGCAGAAATTGGCGCATCAGAGGAAACCGACACAGGCACGGGGAGACCGTGAAAACACCACACAGACAGTGACCCACACCCGGAATTGAAATCAGGTCTCTGGTACGGTGAGAAAGCAATGCTAACCACGGTGCTACTGTGAAAGTGCAATGGAAGTTGTACAGAATGTGATATTTTTTATGCTGATGGACCAGAGCTGCAATTGCTACATTTTGCTCATAATAGTCTGAGAAGAACGAATTCCCGCTTGTGCATTGGCCATCCGAAATAGTTATAATATTCCTTGTGAGTCTGAGAGTGTGACAGTGCATTTTGAACAAACATGAAAAGGCCAACGACAATGTTGAGCCGAAATATTAGATGCATATTCGTAGCGCTGCTCATTTAACTTGACAGACATCAAATGTATTGACTTGTCTACAAAGAGAACAAATAATACTGCTACTCCACCATTAATTAATTAACGGGTGTTTCACAAGGCTATAATCCTTGGCTCCACACCTCCCTCGTTAGTGAACGTCCGTTTTATCCATGGTAACATCTCGACTAAACAGAACGAATTTCAGCATTTCACCCCTGCAGTATAGAGTTTAAATTTCTTGAAATTCATGAAATCAATCACTCAATTGTGAGGTCAAGACGGCAACCTAGCAGTTGGTTCTTCAAACTCAACTTCAAAAAAACACAAATAAGTAAAGTTAAAAGAACATGTTTAAATGCACGGTCCAAATTAGGAAAGGTAAAATTTGAAAGCACAGCGATGTTAGTTTCGTCTCTGCCGAAGCGTGCACATCATTGTGGAATATTCACGCTTTAACGGAATGTCGGCTGTTGGTGGTATCGAAAATCGGCACAGCAGGATATTTATATGGTTGTTTTGAAGTATTTTTACACGCCATTGATTAGGCCACCATTTCTATTCAATTCCTAATTGTTATTTAGAAGCTACCTGTAAGTGCACTCTGCGATGACTACAGTCAATTGGCCCATTATTATTAGCGGGACATATGCATGTTTTCCAAGTTGGGTATTCATGTTTTGATATTCTGTGTTATTGATAACACTACTATATGGGTAGACCAATCAGTGTACGACATAGTGCCAGTTCATTTACCGGTGAATGGAAATAAATGTGTCTCCATTAGTCACTTCCTGTATGGGTGAAGTTGTTCAGAAAGGGTTTATGTTTGCATGTTTTGGGCTATGTGTGCCAAACTAGAGAAGTAAGAAGTCTCACAACACCAGGTTAAAGTCCGACATGTTTAATTGATAGCAAGCGCCACTAGCGTTCGGGCTCTGCCCTTTCGTCAGATGAGTGGGAAGTTCTGATCACAAACAGCGCGTATAAAGATATACACTCAGTTTACAGAATACTGATTAGAATGCGAGACGTTACGGCTAATCAAGTCTTAAATGTATAGACAATGTGAGTGGAGATAGCATTAAACATAGGTTAAAGAGATGAATATTGTCTCCAGACGTGGCAATAAGTGAGATATCGCAAGTTCAGGCAAGTCATGGGGGTCACAAATAGTATGACATTAACCCAAGACCCCTATTGAGTACGTCCTCCTGTGCACGGAACTTGGCTATCAGTCTACTCAGCGACTCTGCGCTGTCCTGAGGCGTGAAGGCCATCTTAGAGAACGCTTACCCGAAGATCAGAGGCCGAATGTCCATGACCGCTGAAGTGTTCGCCAACAGGAAGAAAACAGTCTTGCCTCGTGAGTGTCGAACGGTGTTCATTCATCAGTTGTCGTAGTGTCTGCATTGTCTCCCTAATGTGTCATGCCTCGGGACATCCTTTCCTGTAGCGTAATAAGTAGACAGCGTTGGCCGATTTGCAAGAGTATGTGCCGTGTGCCTGGTGGTTGGTGTTCTCACGTGAGATGGTGGCATCCGTGTGAATAATCTGGCATATCTTGCAGAGGTTGCTATGATAGAGATGTGTGGTGTCGTGGTTACTGTCCTCCTGAATGTTGGGAAGTTTGCTGCGGATAATTGTCTGTTTGAGGTTGTGCGGTTGTTTGAAGGTGAATATTTAAAGTGGGAGTGTGGGGTTGGCCATGGCAAGATGTTCGTCTTCAAAAATGGCATGTTGAAAATTCCGAGAAGATGCCGAAGTGCCACACTTAAAATGAAAGTTTATGAACTTGAAACTGCCAAAGTACAAGGAGAGGAGTTGATTTGAATGGTCATTAATGGATCAGGGAATTGTGACATCAAGTTAGGGGGAGTTATGTATGTGAATTGTACCGTTTAGTTAACAGTAGACAGTGGTTAGGCAACGGTAGCATTCGGAGAAGTAAGAATAAGATGAAAGATCACCAGTTATTGAGTGTGACAACAGTGAAACTGATACGTCTACCCGTCTTATCGGCGCCTGCAATAAAACGGGCGTTTATTTTGCTCTTTTTTTTCTGGACATTGTCAGTAGAGTTGTATACTATGTGATTTAAATGTTCAATATTGCTAGAGCTCCCGCGGACACTCTCTTTTCATGCAGTAGGTTGCAGTCTCCCGCCGCGCCCTACATAACAGCATTTTCCATGTATCCACTCTAAATCTGTTAATTTACTTCCATAGTTTGCATTTGTTGATCCCTCAGCAAACAGGAAACTCTTCCTACCATACACTTGGATATCTTACTGAGGATATTTTATACTGCGGTAAAGTTCTGCCCAAGGCCTTCTCTGTTCTAAGGAGAATAACTACCAGTTAAACCGCCTGTCGTAATAAAGAAAATGCTCTAACTGAAGCAATATCTTGACAAATTGAACTGGCTCCCTTCCTAATGGAAGCACGTTATTATATATATATATATATATATATATATATACAATGAATTGCACTGAACGGCACACAGTACTTTGTGATGGCCTTAATGTTGTATTGTACAACGCCATCATGACTTCCATGCTCAGACAGTGTGTGCCTCAGCAATTAAAATGCAATGTCACATATGACTCCTTAACCACCATATGTAACAATTTTGCTGCCCTCAGATGTGAATGGAACAGTGCTTAATTTGGGTTCCCAAGCCGAGAGTCTAAAGGAATTAACGAGTTGTGCGAGCTGGTTGAATTGACAATTTTCGTGGATTGTTTTCATTAGAATGGCTTTTGATATATGTTGATGTTCAACTACGGACAGAGATGCTATTTCAGGCAAAGCGCTAGTTTGCTGGAGCAGTTGCACGGTGGTCCAATTGAATGCAAATGAAACATTTGTTTTTCACGCCAGGCTATATCGTCATTGCATTGAAAGAATTCATCTGCAATTAAAGCTGCTGTCAAGAAGTATTGTACCAGGACGTCAGTGTTAATTATCTTATCAGCAAATACTTAGCTCACGGATGCCCGTAAGGGAAGAAACTCTGCTGCATCCCGTTGTTAAGCCGACAGATGGAATGATAGATTTTTATGAGATTACTTAAGGACCCACGGAAACGGCATTGCAAATCAGTCAGCTGTATTTATCTGTCAAAATCAGAAAGGATAAATGAATTCGGAAGGACGGCCTAGCACAAAATAGGTAACGAAAACGCCAAAGGCACAGCATGTCATGCCTACTCTTGAAATTACTCCGGAAAAATAACCTGCTTTGTTTTTACGTAATCATTTGTGTTGCCCTATCAACTAGTCAATCAATAACATGATTTGCTTATACTTACTTAAACATACATTGCAAAGGTTTGACGGAACATGCCCCAAACTTGTGTCATCTCACTTTCATTCAACTATACATCAACGACTGCATACTTCTCGCAACATGCCTCCCCCCGCCAAAAAAACATACTTGCTACTCCGTTCACTTTCTACTTTGAATATGTTTCCCAAAATATGCATGTGAAATTCTGTCATTATGTCACTTTAGCTGATTATGTGAACTATTGATTATGGCGATGGCATATTTGAATGACTGTCTTTTATTTCGCCGACAATGCAATCACTATCACTCTTGAAGCCAGATTGGTGTAAGGAAAAGTTTGGGCATGTAATCTATCTCAATAACGTTGTCAATGTGCACATTTGCTCAGCGGAAAACAACCATTAGACCTGAGCCGCCTGTTTGCACGTCCATGACTACAGTTTCTTGTCTGTTTAATAGGAAGTTATTTCTGAGCTTGATAGTCAATTCTCCAGCTGAAACCATGATCTCGATTTCGATGCAACATTTGTGGGGATATTGATGAATAAATATGTGCTAACTTTGTAACATTCACGAAGAAATATCACTTATTGATTCAGGGTAAATATTGCTTGAGTTGTATTGTTACTAAATACATGTACGCGGATTCGAAACGATCAGTGATCTCCACGTGCTATGTAAAATAGAAAATCTATATTCAGGATCCTAGCTTATTGCTCCAAGTGAGAATTCGTCTTGCGTATTTCGATCGTACTTTTGCCTAAAATTCGCTTTGATTTGTGACGTCAGAGTGCATCTAAGCATATACTTTATTCACTTTCTCTGCAGTGGTAAGCAACTTTAAAAATAAAGTTTGTTGCCGGTCTTTGCATCTTATTTCATTTCTGCTTAAATAGTTTGAATGGAGATTTTTTTTTCTTTTATCTTAATTCGGCCCTCATACATTTCCTGGGAGTCAGAGAGACATAAAGATTTGCAGCATGGAAATAAGCCCTTCGGCCCGACTTGTAAATACCGCTCTTTTTTAAACCCTAAAGCTAATCTCAGTTGCTCGTATTTGACCCATATCTCTCTATGCCCATCGCAGTCCTGTAACTATCCAAATGTTTTTTTTTAAATGCATCCCCCTCTCCTCCTAACTCTGCCAGAGTGTTCCAGACACTCATCACCCTCTGTGTGAAAAAGTTGCCCCTCTGGACCCTTTTGCATCTCTCCCCTCTCACCTTAACCCGATGCCCACTAGGTTTAGACTCGACTACCTTTAGGAAAACAATATCGACTCTGTAGCTAATCTGCGTCCCTCATTATGTTATAAACTTCGCTCCAGAGAGAAAAAAAATTCCAGTCAAGCCAGCCTCTCCTTATAACTCAAACCATCATGTTCCAGTAGCATCCTAGTAAATATTTTCTGCAATCTATCTAGTTTAATAATGTCCTTCCTGTATTAAGGTGATCAGAATTGCATACAATTTTCCAAGTGTGGCCTTACCAATGCCTTGTACAACTTCAACAAGACATTCCAATTCTTGTATTCAGGATAAAATGTAAGATTAGTTTGTGCTCGTATCGCACGATCCAAGCACTCTTAAAGAGTCTGTATTATAATTCGCATTTCATTACAGAACATCTGAAGCAAAGTAAGTGGATACACGTTATATTCACTCCATTTGTAAATCAAGATAAAGAAGCAGTAGCTGAACAAAAATGGAATGGAAGTATTCCTTGAAAATGTTTACTGTCCTATTAAATGTTAATTCAAAGTTTCATGTTATTGTCAGATTCTCACAGTGCTTGCGTCTTCCCGTGTTTACAACTTCATGCAATGGGGGGATGGTGGCGGATGGGGTGGGGGGTGGGGGTGGGGATTGACGTCTGTGGGTACTCCAGCCTTTGCTATTCATTCCAATGTTTTCACATTTCTGAGGGCAAATTTCTGTATTTTTTTAGATACATATGACGATGAATTGTTAATTCTCCTCGAAGACGTGACATAATAATTTGTTGTTCATAAACACCCGATGTTTTAAACATTGATGGTTCTTTCACTGGAAACTAATCCTGCATTCGAGATTTCATTAATCCTGACTAAGGCAGCTGCCGAAATTTCACTCAAACATCTCAAAACATCAAGCGATGGACAAAGATCGCCTTTTCCATGCAATAACAAAACGAGTGTCGTTTGGTACTGTCAGGACGCTGCCGTGCATCCTTACATCCAACAAAGCTATTCCGTTTTGATATAAATTCGAATGCCAGGTATGAAGTTGCACTTCCTAATGCTGTTGCTGTTTATATCGACAAATTTGTCTGCTCAATAGTTTGAAGTCAGCTGAATGCTGAACGCACAACTCTTACCCTTGCTGACAAAACTGAGAATACAATCTCCAAAGTCACATGCCATTATGAAACTGGTCATCAATTGGTGAACAATCAGGATTGTTCTGAATACTACACTGACAAGAATTTTGGTATCATTAGTCTACTCGTATCTATCCAGCGCACTTGGTATCTTTGCGTGATCGATACAAACAATCAGAGATTAAGTCCATACAGATTTAACCAAATTTCTACAACATAATACTTAAAGATAATATTATTAGAATTCACGGTCAGAGTGCGTTTTTGTTGCTGTATGTTTTTATAAATTGTGAATTGCCCCTTCTCTTGGAATGCAACATTATCACACCACTGCTCGTGGGTGCAACATGAAGACAATGGCGAAATGTCACTATTTTCGTAGATATAATTCAGCTTCATTTCCTCAGCTAATATTAGACCCAAGATTCATTTTATACATGACCTTCATTTTGCAGAAAAGACTCACATGAAGCATTTTTTTTGTCTGCAACAACAACTACGTTGTCATAATTGCATGTTTTCTTTTTCTACAAAAGTCGCATTGTTTGCTAATTAGCAAACGTATTCATAATTGATTGTTGCATATCTGAAACTTATTATTAAAGTTTTATTACCACTGATGCAAAAATTAGTATGTAATACGGATATAAACCACCACACTTTTTTGACATTAGAGGTGCATTACAGATCACAAAAAGAGCATTCATTTCAAGTATTGCTATGTGCGTTAACGATTGTAGACTAAACACCGGCAGAAAATGTGGCATGCCATTTTGCATACACATCTGCGGCTCTTTGTACGCCAATTTCTATTTTACCATTTACATTATACCCGGTTACAAACTTCCATTCTCTGTCAATCGAAACAGAATTATTTGAAGCAGCAAAGTGATGTTTAATGTCATAGAAATTGAGTACTGCTTGTGGAGGAAAATTCGTTTCAAGCTTCTGAAACAGCTTGTTCTTTTGGACTAGCTTATGACACCCAATCATTGTCTGCGCAATTGTAAACGGCAGAATGAACAAATTCAAGCAAGTGTGAAAAAAGAAAATGCTTATTCTCACAGGTGCAAAAAAAGGGTTCTCCTGTCACAGCATTATAAACTGCTTTGCCCTGAGATTCCTTGCCATTTCCCTGTTATTCCTTCTGTCATGTGCCTATGAAGGAACATAGGGAAGTGATAAGTAATGCAAGAAGCCTTATCTATTCCTGGCAAATAAGATAATGCTCATATTCAGGGGTCACGGAGATCGCTCGAGCTGAGATACCTGCAATTACACGGCAATATATTTTTTAAGCACAGGAATTTTTTTTAAGCACACCAAATTCATCATTGCAACGGGTGGATTTTTTCTGGAATAAAAAGAAACGAGGCTGAGTAGTAAGCACTCCGACACGTCAATTAACGTTATGTCACAGCCCATGTTGGAAATATGCCCTTTTACAAATGAAATCTGTCATTCGCACTTGGACTGGCTGCACGTGTCTTCGTCTCGTCCTGCCTGCGGCATTGCATTGAATGCCATTCAAGTTAACAGCACCAGAATAGCCAGAAAAAAAAGCGAATCCAGATACCGCCACACTCCATGAAGAAACAAAATAAAAGCAATGTGGAGGAGATTGAGGTTCTTTTCTTCAAATAAACATTATTGCATTTGTAACTCATATTGTACTGATTACTTAATTTTTTTATGTCTGTACGAATCGATAATTTATGCTATCACTTTTTGTAGTTTTCCACAATTACGTGAACACTAACTTTCACGATAGGATGACGTACCAATTCGAATTTGTTATGTATTAATCGATTCATCCAAAAACAATTTAATGCTCGCTAATTTACAGTAAACAAGGGAAAAATGTAGCAAGGCAATGACCCCCCATGATATTTAATTCTGTTTTTTTTTTCAGATTTGTTTCTGTGGCTGTGAAGTACGGTTCTGCCATTGTCATTGCCAGATAACGACATCGCATTGTAGGACGCTCCGCTTCCCATTCTGTTTTTTTTTTGTGAGGCTGTTGATGATGTTATTTGTACAGTTTTGAAATGGCCACCGTAAGTTACTGCTCAGAAATTTCACAGGACGATATCAGGAAACAATCTTATCTTGGAATGGAAAAGGGGAATTGAGAAATGCACAGAAGAGTGGAGTACACAACACAATCGCGTTGTAATTAATCACTGTAAGATTTTTTGTATTATTATTTTCTTTTACAGAATCCAACGATTGCGAGGAAAAACTACAAGATTTAGGTACAAAATACTTTTTTTTTAAGCCTGTGCAGAATATTTTATTCTAAGATATTACACACAAAAGAATGCTAACGTATAAAGAGCATTTGAAATCTTCGGTTCAAATTTCAATTTTTCTTGATATATTTTGTAATGTACCCAAACATAATTTCTCTCATTTGAATATTAATCCCTGTGCTTCAACTTGAATGACAGTGGAGGTAAGGAATTTGAGGATAGACACGTCTATTAGATTCAACCTTTCAACTGCTGAAATGACGGGGCCATTTAATGTTGCACTGAGTTCAAAGTGTGCGATTAAAAAAAAACAAACACTGTTATCTCCAGGCGGCAACTCAGCAATATTCAAACTGTTAACTGCTGGCAGTATCATCCTGATACTGAGCGCTAAACATCTCTATGGCTTGAAAATCAGCCAGAATGTAGAATTTACCTATTTTAAACAAACACAAGAAATTAAATGAGAATGTGATACAGAGATGCAAGGACAAAACTTAGATACACTGAACGAAAATTTATTTCTGTCCTTACCGATTTTGGCAGCCCTCTACAGCAAACATTCATCCAGTTACAATTGTCGAATATTTCATATCAGTAAATCAGAAGCTTTTTCTTTCTAGTCAGTTGGTTATCCAGTGAGCTTTGAAGATATCAATTTCATCCGGTTTTATTACATTCTCAGAGATTGCAATACAGAATCTCATAATCACAGCCTTTTTTTTGGCTCTCCAGTCTAAATCGACGAGTGAAAAAAAAAATCATACCTGACCTATCTACCTAATCCGATTTACCAGTCATTACCACAGAGACTTGAATGTTCTGACTTGTAAAGTGTTAATTGCAAGATCTTTCAAAGGGTTAGAGATAGCACGCCTTTTTGGCAGCTCATTCCAAATCATCACCACGCTTTGCATACCAATGATTTTCCTCATATTATGGCGTAATCCTGTTCCATATCTTGTTATTGCATCACTTCAGGAAATGTCCTTTAAATAAAAGGAACAATTGCTCCCCGTCCGCACTGTCTATGGCTTGCATAATCTCACACACATCGGTCAGATCCACCCCGTCTCCTTCTTTTTTCTGGTCCAACGAAAATAATCCAAGCTTTTTAAACCTCGCTTCGTAACTTAAATGCCCCATTTTAGGCACCATCTTCTCGGATCTCCTCTGCCCTTCTTCTTTTGTAATCACATTCTTCTTGAATAGGCCGATCTGATCTGCACCTCTTACTCCAAATCTAGCGTCGGTGTATTTCATTACAACTCCAAAATGGTCTCCCTCTTTCTGTGCTGTATGCCTCGACTGCATAAGGGAATTGTCGCATATATCTTTTTCACCACCACTAACACTGTCTCCGCCTTTGGAGATCTATCGATAAACGTACCAAGGTCATTTGTTGCTGAGAATTCCCAAGCATCATGGCACGCATTGAATACTTCCACACCAAATTATTCCATCCAAAATGTAAGAGGTCACACATTTCAGGATTAAATGTTGCCTGCCAATTATCAGCCCGTATTACAAACCTGTCAATACTCACCCTTACAATAAGACACTTATCCCCATGGTTAACCAACTGACTATTCGTTGAGTCATTTATCAATTTGCAAACTCACCCTCCACGACCTGAATAGTCATATCAATTCTTTATGTGCAAAAAGCAAGAGGTTTGCACAGATAATTGTCGTATGTCACTGATGCAGTTTTGCTTCATGACCCTGTCTTCCACAAGGAAACAAATTTCGAATTCACGCCCTCCACGTCCTTCAGGCATCCACGCATTTCCCTTATTTAAAACTGGTTCATGTGGGACCTTATCAATGGTAATGCTTAAATCCATATCTAATACGTTCACTACACTACACTCGACTACACAACTGGGCAACTCCTAAAAAAAAATCAATCTTTTTGCAGTTTCAATCTTTCTCTTAAGCAAAAACAAATTGACAAGCCCTGGCATCTCCATGTGAAGATAAATTCTCTCCTTCAGAATTGTTTCCAATATTTTTTCCTACAAATTGCGTATCTTTTTCTCTGTTGTTCTCTGCCCTTTCTGCGCAGCCGCAGCCCATCTTAATAGCAAAAAAACTTAACTTTTCTCTATTTCCTATGGCATTTCTTCCATGGAAGGGAAGGAGCAATCCATTTGGATGGAAGATTCTGGTATCTCGCCCCTTGTCTCCAATGACAGGCTGGAACGCAATGCTTCGGGCTTGTATTGTTTATCTTCATTGCAATTAGGTTGGCCGCGAAGGAATGTGAAGTATGGATTCAACATTCCAGTGATGCACTGCAAATACACCATTAGATTTCCCCATTTGTTCCAAATGGGTCCTAAATATCCCAGAAAATTTTCTGCTCATTGACATTCTTAAATAATATATTTTGTCCCCATCTTTTCTAGCGAAAACTTTCCCGTGTTCTCCCTCACAATTTCCGTCATCAACATCACACTGCTCTTTCTAAGATGTATCCACAACAGTTCTTCGTAGTTTACCTTGGCCGAATCATGCCATAACATCAGCTCTTCTCGACTCCAAAATGTTTATACTTGCAACTTGGGGATTGCACTATCGATAAACAGCTTAAATTATATAATGTTCTGGTCGTTGTCACTATCATGGTTGCCCACCGTCACCATAACTACCTGTCTGGCTTCATTCCCCAGAGTCAAGTCTAAAACTGTTTTTTTTTTGTATCCCTCCCCATTTGAACTAAAACAAATACTGTTGTACACATTTTAAGAAATCCAACATAACGAAGTTCATAACAATATAGATATGATAATTAATTGAGGAAAGGTTGATATCATGTGCCAGTAAGTCCTCTATTGTTTGTTTGTTTGCACACATCACCGATTTATGCACATATTTTCTCCTCAAATTCCGCTGATTGTTTGGGGACCTATCATAAACGCCTCTCAACATGACTATCATTTTTATTTCTGATCATTACTAACAACACTTCAATCGGTCCACATCTAAGATATCGTCTTTCCTCAGCACAGTAACAGACGTCTTAATGAATAATTCAACATTTTGTCTTTTTTTTCCACGTTTCGCTTATTGATTATAAAGTCTGGAATGTTGAGCTGCCAATCAGGCTTACCTTTCAGTTATGTTTCTGTAATGACTCATATATCACGGTTTCACGTCTTGAGTGGGCCGTTTACTTAGCCATTCTACATGTAATATCCATTATACAGTAGATACTCAGCATTATTTTATTCCTTTGCAACATAATATAGCTACAGTCTCTCTATCTTGATTGATTTACCGCATCGTGCAGCGTCCATGTTCTGCAAAGACTGTTTTCTTTTCCTACTCAGTCAGGTTAAATTCCTCTCAACAGCACGTGTACATCTGTCTGAAAGAATGTTCATCCCGCTGTGATGCAGATAAAACATTTCAAGCTTCTTCACATCCCATTATCTCGAAACTGTCCCCAAGATCAGTAATATAAAACGCTCCACCTTGCACCAGATCTTAAGCTGCAGATTCATCTACATTATGTTCGAATTCATTTGTTCGCCAGCACTGGGGAATACTCTGCGATTACAAAGCGTGAGTTCCGGCTTTTTACTCTGTTGTTTAACTCGCAAACTACTGATCCAAAACCTCTTTCTGCACATCTCATTAGTATCAGCATGGGCGATAACCTCTGATTATTTTATTTATTAACGTCAAAAGTATGCTAACATTATCACTGCAAGATTGTCAGGGTGGCCTCTAGTCATTCAGTCGCATGCCGGCCTCTGTCTGCAGGGATGCTGCACAGGATCCTAGAGTCACATTGACGGCCACAGCACTGACTGTACATAAAATTGAAGTCCCGATTCCAAGTCGGACCGGAGTGGGTGCCTAAGCTACATACTTGTTTGTCAAGGCCGACCAGATGGTGACGCATTCATTTCATTCCTCAAGTCAATCTGCTGCGGTTGGACCACTTCTCTAAACGAATAGTCCACGACTATCTGAGTCTCCCAAATGCTTCAGGGATTTTCCAGCCGCCTGTCAAGTTCTGAAAAGAGAGCTTGCAGGAGCTCTGCCTGGGCATAATCCACGCACAGATGCTGTCCCCAAGTACTGGAACATTGCCTAGCAGGAAGATCAAATTGCATCTTTGTTATCAAGTTTCATTTAAATTTAAATCTTTATCTTTAGAATGTTCTACTTTTGAAATGTATGACTTTTTTATTCCTAGATCCTTGGTATTGCAGCATTAGAAAACATTAAAAAATACAGTGTGCCTTGTTGATTTTGCTTATTTCAACAAATAAAACGAATTGTCATTTCAGCCGTTTTATCTTTCCAACAAACAGAAGATTTTCTTTCCCCTGTAATGTCCATTTGATCTCTGCGATCAAATTCTCTCTTAATCGTCTGCTCCATTGGAAAAGGCAGAGACACAATGCAAATGTTGCCAGACGGGAAACATTGAATCTTATACTAATGATCAGAGTGCACGGCTTCAGCCATTCCATGTCGGTAGGCAGTAATTCAATCTATTTCACGAAACTCGGTGCAAAAGAATTAAATCAGTCTCAAAAATCATGACTGTGCAAATATTGCTAAATGTCATCAAAAAAACACACGTTTTTGTCATAAAAACATATATTCGAAGGAAGAGCTCTAGTTCTCGACTCCCTCACCATTAGGATTGTTCTTTCTATGCTAATACTTTAAGGGGAGGAAGTAAGTCCCCTTTAACTTGTTTGGCCTCCATGTAATTCCAGTCACAGAGACATGTAGTTAACTATTGACATCTTACGCAAATAGCCAAACCAACACATTTAATGATAATTACGCTGAATAACACGTCAGATTGAGGGCCACCGACCCATGGATCACTCGAATAAACAAAACATCCAAGGACAACAAATGCAACGATTCAATTCTAGTCTGGTCGCTTAAACTCCTTATGCCTTCAACCTCTCACCTTGTATTGTCTGTAATACCTAAAGTTGCAAGGCATTGACTAATACATTCCATCTTGATTACTTTTAATGTTTTGTTAGCAGAAGATTAGTTCGAACGTTAAGTCTTTCTATTACCCAACCTGCATTGTTTTATATTTTGGGATTTATTAGAAAAAAAGATGAAAGACAAAGAAACAGGTAGACGTTTTAAAACGATATCTGCGTAAAGCTACACAAGTTAATATTCAATTAATCTGACTTTTTGTTTTGTTTCTACAATTTTAGTTTCACTAAATTTCACTTCAGATTTGACAAACATCTCAGTTAATGTTGGGATCCAAGGGCAGCATATACGGGTTTCCAAGGTTCAAAATAAGCAAATGTTTGTTGTTGTTGTTGCCATGAAAACAAAACAAAAAATAGACATAGTTACAAATGAATGATAATCAGCGTAGAACTGAGTGTCCTGCGGCTGCTGTCAAGATTATATCAGAGCTTCTCCATTAAATTTGGTTCAACACGTAAGATCCAAAAAGTGCGATTAGATTTGAAATTATTAGCAGCTGAACCTATATTCAATGAAAATTATTGCTTTGCATGCTGTCCATATAAATGTTTCAGAATAATAGATCAGAGCCTAAAAGATAGTGTTATAGCCATAGAAAACGTATAAAGAAGATCAGTTCAATATCTGAGAGGTTCGTTCAAAAGTCTGACAACAGCAGGAAAGAAGCGACTCTCCCGCAATTAGGATCAAAACATCTTATTCAATTGATGGACTGCCTGTTTTTTTTTTTTGGAAACAGGAGGCTCAGGCCTGTAATCGGTTTCAAATGATACCTTCTCAAAAACGAGACAAAAATAAATACTTCAGATTGAAATTAGTAAAAAGTCTGGAGCATATGAATTTAACATTCCCGAGTCATACTTTCGAAACTTTGAAATTGAGCATTATTGAAGAGGAAATACATCTTGTTGAAGCGTTGTTTCTGCTAATCATTTGTTCAGTACTCATGAATAACAAACAACAAAGGGGTCATAGAACATAGAACAATACAGCACAGAACAGGCCCTTCGGCCTTCGATGTTGTGCCGACCAAAATAAAAAGCAATGCCCCTCCAAACTAAACCATTCCCTTCTCTTCCATATACTTATCAATTAACCTCTTAAACGCCACCAAACTTGGCGCATCTACAACAGCTGCAGGCAGGGCATTCCACTCCCTAATCACTCTTTGAGTAAAGAACCTACCTCTGATATCCGTCCTATAACTCATACCCCTTAATTTAAAGCTGTGTCCCCTCGTGCTAGCTTTCTCCATCCTAGGAAAAAGGCTATCACTGTCCACCCTATCTAAACCTCTAATCATCTTATATGCTTCAATAAGATCCCCTCTTAGCCGCCTCCTTTCTAACGAAAACAACCTCAAATCCTTCAACCTCTCTTCATAGGACCTGCCCTCCATACCAGGCAACATCCTGGTAAACCTCCTCTGTACCCTCTCCAATGCCTCCACATCTTTCTTATAATGTGGGGACCAGAACTGCACACAATACTCCAAGTGCGGCCGCACTAGAGTTTTGTACAGTTGCAACATGATGCTGCGGCTCCTAAATTCAATCCCCCTACCAATAAAAGCTAAGACTCCATATGCCTTCTTAACAACTTTATCCACTTGACTGCCTACTTTCAGGGATCTATTGACACATACACCAAGATCCTTCTGTTCCTCAACACTATTAAGAGCCCTACCATTAGCCCTATACTCTACACATTTATTGTTCCTGCCAAAGTGCATTACCTCACACTTTTCCACATTAAACTCCATTTGCGACCTCTCGGCCCAGCTCTGCAACTTGTCCAAGTCACTCTGTAAACTAAAACACCCCTCTTCACTATCTACCACTCCACCAACTTTAGTGTCATCTGCAAATTTACTGATCCCTCTGCTGTGCAACACTTCAACCCACAGAAGCATCTATTGCCCAATCAAAGTCAAGCCAGCTGTTTGAATTGAAGTAAAGCTTACCAGTTAACTGTCATTTGCCCATTAATTGGCACATACCTGTGGTTAAAAAAATACAAAAATACTGTACGCTCTCTGTTTGATAAGCTATAAGGACCTGTGGAGTAATATTGCATTCTGAAAGACTTCCAAACCGTCCGAATAGGAGGAAACGGGAGGGGGAGGGAGAACTTGGTGACTTTTGACATCAATGGCATAGTCGCATTATTCCCTCAGAAATGAACCGAAGAGACAGCTTTTCTCACTGAAACGCAGAAACGTAGAAAATAGAAACTGGAAATAACCATTGTGCACTGCTCTTCGAGCCTGTTCCTCCATTCATTCCTGATCATCAAACTCCAGAAACTGAAGCTACCCACCCAAAATGTCCCCGATCCCTTTAGCCCAAAGAGCTCTATCTCTCTTTTTTTGAGACATTGCACAGACAGTTGGCCTCAAGGATGTTTTACAGTAGTTAATTCCATAGATTCGCCGTTCTCCAAACGCAGAAATTTCGACTCATCTCTGTCCTCAAAGGTTCACCTCATATGTTCGAAGGAAGAGCCCTAGTTCTCGACTCCCTCACCATCAGAATTATTCTTTCTAACTCCAACGTGTCTAACGTGTTAAAAAATATATATCCAATTCTATGGAATAAGAATAAAAATTCTAGCGGGTTAGGATTATTCCCTAATTGATTGAGTGTCTTCTCATGAGACTAATTTCCATCACAAGAATCGATTGAGTGATGCAGGAGGGCATCGAAGTCTTGTGTATCCACATTCTCAACTTCTACCAGATCAAATAATAATCTGCCTTCATAATATTGTCACTGAATTGGACAAATTCACCAAATGTATACTGCACCTAAAATGCATATGTTCATTCCGTCATCCTGTCCAAATCTTAATGAGGTATTTATGCATCCTCTTCACAGATCACCGACTTAATCAAAATAATATCACCTGAAAATTGGGAGATACTACATTTAGTTCCCTCTTCCAAATTATTGATATATAGTGTGAACAGTTGGTGCTCTCTGTGGCGCAATCCATGTCAGCGCCTTACAATTGAAAAATAAAATGCTTTTGTGCCAGCTCTTTGCATCTTGCCTGTTATCCAAATTTCTATCCATTTGAAGACGTGACCAGTAATCCTATGCACTTTAATATCACACAGTGTTCTGCAATGTCAGACATTGTTGAAAGCCTTCCAAATGTCTAAATAAACCACATTCATCCATTGGCCTTTGCCAACACTGCTGCTTTGATTTTCAAAAAAAAATCCATTTGATTCTTCAAGCATGATTTCTATTTCGTAGATTTAGGCAAACTTTGATTATCTCGCTACTTTCCACTTGCTGAATCGTGAAATACTTAGCAATAAATTCCAGCCGTTTCCCCAGTTTTGTGGTTATGCCACTTATCTGTGCATAGAACATTGAACATTAAAACATAGAACATAGAATCCTACAGTGCAGAAAGAGGCCTTCGGCCCATCGAGTCTGCACCAAACATAATCCCATCAGGCCCTTTCCCCTACATTTTATACCCACTAATCCCTCCAACCTACGCCTCCCTGGACACAAAGGAGCAAATTCTTTGTATGACCAATCAAACCAACCCACACATCTTTGGACAGTAGGAAGAAACCGGAGCACCCGGAGGAAACTTACATAGACACGAGGAGAATGTGCAAACTCCACAAAGTGTTTAACAGAAATTCATTCCATAGAACATAGAATAGAGAATCCTACAGTGCAGAAAGAGGCCCTTTAGCCCATCGAGTCTGCACCGAACACCGATCTATAGTTCCCTATCTTCTTTCTACTTCTGTCTTGAATTGCGGGTTAGTACTACCTACATTCCAATCTGTACAACCAGCCGAGAATACAAAGTGTTTTTTAGATAATTTCCACTCAACAGTGTTCTATTTCGAGAGCTGCTTCCTTATATACTCCGACATGAAGATTCATAGGCGCTGGAAATTTGTACAGTTTCAATGTTATCAATTACTGCAGCAGTTTTTTCTATTAATGTTCATTTCCTTCAGCACCTCACGAAGACATTTTTGTTGTTGATTTTCTCTCAGAACGTCACGTACATTGTTGATGTCTTCTTTTGTGAAGATAGAAGTAAAGGTTCAACTTTCCCCTATTTATTGTTCCGCAAACACAGCTATCTCCTTTCTGACTTTAAGAGGCCCACATCCGTTTGTTTTTGTGCATCTTTTTTTTTCACCGTGCATACCAATGTGGATGTTTAAGTTAATTCTTGCGCTCCGGTCTAGCTTGCATATATACACAAGCTGACCATTCTGAACTGATCAATTGTCCCCCCCTTTGATGAATATTAAACTGTTGCCAGTCCTTCATTCAATTGTTTCAATCTTCTTACCAATTTGTTGTTTTATTTTCTTTGAATTATTACTATCGCTACTTTCCATTGTATGCCATGAATTGGCCACTGTTTCCGTACAACCATTGTGACAAACAGAAATAAACAACATCCGTGGATCCATGTTTTGTATCTTTAATGCATACCCTTGCGGGTGCACTGCCCTTCCTTTCAGTAATGTATGCCATTCCATCATAGCCATTTCTGACTCATACTATCTTAGTTGCATTCACTGTGATTCAGAAACCCGGTATGAAAACCAACGAATCACTCCTCGAAAAAGAATTCTATCATTTTATGTTTACTCTTACCTAAGCTTTCTCTTACGTCAAAATTTCCAACTGATACATTGCAGAATTGCACAATACACATTGAGGTGGAAAAAATGCAAATCGATCAAACAGATCTAATTGAAACGAAAAAAAAACAAAGCTTCATTTGGCAATAAAGTACACAAATTTAAGGGAGAAATTGAAATCAGGTACATTCATGTAAGTCATGAACTATGAGGAGAGCAAGAGACTCATATATACTACAAATATCAACGATCAAAGTAGACTTGAAAGAGCGAATGGCTTGCTCGTACACCTATCACAGCTGTTTATATGTCATTATGCTTGGGCCAAATGGACTCATCCAGAACCATTTTGCAAAAACAGTGGAGAATCATAGCTGGACTTCTGTTTTTTTGCGAATGGAAATATACTGTGAACAGCCAAGATGTGTATAATGACCAATCCCAGCCAACTAACAATTGGTTGTTTTTTTTTTCGTGAACGCGTTGTATTCAGAGACAAAACGCATTCTGTTTGTATAATAATACTCACAATTTTTATCTTTATGCTTGTACATTTTTCAGAACTGTTTAACAATCAAAGCAATTTAAAAGACTTAGGTGGGAATGTGATAACTATTCTCAACTTTTTACTTGTTTGCTCTTGAAAATAAAGGTTAACGTCAAAGTTCCCCTTATTGTGTAAAAAATGTTCTGGTATGTTCTTGGTTGCAGAGCCCCTGGCGATGATCTTTGCGTCGTTGGTTGCAGAGCCCCGGGCGATGATCTTTGCGTCGTCCATGGAAACGGGAGAGATTCCGAAGGATTGGAGGATTGCGGATGTGGTTCCTATCTTTAAGAAAGGGAACAGGGATAGTCCAGGAAATTACCGACCGGTGAGTTTGACTTCAGTGACTGGTAAGCTGATGGAGAGGCTTCTGAGGGATAAGATATATGAACATTTGGAGAAGTTTGGACTGATTAGAAATAGTCAGCATGGTTTTGTCAAGGGCAGGTCATGCCTTACGAGCCTAGTTGAGTTCTTCGAAAATGTGACTGAACACATTGACTAAGGAAGGGCGGTGGACGTAGTGTACATGGACTTTAGTAAGGCGTTTGATAAGGTCCCACATGCAAGCCTTCTGGAGAAGGTGAGAGGGCATGGGATCCAAGGGGCTTTGGCCTCGTGGATCCAGAACTGGCTTGCCGGCAGAAGGCAGAGAGTGGTTGTGGATGGGTCTTGTTCTGCATGGAGGGCGGTAACCAGTGGAGTGCCCCAGGGATCTGTTCTGGGACCCCTGCTGTTTGTCATTTTCATAAATGACCTGGGTGAGGAAGTGGAGGGATGGGTTAGCAAGTTCGCCGATGATACAAAAATCGGTGGTGTTGTGGATGGTCTGGAGGGATGCCAAAAGTTGCAGCGGGACATAGACAGGATGCAAGACTGGCCGGAGAAGTGGCAGATGGACTTCAACGCAGATAAATGTGTAGTGGTCCATTTTGGCAGAAATAATGGGATGAAGGAGTACAATATAAGGGGTAGGAGTCTTGGCTGTGTTGTAGAGCAGAAGGATCTCGGGGTCCGGGTCCATAGGACTCTTAAATCGGCCTCGCAGGTGGAGGAAGTGG
This sequence comes from Sphyrna mokarran, assembly GCA_024679065.1. NCBI lineage: Eukaryota > Metazoa > Chordata > Chondrichthyes > Carcharhiniformes > Carcharhinidae > Sphyrna > Sphyrna mokarran. The sequence continues at coordinate 8,683,268 of JAGIQG010000016.1, read as the reverse complement.
TCAAGAAGGCGTACGGTGTACTGGCCTTCATTAATCGAGGAATAGAGTTTAGGAGTCAGGAGATAATGATGCAGCTCTATAAGACTCTTGTCAGACCCCAGTTGGAGTATTGTGCGCAGTTCTGGTTGCCTCATTATAGGAAGGATGTAGAGGCTATTGAGAGGGTTCAGAGGAGATTTACAAGGATGCTGCCTGGATTGGGATGCAGGCCTTATGAAGATAGGTTGAGGGAGCTGGGACTCTTCTCACTGGAGAGACGTAGGTTGAGAGGCGACCTGATAGAGGTTTATAAAATGTTGAGAGGAATAGATAGGGTGGACTCTCAGAGACTATTTCCCCGAGCTGAAATGGTCACTACGAGAGGACACAGTTTTAAGGTGCAGGGAAGCAAATACAAAGGAGATGTCAGGGGTAGGTTTTTCACTCAGAGGGTGATGAGTGAATGGAACCGACTGCCGTTGGAGGTTGTTGAGGCAAACTCACTGAGGTCTTTTAAGAGACTTCTGGATGAGTATATGGAAAAGAATAGGATAGGGGGTTATAGATAGGTGTGTGGATTGGTAGATGTGATCGGCGCAACTCGTGGGCCGAAGGGCCTGTTTGTGCTGTATTGTTCTATGTTCTATGTTCTATGTATACCTTCCGTACCGGCTACTCAGAAGGTGATAGCGTCAGCGTTGTTCCACGTGTCATAGTTACGTCCCATCTTTCTGTATTTCAATGTAAATATGGGTATCAAAATTAAAATTTACCAAACTAGCGATGGCCGGATGGCGAGGAAAGTATTTTATAAATGTTTTAAGCCAAATTACATACCTCAGCGTATCATTCAACAAGCAAGGATCACGCTAGTACGTAATCGTTGAAAAAAAACGGTTTTTTTCTTTCCCCAAGAGAAAGAAACACCACGTTGTGCCTTCAATTTCAAATGACACTTATAAATTAATTCATGTGCAAATCTGAAATGTTGTCATTGCTTGCGTTTTTTTTTGTTTTACTTTTGTTGGCACAAGTTACAAATCATGATGTGTTTAACTTGAAACTTCCTTTATGAAACTTATGTTACGTTGTTCAACGAGGGTTGAACATGCATAATGATCTATTGGCGATAGGCAATATTTTAGACTGGTGGGATTCGCACTGGTTGGTGAAATACGGACAGAAACTGATCTACATGGGGCTTAGATTCTAATCCAACAATAACAGCTATTGGAAATTATATCCGACTTCATAAATCGTCTGGGATACAATGTTAGCCCCAGTAATCGTGGCTATCAAAACATTTACGATTGTCATTAAATCTACGTTGCTCACCAATGTTCTAATGAGAAAGAAAATCTGGACCTTAACTTGTCTGATTGACACATGTATGCGGATTGATCGCAACTTGATTTGTTCTTTGCTGCCTTTGAACTGCGCGAGCAAACTAATCAGTTCATAGGCAAGAGGCATGCGCAAGAAATTATGACCTTTCCAGAGAAGGTCACCTCGCCTGAAATGATAAAGCTATTTGTAAAAATGGGACAGTTGTACTTCTGTGCAGCATTTTGCTTTTTTTTTAAGAATTGGTAGCAAACCCCATGCAACAGCTTTTCAACAGCTTTTATTGATAATGTAATGCATTTTTTTTCAACACAGAGCCAATTCAAATCTCGTAGTGTCACAAAGCCACTAATTTGGGTAAAATGACGATTCACACTCTTTCAATTAGTGAACATGACTGGTTTGTTGGTGGGGCAAAATCAGAAAATTTTAAATCACTCTTCTCATACCCCGTTATGAAACCAGAGAGACCACTTGGCGGCATGATTTGTAAGTGATGCTCAGAATAAAACGACACAAAGGGAGCGTCAAGAATTGGGCAGCAAAGAGCAATACTTTTATTAGATAGTACGAAAGTGAATTTAAATGGTAGCGTCTTATTATCCTACGTCCTGACAATTTTAAAAGCAATGGCCAAAGAAAACATGCCCTTTCATTTTTTGATTACTTAATTTCCTACTTAACAGAAGAACAAATGAAAGGACAAGTAAAAGGTGATTGAAATATTAATTTCCTTCCTCTAACAATAAAGTGATGAATTTTGTCATTCTGTTGTTCTTTTTTTTTCTTTGCAAACTGATTTTCTCACGATTCGCCGGAAATCCTCCAATTCAAGCCTCAGTGGCATGGACTTAGAGTGTGGTGCCTTGAACTTGTGGGAATAAAGACATTCAAAATGATAACAATTGACAGCGATTACTAGGCTGGTAGTGCAACGGTTTAAACAAATTACCAATGGCCCAAGTATAAATTTGGTACCAGCATCAACTGTAATTTAATTGCATCTTCGAAAATGCTCGCTTGTCATTGGACAGAGAGAAAAAACAATTTGTTGCAGTAGGAAAGTCAATGATCCATCCATTCTTCTGGCAGTTTTGTTACGTTAAATCCAAAGAAACGCGTTGACCAATTAAGGTCCTTTTGAAATCAATTGTTTATGCATCTCTTCGTCTTTGCCAAAGGCAAAATATATATTATGATAAATACACGCACTCCGTCTATGCGCAACAAAGACACACTCGTATTTTACCAAACAAAGAGCACTTAACTATCCTCCTTATGCAATGTAGCCAAAAAGCAATGGTGGACAAAATATAGCAAGCAATGATGTGTTGGACATACGAAACCGTTTTAATTCTGCTTCTCTTTTTCACCCCCTTTTTACATATACGTTTCAGCTTTGACAAAGGACTGGACTCGAAATGTCAGCTCTTTTCAGTCCATGCAAACGCTGCCAGTTCTGCTAAGATTTTCCAGCATTTTCTCTGTTGGTTTTACATTTCTAAAGGTACCTACTGCAGCTGAGAACCAATAAATGTCATCCTCTGTCGCTGTGAACTGTTGTTTCATCATAGCGCAATTTCTATGAACAATGACAGAACAAGGGTAAGTTTGATCCTCTTACTCGAAGTGAAATGCAGTGGTGGCGATTCACAGCAAGTTGAGGAGATTGAGGGGTTTGACTTTCGAAAATGATTTACACAATTTCGACATACACATCCTAGAGTTTAGAAAAATGAGAGGGCATTTATTGGAGACGTAGACGATAATAAGTGAGAGTGGCTGTCTGTATTTGGAGTGGTTGTTTCATTTGTTAAGCAGTCATAAATATCACTCGGAACTTTAGGATAACTAAGGGCGGATATAAAACAGTGATGAGCAGAAATTAAATTTGTACAAGAGTTTTAACTCTACAGAAATCACCACCGCAGATGTGGTGAATACTGGACCTTTGACTAAATTTAAGGAAGAGGCGGACCATTTTTTAAGGCTTTGAAGGGCTATCAATAACGCACAGGTCAGTGGAGTAAAATACGAGTGCGTCTTTGGTGCGCATTGACGGAGTGTATACATATATCATAACGCATATTGCTTCGGCAAATATGTAGAGATGCGAAACATTTGATTTCAAAAGGAGGTTAATTAGCCAGCGCATTTCTTTGGATTTAACGTAACAAAATTGCCAGAGGGATGATGGATCATTGACCATTCCTACTGGAACAAATTGTTTTTTTTTCTCTCTCCAACGACAAGCGAGCATTTTCGAAGATACAATTAAATTACAGTTGAAGTTGGCACCAAATTTATATCTATGCCATTGATAATTTGTTTAAACCGTTGCACTACCAGCCTAGCAACACGGGCCGCTGTCGATTGTTACCATTTTGAATGTCTTATTGAGAGTATTGTCTTTATTCCCACAAGTTCAAGGCACCACACACTAATTCTATGCCACTGAGGCTCTAAGATCAGCGATGATCACCTTAAATGATAAAGCTTCTTCAATGGGTAAAGTATCAATTTTAGCTCTGAGATCGTATGATTTGTATGATCGTTAGTCTGTTAACGTTAGCTGTCGGACATATTTTGACTTCGGAAATTTGTTAAAATATTTCCCTGAACACTGCTGGTACAGCCGGATATGATGATTTACAAAGGCAACACACTTTCGGGGCAGTGTTTCTTTTCAGGATTGTTAAAGATGACGTTGATCCAACATCATTATTAAGGTAATATCTAAAGGTCGCCCTTCAAAATTCGGCCGATATTTAAGGACCATTCCGGACTGATTATTATATATATCCCTGGCATTTCATTCCATTCGCAGTAATTAACAGTCTGTTCACTGTTTTGCATGCTGATTTGGGCCAGGAACAAACATCATAACAGTTGTTCCAAAGGTAGAGAAAGAAAAAACAACTGAATTGATAAATCGTAGTTATGTGTGGTCGCGTGTTAATGCTATGAACGCCAAAGTGATTGAAAAACATGGTAAGCTGAGCGGGGTTTAGAGTTACAAGCATCACAATAGAATTCCCGCCTTTGTGGAAAGCCCAAAGTCGAAACTGAAATGCATTGCTAAAGGAAATTCTCAAAATCGTTTTCCAGCGTGAGACACATTGAAATGTGTTATCAACAACAATGTTTTTTCAACAACCTTCATGATAGCATGTGCTCGAAAAGCGAGATGTTTGATTAGGGCTACAAAACGCAAACGATGCTGAATTTTCTGTTATTCATGTATAAAGCAAGTGGGCAGCGTAGCAAATTCACGCAGTATTGGCAATTATCATCTGAACACTGCGTGTCACTGTAAATACCAGAAAGCTGCCACCCTGAACAAGGCAGAATGTGATGTTCGAGTGCGGTTTTATTCGTGTTGTTCAGCTCTCCAGCACATGAAACCTATTGTCCTTGTTGGCCAGAATATTAACGGATTCAACCATCCAAATATTAATTCGACCAGAAAGTGTTACCGACCTTTTCGGTAATAAATTGTCGATAACCTACAATGCGTGCTTCAGCGGTGTGATTGATTAATCCGCAACATGATCGCAGGTTCCACAGCAGTCAAAAAGTTTGAGCGCACCAACATAATCATACCTATTGATCTGCGCCAAATTCAGCACAATCAAAATTCATAGCCTGCTCTGCAGGTATGCGCTGGAATGCATTACACAGAAATAACGCATTCCATATGTTTGCCAATATCACGAGTTCCGTTTCGAAGGTACATACGGCAAATAGATTTACTATAACAAACATTTCTCCTTGCTGTCATACAATTGTTTTTGGAAAAATGTCCTTCCATGTTGCTGAGGCAAACTCATGGAAATGTAAACCTGCAAACGTTTGTTGCAGCCATACTATTCGAACTTAAACTCCGTAAAATCTGTTCATTTTCCTGTTCTGGAGAGGAATTGTGTACGGATAAGTAATCTGGATAATACCAAAATACTGTGAACGCTTGACATGCAAAAAGACACAGAAGATGTTGGGTCAACTCAAAAGGTGTCGCCACATCTAAGAGAAGAAATGAGTTATTAGAACTATAACAATAGGATCCGAAATAACATTGTTTCTTTCCGCAGATGTCGGTCATGTTTATTCCAGCATTTTCTGTTTCACTGCAATAAATTCTGAATTTGCTTTCTATAGCTCTTTCAAAGCAATTGTGGAGTAGAACTTCATGTTCTCTGAAGAAACTCTGAACATATATTCTCGCATTACCGAATAAATTCAATTTTTTTGTTCATAGCAACGGCATTCAGCGCATGTTTTCGTGCTGCAAATCCTTTGTATAAAACCATAATTCAAGGCACTTACAACACTGCGATTAACCTAGAGGATATTGCAACAAAAATGCTTCAGTAACAGTATTCTGGTGGGCATTAGTGATTCGCTGTGTGAAGAGGTTTTGCAAAGCTACTGGGGAAATCAGGTAAAATTATAAATTTCAAATCAATATGTTTAATAAAATATCTGTATTCTCTGCTTCCTTTTTAGAATTTGACGACCTGCAGCAAAAGTTCCGTAAGTTCTGGATAACCCTACCTCGGACCTAACGTGATTTTTTTGATTGCAATAAATTCCATGTTTTCTCGAATGAACGATCTGGTTAAATTGCACCAAACATGGCCTTCAAGAAATGTCCGAGTAATTTACGTGAAGAAAAATATAGTTTACAAGGAAGTCTGAACGTGTAGCAGCATGAATGTTGAGGGGTGTCCTGCTAGGGTTATCTGAATTTGTGCAGTTTTTCCTTGAAGTAAGACAGGACAAGAGACATCTTTTTTCCAACATAGCTTGAATGTTTCAATCACTAATAAACCTATTGAAATTTAAAAATAGCCATTTCCATACATGATAATGAAAATGATCAAATTGGCAAAAAGAAAACAGTTGGGAAATAGCAGTATGGCAACAATAGATGGAGGGCCAAGGCCTAATTTCAGAATCTTCCTCCTGTTGTGAATGACTAATTAACTTTGTTACTGCACTGAAATTAGCAAATTATCCCGAAAGTAAATGAGATTTGCTTTAAAAGAATGGCAGCTTCCCTCGACTAGACATTCAGCAGAATTTTCCATTGTCCAAATGAAAAGTAAAATAAACTTAGAAACACAGAACAGTACAGCACAGTTCAGGCCCTTTGGTGCTCAATGTTGTGCCAAGGTCTGTCCGAAACCAAGATCAAGCTATCCAACTCCCCATCATTCTGATGTGTTCTGTGTGCCTACCCAATAACTGCTTGAAAGATCTTATATGCCCAACTCCACTGTCACAGCAGGCAGTCAATACCACACCCCAATCACTCACTGAATAAAGAACCTACCTTGGACATCCCTTCTATATCTCCCGTCATGATCCTTACAGTTATATAATAGTTATATAGTATATAATAGCTACATCCTCTAAGGAAATAGTCACTCAGCGTTCATCCTACCTATCCACCTCATCTTCTTATAAAACTCTATTAAGTCCCCTGTCATCCAACTACACTCTAAAGAGAAAAGCCTTAGCTCCATCAATCTTTCCTCATAACCTCCAAACCGGGCAGCATCCTGGTAAAACTCTTCTCCACTCTCTCCAATGCTCCCACGTCTTTCTTTTAGTGAAGTGACCAGAACTGCAGACAATATTCCAAATATGATCTCACCAAGATCCTGTACAGTTGCAGCATAATCCCACAGCTCTTAAAATCTAATCGCCTGTGTATAATCACTAACGCACTATAGGCCTTCTTCACGGCTTTGTCCACTTGAGGGAAAATTTCAGAGATCTGTGGATATGAATCCCAAGATCTCTGTTCCTCCACATTCATCAGGACCCTGCTGTTGTCTTTTTAAACTACATTCTAATTTGTCATACCAAGATGAATCACCTCGCACTTATCAGGATTAAACTCTATCTGCCATTTCCGGCCCACTTCTACATCCTATCAATGTCTCTTTGCAGCCTACACCAGCCTCCAACTCATCCACTGTCCACCAATTTTGGTGTCATCAGCTGACCCAAATTTGCTGACCGATCCTGCAGCCTCCTCCTCCAATTCATTGGTAAAAATCACAAACAGCAGAGAACCCAGCACAGATTCCTGGTAAATAGTCACTAGTCTGAAAATATTCCATCCACGATCACTCTGTCTTCTATGAGACAGTCAGTTACTTATCCAATCAGCCAACTTTCCCTTTATTTCCCACTTCCTTACTTTCTTCTTGAGCTGACAATGGGGAAACTTATCAAACACCTTATTAAAGTCCATATATAGGGCATCAACTGTTCTATCTTCATCCACACACTTCGTTATCTCCTCAAAGAATTCAATCAAATTCGTGAGGCAGGACGTACCCTCCCCGAATCCATTTTGATTATCTCAAATTAAGCTGCATCTTTCCAAATGATCATAAATCATATCCCTCAGAATCCTGTCCATTAACTTATCGACCATCGGAGTAAGCCTGACCAGCCTGATATTGCCAGAGTCATTCTTATTCCCTTTCTTAAACAGAGGAACAACACTCGCTACTCTCCAGTTCTCTAGCACTATCCCCGTGGGTAGTGAGGACCCAAAATCAAAACCAAAGTTTCTGCAATTTCCTCCTTTGTATTCCAAAAATTCCTTTGTCCATCTTATCTCACCCAGCGGATTTATCGACCCTTTCTTTTCGTCAAAATTGCTAATACATATTCCCTCAGAACATCTACCCCCTCCAGCCTATCAGGCTGTATCATACTCTCATCCTCAAAAACATGGGCCCTCTCCTTAGTGAACACTGAAGAATTCATTCATCACATTTCCTTTATCTTCTGATTCTATGCACAACTTTCCACTACTATTCTTGACCAGCCCTAACCTCACCCTGGTCATTCTTTTATTTCTCACAGAAGAGTAAAAAGTCTTAGGGTTTTCCTTGATCTTACACACCAAGGGTATTTTGTGTTCCCTCCTAGCTCTCCTGAGTCCTTTTTTATAGTTCATTCCTTGCTATCTTGTAACCCTCAAGCAACTCAAATGAGCTTTGTTTTCTCATCCTCACATATACTTTTTTTCATTTTTTACAAGACATTCAACCTCTTTTACAAGATATTCAACGTCTTTACAAGAAATTGAACCTCCAATCAACCTCAAAAGAGATGAGATGGTTTCTTCAATCGGCCATTTCCTCTCTGATAACTGAGATGGCTCCCTCCTCTCTGCTTGACAGGAATATATTGTCAAGGATATGCAGTATTTGTTCCTTGAACAAGCTTCATCTGTCATTTGAGTCTTTCCCTGACAGTTTCTGTTCCCACCTTATGCTCCTTAATACTAGCTTAGTCGCATCATAATTACCCACCCCTAATTGACTTGCTGTACGGCCCTGTCCCTCCCCACTGCAATACTGATAGACACTGAATTGTGGTCACTATATCCAAAGTGCTCTCCCACAAACAAATCTAACACTTGACTTCGTTCATTACTTAGTACCATGTCCAATGTGGCCCCACCTCTTGTCGGCCTATCCACATATTGTGTCAAGAAACCTTCCTGCACACACTATAAAAAACTGTTCCATCCGAACTATTCGACCTATAAAAATCACCCATGACAAATACGCTGAGGGCTCCACAACTATCCGTAATCTGCTTTACAATTTCTTCCTTCACATCTCTATCACTAACTGGGGGCCTATAGAAAATCCGTAATGAAGTTACCGGTCCTTTCCTATTTCTAACTTCAGCCACATTTCTCAGTGTGCAGATTCTCCTCTCGCACTGCCTTTCTGCATCCGTTAATCTATCCTTGATTAATAATGCTACTCCTCCACCTCCTTTACCATTTTCCGCACTCTCACTGAAACATCTATACCCGTAATCAATCCTGTCCTTGTTCTAACCATGTTTCCGTAATGGCCACAACATCCTAGTCCAAAGTCCTAATCCACGTTCCAAGTTCACTTACTTTATTCTTGATGTTCCTTGCATTGAAGTAGACACACTTCAACCCACCTTCCCGTCTGCCGGTACACTCCTGCGACCTTGAGACCCTCCTCAGTACCTCACTGCTTTCAACATTGGCCTACAGCTCACAAATTATTTTAAACCCTCTTCCTGAGCCGTAGCAAATTTCCCTGCTAGGATATTGGTGCCCCTCTGGTTCAATTGCAAATGGCCCTTTTCGTGTTCTCTTACAGAAGCTGCTTTGCAAGAAAAAGATTCAGGTAAATTTAAGAATAATTCGACACACTTACTGACATAATGAGAAAAAAAATTGTGAGATATTTGCCAAGTGATGAATTAATATACGGGAAGGTCTGGATATCCACATTTCGTCACTCGCTAGCAGTCTCCTTCTGGTGACATATTTACATGGATTTTCGTTTCAATCCAACAAAATTGGAAAGAAGTCTCAGGCTGAAGCATTGACACCACAGGGCCGAAAATATGCTTCACCATGAGCATCCAGTATTGTTAATTATCCAGATCCCTCACGTGGCTTTCACACATTCCATCACCCCATCCTCGCATTATGATTGGACTACAGATCAATAGATCACCCTGCGACTTTGTGTAATTTTGAATCCGTTAAACAGAGTAATGAAACACTGTTTGTCTAGATTAAAATATGTTGATACATACGTAAAACTCAGAGTAAATATTAGCATCACCTAACAGTTATAATTGGGTGATCGCCCATAGTCCACTTTCAACGCGTTTTAATATCCTGAGGTCAGAGCAGTTACAGAAGACGAGAATATGAAGTGTCAGTTGATCTCCTGGAATAACGATGCAGCTGCATCTCGTCTGGCAAAATATTGTGTTTTTCAACGTAATGAAATTGGTACACGGATGGAAGTGTTGAACTTTCAGCAAGGCCATGGAATGTGATCATGAGGGTCTTCCCTTCAGGACAATTGCCTTGCACAATCGCCAATCTCTCGATTTTACTTAACATGTAAAAAGTTATTGATCGCAGCCTTGAATATAATCAGTGGCGTATCCTCCAAAATCCTCCAAAGAAGTGAATTGCAACCATTCTCAACCATCAGAATGAATGTATTACTCATCATCTGCATCTTCAATGGCCAGAATCATGTCCGAAACTTGTGTAACATTGTTCTATCCTCCGTAAATTGCGAAAAGTTTTCATTTGCAAAAGTGCCGGAATGTGATTTATAAAACATATTTGATCTGTTTTGAAGAAATAAAGGACCTCCAAAAAAAATGCGAACAATTAGGTGAGCAAAGTATATGAAATAGTAAACAAGCACATTTCAAGTTCAATTTGTGTGCAATTTGTATTAAATTAATTGAACATCAATTAACCTGACTGCAAATTTTGATCCTTCACTATTACATGGGGGTTTGCTGTGCTAACGTTTCAGTCGGACGAACATAATGTTAAAATGTGAAGTGGATAAATTATCAGGTTTGTAATCTTCATTTCAGCGTGATTTTAAAATAATTTTGGAAAAGCGTGATACAATGCGTGCGTGAGTTTTGGTATGGTGAGGAACTATGCGTTTGTGGTCAGTTCTTGTGACATGTTATGCAGGTGGTATTACGTAAGCACGAGTTCGTTTATTGGAGAGTTTGTACAAGAGAGAGGGGTAACTTCATCGTATTGATTATTGACATCAGCAATGATTTGGATATTGTTTTATTTTTCCAGAGAATGCGTGCTGCTCAGGTCATGTAATGTTCCGTGTTGGTGCAGTGCATATTGGTGAATCTACATAGTTTGTGAAATCATATAGAGTTCTGCAAAAGTCGTTTTGGAGACGGATTTATTGTGAAAATTTATTTTCACACAAATAAATGTTATTTGGTGGGGACGCGTGAGATATAAAATGTCAGTACAGGGGTAGGGAGTGCTACGGTGTGAACTGCATTATGTGGTAATTCCAATTGTGCTAAAGGCATTTTTATCCACCTACAATGAGCAACGGGTACGCGTTGCATTACTCGTGGAAAAGCAAAGAGATGATATTTGATCGACACAACGATCGGAGAGGAGGCAAGTTGAACCATAGCATGTTTAGTGCACCACTTAACAGTATGTTATGTTTCTGCACAGCCATCCAGTCGAATTAACCTTTTGCGAGATTTAATGCATAGCCCGGGATATTAGAACGCACAGAGCTGCACGTGCAGACAACTTCTAACTGAGATGAAAAGTTTTACCTCTACTATCATTTAATGCAAAAAGAAAGTCAAACAACGATCTACTCAAGGCGGAAGAAAAATTAAAAACATTGTTCCTTGTTTCCCCACTACGATTTTGTCACGCAGGACCATTCCTGGTCGACCAGTGAACATTAAAACATACTCAATGGGACATTTTCGTCTACCGTTTAACGGTAACACATCATTGGTACCTCTGAAACAAATCACCACTATGGCTTGTTTTGCACGATTGGAAACCACATGAACTTTTCGATTCCATCCTTGCAACAACAATGTCAATTGTTCAATGTCGATCTTTGACTCATTTTCTTACCATTTATGAATCTAAAGTAAACAATAAAACTCATGCAAATTTATTTGATAATACTGGTTACTTCACCCTAAATGTTTCACCCTCGCCCGTGTTATTTATTTTATTGGTTCTCTATTGGTATATACAGGTTTCTCGATATCATCTGGCTCCTCGTTAATCACCACAGTAGTGTATTTTTTTTTATTTATTTTGCTTTCATGTTGTCCCTGATGTTCCTCGTCAGCTACGGTGAACTCGTCTACCCATCAATCTGTTTTGTCTGATTGGGATACTGTTTTGTTGTGTCTATTGAGTTACCCCCAGAAATTCCTGCCATTGCTAATCCGCGAATATTTATTCAATGTTCCTCTCTCAATTAACGCTGGCCAGTTCCCCCCACATGCCTCAAAAAATACATTTATCAACTGTGATTTGGTAATAAGGCAAACTAGAGAAGGAAGCTCAAGTTAAAAGATCTTTTAGGAGGTAGTAAGCATAATATAATATAAATCATCATGTAATTTGCGAGGGAAAGCTGGAATTAAATAGGCATGTTTGGAACTTATCCCGAGTCAGCATTCGCCATTCCGTGAACACACTTTTACTCCAGAGCCTAGGTAAAATGCATCAATTTCAATACAGCGTAGAGCTTATATTACTGGACTGTTGTTCAAATTCTGGCTTGTTCTTTCATGTTACATATAAAGTGCGAATTTCATTGGGACAGAGGTCCAAATATGGTGTCTGTTTTACGTTGGGTGGCTACAGTTGGCGTAGTCAGTTTGCGGTTCACTCTGCCCCGTGGGGGAACTGAAATGGATTCTGAAACGTGATTTTCTTCTTCTTGTCACCATATCCAGAATTGTCTATTCCACAGTGGGTTACATTTCAAGTAGCTCCGAAAAGCTATTGCGAAGATTGGCATCCACTACCAATCTGATTTTTGCAGTGCACCGGCATATTGACGACCGATTCACATACGCATGATGCGTCTTTTAGTAAAGGGATGTATTATTGTGGGACATTTGCAAGCTCTGCATCGTATCACATCAGTCATTAGATATATTATTGCTGGACTGTGTATTGGAATGAGCAGATTAGCGATTTCAAAACCAAATGACTGAGGCGCCGTTTCCCAGCAATGGGATATTCATCTGGCTGCTGTGTTTTCATTCTGGCCCACTCGCTGAACTTTGCAATATACTAGAAAAGAGTCAGAGGTTATGACAATGATTTTCACGACGAAGGATGAGTAATGGTTCATTCCATCCCTGTTTCAATTAATGCATGGCATGTTGCCAATGCTAGCAAAGTGTGTCTCAGCCTTTACCGTTTTGCTTATCCGTCCGATTCACATTTTACAAGCGCAATCTAGAGGAGAACAGACGTTTGCCATTATCTCAATCGCTGGCTGATTAAAACTTATCTGAAATCTGCAAGGCGTATTTCAAGACTATAGTTCCTGTACTTTTCAACGTAGTAATATAAGTGCATAACACGCAAAGCCAAGATATATCCTAATTCCAAGGCACGGAGTTTAGGTGGTTGGAATCATAATAACTTAGCTTCGCTGATACGCAATATTTTCCACATTTAATCTGTGTGTGTGTGTGTGTGTGTGTGTGTGTGTGTGTGTGTGTTTTCCCAAAAAATCATGTTAATTGGTGACTGGCATTTTCGTCTTCATGTCATGCAAACTACAATACACAAGGAAAGAAGTCACGTTCCAAACATATCAAATTGTGATTAGACATCTAGACATCAACGGGTGTAGTGTGAGCTTTTCATGGAACCACAATTACAAATTATATTTACAACTTGTATACACTTGTATAAAATTATAAAATGAAGCTGTCTGAACATTGCAAGGGGACATTGTAAAAGCTATTGCAACAAGCAAGTCTGGAAATTGGTTACTCTGAAAGGTGACTGGCTGTTTGGTGTATGTATATAAGGCGGACGTACTGTGGTGTTTTTCACATACAATTTGGGTGATGCAGCCTTACGTTGATTTTTACAGCCCTGTCTTTTCCAACAATCACTCTTTGTTTATACTTTATCAATACCTGACTCAAATTCTCATTGATAGCTGATGTTGTCGCTATGCACAGGGAAAGGATTCCAATTTCAGCATCGCACACAGCAATGGAGTCGCGATCCATTGCGCTAGAGGATTCAGAATACTCTGGGACTACAACATTCGCAAACTATTAACATTGAGTGGATTAATTTAGGATAGGAATCACAAACGGCCTTATGCATAAATGTATACATTACAGAGGTGGTGTTTATATATAAACTCAAATACCACTGTTAGAATATTCAGAAGAGCATTTCTGAAAAGTGCGCATTGAAAAAGCAGATATCTTGCCAATTAGCACAGTGTTCTACAGCATCATGAGAAATTAATAAAAGTGAATCACTTGTGTCATGACAATAATAAAATAAATATCATTGGCCAAGGATGGCAAAATGTACTAATAATGATTGAAATGCACTAATGATAATTAGTTCATTTGAGCGAAATGAATCAGTGGACATGTTAGCTAATCTTAGGGAATTGTGTAATTAAATTGTCAATGTGATGTAACTTCAAAGAAATGTTGGAATGCCAAACATTTGCCGCCCAGTGCAAGTTGATCAATAATTAATGTGTTTCACCTGAATAGTGTGGCTATGATTCTTTCTGTTTGCTAGAGTTCAGCGCAAAACTTAGCCTCTGAAAAAAAAACACAACTTATTCTCCCAAGCCTAACATTGTTTTTTTCTCTCTCTCTCTCCAATCAAAGGATGTATAGTCATATGCAAAATACGGGAATGTGGAGTCCGTATTCGGACAAGTCCTGGTATTTACTCATGATCCGATCACGTTCCAAGGGTTATTCATCTTCATACAATAAGATGCACCATATTGTGATTTTCAAGTAATCTCCTCTCTTTGAAATAGAGAATACAATGAAACAATGCTAAATGTTGCATGTAATATTTCATTAATTTAACTTGTCTTATATGTGTTCAACTTGTTCACAGAAAAAGCAAACAATGGTAAGGAGTTATATCTCAAGTCGTTAATATATCATATTGAGGAACAAAATCATCAGGAGCAATACCATGTTAGCATAAGTTTGTATATTCAATGTAATGCGTGTCTCATTTGAAGTGAGTGAACTTTTTTTAATCAGTGCTATATTGGTTGCACTCTTGGTTCTTCAGTATGCCATTGACATTTCCATGTTTTCCACCGGAAAGTTTCTGTTTGCACTTCATTACTACATTTGCAAAAGCAGTTGCCTTAAAGAGTTGACAATATCGTCTGTATTCCACCAGATGTATCTGCATATCCGAAGTATGTTTTACTTTTCTGACACTAATATTCACAAGCATCTTATTCAACAAGTATTCAATCTATCTAATATTTTAAAGTAATTAATAAAAAAACTGCAAAACCCGACTTCGTCCTTCAATTTCATAATTTTTAAGCTGTTTTGGAAACATACCCACAAATCACTTCACACAATTAATTGCAGTGAATATGACGGCTTTAAATAAAAAAGAGAAAACACTGCTAGACCGCTCAAACAAAAACAAAAAGGCGAAGCCAAAGGGGCCAAATGATGGCGCAAGCACTTGGCACTGCTGCCTGTCAGCGACAAAAAACCTGGTTTCGAATTCTGGCTTAGATCACTGTCTGTGGTTTCCTTCGAGCGTTCTGCGTTCCTCCTGTAATCCACAGATATGTGGATTGGTCATGCTAAATTGCATATTGGTGTCAGACGGACTACAGGGGTAAATGCATATGGTTACGCTAACCAGTCTTGCGTGGGTACCAGCTGAATGACCTTCTTTTGCATTGTAGCACTATGATTCTTAGCAATCACAGAACAATTAGAGCTCTCAAAATTCAGGAAATGGCTATACTGTCTGAATTACAGTTAATTTTGGTTTTACTCGCTACAATATTGAGCGATATTTAACACATAATGGAACTGAATATAACCCTGCGCTTTTTGAATAATGGGGCTCTAGATCGAGTTGATTGTCCAACGCTTGCAACAATGTATTGTTCATTTATTTACCAGTAAAACGAATCAAGGTTTTATTTAATGTTTTATTTCGCTTTATAATGAATGTGTTAATATATTTTAGCATGCCATTAATTTTAGATTGTCTCAGAGGAATGACGTCAATTCACACCTTTTTATAGATTAAACTAGATTAACATTCTTTCATTAGTTTATTTTGATAAGGCACGTGGTGCTGAAGGAGCCTGCATGACACTACTTATCTTACATTGTATTTTCCTCATCATATTTTAGTACTCGAAGCAAAGGAAAAACTTGACGGTGAGGAAACATATGGTCTATTTTGAAGTTACCCACAATATAGTAAAATGCATTCTAATTGAACAAGGGCATTCGGAGTTAAATCATCATTGCTTATTGACTACTTATGCATAAAGAAAACGTTACACACCAGCCCAGAACAGTTGCATATTATGAGCTCTGTTTTGGTAAAAAAAAACATAAAATCAGTGAGGCGTTTCATGACGGTAAAAACACGAGATCCATTATATCAGTTTGCTCGAATATGTATTATTTCTGATTAATGTATACGAACATGAAACGAATATGACAACAAAGGTGTCCTTAGAAGTATCTTGCATAGAATGCTGTCCAATTGTCAGTACATCCGCGGGAAGAGGGGCGACATGCATCTTGTCCCAGTAATGCAGTTATTTAATATAGTGTTCCCACATTTACCTCCAATTATTTCCATGATCCTCCACGGAAGCTTTGGGTGGAAAACACGTTTTGTTATGTGTCTTGGTTTTCCTAACATAATATCCGACCTGACGATGTTGCCTGTGTGCTGTTTTGCAGTGGTTTGCAGACTACGCGCACCAGGAAAGCCCCGTATTCGAAAGAGAGCCCACGATATTGAAGTTGTAATTCAGTAACTCTTAATAGCCACCGCGGCCCACACTCAATTGCATAATGCATTCAGCAGGGAGCAAGAATCCATGCATTATTGGTAAACTTATGCTGGAGCGTCTAGAATTTGCAGATGTGAACTAAATTTCAACTATCAGGGTAACACTTCATTAACTGAAGCTACAACCCTATGCCAATCCCTGCAGCCTGACCTCGCCTCCCCAACGCCGCTTCCAATGCATGATAGTAGCATCATATACAAAACATATGGATAAGCACATGAATGGGAAAGGATTAGAGGGACATGAGGCAACCGTGAAAGATTGGGATTAATTGGGTTGTCACCGTGTTTGGCCTAGACTGGTTGGGCTAAATGACCTGTTTCTATGCTTGTTCCTTTATGAATCTCTTACTGAAGTAAACTATCTTGTGAATGATAAGAGGCGCCTCATTTGTATTGTTTCACGACAAAGTCATTTCCGTGATGCGGAAGTCTGTTTTTATTGCCCATTATTCCTTTGCATTATTCAATGCTTTAAAGTTGCTCACGCAGATCGGAATCTGTGGAACATATTGTTATATTGTTATAGAAGGCTGTTGTGGCCAAGTCATTGAGTGGTTTAAGATAGATAAGGTCTTTGTCAGTAATGGAATTAAAGATTGTAGGGTGACGGAAGGAGAATGAGATGAAAGTCATACGAGCCGAATGGTGGAGTATATTTGATGGGCCGAATGGTCTAATTCATTTCCAATATTTTATGGTCTTAAGGTCTTCTAATTTTCGGTGCATTTGGAGGCGAAATCTCCCATGCAGTAGATAGACAGCATATTCTGCTGGGGAAAGGGCGGGGAATGCTAAGGTATATGAAGGACATTCACTTGCGCCATATGAAGACCTGAAGCCTACTAGAATAGATATCCCTCCACCACTAACTGTGCTTTGCAAAATTGTGAACTTTTCCATCATTAGGGAGCAAATGTTTGGGCGTGTATTATCGATTCATTATTGCCACTTGCATTAATTTAATGAGAAACATTGTTTCTTGCACACCATAGAGGCAAAACATATTCATGGAGAGGGAAAGGAGACCTTGCGGAAGATGGTTTCTCAGTGATGCCTCGGGTATATAGTAAGATCAACTCATTATATGTTATGATGCCAGTAGGGAAGTAACTGTACTAAAGTCAGTTGATCGTGGTGTCAGATATTTTGTATCTTCCACTTGGAGGAAAGTTGGAAGATACCATATCTTGTATGCGTGCGGTCACTGATTATGCAAGCAACTTTTTCGAAGCAGCCAGAAGTGTGGACTGCGTGAATGAATGGTTGGTTTGTGGATGGTTTGCATGATTGACCGTGCTTGGTTCATGGAGTTTGTAATTTCTTGTGGTCCTGGGCAGAGCAGTAATTATGCGAAGCAGTGATTCAAACATAAATAATGATTTGTGTAATGAATCTGTTGTTTTGCGTCTTAGCAGACATGACAAATTTCCTGAACCTCCTGAGAAAGTGGAAACATTGGCAAGCTTCCCTAACTTCTGTGTCTGCGTGCTGGGACTAAGGAAGGTTGTTGGTGACTGGATACCCAAAAAGACTGATTTCCTCAACCATGTTCACTTCTCCTGTTGAGGTAGAGATGGACATGTCTTCCACTATGCGATCCGAAGTCGAGATTATTTCCTTCATTTCATTGACTTTGAGGGAGAGAATATTGTTGTTGTGTCAGTCCACCAGATTCTCTATCTCTTTCCTATTATCTGTCTCATCATTGTTTGAGATCCTTCTCAATACTGTTGTGTTATCAGCAAGCTAAAAAATTGGAATTGTAGGTGAAATTGACCACAGAGTCATAGGTGTATAAGCAGTATAATAATGATGTGAGGACAGAGCCTTGTCCACTACCAGTGTTGACATTAATTGTGGAGGATGTTTTGTTGTCTGTCCTTGATGATTTTGGTGTGGGGATTAGGAAGCCTATGATGTAGACACATTTGGAGGAGCCAATCCCCAGGGAATGAAGTTTGGTGGATAAACTTTGAGTACAGTGGTGTTAAAGACCCAGCTGCAATCAATAAATACGGGTTTGAAATAAATGTGTTTGTTATCCAGGTGTTCCTGCCATGAGTGTACAGCCAAGAGGAGTGACGTCTGTTGTGGACCTGTTGCAGCAATCTGCAAACTATAGTGGAACAAGGCAAACTTGGAAGCCAAATTGACCTAAGCCATGAGTAACCTTGCAAAGTACTTTGTAATGATGGGTGTCAGAGCTAATTTGTGATACATATGAAGACACGCTGCCTGGCGTTCCTTTGATGCAGGGATAATGAAGCCGATTGAAGCAGATAGGAAACTCACGTTGGTGTACAGAGTGCTTAAAGATGTCTACGAATGTACCGCCAGCTGGTCCCAGATAACCTGTGTGGTTATCCGGGTACCCAATTTAGAGTTGGTGATATTGGTTGCTATTTATGATGTGACCACGTGGTTTAAATGAATACAGTATTAGGCAAAACAAAATGCTTGAAGACCATCCAGTGTATTTATTTTTTTAAAGGTGGTCGATCTGTGTAATTAAGTAAATTTTCTTCTCGCTGCAATAACACTTTTAGAAGGTACATCTCCAGTGTCAGAGTTTTGGAAAATCATTGTTCCGTTTTTGAAGGAGAAATGTGTATATCTATCTTTCCAAAATGCAGTTGGAACCAATTATCAGTATGGCTGGAACATTTAAGTGCACAAATTAATATGTTGGATTCATTTCATTTTGATGAGGCCAAATCTCCTCTCTGTTATAATTATTCGTTTGTGTTTTTTTAATTGAAAATGCCTTTTTTAGTAATTCCAAGTTCAACGATTCAGAGAGCCGGGCATTGTGGTGTAAATTGGAGCGATAACATCCATTGAGGAAAAGTAGAAGAACATGAGAAGGGGGAAGCTGACAGGATGCCTGGAAGAAAAGGTACACAATGTTGTGGGATTTGAGGCGAGGAAGACAGCAGCGTCAAATATTTATGGAGAGAAGAAGCCCAGAACCCTTCAACAG
Organism: Sphyrna mokarran; assembly: GCA_024679065.1. Classification (NCBI taxonomy): domain Eukaryota; kingdom Metazoa; phylum Chordata; class Chondrichthyes; order Carcharhiniformes; family Carcharhinidae; genus Sphyrna; species Sphyrna mokarran. The sequence continues at coordinate 8,663,508 of JAGIQG010000016.1, read as the reverse complement.
ATGTGCAATAGAAATTATGGCACATCAATGCTCTGCATGCAGAACACTGATGGCTGCAACTCTAAAACTCCGTTAGAAGAAAACACAGGAATTGAAATATGATTGCAACATCAGAATGTAGATGCTCTCAAGGGAGATCCGTCACTGGGAACCATGCGATGCCGGTATAATTGAAGGTGATTATTGTGTAACAGGTTCATTACAGGCAGTGTGCGGGTGTCTCTAGGGATAATGCAGTGTATTGCATATTAATGCAACATGGACTTCAAAAATTCAATTTTCGTTCAGGCTGGTGAACATTGACTGCTTATGCAGGCTTACTAAAATCAACTGGAGGAAGCCTGATGATTTGCACTAATTTAACTTTCTTTCTGCATAGTTCAGCGAGCCAGTGTGAACATACATGGAATAATTAAATTTGCACCATGCCAGCTATGCACCTTCGAGAGCACAATGTTCTACTATTCCACCAATGTATATCTGGAGCTGAAATGTAACCGGGTTTTCACGTGGGGATGTGCCTTGCAATGGATTAACGATTAGGACACTTTCGTCATGGAGATCCATTACCGTACTTTATGCGGCATGACGGTTTATCTCAAACTTCTCATTATATTGCATAAAACATCATATTAGTGGGTGCGCACTGACAGAAGGGTGCTGCAAAACTTAGGTTTTGGAAGGGTGCCTCGTTTATTATCCCATTCTCCAAGGGATGGCAGCAGGGAAGAACTTGTTTTTGAATCAGTTAGTCTATTTCTTGTACTCAGAACTTTGTACCTTCTGCAACATCGAAGAAAGGAAGAGAGTTTCCAGTGTGTGTGGTCTTGATAGTGCTGGTGCTTTTTTTCGAGGCAGTGGAGAAAGCAGACAACATTAATGGGTGAGAGGGCGATTTGAGTGATGGATAAGACTTCCTGTGTAGTTTACTGCCGCCTTGGACAGAGTGGAGGCCACATCAAGCAGTGATACAACCGTAAATAATGTTTTCAATGGTGTACGTTGGGAAGAGTTGTAGCAGACATGCCGAATCTTCTTAGTCTCCCTAGGGAGTAAAGGTATTGGCGGGCTTTCTGAACTATAGCGCTTGCATGTAGCGTCCAATGACAGTTTGTTGGTGATCTGGATTCTAAAAACGTGAAGCCCTCGACAATTTCTACTCATCCCCTTTGATATAGAGAGCGGCATGCCTGCCACTGCTTGTTTAAGTCGATGACTATCTAATTCGATTTGCTAACATTGAGGGAGAGATTACCCTGTACTATTGCCATTGTTTTAGACCCCGCAATGATGATTGCATCAACAAATTTGAAAATAGAGTTGGAAAGTATTTTGGCTGTACATTCAGAGGCGTATACCCATTTCAGCCATGAGATGTTTCCACCTCTAACTATCTCCTAATCTATTACTTGCCACTTATTAGAGAGAATGTTGGGGTCACTGGTTAGAATCGTATTCATTACCCATGAACAATTTCCCCTGAGGAAGTAGTGATGACCGAATATCACCATTGTTGCAGCTCAGTTTGCATACATTCGTCCACTGGTGGGGTGGGGACGGTGTAAGATCCGGAGCTTGAGGTGATTGACCCAAGAACTGTGAAGCAATTTAAGTGAAATTAAAATTCAGGATCACATTTGTCTTTGAAGTGAAATTACAGCGGACGTTACTACATAGGAACAGAATTAGGTCGAACCCTCGAATTTGTTCCGCCATTTAATGGGAAAGTGGTTAATCAGGCATTCTGCATGCCAATTTCCCTGTTCCCTCCTTGTAACACTTGAATATTTACTGATCAAAAATCCATCCATCTCCGCCCTTAATGTGAACAACTTATCTAGCCCCAAAACTGTACGTGGTAAAACGTTGCGAACACACAGCCAATTGAGAGAAGAAATTCCTGTATAGCCAGTGTTAAATTGGCGCCCCTTTATTCTAACAGTATGCCCATTAGTCCCAGACTGACCACTGCAGGGAAATAGCCTCTCAACATTTACCAGATCAGAACTTCAAAAATCTTACCTGTTTCGATTACATAAGTAATTATTCATCTAAAATCAAATGACGAGAGACCCAACGTGTCTCACATTTGTTACTCGATATTAGGGATCATGATAGTGAACCTACCCTGATCTGTGTCCAATAACATATTTACTTAAATAAGGGGGACGAAACAATTAACAGTATTCCGGATATGGCCTGACCAGTACCTTGTGCAGTTGCAGCTAGTGTTCCATACTTCTTTACTCCAAACCTCTTGGAAGAAGTGCAAATGTTGAATTCAGCTTGCCGATGATCTGCTGCGCATATGTGATTGTTTTATGTGTTCTCTGCACAAGTATCTCTAAATTCTGTTGTGCTGCCGATTTTTTGCAATATTTCTCCATTTATATGTTCCGTTCTCCCTTTCAATTTGAACAACTTCATATATTCGTATGTTGCACTCGTTTTGCAAACGGTCTATACTCTTAAATAACCTTTCAATATCTCTTTCCCTCTCACTTGTATTTCCATTCGGTATTGCAATCTGCAAATTGGCTGCAGAACATCAGCTCCTTTCCTCCATGTAATTCATATATATAGTGAACAGCTGCGAGCCCAACACTGATTCTGATTGAACATCACGGTTGTGGGCTGCCAACATGTAAAGGACACTTTTAACTCCAGTCCTTATTTCCTGCAGGGCTAGTTTCCTATCCATGCCAGTATATATTTTCCAACGCCATTGAATCTTATCTCATGACTTAGCATACCTTGCCAAACCCCTTTTAGCTATAAACATATATTTTTTAAAAACTGTCTATTAATGTCACTCCACCGCTCTAGTGGAGACTACCTCTAAAATCTCCATTAAGTTAGTCAGACTAGAGGTGTATTCCATAAAAATCGTCTCTTAAACCGAGGTCACTTGTGAAGAAAAAGTACATAGTCCGAATCAAAGACGGCGATCTGAATTTCAAACTGTTCCTGAATATGAATATTTATCTGACAACATTACTTAAGTTTAAATTACGTCGTTTCACTTTTCTTTAGCAACGTAAAATTCTATCATTTGCATTTGTTTAAATTATGTTCTCTTGCATTTTATCTTCAGATGAGGAAACGCGAGAAAAAGACTCAGGTAACGTTTTGTATTAAATAACAAAGGACAAAGGACAAAACAGCACGGGAAACAGGCCCTTCGGCCCAACGAGCCCGCGCCGCCACCTCGATGTTCCCACTTCTACCCGTGATCCCTGTATATGTTTATAGATCCAACCTATGTTTATAGATCTGTTTTTATAGATATATCTTAAGTGCGATATATTTCCTGAATGTGAGTATACACTCCTTCAGTTATTTAACTGCATCTGAAGATTTAGAGAGAGACATCTTGCGACTCCTGGTAATAATCAATTGGCTGACCGGTAAAATTTTGAAGGTGATTACTCTTTCACTGTTGTGCGATAGTTCTGCAAAAGGATCCCACAATTATCGAATCAGGAAAAATATAACGCAGCTACATTATTGTATAACGCATTTTGACAAAGGGTAACTTGGCGTCCGTAGGGGAAAATATATATATATCTGGCATGAATACTGCTCCATCCGAAACACACCTCTTAGAGTGTGCCAGCCCTTCTTCATTGCAATGAAGCTCTGATTCTGCCCACTTAGTTGATTTTTGGAATACAACTAGCTATGTGAAATGCTTGAGAGGGAAACACTATTCCTATTCTGAATAGTGAGCAGACGAGGTTTACCAACACGAAATCTGCCGAAAAAATCGGCTTGTAAAGCTCAATGTGTTCGGTGCCGCGTCAGCAGATTCCCAAGAGCAATATAATTGAGTCAGAAGCCAGATTGTGATTATTTAATTTTAATACAAGCAAACCATTTTTTTTTTTGGTATTCATGACAGAAATAGCAGCTTTAAATAAGGAACTACAAGATGCAGGTGAGAATAAAATAACGCAGGAATATGGAAATAACGTTGGTCATTTAATCACAACTCAAGAGCATAAACTGCTCGTCACTGTAGCAGAACCTGTTTTAACTCAAATCTTTATGTTTTCTCTTGCAAACTAGATAACTTGCCATTTCAGAATCGTGTGCTAAATGTATGTTAAACATCGAATCTTGATGTGTTTTGCAAATCTAATCTTGAAAGTTTTTAACGCTTAAGTCATCAGCCAGCAAAGTAAAGTAGTTTTCATCTCATTGCCAATTTCAATTAACTTTCTGGAAACTGATCGAGTCAGCTGTCATTTTTTTTTATTTCAGGCGATTATAATCTCACTTACTCTAAAAGGCATTTTTATTAGTATTATTTTCCTTTCCGAGCTCATTCTGATAGCTCTTCTTAAATCTTTCGTCATGCCTAACATATGTACCTGAAAATATCTCAAAGTGTACAGAATAATCAGGTTTCTCTAATAATTACTGATTAAACTGTTAAGTGATTTCCAGCCTTTTTTTTATTTCGTTGCAATTTAACTATCAATTGTTTCATTTGCCATGATGACTTTTTTTCTGAAAATACTGATAAACAGTAATTATCTATAATTGAATGAACTGTGCGCATTGTTATTCCCATCCATTGAGTTGTTACTCATTTAGAACGTTGTCAGATCAATACGCCGTGCTTCACAGGAGTGTGACCTTAACATCATGCATTGAAAACGCATTGGCAATATTTGCATTTTAAGTTACCGAAATGAATACCAAAATTTCTATCCGATTTTATATTTGCGAATATTGTCCCATAATTTCATGTATAGCCGTCAGCTATTAGTGATAAATTCAATCGATGTGAGCAAGTGCGGGAGTGGATACATGGTTGCTGGATATGATGCTTCTGACTTCTTTCTTTTTTTGAAAAAAGATTCATTTTGCTAAGGTTAAATTCATTTTACCTTAAGATTCCTTTTGCTAAGGTTAAACGAGGTTTGGTCTGATTGAATTCTGTCAATTTCAAAAAATATAGAAAATATTTACACGCGTGATCGATGGACAGATGCAATTCACTATTAAAACTTGGCCTGTTATGACTGCTGGGTTGTAGTAAGCATTAACTTACCGGCCACCAAATTAAGAATAACTGGCCTATAATTACTAAGGTCATTCCTGTTTCCTTTCTTAAAAGAGGACCAATATTTGTCGCTCACCAGCCTTCTGGCACTATCCCTGTGGACAGCGAGGACCCAAAGATCAAAGCTAAATGTCCCGCAATCTCATTCTTGTGTCGCTTCATGTAAGAAATCCTAAAGGACATACTGCTGCAGAGTTTCCTTCTGAAGTTTATTTTTATATATATTGCGGATGAGATCATTGTTATGTTTTCAACGTCAGTGTTCTTCCTGTCAATTTCGTGGACTACCAAAACTGGCACTTTGCACCAGATTCAGTGAACTGTTCAATGACTCTTAAGTAGTCACTTTGATATCAGATTGGTATCTCAACTTCGTTTCTTTTTAATTATAGACCGCATATTCACAGCTGCACATTTCTCAGTGGCTTGCGATAGTTGTTGCCGTAATTTGTGCAATAATTCACAATAGGACATGTTTGCAATCCTGTGATCCCACATGCCAGAGTAAATTCCTCAGGTGTTATGGTCGAATAACAGGATTCCAGTTGTCCTAGATTGAATGATTGAAGTCTATTTACATTTTCAACTGACATATTGCACACGCTACCCATACTGGGTGGATCTATCTACAGGCGTATGTCTCTTCTAATAGTGACGCTTCACATGTGTCGAGCACGTCTTGGTGGTTTTCTTGCAATACACATGGGAAAACCTGAAATAAATCTCTCGAAGTGATAATGCTCTTTAAGTTTCCTTGGCTGTTCATGATGTTAATAAATTGAAGAACGTGTAATATATCTGTAGACATCTGCATCCTGGGCCTATCAATATGTCCTGCAACATTAGGATTGATTTGATAAAGTAGGATTTTTTGACTCTGCAGACGAGTGTCTCATTATGATTTCTTAGCATAAAGTTCGACCATGCTGCCATTTTAGTTTGAAACGACTCCAAAGGTCATTATCAATGCTGTTGCATGTAAGAACCTTTTTTTTTTCGCTGAATATGTGTGAAATATACTCCTTAGGCGATCTTGATGGATGGATGCAACAATATAACGTATAATGCAATCAGCACCTGTCGAAGTTTATCCTGAAAAGGAAGATTCATTGTCGCCCCTCTGTAGTTTGGCTAACGTCAGGAATTGGGAACGTCTATCATATTACTGCATGGGGTTAGATATTTTGTGGCATAAACATCTTTGAATTTCCATCCTTTCTCAGTCAAAACACGATATCCCAATGGTTATGCTGACGCATATTATGGATTACTGCAGTATACTTCATGTCAAATCATTTCTTCCTAGTCTTATTTGTTGTGTACAGCCTGCATCTACAAGGCCGGTACAGACGGCCAATGCATTTTTTTTCGCACCTTTGACACTATCAGCTCTAAAAATTAATTATGTCTGGATTGTGTCATTTGTACATAGCCGACAGACACAGTACCAATATTTTGTGCACCGTCCGTCTTGATTGATCTATTTGTCATCATTGAATCAATGTTAAGTTCCATAGATGCAAATATCCTTACTGGACCGATGCACCCGTGTTTGTTGGGGACAGTATTTCCTCGCGGATGGTCTTAGTTCATGTCCAGCAAAAATAGCATTTTCTTACAGACAGATTTATCTCTTAAACAGCTGGAGCGTGTGTTCTCTACACTTTCGCTTAAGTCCCAATAAATCAAGGAAAGAGCATAGTCTCTGCTTCGATGATTCATTTCCTTCAGTCTGTTATGTTGAAAGGAGGCAAAACCTATATCTGCTTGACCGAATCAACATAATGATTCCTATTTCCGATTTCCGGAAAAAAAAAAGTGATTACCTTCTTTATTGAAGAGATCGGCATTAATCATTGGCAGCTGGATCTATCAGGTCATTGGATTCATCTTTGTGCTTGTATTTATGTCAGCTTTCTTTTGCTCTAATTTCCGATATTTCTGGTATGCCGCATATATGTTTTGTTACACTGAATCTTATCGCAAATGAAGAAGAACGTTTCCTGCAACAGCTCGTCCAATGTTCCCTTGGGCCACATTTCGTGCAACTGACTCGGGATGAAACGCACAGTGTTGTCCTTAATGAATGAGTTCCAACTTCTCAGATCACTTGCTTGCGTCCGTGAACCCATGACTGTGCCACTCCTAGTAGCTTCATAAAGTGCTTGCAAATATTGTTGGCCAACTGAACTTCTTTTGTTCTTTGTTCGTAAGAAGTGTTTTTATGACTTTCCACTCAGTTCCTTATCGAGGAAATTATTTTCGAAGTTATAAGCAGTTCCACCATTCGTTTAGACAGCTATAAATAAAGGATATGGTCCCAAAATAAACCACAGTTTTCTTTACCGCGGTATTTGCTTACGAATTGCTTAGTACATCATTGTGGTTGTTGTGTGTAACTATCAGCTCCAATTTTAAAACGTGACATAGGTATAGACACACACACACACACACACACACACACGAGTATAAATAAATTATCCTCAAGGTCATTAATTGCTTCACATGCAACTTTCAATATTTTGAAGGTAGCTCCATTGACTATTTCAATTGAGTAATTAATTTTCACATTTTCCGCATTTCTAAAAAAATAATTCATAAAATATCATTCCATCCCATGTATAAGAATATCAAATTCGATCAGAAATCCTTAACCTCCAAACAAACCTGGGATATTTTGACTATCCTATGTTCTGAATATATATGAAATTTTAAACATCTTGCCACACATCAAAACAACACCTTTATTCTGCTTTGCCCATGTTTGTGTGTTTGTGTGCATGTGATTGTTTTATATTGAAACTGCAGCTACGAATACTTAAAATGTGCTGCAGAATTATTGCCAAAGTAAAGCTAACCATATAGCAGAACCGAGAATAGATATGCTGCTTCCAATCGCCCCAAAGTAGCTCTTCCACACATCAAGTACTTTGTGTTTTGTAAACAAATAACGCAGTAGGGGCTCTAGCTCGTGATTTTTTTTTCTGTTGTTTTCAATTATTTCAATCAAAGCAAAGGTGCACTGAAAGAACGCCGTCATGTGTCCCTTTAAACAGCAGCCCACTTTGTCTCATGCACATTGTTACACATGGTATACATATTCTCTGAAAGTGACAGCTCCATACTTAGTATATGCATCAGTCCATATTTGATTACTTGAGTGGCATGAAGATCGGCAAGTGGGCATGATTTGATTTGTTGTGACAACTGAGAATTTGAATCATCAGCCACAAGTTGCGATAAATAAGATGCAACATGTGTCGTTGTTTCGGGGTTGTATTCTGAATGGATGGTTCGTATGAATAGGTGACTAATTGGGTTTAGCGTGTAGACTATCTTAGTTGGAAGTTCTGTGAGAGTATTGCTGTGTCCGGATGTACGATTTGCCAATGTACAGATGGCAATGTATGTGGGAATGTATGTACGACCATTGGATTACCTCAGCTCAGAATGCTGAGTGTTTCTCATTTTGAAAAGCATTTCTTCTGTCTGGGGCAAAAAAGTCTCTATGTTTTTCAAACAAACTTTGAATTCATGTAATATTACTGTTTTTCTGGCTGTCCATCAAAAGTTTGAGTCCCTTAATTTCACTTGTATAATGGCACATCTCTGACGTCTCACTTTATGTAATATGGCCAGCTGTTCATTTTTGTTTGTTCCTCCGACTGTGTTCATTTGTCTCAATTTGGAAGTTATTTTTAGCAGCATACAACATAAGATAAGCTGAAAAACAGTCAAGCGTTCAAACGTGCATAAACCAGAACATTCCACGTGGAAGGCAGTAGAAGAGGAAACAACAATCTATATAGCTCGAGAAAATACTGATTGCATGGTCAGAAAGTTTGATTGACAGAGGTGTCATCAGCAGTTCGTGACTGACAGTTACTTTCTAAACCATGTTTGAATCGGTGTGTTGGTGCTCCATTCAGGTTTCCTACAACGCTCGGCTTTAACAGTCTATTACTGTCTATTATTTCTGGGAAGTCTTGTACCAAAGAGAGTCCACTTAGAAATAATAGCACACTCTTCTAACTGTGTATCTTTTTTTCCCCTTTCGCCATATACAGAAGGTATACAGTTGTGCCCTGATAATTGCAAGACAGAAAATGTTTTCAGCAATTGAAAAAAATCTATGTTTCTTCTTACGTGGACGAGTACTGTAAAGTATGGACGTGTTGAACTGGTATTTGGATGAATATTTGAAACAAAGATTGCACTTTCAAAAAAGGGAAGAATAAAATAGGATCAGAGAAAACTTACAATGACAGCGGAAATAGGAAGAATTGTTTCTTTATGATGAGATTTGAGTTTTTATTTCCTCATTAATCGACCTGTGTACTCATTTACTTACTTTTACAGGAGAACTTTTTCGGCAAAAGCAGAAAGGTAATGGATCATAATTATGTACACTTAAATGATTCTGATGAAACTACTTCACTGCGACATCCAGGTCATCCGATATGCGTGCTCACACTGAGGTTTCAACTGATTTGATTTTTTTTAATAGATGGATATATGTTTGACTGCCTGATATCATCTACATTATAGCTATGTTTAAACATGTGTCAGGTCAGTGACAGAATTCTATCCTGGAACAGTAATCTAAATTGCAAAAGAAGGTCGATTTATCGACGTTCGAATAGATAACGTAGACTAAATCACTCAGTTGTATCTAAAATAAAGTATATGTAGTTAGCTGACTATCATCATTCAGAAAAAAAATGCATTCATTTAATATCCAATGATTTTTGAATGCGTGTCTTTAGAATGTGGAACGGTATGTTATCGTATTAAGGGATGTTTTAAACTTTATTTAATTTAGGAACTTGCGATTTCATGCATTTTTTTAACTTGGCTTTCTAACTCATGAAGTTAAAAGACGGATCACAAATATTTTATTGTTTTAGTGATTTTGCAAAATAAAGAAAAAAGCATAAAAAGTTACTTGATTAATGACAGGAGACCAAGGTCGCAGTACAGACAGGAATACACAGAAGTTCAGTGAGCTTTGTATAATGAAGAGTGAATGTGGAATTCCGAAGCTGTCAGCAAGATATATCCGGGTGATTTGAGCAGACGAAACTCACCTGTCTGCGTGAATAAATATAACAGACAACTGGAATGGTGATTATTTGAAAGCATATGGTGAATGCTCAGCAATCCACTAGATGAAAATTGGTTTCAAAGAATAAAGATGGATAGTTTAGATGTATTTGCCAAGTAAATGTGTGGGGTAAGTGTGAAAATGGAAGGTCTAATCCATGGATTCAATCAGAGAAGGAAGTTGTAATTATATTTTCTGATTGCAACTGCACAAACGCAAGCACAAAGTCTTGGGCGTGAGAGGTTTATATATTTTATGGGGATTTGCATGCGAGATTGAATCATTTCCTCTTTTTTAAATACAAATTTTTCAAGCATGTTGCATAGTGTTATATTGTTAATGTTTCTCGCTTAATATATAATTTGATATTTGTGTTAAAAGTGATTGGGCAGGCTTTGTTGAATCTGTTCAGCAATTAATATCCAAGATCAGTTAAAAATTAAACAAAGCTTGGATCTATCAAGCTGGCATACATTCACGGTTCTGGCTTTAATAGCATTAACATTAAGTGGACAATAACACTTCACAGTCGCGACCATTTAAAATATGCATTTTAAGTAATAATTTATACGTAATAATTATATGTAATTGTGTTCAAAACGGTGTATGAAGTAAACATACCCTTTTAGACCAACAAACATGTAATAATCAGGACATTTTAGAACGCTTTCAGAGTTGAATTTATAACAACTAAGATATTTCCGCTAATTTCAAGGAAAAAATATAAAATGAAATATCAGCGAGAACGCGTCGTGCAAATGGCCCCAAACAGAAATATCCTTTCCGGCAGTAAAATTTCACTGGGAAAGACAGATAATGATGCCGAATTTAAGAGCATAAAGGCAAAATAATGTTCTCCCCCTCCTCACAACCGCCCCCCCATTCGCCCCTCCCACTTCGCCACCGCAAATTATCACTGCATTTGGTGAACAACCTGATCACATAAGAATGATATTTCATTTTAGTAATATATATTTAATAATTAGTGATTAGAGAACATTGGGGAACCAGCAATGGTTTATTTCGAAGGAATACATCAGTTCACAATTTAAATGATTCCTAAAATTAATGAGCGGCAACGCAAGAGCTGAAGGTACTGAGCTCAATGTCAACAGCAATGCAGGTTGCAGTGCCACATTGCTAATGTAATCGCATGATACTTTCTGTACCTAAGTTTGGTTGTGGAAACATAGAACATAGAACATTACAGCACAGAACAGGCCCTTCGGCCTTCGATGTTGCGCCGACCAATATAAAAAGCAATGCCCCTCCAAACTAAACCATTCCCTTCTCTTCCATATACTTATCAACTAACCTCTTAAACGCCACCAAACTTGGCGCATCTACAACTGCTGCAGGCAGGGCATTCCACTCCCGAACCACCCTTTGGGTAAAGAACCTACCTCTGATATCCGTCCTATAACTATCACCCCTTAATTTAAAGCTGTGTCCCCTCGTGCTAGCTTTTTCCATCCTAGGAAAAAGGCTATCACTGTCCACCCTATCTAAACCTCTAATCATCTTATATGTTTCGATCAGGTCCCCTCTTAGCCTCCTCCTTTCTAACGAAAACAACCTCAAACCCCTCAGCCTCTCCTCATAAGACCTGCAAAGGCTCCAATTTTTCTTCCATCAGATGGCTATCCCAGTTTCCCTTTGAATCTTTTGGTTTTCAATTGGCTGTTATTCGATTGGTTTCGAATATCACAGCCAACGTGCGCGTCATGAAGGCACATTTCCTACCAATTACTACTCATAATGGGGTGTGAAGTACACATTTGGTGACGGGGCAGAGTCACGCCCATCACAATACAAAATCTGTATGTGACAAAGCACAGAATACTTGTAGATTTCCTTTATCAAGGAGGAAAATGCCATCTAATATTTCGTAAGCATCATTAGCAGATGACAAAGAAGGTTTCATAGCCATTCGATTTATCCTAGCAGCCTTTAAAGCGACAACGCACAAACCATAATTCTGGTGGAGATTGAACAGATATCTACCATTAAAGCTGAAATAAACGCTGCCAGAGAAATAGTTATTGGTTCCTTTAGGAGAAGCAGAGGAGGGAGCTTCATGCAATTACCATTACGTATTTTCATTCTTTTTAAAGAAATTGACAACTTGAAATCCCGCCTTGCTGAATGTGGTAAGCATCTTTCGTTTTTATTTCGTTCTTTTTAACAGTTGAAAAAAGTTTGAACCGATTGTCGAAAAATAAGGTGTTTGATTGTTCATCTGCATGAAATCTCAGAAGCAGGGAATCTAAAAAAAATGCTGAATCTAATGACTCTTCAGTGGTTACAGATTTTGAGGGAATGACAATTCCAAAAAAATGCTTAATACTGTCCATTTGGCATTCAACAATGAATAAACGACGTGCAAATTCGAGATAATTTTGAATGATGAAATTATAAGTGTCTGTACTTCATCCTGACAATCAGTCGCAAAACAAAAATCGACTGTGTCCTGTGAAGAGTCGGAAGGTTTCAAATATCGTATGCGCCACAATAAAAGTGCAAGTATGCAGGCAAGTTTAGCAACTCGGAAAGTTTCAAAAAGGGTTCACAATGAGGGGGAGAATTTTGCTTTCTCCTCAAAAGTCGCTCACTTAATTTTAGAAACGAACGTGCCTATTTTGCTGTCAGCATGTATTCTGCCTCTTTATCCAAATTATGTTTCAGCCCCTGTCCAATACTAATTAATTCAAATACTGTCAAACATTCATGATTATTATTATTGACATTCGTGTTCATGAGATTGAAAAGGCAAATTTTCGAGAAACTAATGCATTGAATAGTGATGATGAGCTGCTACGTGAATTATTATCGATTTTAGCAAAGTTGTGTCGACAGTTTGTTTTCAGTTATATGATTTTTATCTGTCATTATTAAGTAATTGCTCAGAAACACTTGCGCTTTGAATAAATATACCGGGTGCATTAGCATTGATACTATTAATGACACTCATATTTTTCATACTATCGTTCACGTTTTATATTCAAATATATACAGATGAATATCTCATCGATAAAACAAAAGGTACTGGCAAAAAGTCGTTATTTTAGTTGCAACGATGTCGCAGCTCAAATTTATTCAATCCTCTATCCTGTCGGCATTTATTTTTGTAGATTTGGATGTCCAGTCAGAATAGTCGCCCAAATAATTTGTTGATGTTGTCAGTGCTTGGCAGATCTTCGATACTTGCATCACGTCTGCGATTCCGCTGTACAAGTTACACATTGCTGTCGGAAGATTTCACCAAGCTACCCATAACAACGTTTCTTGGCAAAGATCTACGCTCTGCCGCACTGTAGAGTCATGAATGTGGATGCACAATTAAAAAAAAACATCCTCATCAATAATGAACGGAAGCCCATCGCACCAACACGTTAGTTATGTACTAAATTATTTATAACATACCTCTCTATGCTCTGAACATAATTTGGTTGTGAGAACAATTGAAGTATGTTTACGAACATGGTGCAAGTGTGCAGAATTCCATTACAGAAATTTATATGATTCAATACAAGAGTCATATGAAAATAAGATGGTAGATTAGTTGTCACTCATGGAATAAATAAATGTGCAGACCTGCTGAGAAAAATGAAATTGAGAATGCATCTTGCAAGTGATAGCATTGTAATTCCCTGCTGCCTCCAATGGAAGCAAAAACATGTCCAGTCCCCTTCCTTCTCCCCCAACCCCCATTCCCGTATTCCAATGCTAAAAAAATGCTTTTGCCCTTGAGTCGATGTCAATGCTGGGCAAGTGCACAGATTTTTACTGAATTTCATTTGGATACTCTTCAAATGCACTCCAAGAATAGTGCAATCTGGTGCACAGAAAATCGTATAAGTTTTCCTCAAGCAAAGGGAAATTGTACTTCCAATTATATTCATTTGATGCATTCGGAACCTAACGAATCGATCCAACACGCATGGCATAAACTGGAAATGATTTAAACATTCTGGCAAAAAAACGGTCGTCCTCCGTTGTCACCTTCGTGTATTGCCTTGAAAATGCCAAATCACCCAGATATGCGGTACAGAACACCTGGAAATGAATCGCCACAAAGAAGAATTGGCAACTTTTCTAAAACCCTTTTTGGTTACCAAAAAAAAAATAAAAGTTCAGGCCAAACATGCAAAATTAAATTGAGATAATAAGATATAAGAGAGCAATACAATTCGATACTTTGACATTGTGTTCACAATTTAGAATCGTTCATTATATCGAATTCTCTTTCAGAAAATATATCTAAACAACTCACCAAATGGACTAACCGCCATGTTGCGGATGCCAGAACGCAATTCATGAAAATACCACTCATATCTTGCGACCGTGATCGTTCCGAGGTTGCTTCAAGCTACTCAAATCTTTCCATACCAATTCTGTGAATTAATCATCGTCGACTTGAATGGTTAAAGCAATGACTGTCACTATTCAGTTCACAGGAACTTAAACTCGATAATTCACTCCGCAATTTGCTCCATTGCCACGCCTCTTTTAAACTGCTAATAAGCCAAGCTTTTTCTCTCCTCATGTTCCCTCAAGTTATTCCTCTCTGCACGCATTTATATATAGATGAAGAGAGAGAGGGAAAGAGAGAGAGAGAATTAGATAGAAAGAAGGGAAGACAAATGACAGATAAACACATAGGTAGTTGGATAGATAGATATGGACAGAAAGAAAGAAACGTAATGAATAAAGAAAGAAAAAAGTAGAAAGATAGATTAATAGAAAACGAGTGAGGCTGACGGACAATCATGCAGACAGACGGAGGGATGGACAGAAGGACGGATGGATGGGTGAATTTATGGATGCTAGAAAGATGTTTGGATGGGTGAATGATAGGAATGATGGGATAGGTAGATGAATGACTAGGGAGATGGAATGTGGAGCACCGGGTGGCCACATGAATCTTTCTGTGTGCAAAAATGCGTGAATGATTGCAACACAACAGCAGGCTCAGGTTGATTTGTATCAATTTTGGTCCCCATGTTGTATAAATGCATAGTGTTTAAATGGATTGCGGCTCCACAATAATTACTTTGGAAATTTATTTTGTGCTAGTAATAGAAACGTTGAAAAGTGATATTGTGGAAGCAGGTGAGTGTTTTTTGACTCCTCTGGGACATCCTCTTTCTCCAGCATTGAAACACCCTCTCCCTTTCCTTATTTATTGCATTTTCTGAAAACCTTGTGCACAGGGACATTTATCAAACATTCTTGCGACTCTTTGAATCAGGTCAGTTCATTCCTCAGCATTATATTGCTGGAAAACATTACTTGCTGATAATAACTGAATAATATTGGCAATGCATCATGAAGTGGCATTAGTGCAGAGGAACACTGAATTTGACGCACGCACTTCATCCTTACGGCGACTCCATTTATGAACTTACTATGTTCCTCAAAAGGGTACTCTGACTCGCCCAACATCGTTGGTATTCTTCCATTGCTCTCTATTATTTCCAGTTTCTTCACATACTTCTGATGTTACATCGGCTTAATGCACACCCCCCTTCCTTTCCGCGCGGATTCATCCTGCCCCCAACTCTGCAGATGCAACTCGACAGGTCACACAGTTCCGATCTGCCACAAAGCCATTCGAGACGCTGAAGTATCAAAAACGATCCCTTCTGCAACGTCTTTCAATTCACGCATCTGCCTAGCATCGGTTTCTGCACTCATTTTAAAGTTACAGTGGGATAAATTCAACTATTACTATACTCGAGTTCGCGTTTGCTAATTTTCTGCCTAGACGTCGAACTTCGAGTTGCATAACGCCATCTGCTTTCCTTCAACACATAGGTTCGCATGTCATACAAAGGTTGGCTGACCATCTCCTCCCAACCGAATGTGCTCCATCTCCTGCATGTCGCCCTGGTTGCTGGCATCAGGAAGACAACAAGTTTTCCTTGAACAACGTCGATAATGACAGGAAGCATTTTTTTCAAATAAATAATGAATTTCTTATCAATAAAGTTCTTCCCTCTTCTTACTTCTCTCCTATATAGGCAACCCTCTGGCCTTGCGACAGATCAGAATCTAACTGCACCCTTTCAGGAACCAATCTCCTTATCACTTTTCCGAACGGAAATCCGATTCATGACTCATACTGTAGTGGGTCCATGCCATTCCCGTCTAGTCGTCCTGGACCACTTATTGGTCGCTGATTCCAATCCTGCAACGAAGGCTTTAGTTGTGTACCGTCAGTCCCTCAAGATGCGATAGACGTATTTCTCACTATTGTGTGTCTGTGACCCTTAATCTAATTTTAAAAATAACATAATGTTTACTTCCTTTCCTTTTCCGATTTTCTGCCCAGTATTGAATGCAATAGACCATGATGAGCCTACGTTGTGTAAACATTCCAACATTTTATTCACCTTCAATGAAACAGTGTTGTTTCCAGAAAATTAGGAATTTGACAAATAGAAAACTAGGTAGAGAAGAGTATTTCACTTTAAATGTAATTGATATTTTTGGCTCACTGATTGCTGTGTAGCTTTAATAGCAAAAAGGCGTTCGGAAATTTGTCACGTCTAATAATCCAACATTTGACTACAGTGATAATTTCATCTGGAAGATGGAATCTTCAATTGATACATATATTTTCATGAGCCTAGAAATGCCAAGGTCTCTGCAATGCGAATGAAACACATTTACTCTCCCAATTCCTTTTTTTTTCTCTTTCTCTGTCCCCTTCGAATAGAGCAATGCAGATTCACGTCAATTTTTATTTGCTTAGCTTTAATGTTGCACCTCCACAACGTTGCCAACCCATCCTTTACTGGTTGCCCTATAGCGTGGCTCTTATATTTTGGTGTTCAAGCTCCAGCGAGAAACGTGCACTCATCCAATTCCTACTCAGACATGCGTGAGAGAAAACGAAAGATTCCAGCTCATACCTCCCAAAGATATTGAGAATTGTAGATGGCGATATATTTTAGATTGAATCTCTGCAGTACGAAGAGGCCTTCGCCGTACAGAAAGGGCCATTCAAGTAGCATTATTATAGAAAATATGATAGGCTGGTTCTTACTTAAAGCATTGTTGTTGTTTGCAAAATATAGCACAGTACAGCAATATTTTAATTGTCAGTAACTTTTGGGGCTTTCTGAAACGATGATGTTTGCTGCAAGCATGGACCAAGGTCATGTTTGTTTATTTATTCTTTTCTGCCAGCAATATTACTCACCCACAAATGCTTATTCCTTCAGAAAACGACTTTCAGCAGAAAGAAGCTGGTAATTTTGAAAATCATTTTCATGTGTTTGAACAACTTTTATTCCACTGAATGTTTTTAGAATTTTTTTTTTAAAGAGCAACACAGCACGGGAAACAGGCCCTTCCGCCCAACGAGCCCGCGCCGCCGTCATAACTATATAGTAGCAAATCCATTATCCTATTATATTATTCCTATATAATAATATATATATTATTCCTAATATGGAAAATTCTCACACTATAGGGACAATTTGTTTCCCAATCAGCCTAAGAGCGAATTTTTGGGTTGTGGGAGGAAACCGGAGTGTCCGGAGAAAACCCACGCAACCACGGGGAGAACGCGCAAACTCCCGCAGGCACCGGCCCAATTCCAAGTGTCTGCACAGCCACATCGATAGTCTCTGAGCTGTCATGGTGCCCTTCAGATGGTCCACATAAAGCACTCATTTACGACATGAGGTACCAGGCAACCCATGAATCAACAGCCAAGAGCTGTACCCGCACCACCTGCCGAATGCATGCTCAATGTTGGTCAAGTATGGACCGAATTACCTGTGGAAAAAAGCCGTAGTTAAACAGTCCTAATATATCCCTCTATCTGCATACCGCTCATGTGGCTGTCCAAGAGACCCTTAAACAGCCCCAGCGTGCCTGCTCCCACCACCTTACTCGGCAGTGCATTCCACACCCCCACTACCCTTTGTGTGAAAAACTGCCCTCTAATATTCGTCCTATACATAGCCCCCCTCACCCTATGGCCATGACCCCTCGTCCTATCCATTTCTAAAGGTGGAAAAAGTTTACCTCCATTTACTCTATCTATACCCCTTATAATCTTATACACCTCTATGAGATCCCCTCTAAGCCGACGTCTTTCAAGGGAAAACAACCCCAGTCTATCTAATCGTTCCTCATAAGACAGTCCTTCCATACCAGGCAGCATCCTGGTAAACCTCCTCTGCACTCTCTCCAAGGACTCCACATCCTTCCGATAGTACGGCGACCAGAACTGGACGCAGTATTCCAAGTGAGGCCTAACCAACGTTCTATACAACTGCAACATCAAACTCCTACTCTTGTATTCTATACCCTTTTCTATGAAAGCTAATATACTATACGCCTTCTTTATCACCTTCTCCACCTGTGAGGACACCTTCAGAGACTTGTGAACCTGAACAAATTATATTGAGAAAATGAGAGTCCGCTGATCCTATGAGAGTATTATAAATATTACTAGCTTATAAATTAGATAATAATTAAGAATGACCGACATGGCATCTTGGGAATTTCAATTCAGCCATTCAGATAGATCTGGACAGAAAACGCTAGCAATTGGAACTTCAAACAATGGAGCTACCTTTTTTTGTGTATGTACCGATAAAAGAATCGTTTTCCCTATGGGGAAGGAAATTAACCAATTTCAGACGAACAAATATTTAAATATTCACCTGGAAATTAGTTCAGGGTCCTCAAAACTACTGCAGATACACCAGTAGCGACGTATCTCCATTTGCGAAGTAGTCTTTAAGAAGAGAGCTATTGTTCATGCATATTTTAGTCTGCCTACAGTTTGTTTTACAAGGACGCTTTTTCATGGCGAAGTTAAACTGGAGCTCCGATGTTTATTTGTTTAGCATATAATACTAAGTTGCATTTAACATAAATTAATCTTTATAATTATCTTAAAATTATTTGACAGACATGGTCCTTATCTATGACCATTCGCTATTGGACATACATCATTCTCAAGATTCAAAACAACATACTTGCTGGACTGAAAAACATATTTGATATAACTATTTCCTGCAAATATGTTAGGAAATGCTTTGACCAAAGCAAATGCTTTGACCAAAGCATTTCCTCCTGTCAGAATAGTTACTAGGACGGTCAAATCTCACAACTATCACGAATTGTTAGTTTCTTGTTCGTCTTTGTACGTCATTGTAGATACGTAGGAACGTATAAATTTGGATCAGGAGTCCATCATTCGGACGTTCGGTGTGTCCTGCTGTTCAACGTGATTATAGCTGATATTGTATCTCAGCACGGTTTGTCAGCACTCTCACTATAAATTATTTCACCCTAAGAGCCGAGGAATGTTTCGCTTTCTTTCTTGGCTGTATTTAGTGATTGGCTCGGCAGTCTTCTTCGGCAGAACATCGTTTTCGCCATCTTCTGAGAGAATACATTTTTTTCCTGAACTCGATGCTGAATGGCCTACAATGTTTCCGATCTGTGGCCCCTTTTTTTTTGCCCTCAAGACTGCCCAGCCAGAGAAAATAACAAAGTCTGTTCAGACCACCTTAATTATAGTACGTTTCACGTAGAAACAAATGTAAGTGTTTTCTCCGATTTATTTTCAACCAGTTGATGGCATACCTGGACCAGAATTTTCCCGTTGCGCCAGCCAAAGGAATTGTAGGGGTGGGTCATACAAATGCGCATTGACCTCGGGGTGGGATTCTCTTCCTTTGAGGCGCCCGCAGCTGGAGAATCCCTATCCCTAAATGTTCAGAGTAGTCTACTTATTCAGCATTCTTCAGTCTTCACGAAACAGGACGTTTCTGGGACAAACGCTGCCTCCAGCAATCTATTATTCTTTTAATCAAAGCAAACACACTCGTCCAACCGTTCCATTCCATCTTTCCGGAAATGTTGTTGTTTCATTACGAACTTAAGTTTTCATCATGTTTTCGTCACTAAGTACATACTAGAAGGAAATCGAAACATCTCTCGGTCTCAAGGCGAAATAAGTTATAGGGCGAGGCTGACAAATAGTGTCGAGATAACATATCAGCCATAAGCACGTTGAACAGTAGCACACACCCGATGACACACAATAGCAGAAGTCGCTAACCTCCAAAGTGTTTTTTCCTCCATAATGCGTTTCGGATCTACCTTACTGAATTATTACGTGCAGGATTATGTACGTCTTGAATGGGGACTTGGAAATGGTGAAGTTTCCGTACATCTTTTTTTTTTCCATTGTCTTTCAACAATGAGGAGTTCCCTGTTTTGCAATACTGGTTCCGAAACTTTGTATGTGGTGTGCATGCAGTTCGTTTGGCGTTAATTAGAGGCCCTGAGTCTTTTTTTATGGATGAGCAGCGCGAATAATAAATGCTTGTCGTTACTTGCACAACAGAAATATGCGAACTAATCAATAACTTGCCTCCATTTTCGGGTGTACATGCATTTATTACCATTCCAAGACTGTTAGCACGAGTGGGCGAACACGACTACTACGGACTCAGAGGTTCAACAGCAGTACAGATTTATTTAACGTCGACGGAGACGCAATCAGGATATAAAAACAACACTGTCCCGAAAGCACTGTGAAAGCCCAACGCAATGGGCCACAGTTATACTCGAACTTTGACACGTTGTATGATTCACATGTTAGTGTTTTGTTTACAGTGTTTGACGTTGACCATTCTGTTCCGATGTTTTCAAGTACAGTATCGATGGTTTAAGTATAGTAATCGTTTCTGTCTGATGGGTTTATCAGTGGTCTAGAATCTCCGAGGTTTCTTCAACAATGGGTGTTTGGCTGATGTCAGGAAGTCTTTTGAGGCCAAGAAGGCCTCCTTAGTTCTGTTATTCCTTTCCTTAGGTGCTTCTATAGAGGCTTCCTGATATCACTTGATTAGGTCAGTCGTGCTGATTTGATTAGATGAGGGTGGACAGATGAAACCAACGGCAATTTAGTTGCCATTGATTTCATCTGTCCAGTTCCCTTTGTGTTTTATACCTTGTTTGCATTTTAAAAGCATGCGTTTTGCCTGCTTGTCTGGATCTGTTCTCTTGTGATCTTTAATGGAGGGGTTCTGAGTGCAGTTTAGCCTGTTTCATTTGTGTACCTAACTTCAGAAATGTGTTGTCCGCTAACAACAACAAACTGAGGGCAGCAGTGTTCCTTGTCCCACATATTTCTATCCATGCCAGACAATTAATTTAATTCAAAACGATTCAAATCAAGCCATTTCAATTCAAATCAAGTCAATTCAACTTTATTGTTGTTGTTAAATGCACACATACAAATACAAAGAAAGGTGAGCTTGCAGACTCCCAAAATACAAATAAGACAAAAAAGTTCAGTAGTCATTTCAAAGTAGTTCTCATATAGTCGTTAAGTGTACACACGCATATTGCACAATGTCCAGCGCCTGCGACTATGCTAAAGAACGTAGTTCAGCTGGGTAACAGCTCTGGGGAAGATGCTGTTCTTGAGCCTGGTTGTATTGGCTCAAAAGCATCTGAAACGTTTTCCAGCTCGCGGGGTGGTGGAGGTGGGGAGGGAGGGTGGCCGAAAGGGGGTAGGTTTTGGGTGTTGATGTCCGTAGCTAGAATGGTTGGGACTTCTGGTGATGTGAGAGATCCCCACAGATAGCATTTGTAATAAATTTCCTGAATGGCAGGCAATTGGATGCCTACATTGTATTCAGCATGATTAACTGCAAAGTTCTTCAGTCATAAATGCAACAATTGTGTACAACACCATAATCTAGTTCAACAAGATATTCTCTATTGTGCAACGGGAAACGTTTGAGAGAAAATGGGTTATGAGAGGTCCTCTATGACGTGGACGCCCTGGAATTTGCATCTAAAGAACCTTTCCGACTTTATCCCACTGATGCATATGGAGTGTGCCTGACCTGCCTTTGGACTTCCTAACGTCCACTTTTTTTTTGTCCTCTTAATTTTTATGGCCATTTTGTTTCAAGCATTCCACATTGCCAGATGTTGACTTTCTCCCTCTATGCTTACTCATTGTTGTTAGTCATCAGGCCTACCATGTACCATCGTTCGTGAACTTCTTGATTACATTGGTATTACAGACAGGCACACAGTCACAGGTGTAAAGGAAGTCAAGAAGTCGGTTTAACACATTTCTTTGAGGTGCCCCTATACTTCGGGTTAGGTTGAGGGAAGTAAGGTTATCTAACCGAACAAACTATTGTCTGTTGGTTTAGAAGTCCAGGATCCAATTACAGAGGGAGCTGTTGACTCCTAGAGAATGGAATTTATGAAATACCTAGTGAGGTTGATGGTGTTCAATGCAGAGATCTAGTCAATGAGCAGCATTCTAACATCGGTGTCACTGCCTTCCAAATGGGACAGAACGGAATGATGAGTAGCAGAAATAGCATCTCCTGTTGACCTATTTGCGCGATAGCCAAACTGGTGCTGGTCAAGACTGGCAGCCATCGGCTTTTGGATGACTCAGGACCAATCTCTCGAAGCAATTCATTATGATGAGTGCAAAAGAATTGTAGTCATTCAAGCCTGTGACATTCAATTCTTTTGGCACAGGAATAATTGTTATGCAGTTTAAGCATGCAGAGACCACCGCCCGGGCCAGTGATAAATTGAAGATTCCATTCGCCAACTGATCAGCACCTGTCCAGGAATGCCGTCGGCCTTGCAAGTATTCACTGTGCATAAAGTGTTCCTTATGCCAGAAGTAAACAGTGTGAGCACTTGGTCATCCATTGGTACGAAGATCTTAGTGGTTGGTTCCTTGTTACCCTTGGCAAAGCGAGAATTTCACTGAATAATATTCATGATCCTATCTTGCAGGAACACTTCACCTATTAGCAAATCCAATACCTATCTCTGTCATTCCTTGAGCCACGTTGTTTTTATTGCTGCAATTTCACATGGCGATTTATGTCTTTAACTGAACAACATTGTTTTTGAACATCTGATTTTTTACACACCGGAATTACTCCTTTAATTCTACGTTTACGTATTTCTGTTAAATGGTAAATAGTAAACGGCAATTCATGTGAAAAAATGAAACTTGTTACATTACTTCTGGTAAAATTTAATTTTAAGCAGTATAATTTCCCCACAATTAAATTTGGAAGGCTGATCTCACTACGTAATTTTCGGGAAGTTTGACCAGTAGGCAGTTGGAAATGTAGCATGCAAGCAGTGATTGCTAGACTTTCCAAAGCAGTTAGGGCATGTAACGTTTGAAGCTAAGGGTCGAAGTGCATAAGCATGTGATCGTGGTGATACGTCTTGTCAGAGGATTTGCAAAAAGAAAATCTTAAATCATGACGCTGATAAGTAAATGTAATTGATATGCTGACAGGAACGGTAAACAGAACATTTATTAAGGTCTGTATTGCAACAATTGAAGAATCACATCCATGTGCTGCCACCATACATTAGGAAGAATATACGAATTGTTATCTGCATACAAGAGATTCTGCTGAATGTTGCCAATGAGGTCTGTAAGTGAAATATGAGCTTGGCGAATCCCAATTTGTGGAGATTGAAGAAAAATATTTTATGTGGAAATTCTCCTAAAAGAGCAGTGAAGAGTGTTTCTTTTTCTCCCTAACAACTTGACCACTGTAAGAGGGCATGTGCAGGATTTTAAGCAAGAATCAGACTTTATAAGGCACCAAATTTTTTTGATAAACAACAATGTTTAGTGGCTTTGGTATAAAACGTGTGTTTAATCTATTGAAGAAAGCTGATCAATGGAAAAGTAAATTCAATTGTCTTATGAGTCTGAGTGTCTGAGGACACTGACTTACGGGATTATTCCATAGGCAGACTAAGAGGTCTAAATGGCCGCATTTTTGCCCTGATGACTAGATTTCTACATGGCTGCAAATAGGGGTCATACGTTAATGAAAATTATAAGAATTGCCAAAGAATTTTTAATGTAATTTCTGGAAGACGGCGTGAAAAATTATTCAACTGTTGTATTAAGGCATGTGAGCCTGACTGCGTTAATTTATAGGTTTTCTCAATTGCTGGCGCTGCATGTTTACTCTCGTACAATGTCTTTTTTTTCCTGCTGTTTATCCAATGATTAATTGAGAATCCTTTCACTATGTTTTTATTCAGTGAATTCTAATTAACATAGCATTTATGTTTGAAGAAAAATAAATGTTTCCTCATTCTGCCGTAGATCTTTTTTTTCAGTAAATTTGATTCCTGACAGTGTTCATTCATTGTACATTATGTGTGTGTTTAATTTATCACATCAAACAATTTACTTAAAACATATTTATTCTCTTTGGCAACGATCTCTCGAATGCGAGCAATGACATAATGTCTCGCTTTCCTACTTTATGAATGCTCTCTACTCGACCCACCACTGAAGTAAGAGTTTGCCACCTTTTGCCTATTACTTTAACATTGCTTCTAGAGAGTAATGTGAATAATTCAAAACAGATAATTGCTCTTCGTGGGCGTATATCCTTTCCTGATAACGGGTACAATGTGTTTTTCATTTATTCGTTCAGAAATGATTGGGGGTAATTCACTGTATTATATCGACAAACCGTTACGATATAAAACACAGCCTAGTATTTGTGATCAGCTACGATTCGCTTGAATGTGAGAAAGGCTCAGATAGTAGTATGAGCCTTTGTTTTGTTTACTTGTCTGCAGTTATTCACGATTTAGTTTCCTTTTGTGCGACAGAATTGCAGAAACAGAAGGAAATCTGTCAAGGATATGGTATGTTGAATGAAAATTGCTAACTATGAAAAATATAAGATTTCCTCTGTGTGTGCGTTAATTGGTTCATCGTCTGCAGAGTAGGTGGTTTGTCATATGTTATAAATATTACATTGCAGAGTCAGTATCCTCCTGCACAACAAATACATTTCCTCAAAGCCACTGGAAAGTCTGTCAGGCAACACATGATAAAACCAAATTACACAGTCAGCAGCCAATATAGTTGTAGAAAATTTGTATGATCTTTTAAGTCACTGAACATTGTGCATAATATGAGAAACTCAATATAGCTCATGGTTAGCTTCCGAAGGACCCAATTAATAATTTGAGCACATTCAACATTCTCCTTGCCTCAAAGGAGAAATGAATTAAAAAGAAACACGTGAATGTAATGACCATATCTTTTTTCCTATACTATCAGCTTGAAGTCAGACATCTTCCATGTCGAAATACAAAGACCCTCCCCTTAATTTTGCTGCTGAAACCGTCAATACTTTTCCAACTGAGCAAAGCAGAGAGGGAGTGACTTGTGTCAGGAGTGTTGAGGGTAAGAGATTGATTATTTTTCTACCTTTTTATTCGAGATTTTTCAGTTAAATCAGTAAAACGGAAGTAGGCCACGGAGTGGCCTGGGAAAGTTTTTTTTATATTTAAAAGTTACGTACCTAGGAAGATCGACCTCTATTTTCAACTGAAGCAAAGCAGAGAAGGGGCAATTCGTGTCATGAATGCTGAGGGTAAGAGATTGATTTTCCTTCTATATTTTTCATTTGAGTTTTTTTTCAGTTAAATCAGTAAACGATAAGTAGGCCGTGGGGTGGCCTGGGAAGATTTCTGTACAGTAACTTTCAACAGGGAGGAATCCGGAGACACTGCACGTGTAACATCTCCCACCCTTCCCCCTTCCCTAACCTAAAAAAAAGACTCGGTGACGGCAGGCTAAAAAAAGAGGACTGGGAGCAAGGGTGTTACCAAATGGTACCAAGACTGCGCAGATGCTGACGTCACCAGTAGTGCGTGAAAGGTTTAAAAACAGACCACTCTATCAGCAGGCAGCGCAGTGAGAGGGAGCAGAGTGGGACGGCTGCAGCGTCAACAGGCAAAGACCAGGGTAGGTTCCGGTAAGTTTTTTTTTCAGAGTAGAAAGATGCCAGACAGGATGCTGGAATGCTTCTCTTGCAGGAAGTGTTCGGGAACTGGAGCAGGAGCTGGATGAGAAGGATCGTAGCTTCAGGGAGTAATTACACCAAAGTCGCAGAGCACAGGTAATTAGATTATCATGAGGCGGAGGACGGGGAAAGGACAAGGAGAGCAGGGTTCCCCTGTGGCCATTCCCCTCCATACTAGGCATATCACTCTGGATACTGTTGTGGACCATGCCTCATCTGGGACAAGCTGTGGCAGCCGGATCTTCGGCACTGAGTCTGGTTCTGAAGCGCAGAAGGTGAGGTGGTAGTGGGGGGGGGGGGGGGGGGAGTGGCGGAGAAGAAGAAAAGGAGAGTGGAAGTGATAAGGGAATCAATATTCAAAGGTACACACGGGAGGTTCAGTTGTTGTGACAGATATTCCTGGATGGTTTGTTGCCTCCCGGGTGCCAGTGTCAGTGATGTCTCTGATCATGTGCATAGCATTCTGAAGCGGGAGGGTGATCAACGAAATGTCATAGTATACATTAGTACCAATGACGTAGGAAGAAATAGTGTGGAGATCCTGAAGGGTGAGTACAGAGAGCTTGGTAGGAGGTTAAAAAGCAAGACCCTGAGGGTAATAATCTCAGGATTTCTTTTCGTACCATGTGCCAGTGAGGGTAAGAGTAGGATGCTCAGCCAGATGCGCCAGTGGCTGAGGAATGGTGTAGGAAGCAGGGTTTCTAGATCATTGGGACCTCTTCTAGGGCAGGAGTGATCTCTACAAGACAGTTGGTTACACCTGAACTACAAGGGGACGAATATGTTTGCAGGGAGGTTTGCTTGTGTTATTGGGGAGGGTTTAAACTAGATTTGCAGAGGGTAAGAACCAGAGTGCCGGAGCAGATTGTGGAAATGAGAAAAAATAGTGATAGTTCGTACAAAATCACAAATAGAATGATTATGTCAGGTGGTAATACTCTTCTGGGGTATGTCTATTATAATACTATGAATATTGTGGAGAAGGCAGACGAATTGAGGGCATAGATTAACACATGGAATTATGACTTTATAGCCATTAGTGAAACTTGGTTTCAGGAAGGGCAGGACTGGCAGCTCAATGTTTCAGGCTTCCAATCTTTCAAAGATAGATGCAGAGGGATAAAGGGCGGGAGGTGGCATTGCCAATCAGGGATAATGTTGCAGCATGCTCAGACAGGACAGATTAGAGGCTTGTCTACCGATGTCATAATGGGTGGAGCTGAGGAACAGGAATGGTATGGCCACATTAATGGCGTTGAACGATAGACCACCCAATAGTCAGCAAGAATTGGAGTAGCGAACCTGTAGAGAGATAGCAACCAACTGCTCGAAATGTAAAGTTGTGATAGTAGGTGATTTTATTTTTTTCACAAATAGATTGGAACTCCCATACTGTTAATGGTCTGGACGGTGTGGAATTTGTAAAAATGTTTGCAGGATTTTTTTTTTCTGAATCAATATGTAGAGTATCAGCGAGAGCGGATGCAATATTAGATCTCCTATAAGGAAATGAGTTAGGGCAAATGACAGAAGTGTGTGTAGAGGAACACTTTGTTTCCATTGATCATAACGCCATTAATTTTAACTTGATCATAGATAAAGATAGATCTGGTCCTCAAGTTGAGGTTCTGAACAGGAAAGAAGGTCAAACTTGAAGAAATGAGAAAGGATCTAAAAAGCGTGGACTGGGACAGGCTGTTCTCTGATACGGATGTGATTGGTAAGTGGGAGACCTTCAAAGGAGAAATTTTGAGAGTGCTGAATTTGTATGTTCTTGTCAGGGCTAAAGGCAAAGTGAACAAGAATAAGGAACTTCGTCCTCGAAGGGTATTCCACATCTGATAGAAAAAGAGGTGCATGGCATGTATAGACAACAGGGAAAAAAATAAGACGCTTGAGGTGTATAAAACGCGCAAGAACTACTTTAGAACGAAATCAGGAGGGCTAAAAGAAGACATGAGGCTGCTTTGGCAGTCAAAGTGAAGGATAATTCGAAGAGATTCTACAGTTATACTACGAGTAAAAAGACAATAAGGGACAAAATTGGCCTTTTGAAGATCAGAGTGGTCGGCTTTGTAAGAAACCAAAAGAAATGGGGGAGATATTAAATGTTTGTTTGAATCCGTATTTACTAAGAAAACTGACATGGAGTCTACGGCAGTAAGGCAAACAAGTAGCGAGGTCATTGAATCTACTCAGATTAAAAGGAGGTGCTTGCTATTTTGAGGCAAATCAGAGTGGATACATCTCCAGGACCAGTATTCCCTCGGATCTTGAAGAAGACTATTGTTGAAATTGCAGGGGCCTTGACAGATATATTTAAAATGTCGGTGTCCACAGATGAGGTGCCAGATGATTGGAGGATAGTTCATGTTCCCTGCTGTTTAAAAAAGGCTCGAAAAGTAATCTGGGAAATTATAGGCCGATAAGCTTGCCATCAGTAGTATGTAAATTATTGGAAGGAGTACTAAGAGATAGGATCGACAAATATTTGGATAGATAAGGGCTTATTAAGGAATGTTATGTTTAAGCAATCTATTAGCGTTTTCTCGAGAAGGTTACCAGGAGAGTGTGCGAAGGGAAGGCAGTGGATGCTGTCTACATGGACTTCAGTAAGGCCTTTGGCAAGTTCCCGCATGGGAAGTTAGTTAGAAAGCTTCAGTCACTAGGTATACATGGAGAGGTAGTAAATTGGATTAGGCACTGGCTTACTGGAAGAAGCCAGCGAGTGATAATAGAGGATTGCTTCTCTGAGTGGAGGCCTGTGACTAGTTGTATGCCGCAGGGATCAGTGCTGGGTCCATTGTCGTTTGTCATTTATATCAATGACCTGATGATCACGTGGTAAATTGGATCAGTAAAATTGCTGATAAAACAAAGATTGGAGGTGCAGTGGACAGTGAGAAAGGTTTACAAAGTTTGCAGAGGGATTTGGACCAGCAAGAAAAATGGGCTGAAAAATGGCAGTTGGAGTTTAATGCAGACAAGTGTGAGGTATTGCACTTTGGAAGGACAAATCAAGGTAGAACATACAAGGTAAATGGTAGGACCCTGAAGATTGTAGTCGAACAGAGGGATCAGGAATACAGACACATAATTCCCTAGAAGTGATGGCACAAGTAGATAGGGTCATAGAGTGTTTTTGGAACATTGGCCGTTATAACCAAAATATTGAGTATAAGAGTTGGAATGATTTGGTGAGGTTGTATAAGGCACTGGTGAGGCCGAATTTAAAGTATTGTGTGCAGTTTGGGGCACCTAATTACAGGAAGGAAATTAATAAGGTTGAAAGAGTGCAGAGACGGTTTGCAAAACTTGCCGGGACATGAGAAACTGAATTACAGAGAAAGTTTGAATAGGTTAGGTCGTTATTCCCTGGAGCGTAGAAGAATGAGGGGAGATTTTATATAGAAGTGTATAAAATTATGATGGGTATAGATAGAATGCATGCAAACAGGTTTTTTCCACTGAGGATAGGGAAAAATAAACTAGAGGATATTGGTCAAGAATGAAGGGGGAAACGTTTAAAGGAAATATTGGGGGGGGGGAATTCTTCAAACAGAGAGTGGTGGGAGTGTGGAATGAGCTGCCAGATGAAGTGGTAAATGCGGGCTCACTTCTAACATTTAAGAAAACTTGGACACGTACATGGATGAGAGGGATGTAGAGGAATATGTTCCAGGCGCAGGTCAGTCGGACTAGGCAGAAAAAACGGTTCAGCACAGCCAAGAAGGCCAACAGACTTGTTTCTGTATTTTAATGTTCTGTGGTTCTAGTTTTGAGACCATCTTGTGTATGTGTTCGGGCCCTATCTGGCACAAACACTCGTTCACCATTTTTTTTTTGTTCACTGAACTTGACCACTTCTCCTCAAAGCACTTCATCAATTTGATCACGACATCACTTTCCAATCGCCTTATATGGTAGCCATTCTGATTGTAACAGTCTCCATTTGCAGTTCTTAGATCTGTTGTTTTAACACAGACAACGTTAACGGAATGAATTCCAATTCTGCCGTTGATGACAATGCCATAAATTAAATGAACTTAAATTTCTGGATTAATTCTTCATATTTTTCTGCCTCTCGACCTTGCTGCAATTTCGGAAACACTTCATAAAGGAGCATTCCAATGTAACTTTGATTGAAAATCCTAATATTTAATTACATTTCCAACAGGATTATTTTATTCAGGGAAACACAATATTATGTTACATATAATATTTAATCTCTGACTTAAGTAGGAGTTATTTTTGTTACTAAAACCTGTCACCAATTGATATTGTTTAAAGCGCGAGGAAATACCCAGAAAAATGAAGGTAAGGTTTCGTTTGGCATTGTTTATGCGATTCTATGGCATATTTTGCTTGCATGTTGGAGTCTGGCATTAGGCATGCATCGTGTGCCTCTAAGCACACGCGATATTCAGTAATATCCGTACTTTGACGGTATATTTGATTATTTCGCAACCATATTTATTTTAATTTACATTTTGCCTTATACAAAAAATGTCAAGTCCAATATTGTATCCAAAAATGATAGAAGTAACCTTCAGAAGCTCATGTATACCTTTTCGTTCCCCATTGCGTACAGAGATAGCGATATTGAAGAATACGCTTCTAGATTGTGGTGAGTGGGTGCGATTCGATTTCTGAAACCTCAAGATCGGTAACCTTATTGAAACATCAATATCATCCACATGAATTATTAATCGACAATGCGTAGAATTTGCTAATGCTCATGGTTGAATGTGCTAACGGGATAATACAAATGAACGTTTATTTGGTTGTTACTATGTTTAATGAAATATTTTAAATTCTTGAAGGATAAGCAGTTACCTTAGAAAACATCGGAGAGCAACACGCTTCTTACCGATTAACTTTTCTCCTTGCATGATATTCATGTTATTTTTCATCAGTTAACCGAATCTGCTCTACTGTTTAATAATGGCGTTGAAAACCATAACAAAATATCACTACATCTGATATCAATTAAGACCTAGAAAACTCAAGAGTTAAGAGCGTGGGACAATGTATATGAATATAATATTTTAGAATTTCTGATCATTGGTAGCAGATAAAGTTTAACAGTGCCAGTAGCATGCTGACTTACAATCGAATTGCGGTTTCTTTTTTTTTCTGAACACAGAATCATGTTAATTAAACAGCTTAAGTGTCACTCAAAATCGATAAACTTGAGATGGGCTCACAAGAACCTGACTAAAAATTACAAACTGCAGGGTGAAATAGCCCTGAAACGATGGAAGCGCGTCTGCCGTCAGTTCTACTCCTCGTCATATGGTCATTTATCTTAGCGTTTGCAGAACTGACTATTAGTTGTTCAATGTATTTCTTAACCAGTTGGGATTGCAAGGAGGCTGCAGTTCAGAAAATGATCATTTGGCCTAGGTATGCATTTAAACTCCTGAAGGCTTGTCCACAGACATCAGAAATTAATCCCCTAAATGTATCTGCTGAACAGTGTATTTTTATTTAGCTCATAGCCAACCACCCTGTGACAGCCGCCTGTAATGCAGAAAACAGTAATTTTCCGTCGCACTTTAAAACATGAAGAACAAAATCCATGCAGCAGTGATTCGACGCCACAAAAATTTGGAAGTGTTACCCTGGCAACATTCATCCAAATAATTTCAATCTAAATTTTGGATTTCCTATCAGAAGAATACATACACATATGAAAACAAAATGGTTGTTCAGAACAATAAGTCTCAGATTATCCCTAATCATAATTTTCGGCAAAGATTACTAGATGACTAAAATCATTCTCTCTGTGGTATATTTGTGGAGGAAAGGTTGTTTGGATCGTTTCCCAAAATACTACAGTCAAAGCAATCGATATTAAATTAGGTTATTCAAGTTTGTTTTTGATGTTTTAGGCGTAATAGCCAACTGTGAAAGAAAGAGTCAAAGTTTCTTTGTATAGCATTAGTGTGGTTAACTATTTTTCATTCCAGTCAAGTCACGGTGGGCACAGCAGTAGCGTGGTTTCTAATCGGGGGAAAGCAAACCTGAACTCGACCACCTTGCCCAACGGAATCAGAGCGTGCGAGGGCTGTGAAACGGAAAGGTCCATTGAATCAGGTGAGAATTTCCGATCAGGGCCGAACGACCCAGCAAATGACGCCATGTTCCATTCTCTGACTGGATGACTTGGAAAATGCATACACGATGTGTTGATAATTGGTCTGAAGATTATTCCCTTGGCAATTGCAAACATTTGCTGATTTCCGTAGTGGAACAATGGAACAAGACAACAGCAAAACTCTTCAATGCTTAGACCAGCACAACCACAGAAAAGTCCAGTGACAGGCCTGCTATGTCAAAATCCTATGAACGCATGCAGCCTCAATGAGGGAAAATCATGTTATCCAGCAAGGTTTTCATACTTCAAATCTGTTAAACTGAACAAATTTCTGTATAATCCTTTCTTGATTTACTCAGCTGCTGCTGAATGTCAATAAGCTTAATTTTGTTTTCGAGCAGTCAGTCATGTGCAATTTAACAATCTTTCGTAATCCTAAAGATGAACATTCAGAGAAAAAAAAGAAGTCTTCACAATTTCCTTTTCTTTTTAACAATCTTTCGTAATCGTAAAGGTGAACACTCAGAAAAAAATCTTTACAATTTTCTTTTGTACATTTGGTAAGAATTTCAACCTGTCAAGCTTTGCTGATAATGACAAACTTGTCACGCTACTAGTTGCCCTGTCATCCTTCTCAATTCAACAGTGTATTTCCTCTGTACCTTACAGAGCAAAATCTCGCTAAGAAAGATGAAGGTACGTATATAGTTTGTACTGAGATTACTTAACTTTTAATGTATCTAGTTTAACATTTATACCCGGCATTCAGTTTCATTGACGTTAATTAAATCGAATATCTTAGAAGCGATATGGGAGGCCTCAGATGTGGAACATTCCAGAATCTTGTCGCAAAGTAAAGTAACTTGGATTTTCTTGGTCACATAAGATGCTCACTACTACTGCTACTCAATTAAAGCACAATTGGGCAATCTCTATTGAGTATCCTAAAAAGGAGGATGCCGAGATGTTTAGGTGATACATCAATTCAAGCCAATCCAATGATTAATAATTGTTTCACATTCATCTATAAAATAACTCAGATCATCTCCTTACAGATATCATGAAAATGAAAGCCAATATCAAGCAATGTGGTGAGCTATGTAATTTTAACATATCTTTAATTTCTTGCCGATAAATCACCTTAATGACATATCTATATGTGCATCCCCCTCGCAGTTGAAATGTCAATTGCAATGACTCTTCATTGCAATTTTGATCTTCCTTAGCGTCACACTGCCATCGACTGGATATTGCACCCAAACGTATGTCTTCAAAAATTGTTGTCAATTTAAATGCTTCGTTACGGACATGGGCTCCATAATGTGGGCATCCAGAACCAAATATTGAATATCGAAAAGCTGACGTATTGCTGGGGAAGGCATCTTCCCTCTCAACGTGAATATAAAGGATGTTAAGACATGAGTTTGGAAAAGAATAGGAGAGCAATTGTTCTTTCATTTATCAATCAAACATTCCTTAATGATGCATTTTAGGGTCGTTATCTCATTGCTCTGTTTCCGCTTAACACAGAATAAACATGTTTATTACCTTGTGAGATCCGGGATGTCATCTTAAATGCGCCAACTTGATTCTCAACTGGTTTGGAATATGTGAGGTGTTAAAGTCGCAAACATCACTCATCTTGTTTTAATCCAGAGGAATATACTTATTTATAAGATGACAGTAGATTGCGGGGGAAAAAAAAAAGACGTTGGTGATCCGAACTTTTCGGTGCCAGATGCTGACATTAGACTTAAATGCACACAATGTGTTTCTAGACCACTTTCTAAACGATATTTTTGACCAAAGTCTGTTCACATTGATACCACGAACATCATTCCAATTAAGAGCATAAAATTATCTCGTATGATTCAACATCACCTTTCATAAAGCTTGTTTTTTTTTCAATCACGGGATAACTCTTCAACATGTCGTCGGAAATTTTGATTCATAGGAGGTTTACCAGGATGTTGCCTGGTATGGAGAGCAGGTCTTATGAGGAGAGGCTGAGGAATTTGAGGTTGTTTTCGTTAGAAAGGAGGCGGCTAAGAGGGGACCTGATCGAAACATAAAAGATGATTAGAGGTTTAGATAGGGTGGACAGTGATAGCCTTTTTCCTAGGATGGAAAAAGCTAGCACGAGGGGACACAGCTTTAAATTAAGGGGTGATAGTTATAGGACGGATATCAGAGGCAGGTTCTTTACCCAAAGGGTGGTTCGGGAGTGGAATGCCCTGCCTGCAGCGGTTGTAGATGCGCCAAGTTTGGTGGCGTTTAAGAGGTTAGTTGATAAGTATATGGAAGAGAAGGGAATGGTTTAGTTTGGAGGGGCATTGCTTTTTATATTGGTCGGCGCAACATCGAAGGCCGAAGGGCCTGTTCTGTGCTGTAATGTTCTATGTTCTATGTTCTATAATAGTTTCAGGTTTTAACAGAGATTTGGCACTTTCAGCAGTACAACGATTGAACATCAGTTTCCACATTATTTCAAGGTACTGGATTGAAACTTGCACCTACTCCATTCTGATCAGACGGAGGCTGAAGATGTTGTTTGATCAAACCAACCCGTCTGACAGGAATCATATACTCACTAATTCGAGAGCCTGGATCGGCGGAACTGGGTCTGTGTTAGTTATTTTTATAATGCCAAGAAAAATAGGATATTTTAACAGATAAATTATTGGCACAAATGTTACACTGGATTCAAATACAGAATGATCAGTATTTTCACTGTATTATTCTTCTAGGCTGATGGCAATTCTAAATGTAATTAGAGGACGTGCATATGAAATTGGTACTGTAATTGGAAACTAAAAAGTTACGGCCAAAAAATAATTGCCGTCAATATTAATTTCTCTCCAGTTATATGCTGCTCTGTGGATGAATTATCACCTCTATAGTCCTGTTGTTGCAATGTTAATAATTGTTTCTTTTTTTTTCTTGTAGACGGAAAGATAAAGTCCAAAGAATCAGGTAACTGCATCCACATATTTACATATACAAGCATAAAAAAATCAACGAGGTATAAAACAGCTGTTCGAGGATGTGATATCAAATTTGAGAAAGTGCAGAAGTGCATGGCGCAAGCAGAAAAATCGTGTAAATTGATCGATCGAGGGTCTATAAATAGATACAAGCTGAAGAGAAAGCCGACAGATTTAAAATAAAATGTTTTAGAGAAACAATAAAACAAGTCTCCCTAGATATTGTATCGGTGTAAGAGGGATTAGGAAAAGGTGTGCCTGAGATTGAGTGACTGGTAATGTTAAACATGCAGGCTAAAATGATTCAAATGCCGATAGTGAAAATTGTCCATTCTACAGTTTCACAGACCAGACAGGTCTCGGCTATTTATCCAATTTATTCGCATATTGCATTTCCGACCTCCATGATAACTAAGAATACCAGAACGGCATTCGGTGAATTGTTTTGATCTTAACCGTAAGTCATGTTTTAATGGTGCTGTCACTGAATGGGTAATCTCTTCACCGGGAACCTGTGCTCAAATCCCACTTCGGAAATTTGAATAACCAAAAAGTCTGCAACTGCACATTCGATGATGATGGAACCATTTTTGAGAAACCATTTGGATCACGACTGCCATTTAATCTAATCTGGTTCTAATTTTACGACAACATGGTTGATTCTCAACCTTTTTTACCTGAAATTAATTTGCAAGTCACGGAATTTAAGATAAATAATGGACATTCACCAAATTCTGGCTTTCGCAGCGATATTAATGTTGCGCAACATAATTTACAAAATATAGTGGCACTTGTGTTCTTCCTCGTACCTCGTGCTCTGTTATGGTATAACATCAATCAAAAGTTTACTCTCTGTCTACGTGTATTTTTTTTTAATGACAGTGACTGTACGACTGGCCTAATTAACAGTTACCTGTATCGCATTAGCTGACACAATGTTTGTTAGACTCATTAGATTATAAACAGATTGACACCCAAAATAAATATTTGTGGCATAATTTGTCAATGTAGCAGATGGGATTATATTGAATAAAATAGCATTGGCTTAAATCTTATTAAAATAAGCAAAATAAAGTAGATGTGGTTGTTGAAAAATAGACACTTCAGCAGCATAACGTTTCTTCAGACTTTTTTTTCTAGGTTAGATTCATGGGCAGGGGCATTTTACTTCTTTCATGGGCCATCTTCTCCTTAACATTATTTTAAGAGGAAACATATTTTGCGAAAAGTTCTCAAAGTCATTAGAAATACAATGTGTCCTTCCCTACGTGCAAAAAGTAAGATACGGGCAATAGGAAGACTTGGGTTGAAATGTTCCAAGTAACACTTCCTGAATAATGGTCAGGCAATTAGCATTTCACACAAGATAAACATTCACCACTATACCATGCATTTAACATTAGGAACTTTGCATCGCTCAACGTGAACATACTGTGGAATGCCCATCACGAGAAACGTTAAGTTACTGTGCATAAATTAATATGGGTATGCCAACCATACTTCACTTACTCAATGAATGTGATGTTTTTAAAAGCCACAAGTGTGGTGGCATATTCCGCAGTTGCCCAGATGTATGCATTACATGGAAAAAAGGAGAGGTTTGTCAGCATTCATAGCTAAGAGCTTTATGGCGCTTCATCTCAGCCGTCATTTTGAAAATTGAATCTCTCTGCCCAAGTTAGATTTAATGTGAGCTAATTTCAAAGAGCACTGCAGAAATGCATTATAGTTTTTTTTTTCGTCATTGCCTTCCAAGCTTCCGAATTCTTCGAGTTCGAATAGCAAGCAAATCGGACCGACAGAAAACGACAACCTCTATTCCATTTTGAATGACAATCCTATTTATATATTTCGCTGTAAACTTTACTCACAGATTCGCAGTAATCCAGCTTTATGTCCGGCAATTTTCATCATTTCTCAGCTCGATATATGTTGAACAGTCTTTTGAGCTTTGTTCACTAAGTTGGTGTGTTGTCTGTTGTGACCGATTCTGCAAAACAAGCTGCATCATCCATAACATTTGGCTCCTCTCGAATCCAGCCATATATGTTACAGTATCTCCCTTTTCTTCGACAGTGGTCGATAAACTAAAAAGTGACTACGAAGATTGCGGTAAGTAGATGTTCACTATTTTTCTCACCAATATTCAGCTCGGGTTCATTATTCCTTTCGAATTAAGCAAACTTTAGAACATGCCACCATAGCGACTGGCTCAGTTGTTCATATCAGAACAGCAGCTTGAATCGAGCCTCCTCCTACATAGCTTCAACTCGGCTGTTAAGTGCCACATAAGAACATTAAGTTATTTCAATTCTGATTTTTCAACTATTTTATCCTTAAATGCAGTAGTCTAATTTGCTCTTACTAATTCATGTACCTCAATATTTGCACTTTAGGAGGGGCAGCATTGCAGCATCACAGTGCCACAACTCTGGATTCGAGCCTTGGTTTTCTTCACTGCCTTTGTGGGCTTTGCATATTCCCCCCATGTATCCTCGGGGTGATTCGACTTCGTCCAGCAGTCTGAATCATAGATTGTGGTTAGCTGCATTGGCCATGCTAGAATTTTCCCTCAGTGTACCCGAACAGTCGCTGGACTGTCGGCTAGGTGATTTTCAAAGTAATGTCATTGCAACGTCCATATAAGCCTTTTTTTCTGACACTAATAAATAAATCTTCAAATGTAATGTAATTCCACTTCCTGTTATATCAAGAAAAGTACCCTCACGTTTATGGAACGTGTTGTGAGAGTTAAATGCAAGCCTGGCGTGCTAAAATAATGCTAGAACTAATTGTCATTTTGATTCCATGAATGATCTTCCCATCGATTGGTTAAAAACGATAACATGTTTATCGTGTCTTTTTTTTTCTCGAATCAAAAGCTATGCAATCAAACCTAATGCTGATCGAGGGCCTTTCAGCGACAGAAAGAAAGGCTTGATCGTTAAGCCCGGGCAACATTGTGTTCTTTTTTCCCCTATCTGAACAGTGATGATTTGCATTCGCACTTAATCCGTTGCTTTTTTTTTAATCTGCGAATTAGTGATCAGTGCAGCAGGCAAGGAAGTCGGTTGGCCTACAACACCTGAAATAATTCTTTGGAACAAATACCAAATTTACCACCACTTTCCTATTTCGTCATGATCATCATTACTACTCCCATCAAGTGTATAGAGCATTTAGGAGGGAAAAAAGAAAGACAATTGGTTTTATACTCGAGTCCATACCGCTACTCAAAGAGAGCTGGCAGCTGCACGATCTTACACAAGTCATATTCCATGGTGCCACGCCTAGTAATTAAAAGAACTGTGGACATGAGCAAGCTAAATGCTACAACGAATTACGCTCTTTTTTATGTTTCAATATGAGCATTCAAAATGTTGTTTTGAGAATATAATTTGCTATCTATGCCACCCGCCATATTCTCTTTAGAACTAAAGCTTGCAAACAAACAGAAAGGTAAGAGGAGGGGGCTTACTGGACATTTTACGTCTACATCCTTATCATACGTCTTACCAGTTTTCCTGCTATTTGAATTTCCTTCTGCAACACATTGCATATTATCTCGCTCCTCTCATTTGCTGAAGTTCGGATGCATTGAATTTTTTTTCAATTTTTAACAATCCCATATCCAGAAAAAAAATCACGTACAAAAGACAGAGCAGCATTTAACATTCCATCTCATGTTTCCTAGACTGGGGCAATTATTATATCAAAGATATAAATATAACTATTTAAAAGAATGATAGATAAGGCCAATGGATGCGTTTTAGTCAATTGGGTCAAGCTTCTCAGGATGCTGCACTCAATCTACTTTAATTGATTCAACACCGTATCATACTAGTTAATAGTGCTGCCTCACTAAACTGGACCCTCGTGGGCCTGCATGTCTAGAGTTTGCATGATCTACCCGTGTTTCCATCGGTTTGTTCCGGGTGCTCAGGTTTCCTCCTAGAGTCCATATGTATGCATGTTAGGCAGATTGGTCATGTTAAATTCTACTTTTGTGTCCCAGGACACGCTGCTTAAAGCGATTCGCCCTGCTGAATATGTAAGTTTATGTGGATAGGGCGTGGGAGTGGGCCTGTTCTGTCAGAGTCGGCGCTTGGTCGTTGGGCAAAATGGTTTCTATCTACACTTTAGGGACTATAACATTCAGTGATCGTCTCAGCATTTTGACGTGTTCGTTCCAAGTATACTAATTAAGCTCACCTTACCGCAGCAACTGTACATTTTTAAATACTTACATGGATTTTTGAGATTCGCTGGCAAAACAAATATCTGTTGGCCACCCGTAATGCCTCTAGGTGTATTTGACAAATACAAAGGGCAATTGATAGTTATCGTGTCATGGTAGTCTAGAGTCATATATTGCCCAGATTTGAAAAGGAGGAAAGAGTTGCATGCTGAAAAGTTATTCGTGGAATGGACGGTCTGTTTGTTTATTTTTCCCCAACGGCAGATAACTTTGGCATGTCCACCGCTTCACCGATGAACTTTCAATTTTATTGTATAAATTACATCAATTTCATTTCCAAAAGCTACCGTAGTGATATTGTCCGCTAAGTATGAGAATAAAACTTCACTTCATTGTTACTGAAAACGATTATCTCTCAAACTTCGTAATGTTACTTTTTCCCACAACATTGTCAATAAAGACGTTTTATGTACGTATCTGACAATCATCTCTTTTATGACAAAATTCATCTCAACTTTATCCTTCCTATTTCAACGTGAGCAAATTCTGAGTCCTGACTCATTTTACTTATATTTCTCAATATATCTACATCATTTCAACCAAACACAACATGCAGAACACGGGACATTCAGAGGATATCGGTAAGACTGAGGAAATAGTATTTACGTATTTGTAATAAATATATTTTCATTAACTGTCTTCATTGCTAAAGCGATCTTGTCGAATATGTTACTACTTTGTTTCGGGGATCATCAGCTACAGCACCATTGCCAATATTATTAGCTCATGGGACTTCATAAAACCTCACAGAAGCCCTATATTAAGCTGTAGAAACAAATAATTTAAATGAGTAGAAAATAGTGAAATAGACCATTATCAGAAAGAAAAACATCCACATTGCATAAAGATAGGTGGAAATACTGTGAGGATTTTGAAACACATTATTGGACTTTAAATATTTATTTTTGGTTATCATTCAATTGCGGGAAGCTAATAAGACTAGCATTACAGAACCAATGAAATATTTGAGACCTGCGGAAAATTACAAAGTGAGCGACATCACTTATTGATTTCGAAGAAATATATTTGGAAATTTATAGTTGAGGAGTTTGAACAATGCACACCAGTGATTAGATCAATGATGGTTGAAGTTAACTTAGGGTGAATAGGAGCACGGATGGCAGTGCGATAAGTTGGCTAATGCCAGGAGAACTGAACGCTGGTCCTGTGGTATTTCGCTGGGCAATTCTGATCTGACCAGCTATTCTAAAAGTCAGATCTATGCTACATTTGGAATTCTAACTGACTGCAGTGAATTCGGTCATTAAATCTATTAATACATCAATATACCCGGAACGCAGTTGATTTCTAAGGATAGAAACAAGTTGCATTTACATGGTTGCTATAACATTACGAAATGTTGCTCATCACTTCTCTGCAGAGTTGGCACTCGAAATAAATCGGAGATAAAATGAATGACATTTTCTATTACACTCTGTCATTAAACAGGTGATTGCGCTATGGACACTACAATGCAAGTCATTTTTGGAAGCATGATGTGGCGATGTTGGCGTTAGGGTGGGATAGGTACATTAAAACGTCTCGCAACACCAAGTCAAAGCTCAACAGGTTTATTTGAAGGAGCAGCACTCCGAATTTTCGTGCTACCAAATAAACCTAGGAGACTTTAACCTGTTCTTTTTTGTATTGCAAGCAAATGATGGTTCCTCGGTGTCGTTTAAATCGCCAGTTGGTAGAGATTATTTGGATCAAAACATTCAATGTAGCTCTGACAATGTCATTAAGTTCGATTTGATTTGATTTATTGTTATATGTATTAACGTACAGAGAAAAGTATTGTTCCTTGCGTATTAAGGAAGCAAAGTATACTGTCCATGGAGAGTGTAGAATTAATGTTATAGTCATAGATCAACTTAATGAAAGGTAAGTCCATTCAAAAGTCTGACAGCAGCAGGAAAGAAGCTGATCTTGAGTCGGTTGGCACGTGACCTAAGATTTTGTATCATTTTCCCGACGGAAGAAGGTGGAAGAGAGAATGTCCAGGGTGTGTGGAGTCCCTAACTAGGGCTGCTTTGCCGACGCAGTGGGAAGTATAGTCAGAGTCAATGGATCGGAGGCTGTTTTCCGTGATGGATTGGGCTACATTCACCATCTTTTGTAGGCAATGAAAGCAATGAAGTTGAATACCAAACATGAGTCATGATCCAATGCATCTTCCAATACTAACAAAGATTTGCTTCCTCGCGTTAATATCATAAAGCAATGATGTAATCCTCACTTACGTGATTGAATCAAATTCAAGTCATTGGGTCAATTTGCATAACCTAGTGTTGATCTACTGACTTAATTCTAATGTTCCTCGCGGATTCCATGCCAAACTTTCCAATTAACATTTCATCCACATGACCTATCACATCAGGTTTGGTCAGTTCCATGACGTAATACGAACAATCAATGTGCTACTCTCACTTAAATAAATCTTATTCGATTCAGACATATGTCAGATGAAATTTCAACTTATTCTATCTCGTCATTTGCAGCACTCGATAAACTGAAAGAAAACCTTAATGACCTAGGTGGGTATAATTAATCGATTTAATGGTGCCGTGTTGACCGATCAAGTTGTCTTGTTCACTTTTACATCCATTAGTATGAGCCTAATTGCCGTTTGGAATGAAACACAAGTGATGAAGACGACTGTGTTTTCTAAGAAAAATGATTTTTTTGCGGGAAGAGAAAAATCAAATGCATGCATAAAGACGTAAACGTTTGGATTATTCCTGTCATTGGAAACGTACATTTATGTAGTTTCCTCGATAGAATTACGCAAGCCCTTTGGATTCTTTTGGCTCACAAATTGATCTTTTTATCCTTGAGATTGAAGCTCGAGGTCAGAGAATGAAGTAGGACCCTTGGCGACAAGATACGCACGAATTATGTTTTTGGAACCACATTGTAGAATGGCTAACTTCCAGGTCACCCCCGAATACATCAACAACATTGTTTATGAGAGAACAAAGGGTATCTCCTGACCGCATCAATACCGTTCCACAGAAATATCGCAAGATGCAATCATACATCTCATGTCTTATATGGGAATACAATCATGATGACAAAATATCAGAGATCGTGTTGTTTGTCCTAACCTTCCCGAAAGAAGAATGTAGCTTTTACAGCCTCATCATCGGCGTGTTTCCGAATGTCGGAATTGTTTCTATCTTCGTCCAAGTCCATTTTTTTTTTCCCAAGAGTGTTCAGCCTCACTCCAGTCTGCAGCAGCGTTGAACATATTTACTGAGTAATCGTGCAGAGCGTATTTAAACTAACGAAGAAATGATGGTGCCTGAGTACTTCTCGCTTATTTGGTCTCTCCTTCTCACTTATAATCTCTCTTTCGTTCCTGAGCTTGGTAAGAAATCTGACAACAGCGGGTTTAAGTCCAACCAATTTATTTGATTGTAAACTCGCAAGCTTTCGGGGTTGCCCCTTCGTCAGGCCAATGGAGAGTTCAGGCCTCAGACAGAGCATGTAATAGCACACACAGTTTACATATTACTAATTAGAATGCGAGTCTTTACACCTAACATGCTATTCAAGTATTAAAGAGGCCAACGATGTTAGTGGAAGGAGCAATAAGCCCAGTTTAAAGAGATATCTCCAGACAGTACAGTAAGTGTGGTTTAGCAAACCCAGGCAAGTCGTGGGGGTTACAGATAGTGCGACATAAACCAAGATCCCTGTTGAGACCGTCCTCATGTGTGCCGAATTTTGCTATCAGCCTCTGCTCAGCGATTCTGCGTTGTCGTACGTCGTGAAGGATGCTTTGGAGAATGCATACCCGAAGGTCAGAGGCCGAATGCCGGGGGCCGCTGAAGTGTTCGTCAACAGGAAGGAAACAGAATTCCCTGGTGATTGTCGAGCGATGTTCATTCATCCATTGTCCCGAAGGATGTCCGGAAGCATGGCACATTGGGGAGACCATGCAGACGCTACAACAGATGAATGAAAGGATGATGAATTTTCTCAGCCACTGTTCAACACCAAGCTAGCCTCTAAACGCTGATAAATAATAATCAGCCACAGTCCAAGCAAATCACTACTCGCTGATTGTGAATTCTAATAGTTCTCTGAATTTATTCCATTCTATTTATGCTTCACCAGGTCTAAATTTTAGCCGCAAAGATAGGGGTAAGCATGCAAATGAACAGATTTTTTTTTCAAGGAAACACGATGTTTTGGAAAATTGCTGCTTCAACGCAAATTATCTGTCCTTGCACCGGAGGGTTAACATTATTTTTTTTTTAATTATCTCCCTTCCAAAGCACTATTTGGTTTCGTACGGGTATGACAAATGTTACAAATGTATCGCTATTATCAAAGATGATAGGAAACAAGTCAATGAGGGAACTTTTTATTTTTTTTTCTTTATTTAATTAAAAATAAACCTTATTTCTTTCAGGCAGCCAGTGCCGGGATGGTCTTCTTTACTGACATGACCACCAGTCCGATAGAATTACATTTAGATGATGTAATCACCGCGGCAAATGTGAGATCGCGTAATCCATAGTAGATAACCACTCTTGTCCAAATATTAGCAATATCCGACCGAAAGTAATGATGTTATCCATTTTGTGTCCTTGACAGTAGAAATCGTCCCGTGTCCTATGCGCCAAGCTGAGAGAGCCAACTATGATCAATAGATAATCGACATTATCTAAGCAAATATGTGTAGAAAGTCGTTAATGTACTTTACATGAGGGACGTTGGGATGATTGTCCAAATGTTTCTGCAGGTAGCAGGATATTTTGATAAATTGTTTAGAAAGGCTTTTGGGATTATGTCATTTGTTCGCCAAAGCAGACTGTAGAAGATGAGATAATTAATCTGCAACGAAATCAAACCCTACTTCATTCAATATTTGCGAGTAGTTGTAGAGACCACATTGCAGACAAGATTCGCGTGCAATTTGGAGGGCATAGTGGATATTTACGAGAATGCTGCAATAATTGGGAAATTGCAAAATTCAAACACAGGTTTGATAGGCCAACCTACTCTGCCAGGAAATGTGAGGTTGAGAAAGATGTCTTTGGGATGCATAAATTTATGAGGAGCCTCGAGAGATTGGAAGAACTGGGCTTATTTTCATATAGCTCAATGATCTTGGAATATAAGATGTATCTTCAACGTAATTGACAAAATCATTAGGGGGAAGATTGGGGTAGGGGAAGGGATAAGTCACCAGGTAGTTATTGTGGTGTGGGAATTCCTGCTTGGAAATGTAATCGAGACTGAAACCCTCAAAACATTGAATAACTGATTGAGCATTGAATTCAAATGCAGAATGTTGCAATTCTAGGAACGCAATGTTGGAAATTGGAATTTGACATGCTCGCTGCTTTTTTTTCCTTCCGAATAGCGCAGAAATAAAGTCCA
Source organism: Sphyrna mokarran (assembly GCA_024679065.1). Lineage (NCBI taxonomy): Eukaryota > Metazoa > Chordata > Chondrichthyes > Carcharhiniformes > Carcharhinidae > Sphyrna > Sphyrna mokarran. Next base: position 8,618,707 of record JAGIQG010000016.1, on the reverse strand, counting down.
AGTAGTCTTTTCCTGTCTCATTAAATGGTTGTGATCAAGTTATGCTTTAATTGCAATGAAAGGTTAAGTGATTTACCTGGGTGCAACGTCATTCCACACCCCACCCCAACCACCTCCCCCGCCTCTCCTCCCAACCCCACAACCCACCCACCCCCCATTTCTTTGCCACAGTTTGCCTGGTTTACCCTCAATTTGAATCGTCCCTTCAAGTAATTTCCATAAAAATGACTTTTGTTCATCGAGTCTTTGAAAGATTGTCATTACTATACTAAAATAATCCTCAGTACATGAAGTTACAGAAGCGACAGCTGGTATTCACATGAAGAACACATTTGTGTTCTTCGCTTTAAAATACAGAACTTTTTTTTTAAAGTTACTGGGCATACTTATTTCATTATGCCCTCTTCAGAACTATGCAGTCACTCCCACTGCACTATTACCAACTTTTTGCAGGTTTGTTTCACTGAAGTCTCCATTAAATTCATTGCTGAAACGTTTGATGATTCTTTACTTCAACCATATTAGTGAGAGCGAGCTGTAATCATGACTATTTTCTGTGTAAAAGAAAGCATCTTAAACCCCTTCTACCTTTCTAGACCATAAAATGATAATAATGGCCCATATTACTGGCAGAATCAAGACATGAGGGCACGTGTCTCCGTATATTTTTGAACCCTTCAATCTCAAAATCTCAATCTGTATTTCATCGAACGTCGATGCTATTAATCAAAAGAAATACATTGTAGAGCTAAAACCCTGGAACTTTAACAGGCCTGACAAGAGAAAACAAATGATTGGAATTTAACATTACAAAACATCCAAAGTACTCGCAGACGCTGTTTATCAAAATAGCTGTAGCTCAACCTCCAGCTAAAGGTATCTGAGCTGAAGATCCTCAAGATAAAACATTAACCGTGTTTTCTTTGGTCTGGATAATGTCAGCACCTTTCGTATGCTCCATCTTAGATAAATAATCTTTTTGCCATACTTATAGTTTGCTTATTAACTTACCAGTTTGTTCTTTAAATAATTTATTTGGTTTCACATTTTTTTGAAATCTTAATACAGACTTCAGTACAAGATTAAACTTTTTTTGCATGTAGGCCTTGGCCATGTAGTTTATATTCAAAAGCAATCAGGAGTTGCTCATCCCGGCCCCTGTAGCCAATCAATATGTTTGAATGTGTATTGTTTAAACAAAGAACTGAGCTGAGTCCAGGTAAGCAGTGACCATATTAAATTAGGTTTCTGAATTAACTCCTACAGCTGTTATCAGTAACTAGCTTCAATTAATCTATGTAGTTCACTGAAAGAGCAAACATAATTGCAAATAGAAATTCATAAATAAAGCTCAAATGTAGACACAAATATAATAGCACACCAATACAAAGATGCAGTCAGAAACACACACACACACACACACACACACAGGCACGCATGTAACCACATACACGGAAGAATCTTTATCCAGATACACATGGATATATTCTCACATCGTGCGAATTACTGTCTACTCAATACTTGTGCATTAAAATCCCTCTGTGGGGAAACTGTGGCGTTCTGCTGTATTCGATGGGCGAGTCACCCATGATCCCAGAATAATTCTCTGGGATCTGGCTTCAATCTCCCACTGCATTGAATTCAAAATTATCTAAAATAGAACAGCTAATTATGATCATTAAAGTATTGCCTATTTCATGACAACATTGAGTCACTAACGTCCATTAGTGAAGCTATGCTGTTGCCCTGTCCTCGTCTTTCGTATATGTGAATCGAGATCGAGAAACATTGAGTTTGGTGCTTAATTGTCCGCATGAATAAGCAATCGATGCTAGTTTTGTTAACTAGTTTTGAACTCTGTTTCCTGATGTTCTCGATTCATATTGTACCCCGTTAAAGAGAAAAAGAAACCTGAAACATTTCCATGACTAGCTCAACTGATTCAATATTACAAATGGATGAATTTACAGTTAACCTGAACTGGCGTCATTAATAATAAAGAGCCCGCTAAGTTTATCCAGATAACGAAAAAAATGAATAAACATTAAAAAAATCAGATAGGCAGAGAAAATAAATTTTCATTCATCTTTCGACGTCACTGGTACCCCTGCAAGTTTTGGACATGCCAGGTAACTTACCAACGGAAATAAATTATTCAACCTTGTTCATGAATCTCTAGAAAACGAAGGCTTACAATTGTCGTGTGGAACCACATTAATCACAGGGAATGAGTTGAATGTTTCCTAGAAAGGATATTATATCTTTACATACAATGGGACTTTTCAACAAAAAGTCCAAACAAAAATATCCAGGTTCATCCCCAGTTCACGTTTCTGCGTTGCACTATGTGAATTGGTTCAAAGATTATTTTTTTTTAACAATTAGCTTCGCTCTTGTTTGTATTGCATTAGCTATCAGCTAACATCACAAAATATAACGCTTCTTACTGATGTAATATGCAGAATGCAACGAATTAAAGGAAAGCCTGGAAGCTAAAGGTAAATAAATGCATTATCCATATGTATTCATTAACGTTATTAAAATCCAGATGCCCACATTCTGCAATTCGTAGTTCAGATAGAAATGCAAGTAATTCTTGTATGTTCACGTGCTAAGAGATGAAATGCCTAGCCAAATTCATTTAACGTGCTTAGAAGAGTTGTAAGAAAAACATATTCAATGTGTATTTGCGGGTGAGAGGATAGGCGGAACAGATTTGTGTCAAATGCATCTACTCATTCGAACCATGCCGTGTAAACGAAAGACTGTTTGCCATTTTGTTGGCGAACCATCTGAGACTCAAAACAATGTTACAAATGTTAATTTTCATAAAGCTATAGTCCCATATATTTCAGCTATTGCATCCCCCAACAAAATGTCAACAGTGAACATAATCGCTGATGGTGACCAATAATTCAACATGATATGTTTTCCACGAGGACTGAAACATTGACCTGAATCGAAGTTGAAAACTTTCAAGCTTTGGCGACTGATTATAATTTGCATAACGTAAGTTCAGGAGAACGACCAGTTCCAAGATAATTTAAACCATGTATTGCATTTTGATATTCAATCACATTACGATCTTCTACTTCCCCGCCATAAACACACTTTGGATCATCACTGAAAATCGACTTATCTGGGTAGCTCTATTAGGTTGTGCCTGCATGGAAATATCCGAAGGTGGAAACCCGGCATGAGCTAAATTAACTCTAGGGTTGTCAGAAGAACCTATGAACATACAATGAAAGAGCAATCTATTCGGCCCCAGTGAGCCCTCTCCGAGTCCCATTTTCCCTCCCACATTGGATAAGATCGTGACTGGTTTGATATTAGTACTAAATCTCCACCTCGCATACACGCAGTGACATATTGCTCCTTCATTTTCCAACAATATCTCCAGATCTTCCGTAGAAAAAGTATAGTGAATGCATCTGCATGACGCCATTTTTTTCGCAAGAGTTTCAAACATTCGGAATTCTCATCTCTGTCAAAAGAGGCTCGTCTGGTGTGTAGTGGACAGAGTACTCCGCATTCCCCAGGTGACTGTATATCCACGACCAGATGGCGGCACTGTGGTACATGGTTAGCACTGAGATCGTTAGGGACCCGGTTTCGATTTAAAGTTTGAATCACAGTATGTGCGGAGTCTTCATGTGTTGTCCTGAGTCTTCGCGATTTCTTTCGGGTGTTCTGGTTTCCTCCCACAATCCGAAACAGAACATGCTGGTTAGGTAAATTCGTCGTGCTAAATCCTCCATCCGTGCACTTGGACAGATGCCAGGGAGTATTGTGTCGGGGATTCTCACAGAACCTTCATTGCAGTGTTAGTGCTAGCCGACTTATGATCATAATAAATGCACTTTCAAAAGGTCTGTGAACAAAAGGAAATTAAGGCGGTCAGAAAATAACAGAAACGTTGGACAAATCTCAACACGAGTTGCGTCATCTCATAAGAACGTAAGAAATAGGAGCAGGAGTAGGCATTCTTACCTTTCGAGCCTGCCCTGCCATTCAGTAAGATCATGCCTGATCTGAATTAGATCAGTTCCACTTACCTGCTTTCACCCCATAACCCTTAATTCTCCTGTCTATCAGAAATCTATTTACCCGTGACTTAGATATATTCAACGAGGTAGCCTCTACCTCTTCAATGGATAGAGAATTCCAGAGATTCACCATTCTTGAGTGAAGAAGTTCCTCCTCAACTCCGTTCTAAAGCGCCCTCTCCCCATCCTCCCCCCCACCACCTTATTTTGAGACTGTGCACTCTAGTTCTGTTTTCCTTTCTAAGCGGGAAGAATCTCTCCACCTTTATCCTACCTCGCCGCTTCATTATCTTATATGTCTCAATAAGATCCTCCCCCCCCCCCCCCCCCCCCCTCAGCCTTCTAAACGAATACAGGCCCAGTCTACTCAATCTCTCCTCATAACCTAACCCCATCATCTCCTGGTGAACCTTCTCGGGAAAGAACAAAGATGTTAACATTCTCCTTGATAGATATGATTTTTCTTCTGAATTTACTTTAATTCCGTCTCGCAGCATTCCAGGTCACTTCATCATTCTATCCATTCAACATTTAAGCGTTCAATTATTCCAATATATTGTCGCCCTGGTCGGACTGTTCAGCATCGACAAGATGCACCTCCGAATCTCGGCAAGTTTCATTCGAAAAACACTTGGAAATTCAAAGTCTTTACTATCGAGAAGTGCAAGAGGAGAAGCCGCAGGATAAAATAACCTTCCTTTAAACCCCGGCCTACCGTGAGTTGAGATAATGTCGCCATCCCCTCACTCTCAACATATCACTATTCGGAATTTCCTCCATTATAGCAACCTGACTATATCTAAACCATGTGTAATCCAAGGGTTGAATACGGCACTTCAGCAGCATTTTAGGACAGGCAGTTCTCGATAGACAATTACTCTAATATCAAAAAAGGAAGTAAATAAACTAGTCTTAATGTAATATCTACAATAATTTTCTGAATGATCCACAATTTGAGCAATATTCAATTTAAAGGCCAAAATGCTGCAGAAAATTATGCATTGATACTAACCGAACACAGTTCCTAAAGATGACACCAGAATAGAGAGCGAAATAAAACGTGTGGATGCACTATTAATAAATAAGGAAGCACAATAGGAATTTTGGAAATTATGGAGCAGTCTGATTGTACAGAATTTGCTTTCACAGTGATAGAAGACAGAACCTGGCAGAAATGATAATTAATCACTAATGAAACACAAAATGATTTAAGGAAATATATAGAATCTGGATGTTCTTTCACATGGCTAATTTGCAGCATTGAGTTATCAGAACATGCTGAAGAAACTGAGCCCATTACAGCAGTTTCGAGAAGCAGGGCTAAAGTTTCGAGAATAATATGCCTCGTCATTGGCAGTGAAGAGAGCGAGGAACGCATTCCGTTTTATGCTGCTCAAAAATGAGTAGATACAGATCAAGCAAAATAAAGTGGAGAGCAGAGGAAGTAGAAGTACGAAAATGCCAGTAAACACAGGCAACGTGAGTTTTAATTAGAACGTTCAGGACACATATCTGCCTTTGCATAAGTGTTAATAACGTAATCAAGCTAACAGAAAGATACAAAGAATATTTGCAGTATAAAGGTAACAGATGGAGCTGCCACACATTAGCAATATCGCATGAGATGAAACAGGCTACAAGGAATTGAAGGGATGCCATATACAGAAAAATGTTGATGCAGTGCTGAATTCTAAGATTTAACTTTTAATTTTCCGCTAATCAATTCTCGTATGGTAAACAATGTGCAATTAACACAGATCAAAACAATCTTTAACAGAGGATTATCATATATGTGAACAGGCTGCTTGTGATTCGGCCCCCTCCTAAATATTGATTTTGCAATCTTCCCAATTCAGTTGTTCAGCGAACCCGCTCATTAAGGTTCCTGTTGAATCTGTGTCCTTCACACATTGAGAAGGAACATCTCAACTCATAGCTATTACGTGCTTGCTGAAAAAGCTTAATCCAATTTATTTTAAAAAAAAGTCCTTTAAGCTGCGCCTATGTGCTATCAACATTTCTGCTTATCAAAACAATTCCTTCAGATTTAATAACGCAAAGACGTATTGTTGAGCAATCCAATTATGTTGACTTCAGTTATGTGTCACGCACAGATACCTGTGAACTTGCCTAGACGTGAATATTTTCCTTACTGGTCGGTTTCCAGCACCTATCTGCTGCATCTTTATTTCCATTCTACCATTCCTCCTAAAATATTAATCCAAAGTAGCATCAGTCAGAAATTGAATAAAGTATTCATTAAAATATTAATATGGGAATCATATCTTTGCAAGTGCTCACGTAAAAAATGGACCTTGCAGGCAGATCAAACAATAAATTGAACACTGAATATACTGACACCAATGATTGTTAACGTTACAAATATGTGTACTTCTGGCTAGACCAAATCCTGGCAAAGAAAGAAAAAGGTAAGATAATTTAAACATTCTGTTTAATGCGTAAACGTTTCGTCTTTGACATTATTTTCATTCATGGATTGTAGAATTCGCTGAAAGATGGTATTTGGTTCTCAATAGTCGCGAATTAAGAAACATCTAAATTCCCTTGGATCTGAAATCACATTTATGCCACACTGAGTAGCTATCCTCCGCTAAAGTGCATTGGCAATTCAAATGCTATTACAACAATGGAGCTCATCGGGACGATTAAAAAAAAAGCTTCCTGTAGATACCAAACGTATACAAAGTATATGTTGCAGGCGTTGCTACAGTGGAATTTGTATCCATAACTTTAGAATTTCAGCACGCCTTTCAAAATGTCAACCCAAGCCAAAAGTCTAACGTTCTTTTTTCGGATGGTTCAGATTGTTTGCTGTTTATAATGGTGTCCCTGTAGATTTACGGTTTTCAGAACTTATATGAGAAATAATTTATAGTTCCAATTATATTTCTTTGCCCGCATACTACAACAGTTGTTCGTCACAACTTAAGTTATCCTACATTCATATGTTTACATTTTTCTTACAATGATTCATGCAGGTTTGGTTGACTGGTTAGGTTAAAATCTAATTATAATGAAATATTAATATTTTTCCTCGTGTGCTGGGTCATGAAATGATAAGAGCTAATTTCACATTTCTGTAAACTTCTTGCTACACTAAGTTTATGTAGTTATTCACTGGGCAAAAAATAACATCAGGAAGAATATGCAGAGAGTACAAGAAAGGATAACAGATGTTTATTAGAACGTATCTGGAAGAAAGTACAGGACAACAATGCTTTGCAATGCATGTTTCAGAAAAATACAAAGTATTTGTTGTGTTTCATTGCAGCAACTTGTGGGAGCATCGTGAATGGCATCTTCAAACGCGAGATCCATGCCACCCGAAAGACTATGGCAACACATATATTGAGATATGCGCCATTCAAACTTCTCAGACTTAAAATTATATTTTTTTTTCCTTCACTTCGCTTAATCATAATCCTGAATGCTGTTGCGGGAGCATTGTCTGTGTTCCTGGACCACGCTGATCTCAACGGTTCAAGAAGTCAGCATAGCACAAATTTCTGAGGGACACTTACAGAGGGACAATGAATCGTTGCCTGCTCAGATGTGCCTATACCCCATTAAAAAAATAAAAGACAACACTTGTCCGTGCAATTATTGCGTTACAATGCAATTGATTACGATATAACTACTTTATGCTCGTCTGTTAAATCTTTTTCCGACAATGCCCTCATATTCACTAACTCTTACTCCAGAGCGTTCTTTCATGTAACCCTAATTCATACTGTTTCTTAAGCCACGCTTCTCTTCCATTCGTTCTTATAATACTGTTTTACATATTCCATTGATTCCAGTGCGCGCATTGGCTCTGTCAGAGAGTGATCAATTATGAAAAAACACGATTCCATCTTCGAACTTGCTCAACATAATTTCTTTTTTTTTTCGTTGCTGCACTTTATAGTGAGCTATAAAGAAATAACAATTTAATATTTCTCGTTTTCTCAACAGAATTGGAGAAACAACGGAACAGTAATCTGAACTGCGGTCAGTGCAATTATTTTATGATCAATGCCAATATTCAAAATTTGTTCATCCACCATGTGTGCATCACATATCCAGAATTACGTTACTATTTCATCCCCTGGAGAATGAATATATCTATTATATCGAGTGCAATTTGAAAATATAAAACAAAACGCAGTTAAAATACTCAGGTAACATAAGATGGGATAACTGCAAAGGAATCTAACGCTATTAGGGCATATACTCAAACAGAGCCGAAAAACAAACTTTGATTCTTCAGCTGGAGAATGATAATAATTTCCGTCCTTGCTGAAGCCCAATACCTTTAATGGAACTTAGCATTACAGAAAATGTATAACTGTTCTCAGTAGCAATAAATTCAGTTAACATGGAGTTACTACACGATGGGAACTCTCACAATCCTCCTCACAACGCATGGCTGCAACAAAACACTTTTGGAAGAAAAGCAATTGGAAAGATACCTAATACCTAAGTAAAAACATAACTGTGATGGAACATCTTAAAGAAACACCTCGTTCATAGAAAATATTATGGAAGGCAGACAAGCTGATGTGATATGATATGAAGGTCATGAAGAGGAAAAATGAGTACGGCAGGAACACACTGGAGTGCACTGATCTGTAATGATCCTTTCATACTTGCAAATTATCCAAGTCAACATATTATTGTTCCTTGTAAACAATATCATAGAACAGCTTTTGTCCACATCACAAGTGATGACTACCAATTAGTCAACTGTGTCCAGCTCTGTGACTTTAGGCTTGGACTAAATAAACAAATTCTGCTAATTACAGATGAGTTCTCATATTTAACATATTCCATAAACTCGAAAGACAACCATTAACAACGTCACGATATTCATCGTCATCATCATCATCATCAATACATTTTCATTTCTGATATGAGTAATGGTAGAGAGTCATAATATACCAACACGGGTTATTCAAGTTTGCGTTGGTTAGATGCTGTATAGAAAAATAAAGGTGCTCTATGAATAGGATGAGATAAATTAGCGTGAGATAATGTCTTACATATATGTCGTACATACATAACGGCATTAAGCAGGCAGGATTCTTTATACCCACTAAAATGAAGTGATTGCTCTTCTAACATCATGACAATAATTTAAAAAAAAACCTTTGCATATTGCAGAGGAAAGCTTGAGAATGAAACAGAAGGGTAAGTGAGTTTTTTTTTGTTCAGATCATCATAGAATCATAGAAGTTTACAGCATGAAAACAGGCCTTTCGACCCAATCTGTCCATATCACACTTTTTGATAATAGTAATGTAATCCCAATTGTTTGCATTTGGCCTATTTTTTTCTATACCCATTTTACACATGTAACCGTTGAAATGTTTTTTTTTAAAGCAAAATTGAAACCACGCTTACTTCTGCATCTGGCAGCGTGTTGGAGACGCTCACTACCCTCTGTGTGAAAAAAAATACTGCCCCGCTGGACCCTTTTTTATCTCTCTTCTTTTATCTTAAAAGTCTTCCCTCGAGTTTTAGATTCCCGTACATTTGGGAAATATTGTTCTATGCTCCCTCATTCTTATGAAGCCCTCCATAAGGCCACCCCTGTAGCTCGAGCGAAAGGGGTCCCTATCTAACTCAAATCACCAATTCCAAGTAGCATGCTGGTCAATCTTTTCTGCACACATTCTAGTTTCATAATATAATTTCCATAATAGGACGACCAGAACTGCATGCAGTATTCCAAGTGCAGCCTTCAAAATATCATGTACAACTTCAACAAGGCGTTCCAACACTTGTGTTCAATGTTCTGACCAATGAAGCCAAACATGGTGAATGCCTTCTTCACCATCCTGTCCAGCTGTGATTGCAATTTCAAGGAGCTGCGAACCTATACTCTTCAATCTTTTTTTTTCTATAACTCTCTCCAACGCCATATCATTCACTGACTAAGTCCTGCCCTTGTTCTATCTATCAAAGTGCATCATCTCGCATTGATCTAAATAAAACTCCATGTGGTATTATCGGTCCTCTGGCTCCATTGATTAAGATCTTGTTGAATTCCGAGATAACCTCTTCACTGTCTACAATGCCAGCAATCTTGGTGTGACCTGCAAACTTGCGAACGAATGGTGCCTTATTTGGAAGGTAAGTCTTTTGAGGAAAGATTGAGGGAGCTGGGGCTTTTCTCTTTAGAGCGAAGGAGGAGGAGAGGCAATTTAATAGAGGTTTATAAGATGAAGAAGGGGATAGATAAAGCGGACGTAAAGAAACTATTTCCTCGGGTGGATGTAGTTGTTACGATGGTGCCATAACTAATAAGAAGAATGCCCGTGTAGATTCTTCACTCAGAGATATTTGATCACAATGTGACAAAGGGCTTTGTGGAAAATGCATGGTTGTGTAATTAGAATGAGATAGAGGTCAGCCATAATTATATATTATGATGGAGCGAGCTCGTAGGCTCTGACTTGAGTACTCATGCTCCCAATGCCTATGTTCTTATTCTGATCGTCCTGCTAGCACATTTCTGATAGGTTTTAAACGAATTGTCACATTGAATGTTTTAACCATTTATGTTTCCGCCCGTTTCACAAAAAAGAAGATAGTCTGGTGAATATCATTTGCTGGTTGAAAAGATTCAGCCTTTCATAACGGCATATATATGTAAATCAAGTTCTGCTATTTGCATCTATGTTTCCTTCTGTCGCACATTCTGATGAGAAGCTGGCACAACCCTGCTCACACCTAAGATTTAGCCACTCAATGCCCACTGCTCAAGGTGAAGAACACGTACTCTTGCAAATGTACCTTTTACTTGTCACTGATTACAGTCTGTTGCCCTGAACTGCACCTTGGCAAGTAACATCAGTTCGTTCTGAAAAAAGAGCATTGTGAATCGTCTGCAAAATGTTTGAACAAGAACAATGTAAACATTTGTTTTATATTCCAACTTAATTGTCAACGTATGTAGTTTTGATGTCTATAATTCCCGACGTTTTGTTTATTCGTCTTGCAATGCATCCCAGTTGATTCCAATATCAATTAAAATCAAGGCCCTGAGTAGTTATATCCAGCCACTGTTTTACAAACAGTTCCATTCTGGCACCGTTGCCTTTTTCTTATTCCTTCTGTCAAAATATGTCTGTTTTCAATAGATCTTAGTATCCAGTTCTGACTGCCTGTCTAACGGACCATCAGTTTCATCCTAATGTATTAGCGATAGCCATTCCTTGGGAGGAAAAATCCTATAATTTTCAAATTTGAAAAAAAAAATGAAAAAAAAACACCAGCACTTTTCTGGTGTAAAGCCGTTAGAAAAATCAACCTGACACAGATAAACCTCTTTATTAATTGAACGCGACTCCCGATATGATTCAAGGGATCCAATAGGAAGTTTTTTTTTATCAAAGCAAATAATATATAAGAAAACAGCTGGAACTTAAGAACAAAAACAGCTTAAATTTTGCCAATTCAAAAACGTAAATATGGCAAAGTGCAATTCTTACAAACTAGCTAGCTCCATTGTTCCAATTCAACAGTATATCCCAAAGACAAAAATCCCTTCCGTACGGCAGTTAACATAGGCACCAAATATTCTTATGTGATCAAAGATTCCAGCTTTTTAACCCTCTTGGGGCGGAGATCCAGACATCAGTTTCCAGAGAAAGATATATCATATATAAAAAAAAACTTCAAATTAGTAACGTCACTTCTGGCAGCTACCAGTCTCCAGACTTCAGAGACAAAAGAGTGAGGCGTTACTTATCGGCAAAAGTAGACTGAGCCTGAGCTCTCTATGTAACCCGAGCTCTACACGGTCATGGGGGCATAATTTTAAACCATCCCAATCAAGCAACATTTTTTTTAAATTCCAGGGGATAACTGCCGATAACTGCCGAAGGACATTAGTTCAGACTAATCAATGGTCACGTTACATTAACAATGCAGGGTTTGTGTTTTCCACATGGATCTACTGCAACCAATCTTACCACTGAAAATGACTCAAGTGCGTTTCTTAGAGAGAGGGAATCACAGCCACAGTGAAGTTACTTCTAATAAACCAAGGACCGTAATTCCCTCCATATATGTGTGCATGTATTTCTGAACAAAATTTGTTTGTGGTGATTTACATATTTCCTGTTTTTTATTATTTAAGTTGCTCAGTTCAAATGCGCCAGTGTCTGCAAGGCAATTTGTCTGTTTCATCAGATATCCAAGGTTGTAGCATATCCATTGATCCCCTCCATCTCATCTTAACTTTCGAAAGAATGCAAAACACGTTTTATGGATTAATTCAATTTTAGAAAAAAAAACAACTGCAGGTGAAGGAAAAAGATGTGCTGACAAATCTCAGCAGACCTGATAACTTTCTGGAGAGAGACACATAGCTCACCACGCCGGTCTAAAATTGCGCTTTAACTGATCAATTGAGTTGGACAACGTCCTGGAACAAGGGTTATTGGTGGCATCTAATTTGCATCAGTATTTATTAGATTTTTTTCAGTGAATAAGGAGAATGAAGTGTGTTTAAACGGTGAAATCCATAAATCTAGCACTAGCTGTTTTCTTCGTCCTCACTGTTAGTCCGCTAGGGACGGAAACGATCCCTCAGATAAAAACATTTTTTAGAATCCCTTTTTTTGCGTCATGCATTTTTGAAATGTATCATGATTCAATCATGAACCCTTGAAATGAAAAGAATCGAATGCACTGTAAAACTGTTTGGCAAGCTAGAATGTTCTTCTTTCAATAAAGACAAATTTCCGATCTCCTAAATTCAGGGAATGCATTTTACCGAATATTAATCATTTCATGTTCGACATCAAAAAAACACTAAGTGCAAGTGAATTTGCATGACTTAACGTTCAGTCTAGGCTGTCATGGAACCTCAATTTTATTCAACCTATTATAAGTAAACGAACATTCGCCAAACGATTTCAATTTGGCCTGATCCAGTATGATACGGATCTGATGTTGACTCCACATTATTTCCTCGCAATGCTCGGGTTATGGTTCCAGGTAATCCCTTTCTTTTAATTGTTGCATTTAGGGTGTTATTCCACACTGCCACTAAATGACAATGTTCTTGTAACATTATTGTTTCCCCTGTTAGAAATTCAAAAGCTTAAAGAAGACGTCAGTGATCAAGGTGAACTTTAAATAATTAATCGTTCATTTGAAAATGGGTAAATGTTGCACGCGGCTTGGCCTTAGGAAAAACAAGCATATTCATTTAATGATATGTGATTTCACTTCAAAGTGTTTTGAACATTGTTTTGGTGCATTCCCTTATCATGTCAACGAACATATAAATCATGATGGATATTGAAAGAACTCAGGAATAGACAGAGATTCGTACAAACTGACATTAATTTGAAAGACAAATCTAGGGCTGTTATTCTCAATATCCGTCTATCGAAGACAAGTGTCCAGTTTGACGCTGATTATTTAACGAACTTGTTTGCTGTTCCTTGCTGTGAAGAACCTATAGGAATCAGTGATGTTTAGTTTGGATTCAATTATACAACTACAATCATAAAGCGTTTGCTTATAAAAGAATAATTGCACCACGATTGTCTTTGTAGGCATTGTCCTTGAAATGAGGTGAAGTTTCGTTGCTCCAAGTTGCGTGTATTCCACTCAGAAACTATTCATTCGACTAAGAAAATAAGAATAAACTCTACAACACACACAGGCCTTATGTTGCGTTCTTCCAATATCAACTAATTCCGCAATCCTGCTGTTCTTATCTTATCGGCTGCATACCGATTCGTTTATGACATGGACCTTGATATTTATCTGTCAGCTGTTCATTCTCACAAATCTCGGAGTAAGTTCGTGTATCTTTAATTGCGTGTTGAAAGTAATAACAGCAATGCTACATATATGATGACTAAATTTGATGCCAGCGTATTCTGCTTCCAGCCTATCTGCAGCATAACGTTTGACATTGGGATAAACTTTGTTCTCACTGGAACAGCAGAGATTGAGTGATTACGTGATGGAGGTTTAGTCAGAAAATCTTTCGGAAGCTAGAAAAATCAAATACGATGGGACATTGGTTTAAGGTACAAGAGGAAAGTGTAAAGCAAGGCAAGTTCTGTTTTTACACAGAGGGTGCTGAATTTCTAGGACGATCTGCCTGGGGTGATGCTGAGAGCAGGTACAACAGAGGTATGGAAGGGGCAGCTAAACGAACACATAATAGGAATGGGAATGGGAGAATATAGAGTATATGTTCATACAGATTTTGCTTAGGCAGATATTGTGACCGGCACAGGCTTGAAGAATTGAAGACGCTGCTTCTCTGCTGTACTTTTCTTTGTTCTTTGTTCCATTTCATCGAAACTTTGGCTCTATGTCCGGAAGGTTCTTTCATAATAGCTACAATCTCGCAGTTCTTGCATCAACTTCGTTAATACCATTTTCAACTTAAAGCCACTGTTCTTTTATGTCTTTTTTTTATTAAAATGGAGAGAGGGATGTGCAAATTATTTGTGATATGAAAAGGCAATTGAAGACTAGAAACCTGCTTTTAGTTTGACGAATGCTCTGAGGAAATTAACCGGTCTTTATATGAGTAGTAATTTGTGCACCTGTGCTTCAAATGACCGTAATCCAGGAGCCTGAATAAAATGGGAGGGCGGGGGAGGACAATCTGAGGCTGTGTCAATTGGAATGCACAATAATAAGTCAATCTGAATAAAACAGAGCAGACATTGAGAAGAACTTTCTGGGGGTATAGTAAAATGATGTTTTTCACTGTAGGAGAGTTTAGGTTTTGGGGATATTGTTTAAATATAAGCGGTGATCCAATTATCTCTGAAATGGAAGCAGTTTCTTTATATATTTAGCTCAATGTAGTTTTTGAAGTTTTGGATTTCTGTTCCCAAGTGCTCAATCGCATGAAATGAACAAACATTATTAAAATAAAGAAGAAAAAAAATACGTGAAGACATGAATAAATGGAGGGAGAATGAGGTGGATGAATGGACCGAGAGATGGGCAGAAGGCAGGATGGATGGACGGACGGACGGGCAAACACGTAGACAGACAGATGGACGGAAGGACAGAGGGACGGAGGGATGGACAGACGGACGGACAGCAGGATGGCCAGATGGACAGTTGGGTGGATGAATGGATGGATGGATGCATGTATGTATGAATGGTTAATCAGATGATTCGCAGATGGCAATCTAACATATTGTTCTCTCTTAGAAATAAGTCGAACTGACAGATCATAAAATGATTATCTTGGTGTGCTTTAACCCACTAATATCCCTTGTAGAACAACAACTAGGCAAGAAAGACAGAGGTAATTACACCAACTGTTTATCAGCTAACTTTTTCGCTATTATAATTGTTTTCATTTACATGCTGGTGTAGTATTGCGTGCTGTTTTGCTCTTTCACACTGCACTTTAACCAATTTTATACATTTTTCACGACTTCAGAGAGATTTGTGCTGGTATTTATTAATAAATCTAAATATTAGTGTAAAGGCTTTGAACGGCTTTGAACTTTCAAACATGTTTTCTTCTGTGCCATAAGAAATACATCATTATAAAAGTAAATCAATGAACATTTGCCACACGTATGGAAAATGTGTTGATTTATTAATGGCAGGTATTGATACAAAGGCAATCTCTCGAAAACTTAGGGTAATAATAGAGTTACATGCTTTATGTGAGAAAATAAATACTGAACTAAAATAATTGGGGAAAAAGTGAGCACTTTCCAGCTCCTTTAATTCTCGTAAGATGCAGTATCAGTAGATTCTGCATTGACACTGGACAGGATATTCCATATGTTTATAATTAAGATTGAACATTACATTGGCTGCCAAATTGGGAACACATTGTGGTTCACAACGGCAAGGGTGAGCTTCTGTACAGTGTCACCTTGGGTGATGACTGTAACCAGGTAGACACCAGTCTCTATAAAGTTGTGACAGGTAAAAACAAATATTTTGTTCTTTCCTTAGGTTAGTATTCGAGCATCGTTACATCATGTCTTGTAATTGTGGCCTTGTGTTTAATATTATTGACCAGATATTCGGGCAGGATGTTCATAGAACATAGAACATAGAACACTACAGCACAGAACAGGCCCTTCGGCCTTCGATGTTGCGCCGACCAATATAAAAAGCAATGCCCCTCCAAACTAACCCATTCCCTTCTCTTCCATATACTTATCAACTAACCTCTTAAACGCCACCAAACTTGGCGCATCTACAACCGCTGCAGGCAGGGCATTCCACTCCCGAATCACCCTTTGGGTAAAGAACCTGCCTCTGATATCCGTCCTATAACTATCACCCCTTAATTTAAAGCTGTGTCCCCTCGTCTAGCTTTCTCCATCCTAGGAAAAAGGCTATCACTGTCCACCCTATCTAAACCTCTAATCATCTTATATGTTGCGATTAGGTCCCCTCTTAGCCGCCTCCTTTCTAACAAAAACAACCTCAAATCCCTCAGCCTCTCTTCATAAGACCTGCCCTCCATACCAGCAACATCCTGGTAAACCTCCTCTGTACCCTCTCCAATGCCTCCACATCTTTCTTATAATGTGGGGACCAGAACTGCACACAATACTCCAAGTGCGGCCGCACTAGAGTGTTGTACAGTTGCAACATGACGTTGCGGCTCCGAAATTCAATCCCCCTACCAAGAAAAGCTAAGACTCCATATGCCTTCTTAACAACCTTCTCGACTTGACTGCCTACTTTCAGGGATCTATGCACATACACACCAAGATCCCTCTGTTCATCAATACTACTAAGAATCCTACCATTAGCCCTATACTCTACACATTTATTATTTCTGCCATAGTGCATTACCTCACACTTTTCCACATTAAACTCCATTTGCCACCTCTCGGCCCAGCTCTGCAACTTGTCCAAGTCCCTCTGCAAACTATAACCCCCCTCTTTACTATCTACCACTCCACCGACTTTAGTGTCATCTGCAAATTTACTAATCCATCCTTCAATACCCTCATCCAGATCATTTATAAAAATTACAAACAGCAGGGCCCCAAAACAGACCCCTGAGGTACACCACTTGTCACCGAACTCCATGATGAATATCTCCCATCAACCACCACCCTCTGTCTTCTATTCGCTAGCCAATTCCTAATCCAATTAGCTAAATCACCCTCTATCCCATACATCTGCATTTTCTGCAGAAGTCTTCCATGGGCCACCTTATCAAACGCCTACTAAAGTCCATATATACCACATCAACCGCCTTACCCCCATCCACCTCCTTAGTCACTTTTTCAAAAAACTCAATGAGGTTAGTAAGTCACGACCTACCCTTCACAAAACCATGCTGACTATCTCCAATCAATTCATTACTCTCTAAATAACTATAAATCCTATCCCTAATTATTCTCTCCAACACTTTGCCCACCACAGAAGTAAGACTCACTGGCCTATAATTCCCTGGAAGGTCTCTCTTCCCCTTCTTGAACAACGGGACCACATTCGTTATCCTCCAGTCCTCCGGAACCACGCCTGTAACCAACGACGGCCTGAAGATCAGAGCCAGAGGCTCTGCAATCTCCTCTCTTGCCTCCCAGAGAATCCTAGGGTAAATCCCGTCCGGCCCAGGGGACTTATCCAACTTCAAACCCTCGAGAATATCTAGCCCATCCTCCCTATCTACTTCGATACTTTCCAGTTTGCTACCCTGTACCTCAGTGTTCTCCATAACTACATTTACATCACCCTGCGTGAATACCGAAGAGAAATATTTATTCAGTGCCTCTCCAATCTCTTCAGCTCCACGCACAACTTCCCACTGCTGTCTATGACTGGCCCTAATCTTGCCCTAACCAATCTTCTATTCTTAACATATCTAAAGAAAGCTTTAGGATTCTCCTTAATCCTATCAGCCAAAGTCTTCTCGTGTCCTCTCTTAGCTCTCCTCACTTCACTCTTTAGCTCCCTCCTGGCTAATCTATAGCTATCCATTGCACTAACCGAGCCTTCAAGCCTCATCCTGACATAAGCCTCCTTTTTCCTTTTAACCAGCAAATCAACTTTTTTTGTACACCAAGGTTCTCTTACTCGACCATTTCCTCCTCGCCTGATTCAGTCAGATAAGAAATCCAAACCAGCCTCTCTGTGCTACAATGGAGATAATTTTCTGCTCTATTACCATTGGTTGAATAGAGAAAAATATTTTTCATGTTCAGTCGTAAATATTAACGTTTGTTTTTTGTTCACTCACTCACGCCACCTCAACGCCTTCTCCCCAACATAAACAACCGCCATCCCCCCTAAGAACTGGAAAAGCTGAGAAAGAAGCTTCAAGAGTCTGGTGAGCACGGGGAGCACTTCAGCAACTTGCGTATTGTTTCATTTTTTTGATTATTATTGCATGTATTTGTCACTGCAATATTTCGACTGCCTTAGGTCGAACGAAAAACGTGTTTATATTGGGCATTGACAAGATCGACCCTGCATGTTCAATTATGTGGGATTTATCCCAGTGTGTTTAGTTACCTCATATCAGTAACATAACTCAATATCGGGTGTCAAATTTGCTTCCACAACGCCGGCGTTTGAGCAGTAGATTGTTTCATACTCCAGTTATCATTATTGAACAGAAAAAAACGAACCGGATGCTTAAAAGTTTCAATAGTGAGAACTGATTCAAAAAAAAGAGGCAGGATTACTATTCCTTAAGTATAAAATATTCTAGTGATTCAACTGTATTTAAGAAGATGAAAGGAAGTATATTGTGCAAACCACACAGTATTGTGTAGGTGCACAGGGCAGTGGAACCATTTCATCTGGTTTCCTATCCAAAAAAAAATGCATCATGCAGATTGATGTATTGCTACGATATAGAAAACGTCAGGATGCGGTTCTTCTTATTGATCTTTCGTAAATCCGGCATGATCTTTCCACATACCTTGACGTCCATCTCTGTAAAACACTGTACCGATCGCAGTTGTGGTTGCTCCATGCGCAATTTCAAAACTCACTCTTCATATGCAAAATCTTTGCATATCTTTCTGAAGCTGCTAACTGGAATAATTTTGCTCAAATATTAAGACATTGGCATTCGCATATCGTCGACTTTGGACGTGTGTCCGTTCACTTGTTTCAGGCATATTGCCTCTTCGTTATTTTTTTACAAACCCAGAACTGAATATGACAACTCCTGTTTGGTCTGTACTGTTCTACGATTTTGCACACTCGTGTTATCTAAACCAGAAGGCCCGAGGCTTAACGTGTACCAAGTTGCATTTAAAGATCTTCCCTCGGTCGCTGTCTTACGCTTGTTTCCAATAAAGCAACGGATTGATTTTTAAATGGGCCTCTGAGTTGAAACTGTTCTTATCCCCAAACAATTGTCATCATTTCTTTCAAGCGCACAACTCTCAAACATGTTCGCTTACCGGAACTAGGTCCCTCGACATCCACAGCTACTAATTACTGGCCTATGGGGAAGAATGGTCTGAGTTATCTGAGATTTAATCACAGGTATTCTGCATAAATTATTGCGACGGTGTCCCTCTCATTCATCGTTGAAGCATTTTCTTTAAATGCAAACATTTTACCAAGTGTCTGAGAATCTATATAACTGCCAAAAGACTGTCAATTTGTTTCTGTTCGTGAAAAAAAGAATGTTGCATTTTGTTAAAGAGGCTGCAAAAAGACTGATATATCTAAAACATCATTCATAATTATCTTAGAACGAAAAATGATCTCAGATCAAGAAGGTAAGGACGCAAATGAATTTCAATTCGACAATATTAATTTTCTGTTTGTGTGCACCGTTCTTTTTCCCTTTCCTCATCAGAAATATTTTCATAATCAAATATTCTATTGCAATTGCAAGAGATTTTTTTTTTAAATGAATCCTTAGAAACCAGGGGGAGGCCGTGTGTCATTATTTTCCCGTCGCTGGGCAAGAAAAAATATAGTGTGGATTCAAGAATATCTTCAGGATTTTAAGGCTAGCAGGTATTTTCACGACGTGGTAAAAATGTCGGTCATCAGCCTCCTACACCTGCCAATGTGCCTGATGTAGCGATGCCAGTATTGGACTGGTGTAAGCACAAAAAGAAGTTTCACAAAACCAGGTTAAAGACCAACAGGTCTGTTTGGTAGCCATAAGCTTTCAGAACTTGCTGTTTCATCAGATGAGTGGAAGTTCTGTTCACAAGCAGGGCATATAAAGACACAAACTCAATTTACAAAATAATGGTTGGAATGTGAGTCTTTACACGTAATCAACGCTGATAGGTAGAGACAATGTGAATGGAGAGGGGGATAAGCAAAGTTTAAAGGAATGTGTATTGTCTTCAGTCAGGGAGTTAGTGACATTTTGCAAGCCCGGGCAGGTCGTGGAAGTTACAGATAGTGTAAGCTGAACGCAAGATCCCGATTAAGGTTGTCCTCATGTGTGTGGAACTCCCATCCACTGTGTCCTACACAGATAGATGCGAGGCCAACAGCTCGGACTCCTTGTTATGCATGACCTACAATGAAATCAACGAACTGCCCTATCCGGGCATACACGGTATCTGAGACCTGTCATATATATTGTGCACGGAGGCCTGTGAGATCCCAGCTAGTTTGCCACTGGGATCCTGGGATGACGGAGAGGAATAGAAATTGAGGCTCTGTCATCTTCACATGCACAGGGAGAGGGTGGCCACCGCTCCCCCGAAATTTCATGTGGAAAGCACCTGATAAATGTGATGCACTGTGGTCTTTGACAGACGCCCCTGCCTCATCTGTTCTGAGAGGGCCTTGTAGGAAGTATGGAGCTTGTGTTTCCTTGGCGTCGGCATCCTCTGCCTTCTGTGCATCCTTTCGGGAGGCTGCTCACTCACCTCCTTGTCCTCAAAAGTAGCCCCATGCCCTCCTTCCTGGGTTCTGGGGGTGGCTGCTCTTGTGGTGACCCCTCGATGCTCGCCACCTCCTATGCCGTTGCCCCCTCCTCCTCCTTCCTCCGCCCCTGCTACCAGTAACATGGCCAGCTCAAGATTTCTCGAACCCCTAAGTTTTTTTGTGTGTGTGTAGTGTCCTTGAGGCATCATCTATATTCTGGATGTTCCCCTGTTCAATCAGCATTTCTGAAAACAAATTTACTCTGATTTCATCTTCGTTAACGGCGTGTACTAAACTTTGCTCAATTCTTATCCAGTGTGCATTTTTCTCCTGCTTATTTCTAAAACAATCTTTAGAAATAGCTAATGTTAATTTAACAATATAATTGATTCTTGAGTCAGCAACTTTTTTTCAAAATGATCATATATTTTGAATTGTAAAATGTTTTGTTGAACATCTTTGAATTGTTCTCTTAAATGTTTCCTTCTTTTCATTTGCCGCTACGTAGTATTCTCAACTTAATCATGCATGTACAACCGATTCTGTATCCCTTCAAAGTTATTGTTTTAGACTGTTGTGTGCTGTTCTTATACTGAACTCAGAATTCATCCGATGAAGATCAGCACGATGATATGATAATGGAAGAAATCACATGATTACATTTTTAAAATATCCCTTCCTTGCTGAATATTAGACATACAAAAGCATTTTTTTAGCTTGTTTTCTGTAACAGATCTGTCAGCTGCCCCGCCAGGATTGGATAACGTTCACACTTGAAAAAAAAAACCCCTACTCGAATAGAGTTTTTTTTTAACCCACATAATCTGAGTCAATGTATTACATAAAGTCCATACCTGAGGAAGAAAGATTGACTAAATTTGCCACAGTGGCATACATTAAACTTACCTACATTGCGACTTGTTGCATTAACTCAATATGTTGAATTTAGAACTAAAGAAGAAGGGTGGAATGAAAGGTAAGCTTGTTCATGTTCTAACAGATATCACGAACATCTTTGTGAGTTAATAATAAAATACTATCAAAATGAACTGAAACTCATTATAAGCACTCACTCTCTTGTATCTTAAAATCGAGCATATGTGCAAAATTTCAAGAGACCCTTTTTAAATAGGCATGCTTGCCGTTTCAAAATTATGACAATATATGAAGCTGGTGAAAGAACAGGGAAAATAAAATGCTTCTGTACTTGTTTCAGTGGAAAGTCTATCAAATGTCAAGGAGAAAATTATTACGCCAACAAATGTTGTTCCACAATTTGAATAGTTAATAGTGGCGCTATTAAAAATGCCCATGCCCCTATTCCATTGTCATTGGTTTCACAAGCATCCAGACATGCAATGAATTGTGTTCTGCACATACTCAATGATTTAGATTGCACAACTGTCCATGGCAGCGATTTCTTTTTTTTTAACCATTGTGAATTTCAGAGTGAAGGAATTCTTCCTCATCTCAGTTGAAATGGCTTTTTTCTTATGCTGCGATTATGTCACCAGCTGGGCAAAAAGTTTCACTCATATCCCACTTGTCATGTTAGAATTTTTAGGTGTCATTCCGATTCTCCTTCATTCTTATGCTAGTCAATTTTGAAGTATTTTGATTATGAAAGACAAACCGACTAGGTGCATTGACCTGAACAGGCGCTGGAATGTGGCATTTATGGGATTGTCACAATAACTCCATTGTTCTGTTAATGTAAGTCTTACTTCTGTTTAACAAGTAACATATTAAGTTGAAAACTGCATCAAATTACAAAGTGAGAGGAATCAGTTGTGCTCATTAGTATTTCACAGCATATACTAAAATAATTTATTGCCTTATATTAAAATTATTTCAAAGGATAACAAACAGTCTGTGCTATCTACTATCTGCTTCCCATGACACCATTTCAATTACATCTCAGTTTATCCCCAAAATGTACACCAGTGGTGAAGGAAAGCAGCTGCCTAACTCACTCCATTGGCTATGATGCGCATGGCGGGTATTCTCTGGAGGCCCTCAACATTGAGGGCGCTGGCTGCCTTCCAGGTACCGGAGACATTTCGATGAGACCCTCTTCATTCCGTTGCCAGTAAGATGCCTCGGTGCCATGAAGGGGAATGTCAAGAAGTGCGGCCACACTGCAATTTCCTGATTGAAGGCCCTGGCCTGGGCTCCATCCCTGTCTCTTCCCTTGGGGTTCCTGTGGGCCCCTGAATAATTTTATAGGATGGAGCCATAATCCACATTGAGCTCCAGAAGCTCCGGGTCTCTTGGCCCTGCCACTTCTAGAGGACCACCTGCATCCTCCCCATGTAAATTGAGGTTTCTGATATGGCCACTTGAATCGGGAACCACCTGTCAATGGCCGCAGCAACTGACCTTTGAGACTGGGCCACACCCTGCAGCCCTCAGCCATGACACTCTATAACTGGGCCATGTTCACAAGATCAGATGCTATAGCTCATTGTGTCTCAGTGCTGTCCCTCTGGATCTTCTGCAAGCTGCGGAGGCTCTCAGTCATGGGCCGCAGGAACTCAAGAAATTTGTTCAGCCCCTCAGCCGTGGCCCACTTTATCTCGGCCACGGCTGTCTGAGAATCTGGTGGTCTGCTGTGGACATAGTCATTGTTTGCAGCCTGGTACTCATGGTGAAGATTCCCTACCCCAGAATTTCCATCACAGAGGCCGCCTTCACAGTGTTGGCCTGGGAACCACGAACAATAGACAATATCTACTTCACCTGAAAGGTTTCCGATTCCTCCTAACAGCCTCGCAGCTGTAACATTGTAACCGTTAGCCCCCAGTGCATTCCCTGACTTTGTTGCTGCATCTCCAACAGCTGAGAGAGAAATGATCTCAGAGTCCAACATTTCGCCTGGAGCCAGCTGAGTCCTCACGGCTGGCAGGCACCCGCGGGCCAGACGCATGATATGTTCCTTGGTCCAGCTGATGCACATTATCAGTCTGTCGTACTCACGAGAACATTACTCACAGGCCTCGCAACTAACTGGACACAACATCATGCCAGTATCAGTGCTGGTGAGTGGAAGCTGGCACCAACAGCGCTATTAGAGGTCTTTTCTTCCGCTTCTTCCGAGGATGCGCCTAAGCTGCCTGAATCAGGATGGGCAGGAGCTGCAGCAGGGCCACAATGCCGGATGGTCCCGCGGAGCCCGGATCTGCCTCTGTAACACAGGACACAAGTGTAAGGGAAGGAGAGGAATCCGAAATGCACAAATGTCGTACACATTTCTCCACTGAATATAGGACAAAGCACAAAGAATATTATTTTACATGAACAGGCCCGTCAGACATCCAAGCCTGCAGCGACCAGGGTACCTATGTGAATTATAACCCCCTACCCTTTCAGGGACCACGTTTGAATGTTGCTGTGCTACCACGGTATGTCAAGGTTGCACATTTCAATATTCATTGGCAACCATGCAGCAACTGGTTTGTGAAAACTGCTAACTAGGTAAACAAAGCCAAGTATTTCACATAGCATCCCTGTGATGCTAAATTTCCCAAGTTAGAGCAA
This sequence comes from Sphyrna mokarran, assembly GCA_024679065.1. NCBI lineage: Eukaryota > Metazoa > Chordata > Chondrichthyes > Carcharhiniformes > Carcharhinidae > Sphyrna > Sphyrna mokarran. The sequence continues at coordinate 8,594,279 of JAGIQG010000016.1, read as the reverse complement.
TTGGACCACTGTTCTTCCAAAGGTTGGCTCAGTTTTCACACACACTTCATAGAGCAGTTCCACAAATGTACTGTCATTTAAAGGTACCCAGAAAGAACAGGAACAGAGAAGGTACCAAATGCTGATTTATTTGATTGTTTTTCTGTGCAGGCTTCCAAGGACTGGATTTGCATGAAGGAGAAGGAAAGCCTGAGTTGGGAAAGCTATTTATCTGCAAACCTGCCTACATTAAATCGGTCCCTGCCTGCCATAATTTCCTGGTTTGTTGGTGGTGGTGGTAGTGTGGGGTGTTTTGGCCGGTGGCGGTAGTGGCAGCGGGTTGTGGATGGAATCAGGTATGCCACTTCTGGAGGTATTCCAGAAATGGCAGTGGAGGTGGACAGATGGTGAGGCCAGTCGGCTAAAGGCCTGCTTCTGATTACTGGGACATTGGCCCAGTTGTAATCATGAATGTCACCCCCACTAATCCTCTCCTCTCTCTCACTCTCATATTTTCCAATACCCTCTTATTTTTCATGTCCTCCGTGCATCCTGCAAACCCACTTCCCCCATATGAACAGATTCAATAGGCCATTGGCAAGTGTCTGAAACGGACACAATAAGCAGTGTTAAAAAAATGGCTCATTCTTACAGCTTCTAAAAAAAAGTGTCAATCAAAACCATTTATTGTTTCAATGACAAAAAAACTTTTATCCATTTCGTGCCTCCTAAGCTTCTTTAAATAAACATCAGACTTTGAAAAAAAAATTCTTCAAAAAGAATAATTCATTACAAGGTAATGGAGATGTCAAACAAAGTTTGCAGTCCCCTCTATAGCTGTGCCAACATTTCCTGCAGAGGACTAAGTGTAATAACCATTCCTGGAGCTTAGCTAGGAATTCATAGTGAGGCCATCTGGCAACTGTATCAACAGAAGCAATTAGAGCCATTTTCTAGACGTCTTTCCCCCCAATTAATGCCATAATCCTACGAAGTGGGACTGTAGGACCACAACGCTCTATGTGAAAAAACTCCCTCTAGCATCCAAATTATACCTTACGTCCCTCACCCTAAACCCGTGATATTTGATTCCAACCCAGGAAGAAGGTTCCCATTATTTACTCGATCTATACCCCTCATAATTTTGTACACCTCTATTAGATCTCCTCTAAGTCTACGTCTTTCTAAAGAAAACAGCCCCAATTTGCCTAACCTCTCCTCGTAACTCAGACTTTCCATACCAGGCAGCATCCTGGTAAACATCCTCCGCACTGTCTCCAGAGTCTCCACACCTTCCAGTAGTAAGGCGACCAGAACAGGACACAGTATTCCAAATGAGGTCTAACCAACGTTCTATACAACTGCAACATTAAAATCCAGCTCTTGTCCTCCATACCCCTTCCTATAAAGGCTAGTGTTCCGTATGCTTTCTTCACAACCTTCCCCACCTGCTCTGCCACCTTGAGAGGCTTGTGCACCTGCATCCCCAGGTCCCTCTGCGTTTCTATACTCTTAATAGGTCTGCCCTTATCATATACCTCCCCCTACATTCTTTGTCCCAAAATGCATCACCTCGCATTTTTCACGATTGAGTTCTATCTGCCATCTATCTGCCCAATCTACCAGCCTATCTATGTCCTGCTGTATGGCCTGGCAATGTTCCTCACTATCGCAAGTCCAGCCATTTTTGTATTGTCTGAAAACTTGTTAATCACTCCACTTACTCCCTCTTCCAAGTCATTTATATACATTACAAATAGAAGAAGTCCCAGTACTGAGCCCTGTGCCACACCACTAGTGACCGACCTCCAGCTAGAAAAACACCCTTCCACTATTACTCTCTGTCTCCTATTACCAAGCCAGTTACTTATCCATCTAGCTACCTGTCCTTGGGTTCTGCTATTTTTTTCGTAATATTGTCGAATTTTGAGGAAAGTGCAACAAAATGATATTTTTTCCAATCTTGTCATATAGAACCAGGCGTGAAGTTCTTTTCCAGAAGTTTCTGCTATTAATCCAAATGGTTTGCTTGTGTTTTAATACAGATGAACAAATGGAGAAGCTGCAACGTGGTAAGAACCATGACATCACAGTCCCTGGAGATTAAAGCATCTGTTCCAACTAGTACATCACTTGATTACCTGTCGCTTGGCTGAAGCAACGGTACCGGAGATTTGGAGTGGATTCAGACAATATTGTCATGGGTTGGATTGAAGCAGCGTGTAGAGGTAACAAAGAGGAATAATGGTGAATTCTAGTACTGGGTAAAAAATGTTGTTCCACTTCAGCCAGTAATAAAGCAGAAAATACGACGATTTGCGAACAAAAAAAAGAAACAGCATCAACGATATTTCAAATTGAATTTATTGGCTTACATGTAGGTTTACATTCACATTACCATTAAGTTATTGTCAAAACTCCCTCATCGCCAATCTGTAACATTTGGTTACATCGAGGAAGAATTTAGCATCGCCAGTGTAACTAACAGGCACCTCTTACAGGTTGTGTTAGGAAACCAAAGCACTCGGAGGAAACCTACAGAGACACCGAGGAAATCTACACAGAGACGGGGAGAATGTGTAGAGTCTACCCAGACAGTGGCATAGGCTGGGAATCGAACCCAGATCTCCGGCGCTGTAGCAGCTATGCTAACCAATGTGCCGCTGTGATACAACTTTGAAAGGCGCAAAGATAAACTGCAAGAACAGAGTTATGTCTTTGCATGAAGGAAGAAATAATCGGCATGTGGCGAAAACATAGTTAAGGCACGACACTTCATCATCAAGCCCTCAAACAAATTAGAATTTCTTGTGAAAAAAATTGAGCTTCCGAATTATTAAATGTTAGGGAAGACATTGTTGTGATTGAATAATCGCATGCCACTGAACTGGTCAATGCCACTTGACCACTGATGAGAATCAGTTAAGGGGTTAATCATAAGGCGAGATTTGATATACGGGAAATGCAATAATTTAGAAAGAGCATCAGGAACTTTTCCTTTGTTCTGGTGAAAAATTCTGCAGCAACATTGTATCTATTTGAATGTGTTGCAGACATTATCAATACTGTGTTGTCGAGACATAATGGCGTTTATGTGAACAAGCATTGTGTTTCTAATGACCTTGACGTTGTAGTGCACAAGTACAAAAAATGTGTTAACAAAATGCATCGATTATTTACAAGAAAGATCCAAACATACGTCACTGCTATAACGAAAACGAAAAACAAACATTTTACCCACACCATTCATAAAACGTTTGCCTTGCATATCGCAGCATCTACTTTTTTTTTAGAAATAAGCTTGTGACAACCTTACATCTCGTGTTGCAAAAGATATATGGGAACTATAAGACGCCAGTACCACACATTGACACCAGATTTAGATTTGCATGTATCCCTCTAGGAACTTGTCACATTTAAATCACGTGTGGCAACCACCGTTTCCACTGCCTTGATATAATTTGGCCGCCATTCTATTTCTCTTCCATCTTCCCAGCTCATGCAACAATACAGTTTTGTTGAAACCAATCACGATTATAACGTATTGCATATTCACATTACCTTTTGAGTAAAGATCTTTCTTTTCAATTCCATATTGGTTTGCTTGGGGACAACTATATGTTCGTAACCAACTAATGATACAACTTCCATAAGAGGAGATGTCATCTCCAAAGTAACTCTGCCAAAACTAACGATAAATTTAAAACATGTTTGTTGATTTTCAGCTCTGCAATCGTTGTTTTTTTAACCTATCATGTGCCCCGCCTAACTATTGCATCACCAAGGTAACTCCATACGCCAGCACGCTATTTGTTGTATAGCCCGGGTTCAAAGGATGAGCGATTCTGAGATGTAAAGATTCAATGCATTGCCTGGTGGTGTTGAAGACGCAAATTTCATCCGGCCATAAGAAAAAAATGAATTTTACAGGTAATTGAACAGCGCAAATTGGGCTATGCGGAACTAGTTGGAATTTAGTTCTACTTGCAGGAAACCAAACAGTCAAAGATCCAAGAACAAAGAACAAAGTCGCTGCATCATGACCAATTGTCCCATTTTGCTGCAGCCATCCTATAGACGGTGCCTTTTTAACGAATGCAAAATTCAGAGCGTTTTACGTGTTCAGGAATTGAGATCCTGTTCGTTGGTTGAAACGTTTTAAACTAGGGAGAAGGCGACCATGGTAACGTCTTACAGACTTGAGATGAACTGTCATATGTCGTATCGCAATATTATAAATGGCTGCCCTGTGGCATAGTGATTAGAATCGCTGTTGGATTCGATTCCCGGCTTGGGTCACTGTCTGTGTGAAGTTTGCACATTCTCTCCGTATCTATATGGGTTCCTTCCGGGTGATTCGATTGCCTCCAACAGCACAAATACGAGCATCTGAGGTGGATTGACCATGCTAAATTGCCCATTAGTGTCAGCACTAACTCGGGTCAATGCATGGGTTACAGGAACATGAGCTGGATGGAATTGAGTTCGGTCTAGACCTAATGGACCGAATGCCCTTCTTCTGTATGGTATGAATCGATGATTTTGTGTGTGATGTTTGCAAATTCGGATTTTCTGATGCAGAGAGATAAATATGTTCAGTAATTTAAGATTGCTGCTTATGGATTTTGTTGGACTGAACGGAACAACAAGGTTCTGCAGAAAGTGTCAGAATGTTGAGTTGATTTACACCGTGCTCGCACTATTTTAATCAATGACAAAACCTGACCAAACGGCCATAGTTCCCCCAATTAAACGTGGCTATATTCGAATAGATACTCAACTCTACATTTTCTTTTTCAGAAACAGAAATATTGAAAAAGAAACTACAAGATTTAGGTGAGAAGTGTATTATTGATCATTAAACCATACTGATGCAAATAATAATTCATGAATACAAATGATGGATTTATCCATTCAGGAGATTGAGAAAGGAAGAGAGCTATCAGAGATGTTAGATACGGGTTCTATCAGAATACAAAGTGCCAAACACTGTACTATTTTGGCGTATCCATCTTAAAAATAGTAGATGTGTACATTGATTAAAGAAAACAAGGAAAGACCCGACTGAAAATGTATGTAAATCTGAGCGAAAATTTTGTCTCAGATAATCAAGAACACCTTCCCCACATTTCAAAACAAAGACCATCCGGATTAATCCTTTACATTTACTGAAGAGGAAATAGAGGCGACTCAATGTTCGTAAAATATACTGCTGATGACGCAGTACTTCTTCGGTGCAGCACTGATGTCTCACTCCTTGTTAATGTTCCGAGGAGCTGATGTTTCAAAGCAAAACATTCAGAAAAAAAAGTAAAATGAGCGCATGGGGACATTGTAAGCAGATATGCAACAAAACACATGCGTGACATTCGCGTAAAGAGAACACGTTGATTTCAATTAGTACACTAGAATGACCAAAACTGAGAAATTGAGGAACTAGAGGGTGCATCGGAATATAATTAGGAAGAAAAGGATAAATCATAAGATGAAATAAGCAGTGCACAATGCAGAAGATTGGATATTCTAGACAGCACAATTAAAAAACAATGTTTCGGCGGTTTCAATACAACTGAGAGGCAGAGCAGCAAAATAAGAGGCAACATAAAATAAACAATGGTTGTGTGCTTAGCTTTTGCTGAAATGATAAAAGCCTATCACTAATTGTAGTTTCTCTTGATCAGCGTTGCATTCCAGAAATTGCCAACTGCAACAAAGGAATAAAATTCTTATCCATAAATAAACCATGTTGATTGGTTGGTATATTGGCTCAGATGAGTGGAGACTTTGATACAGATAATGAAGCACAGAACAATTGACCTCCCAGATTTTGTTTCAAATTCTAACTAGGCAAGTTATTGATCTGCAGGACACACTAGGGAATTTTCTGTGCCTTACCTTGTCTATCCTCCCTGTAAAACAAGTCCGACAGCAATGTGAGTTATTTTAAAATGTCTTTGGAAGCTCAGTTTAGGGACAATTAGCGATCTGCCTATCTTTGTTCACATTGTGCTACCCGCCTCCCTATTCCTCTCTCTTAAATTCACGTTAAATTGATAATCTTTTGGGATATATATTTCGTTATATTTCACGATGTACTGCTTTTATTTCTCTTCAGGTGACGCTTTCTGTTAATTATGGATATGATCTCACCCCCGTCGTAAGAACTGCAAAACACTAACTGACAGAAATTGCGAACCTACTTCCAAACTCACTTGTCACACCAATATACTTCATCTATTCTGTCTGCTTCCAAGTTAGTTCACACCTTTCCATTAACGACATTGTTGAATCCAAAGAAAACATGTTGACAGTCCCCCTACCCCCAGTGCCAAATTATTTCTTATCAAAACGGTTAGCACACATTATCCATTCAAAAGTCACTCAAGTGAGAACTTGACACGATCGTGTCAAGCCAAAAACTACAACTGGGTCATTGCGTGGGCAGTGATCTGTATGAAGATAGCTACATGAATGAAACATTGTTGTGACAAAGACAGACATTCTTTCCACAACGGAAATAGCATTAATATACACTCACTTAAATATAAACATTAATGATGCCTATATCTCTGCACTGGGCTGATTTATGGAATTGAAACTTAATAACAAAGCACACTGATTATGCCCTGTTTGCAAATTTTCCGCCAATCGATCGACTTAGCAAATTACCAAGCACACTAAAAAACAAATATGTGGCTCCTTTTTCCCCTCTTGTTCGCCAGCATCATACTTGTGGGATAGCAACGTAAAGTATTAGAAATCAATTGTCTAGCAGTACTATTTTTCCCTGGTCGATTGCACCGTGCTAAAAATCATAGAATCACAGAATGTACAGCGCAGAAGGAAACCATTCGGTCCATCAGGTCTGCACTGGCAACAATCCCATCCAGGCCTTATCCCCATCATCCCCTTCATTTACCCTAGCTAGTACCCCCTGACACTAAGGGGCAATTTCTATGACGAATCAATCTAATCCGCAAATATGTGGACTGTGGGAGGAAGCCTGGGCACCCGGAGGAAACTCGCGTAGACATGGGGAGAATGTGAGGACTCTGCACAGTCAGTGACCTAAGCCAGGAATCAAATCCAGATCCCTGACGCTGGGAGGCAGCAGTGCTAACCATTATGTCATCATGCCGCCTCAATCATCGAACAGAAGTGATTCAATCGTTAACTTCGGAACGCTCCAATAGTTTTACGCTGATTATTGCAACTTTCAGACATGGAGAAACAAAATTACTTACATATCTAAAGTTAGTACTCAAATGTTATCACGAATCCATGCACTGGATTGTTCCAATACAAACGCTCCACCCGGCGAATCACCCACATAGCACCACCGCCCCACCACTCCAAATCAAACCCTAATCGCCAGCTTTAACAACACACCAGTTAATTCTGCTACTGGCCCTCTGGAACAACATTCCGCCACACTTTTTTGTGCCCTTGGTCCAAGCTGGAACTCCGCACACAAAACACTCCATACATGACCCAACAAAGCGGAAAGTACTCCCACAGAACAACTAACCAAGTCCCTTCCTCCTCCCACGTTCAGACTGATCGAAACACACAGGTAAAATCCACCCTCCCTTCCGACTCAACGGGTACCACGCGCTGCTTCCAACAATCTGTCAATATGTTCCAATATCTCCCTACTATTCCACGTCTGTTCTGAATCCCCCTCCCTCATGTGGGATGTGTTTTATTCCTGCAATCCGATATGCAAACTTTCCCGCCTGTTCAACTCCATCTTCCATTCGATCTGAACCCAGACCTCCCTCCTGGATAATTCACACTCAATAGGCCCAAACAACTCCCACCACACCGCCTTCCTCTGTCCATCCTCTTCCATTGGAACACAATTCTGTTCCAAACCTCGTGCAGCAAAATACCCCAGCTACCCTCAGACTGACTTACTGGCCTTTGTGTTTTCCCCCAGATTGGCCACTGATATCGGAAATACTGGCCATTGGAACGTGTTTTCTCCCTTTAAATTGTCACATCTTCTTCAGAGAGGTCAGTCCTGTAACATTGGAGTTTCCTTCCATTTGTGCACCATATTTGGATATTGACGATATAGCCTGCGACACCAGTCATTGTTCCTGTCTCACCCAGAATGAATAAAACTTGTTGAGTAAGAGAGGGTTTTGCAATCTCAACGTGCGTTATTTCATTCAGAATGATAATCCGTCTGAACGTGTCTCTGCGAGTAAGTGATCGGCCTCAATGAATCTGGTGTTTTTAGTTTTTATTAACTTAGTTGCACTTGCCAATATTTAGATCACTACACTGTTTGTATTTCCAAAGAAATTCGCATGAATGTGTAACAGATTGAAAAGTAGTAATCTGCTTCCAGTGCACAATGAGACAAATTTCTTCCCATTGTAACAATGCTGGTTCCGTGTTCCCACAGAAGAAGATTTGAAAAAGAAAGGAAAAGGTGAGTTCTTCAAAAGCACTTTATGTCTTTTTCAACTATGCACCCTATTGTATGATATTAATTGGGTCCTTATGCGCGACTTTAGCAATATCATGCACTGCCTTATCACTAGCAATAACCACAGTGTACATAAGTCACTTTTCAGATTCATCTACCTTCAAAACACATATATGACGCGACAGATACTTTGAGATAACAAATGCCACTTGTTGCGCATACCCACGGCACGTGGGTCCCTTGAATTGTTCTATATGCTGTGCATACAGCACACTTGAAGAAACGACTCCCTAAACTTATTATAATGCTCGAACATTGTCTGCAGCTCTATTCACATTTTACGTTATTACCACAAACGTCGGATCACTGTGCACAATTCTTATTTCCGTATAACAGTAAAATGAGAAGCAATGTGTGTGAACAATGCTCGTCTCCATGTAATTTCTTCGATCCAGCAATTCATGTAGTTCTCAGTTCTGATCACTATGCTCTTTACTGCAATTGCAAAAAGAGTACTTGGCACAGTGGTAGACCCGTGTTACTTCGGGGGTAAAGTTATGAGGAACATAGGAAAAGAGGATTTGCATGAATGATGAAAAAATCAAACAGTTTGTAAGTTACCCAGAAATTTGGAATGGGTTACTGTTACGTAGACTAGGTATGACATGACACCTGGATGGCAAAATTATGTCGTCGATGGTGAGGGTAAGTTAAAGAAGTGAGTTGACAAAATTCTCGGACACGTCGTATTCAGTTCTTGGTACCGCGAAAACAAAAGTCACAGAAGCATGAATTCTGACGTAATATCTAACTGCGAGATTCAGTAGTTTTAATGTGCTGCACAATTTTACACCACACTTCAACCTATGCCTATAACATGTCAAAGTTCATTTCCATAAAACTCGAATAGAAATGCATTGTGAAAGTGTAATAACTATGTTGCGTGTTTCTCACAAAAAATGTTTTGCAGACGTAGATTCAAACAGACACACCAACTTTTATCGAAAGTCGCTTTCGGCTCTTCAGAATATCAAACTCAAAGTAAAATAGATGCCTCTGAAATACCATGATGAAGTCAACAGCGAATAAGATAATCAGCTCTAAAAACAACCATGCTAAACACTTATGATAGACCATTCCTACCTTGTCCGATTGGACAATATTTCTAATTTATTTATTTTTGATCTAACCACCTGCTTTTGGAAAAGAAAGATACACCTCCGGTTGCTTTCGATAAATATTTTGTATCCTTGTCTCATGGATTTCTAAGAACCTATCAGAATGAAGACAAGGGGAATAACAGCTGCCTGTATGGGAGAGAATAAGAAAAGTAATGAAATTGTAAACATTTCAACAACGCGCCAGATCCACCTATTTGGGGATGGAGCGCGATTTAAAAGCAAAACTTTTAAGGGGATAGCACAGACAGGCAAACAAATGATGATCTCTACAGCCGGATGCCAACTCCTCTGTTGCCTGCTCGATATCGAAGGACAGGGAAAGTGTTGGAGAATTGATGGGCAATTTTTGAACGAGCCAAACAGGCAGGATTAAGAATGTGTTTCAGCAGAGCACATTGACTGCATGTTGAATTAATAGGAGAACTTCAAAGTCAATGGTTAATATAAGGGTCCTGCATAAATTCGTAAAGCGGACAAGCAAGAAAACAAATGCACCTTGACATTGTGAGTGATGTGAACAAAGAGATTTTCTTCAACGGCCACTATCGCTAATACCCGCAGCAGATTTTGTTTTTCTTCAAAATACAAATAAAGCTGTTGATAGGGTAAAGTGTTATTATGAATGCCGGAATCACCTGTCATCGGCATTCGAATGGTGGATACAAAATATTGATCGGCAAAAGAAGAAGGTGTATTTTACTTTTCACACTGACGGTGGTTAGATCACGAATGTAGAAATTGAACGTATGAATTGAATGTAGAAATTGAAATCGGACAGCTTGGGCAAACAAGGAAAAAAAACAAATGCCCTCCTGTAAATTGACTTTTTCGCTAGAATATAAATCAACGATTGTTTCATGGTTGCAATCACAGATATAAGATATCTTTGTCGCATTAATTGTCTTAATTATGTTTCCAAACAGAAACTGTGATGGATTTTGAACACGTCTGCTGGATCATTGGTCCGGCCTTTTGAATTATAGTCCAGTGGCATAGCCATTGTGCTATCACTCCCTCACAAAATGCACTATACCACTGCGATTCACTTGACTAATTGGGAAAACCTTTATCCCTTGTGAAGATTATGATTAAGGCTGTTGACATTGTCTGAAATTGAAAGAAAATGTTGCGATACTCATTTCGAAAGAAAGCTTCAGAATCTCATCAGGGTTGTCTAATCGAAAGTACAATGTAGCCATTTGGTTACAAAAGTGTGAATGGTATACGACAGTGTTGTGTTATCAACTCGATCCATAAGTTTTGAAATATTTGTAAATAGTTAATTATCCTGCTCAGAAAGGGATAGATCTGTTTGCGCATTGGCCGTTGCAGAGAGTGGATTACACATTTGCAGAGGCTGGAATATTTAACCTTGAGGAACAAAATATTTTAAATACATTGGCGAAGCGTAGAAAGCTGTGAAGCATGACCCCTTATGCGAGAGCTTTGAAATTGCTAGAAACGCCACGTTCTTCCAAGTGGCCTCTTATTCTGTTGTATGATCGAATCATTATTTGATTGAAAATTAAAATATTGTTTTGATCGTCTTTCAGAGAGAGAATTATATTTTAAAAAATTGAAGGAATTGGGTGAGAAAGCAGCAATTGTTGGATATTTTGAAATGTCCTTGCCAATCTTCATTGTACATTACAATTATTCGATGTAATTAAGTTATATATATATATATATATATGTATATATAGTTAAGCATTTGATGAAAAACAAATGCATGATTGAGCACTGAATATAGGCTCAGAACAAGCAAAGATAATATTCTTTCCATCTTAACCTTTCATATATTGATGAGTTATTCTCAGATTTTTAGAGGATTGAGAGATGATTTCATTCAAATGTACACAATTGTCACAGAGAAATACAAGGTAAATTCAGGAGGGTTGTTTCCACTGGTTGGGACGTCGCTGTTGTTGGGAGCTTCCTATCATCATGAATCCTGCTACAAATTTTAATAATGAGGTGCAATCGCTGGAAAAATAAAAGGAGGAAGTGTGGCTTCATTCAGAGTTTTGTAAACCTTTGAGATATTCTACCCCAGACGGCAGCTGCTGCTTTATTCTTAAATCATAGTGAAAGTGCCATAGAATTTTACAGCATGAAAAGTGGTTCAAAATATTGTTGTCTGTGCTTTGTACAAAATAAAACATATCTTGCAATTCAATTTGCAAAACTTAATCTGTATCTTTAACTGGCTGGATTACACAATGTTTTGCATTGCAGCCTCACAGTGTTAGGGGCCAAGAGTCAACTACAATTCATGCGGACTTTGCAAGTTCTCCTGCTTCTGTGTGGTTTACCTCATGATGCTTCAAATTTCAAGGTGTAGCTTAGGTTGGCGTACTTCATCTAAGTGTCCAAAGGTGTATAAGATGATGGATTAGTTATGTTAACTGTGCTATGTTATGTGCATAACATAATATGGGCAGGACTTGGAGGGGCCACTCTTTCGGAGAGTTGATGCAGAATCGATGTTCCAGATCAGCAATTTCTGTATTGTAATTATGCTATCGTTCTATTATATGCTGTAACCTTTGAACTTATCATGTATGTACTTCTTAATTGTTGTAAGGGCTGATTTTTTTCACAACTATTTAAGCAGTGAGTTACAATTTCCCGTCAACCTCTGGACGAAAATGAATCTATTCAAACCTTTTGAAACCTGGTGCACATCCAAAATCTATGTCTCATTGACAATGAACATTCGACAAAGGGGAAACATTGTTCGATATCTAATTTTGTGTAATTCTCCTGATTTTACACACGACAAACCCTCAGATCTCTCAGTTTTAAGAAAAAGAGGAGCCAGCCTGTTTTCAGCAACAATGAATTTTCGCCCGACTCCAGCTATGGCCTAAAAAGCATACCAATTACCTCCATGGTCTTATATTCTCTGTCTCAGCGAATAAAGGCACATATCCCACATACAACTTGTACTGCATTACTGACAACTCGGATGCCTCCAGGGATTTTAAATTGTTGATCCGGAAGTCCCTCTTGAGCTCTTTGTTTTGTCGAATACTACTGTGCATTGTGTATTCCGTAGTTTTGCTCCCCTCCTTAAATGTACTACCTTACACTTTATGACGATGACTTTATTTTTCCACTGTTCTGTCCATCTGACCAGTCTTTCCAAATCGTCGTGCAATGCAATTATTTTTGTCCTTCCATTAACCACACTTTGATTTATTGTTTCATCTGGGAACTTACTTATCATGATTCCCACATTAACGTTTAGATTTTAAATGCACAGTAGAAAAGCCAAAGAAACAGGGACCCACGCCTGTCGGGCACGATTGTAAGCAGGCTTCCAACTATAGAAAAGCAACATTGCAGTACTTGCATCTAACTCCTGCCTCGAGCAAGTTTTGTAACTAATTTCCCAAATTGCGTTGAGTTCCATGGACTCTTTAGCATCCTGATCATTATCCCAGGCGGACCTTTCTCAAAAGCCTGACTGCAATTCGTTTAAACTATAACAACTGCACTTCTCCCATCTAAACAATCCTAATTAATGCCTCAAAAATTCCACCCAACTTGAGAGACGTAATCCTCCGCCCCCTTCCCCTCGAAACCATGCTGACATTTTTCGATTAACCCTTGGCTCTCCAAGTGGCGATTAATAGGACCACAGTTCTTTTGAATAAAGTAAAGGTTTTCCAGTTCAATCCTGTTCACTGAAAATAACGCATTCACCCAGTGGCATCACAGTTCCAACCCCCAAAATCTCCCCTTTCCCTTCCCAACTCCACAACTCCCACCCCCAGCAGTATGCATAGATTCGCTACCTCTCATTCTCATTCGCACACTCACACAGACGCACTGACGTACACATAGACACACACACAGACATGCATACATTTTTCTTAAAAGCTGCAACTTATAATAACAGCACTGAAGTATTTTTCCTCACATGGTTTCAGGTACATTTAATTAATTGATTTACGTATTTCCTTGGCAAGATTATGTGGAAGATTTTTGTTAAATACAAACTGTCATCATAGTCCACATTGATGCAAAAGTCACACATTCTGATGCTTTAATTTCTATGCCACGGCAAATTAGTACAGCATTCTAAGAGTTGAATTATATTTAATAATTAAACAATTAAAATATAAGAACAACGATGAAAGGATTCCGATACAGAATCTCGTAAACCTTTTATTTCAATTATCACAGTCACTGTGACAAAAAAAAAGCCAACTGTCGTCTTGTGAAATGAGTAATTTATTTGGATTTCATTGGTCTTTTTTTTCCACTGTCAGGCGAAAACACAACTAGTAAAACAGGTATGCAAACCAAGTGTCTACCATACTCTTGCTAAATAAGTTTTGAACATTTCTAATATATTTCTGGATAACGAAAATATGAGTAAGAATTTAGCAACACCAATTATTAATCCAACCGATTTATTTGATAGTAAAAAAGCGAGCTTTCAACACTCCCGTGTCTTCCTCAGGCAAGTGCAGTGTTCTGGTCTGCAATAGCACACATCAGCACAGACAGTCAGAGATTGCTGATTAGAATGCGAATCCTTACATCTAACCTGCTATTCAAGTGTTAAAGTGGCTAACAATGTGTGTGAAGGGAATCCTGAGCATTGTTAGAGAATTGTGTATTTTCTCCAGACAGCACAGTAAGTGAGGTTTTTTGCTAACCCAGGCAAGTTACGGGGGTTACAGATAGTGTGTCATGAAGCCAAGATCCCTGTTAAGACCGTCCTCATGTGTGCGGAGCTTGGCTATCAGTCTCTGTTCAGCGACTCTGCGCTGTCGTGTATCACGAAAGCCCCCTTGAAGAACATTTACCCGCAGGTCGGAGGCCGAATGCCCATGACTGCTGAAGTGTTCGCCCACAGGAAGGGAACTGTTTTGCCTGGTGATTGTTGAGCGATGCTCATTCATCCGCTGTCGTAGTGTCTGCATGGTCTCCCCAATATACCATGCTTCGGGACATCCTTTCTTGCAACGTATTAGGTAGACAACGTTGGCCGAGTTGCAAGAGTATGTACCGTGCACCTGGTGAATGGTATCCTCACGTTTGATGATGTCGTCCATGTCTATGATCCGGCATGTCTTGCAGAGGTTGCTGTGGCAGGGTTGTGTGGTATTGTGGTCACTGTTCTCCTGAAGGTTGGGTAGTTTGCTGCGAACAATGATCTGTTTGAGGTTGTGCGGTTGTCTGAAAGCAAGAAGTGGGGGGGTGGGGATGGCCCTAGCGAGATGTTCATCGTCATCAATGATATGTTGAAGACTCCGGAGAAGATGTCGTAGCTTCTCCGCTCCGGGGAAGTACTGGACAACAAAGGGTACTCTGTCCACCGTGTCCCGTGTTCGTCTTCTGAGGAGATCAGTGCGGTTTATCGTTGTGGCACGTTGGAACTGTCGATCGATGAGTCGAGCGCCATATCCTGTTCTCACGAGTGCATCCTTCAGTGTCTGGAGGTGTCTGTCACGATCCTCCTCATCTGAGCAAATTCTGTGTATACGGAGGGCTTGTCCATAGGGAATGGCTTCTTTAACGTGTCTAGGGTGGAAGCTGGAGAAGTGGAGCATTGTGAGGTTGTCTGTCGGTTTGCGGTACAGTGAGGTGCTGAGGTGACCGTCCTTGATGGAGATGCGTGTGTCCATCACATCATAACGAAAATATAGAAGACTTCTCTTAAGTGCAATTCGGAATCATCCAAATAAAGGTTGAAATGAGCAGCAGCGATTAAACATGGCTCTATTATATTGCTTTGAATGCTGAAGATAAGCGTGCATTTGATAAAATATTTTCTCCAGCAGTTGAAGAAATATTGTTACATGTGGGGTCAGATCGCGAATTTGAGAAGTTGAGAATTCAATTACTTTGCTCAAGGATGATGTCAGGAATCATACTTCACAAAAATGGTTCCTAAATTTTGCAGCTGATCAAAACGTTGATCAGGCTGATCGATTAATGGCACATAGATTGACAGGTTTGGTTTGTAATTTGAGTTGGCTGTTAAGTAATCAATTCGAGCACTTAGAACGTAGCTGAGCAACGCTGAAAACACCACGGAACGGTTAAGTAGTACCAAGGCTTAGAATTGTGTCCTAGTCTAACGATATGTGTTTTCAAAGACAATTGCAAATACATTCCAAGGGTAAACTTGACGTCGAGGAATGGTTTTGTCGAGGTTTCGTCAGAAAACTCACTGCTAGGTGACAGCATTCGGCAATATAGAAATAATGCATTTCATTGATAGAGACGCATGATTCAATCCATTGCGGGCGCACTATAGATCTATTCAAGCCCATGCCCAATATTTTTTGGACTTATATCAATCATCCCAAATCTATCCGTTTTTTATTCCTTTTAAGTATGGGATCATCCTGTAACTCAAAACTGTTTCTTCTTAGTCTATAAAATGTCACGTTTCTATTGATGCACTTGGTAAAATCTCGAAATTTTATCCTCGTTCCAGATGGAATATCTATTGACTTTGAATTGCCGGAAAGCATAGAAATGGAATACTTCAGAATTATAAAATAACGGCATGCAGGATCATGCATTGCCTCGGTAAATTTGGATTTGGACGTTGTATTTTTCTGATTCGTTTCCAACAACCAATGAAAAGTCTTCCTACTCTTATAGAGGAACAGTTACGACAAAAAACGATTGGTAAGATTCCACAATGTGTGCTTACTATTTCCTTTTATTTTCTATTGTATTTGCTGGCGCAAAATGATTTGGTTAATTATCTGGATGCTTGAATAATACTGGATTTTGTGTAAACGTGCAAGCAGGCTAAAGAAACTGAAAGATTTATAAAGTTCAGAACACCCTACTCTATACAGCCTGCAATACACTGTTCCAAAATTATAATTATCACTTCATAAGTTATTACAAATCTCAGAGTTAGACTTTGACCACTTTTGATTTGAGTAGGGAAAAAAGACACAAGCAATATTCATTTGTGACCAGAAATTGTACGAAATATCACAGTGAAGTATTGAGGTATGACAATTTCCCTGAAGAGTAAACTGCTCCAGCATCGCTTGAAATACATTACACAAAACGTGGTGTTCCATAAACACATAGACAAAAAAAAACGACCACACCTAAAAATATCTCTGGCTTGAGACGACTCCAGAGATCAAATTCAATCCAGAGCATGTTTCGTTGGCCCATCATACACTGTGAATAGAATCATCTACTCAAGTGTATAGAACATTATTTATTCGCAAATTAAAATTAAGGAAACACCCTCAGCAATCCCTCTCCTCCAGACGACACAATTATCCATCATGCTAATTCTTACTGATCCATACATTTGCAAAATATCACGAAGCAGAATGATTTTGTTCTTATTTACTATAAGAAAAAGAATCGTTGTTTTATAACACTGTCCAGTGTGGAAAGAATGCACCTCAGAATGTAATATGAAGGAGAGTTAACGGGCACTGGATGTCAGATCTTGAAGTCATGGCAGATTTCAGAGTGAAGTCGAAGGTATCAATGCTAGAACTACGTGACAACATGAAAATTGGGGAGACAATGACATTTTGAATGTCATTGAGATGGCAGTGTGGAGCTTTGAGTACAAGCGAACAATGAGTGAAAAGATCTCACGGGAGATGCGACCTGTCAGAGTTGCAGATGTCATACAGATAAGGGAGGCTGGAACACAGTTGGAAAAGTTGTGTCAATCGATCATTTGATACCCACTATTGTAGCATGGCATGCAGTTGTAACAGCATAACTTCTAGATATAGGCATTCAGACGTTACTTGGGCAGTCTTAAGTAATAAATAGCACTGATGTGTTGCATCTTCACTTAATTAAGCTCTGAGGGTCCACATATATAGGCAAATTAGCGGTATGTGTTATATTATCAACCAGTATAATTTTGACTGTAATTTTAACTTTGCATTCTACATGTAGAACTTGAAACCATCAACGCAAAATGCAGTAAGTAACGCGTGTTGGAATAGCGGGAGGGGGGGCGGGACTTGATAGTGTCACTGGACAAGGATTCCAGACGTTCAGAGATTTCAAGTAAATTGTTCCGTTTTGAAGGTGAAATCTGACACAGTGATAGTGAGCATGGAACCAATGTTCATCATTGATCCAGCCGAACTGTTTCACTACTGTTTTTTTTGTGGGGGGGAGAGATGGTGGGGGCGGTAGGGGAAGGGTATCTGCTGCTTTATTTAGCTGGTATATCATTTGGGTGAACATAGATCTAATGTTACCCTGCAGGAAAACACCTGCTTTGAGTATATTCCCCTATAGATAATCATAATCTTTGGAAGTAACAGCTCAAAACAAAATCTAATGCAAAGAAGCAACACGTTTCAATCAGTTTTCCATGGTGAACAGCCTCTTGCATATTGGTGCTGTCACTCGCTTCAATTAGATATTATTATTTTAAACTGATTTGGCGCACTAATTGACGCCTCGAGTCACAAATTGTGAGTTTCAGCCCATATGTATTTGCACAAATCCACGTGTGTTTTCAGCAATACATGCAGGCATGAACATTGTTCATGATAATGAGAGCAAAACTGAGCTAGATGTGCCCAGAGAAGAATTGTGTGCAGTTTTTTTTTCCTATAAGATATAGCAACAGAATTAGACTACTCGGCCCATCGAGTCTGTTCTGCCATTCAATCATGGTTGTTTCTTTCTTCTCATCCCTATTCTCCTGTCTTTTCACCATAACCCCTGAACCCTTTATTATTCAAGAACCTACCTATCTCTGTCTTAAAGACATTCACTGGCCTGACTCCAGTCTAGCTTACGTGCCTTGGTGACTCAATGTGTACATAAAATAAATAGCGAACGATGTGAGATATTTTAAAATTACAGATTGACTTATCAGGTAAAATGGAAGACAAACCTGGATACAGTGTTAACTAATTCCCCAGAACACTCTATGTGGAGGTATCGAGATCTCTGATTCTAATATCGAGAGGAGAATGTGTTTCTGTGTTTAATGCATTTGACCCAATCTGCATGAAAATCGGAAATGTGCATATGTAGCTCCTGAATGTTGTCTCATGTATGTCACCTCGAATAGTACAGGGAGTTCGAAATGTTCTATCAGCAAAATATTTGGGTTCAAGATCTATATATTTTTCTCTGCTATCTAACCAAGGCATTCAGATAACCAAAATCGCTCATGAAGCTTGAAGTTACACTTAATTCATACATTGTGCAAATTTGATCCTGCATCAGGTTATGAGTTGTGTTTGATTTTTTTTTTTGATTAGCTGTCACGCACGACGAGCAGATGAGTAATGCTTATTGTGCAGGTCGAATAAAATTTTGTTCTTCCTTCTTTAGAAAAAGATTTGGAAGAAACAATCTTGGGTAATTAAACAAAAAAAAAGACTGATGCATTTCTTTTACAAAGACTAAGCTTTAATTTTGTACGAAGTATAGGACAGAATAGTTATTCTAATCTGCTGTACACCCGCACCTAGTGATTTGTCCATGGTTTCTTCGTTAGAACTCCAGAAGCTGAAGGACGCGGGTAAAGATAAAGGTTAGTTTAAAATCATCAGTAAAACACAGAATTAAGTGAAGAAGAGGATAAAACAGCCAGCTTCTCGAGCATGCTCCATCATTAAACAAGCAAAGTACTGATCATTATACATTCGATTCGTTTCAAAATACTGGACTTTTCAATTAATAAGAAACTTAACTGTATACTGTGAATATCTGTTTACAGATATCCACTGTATACACTTATCTGTTTTCGATGCCTGAGCAAAGCTGAGTATTGTTGCAAATAACTTACGTTCTGACATCCAAACGTCTGTCCACAACCATTTGGTGGAATGTTCTGCTATTGGATGGATGACTGCAGCTCCAAGAATATCCATAAGCTCGAAACAGTCCATGAGAAAGCTAGTTGTTTGATTCGAAACCTATCCATAAATATTCACTGCCGTCAGCATCAGTGCACAATGGCAGAATTGTGGACATCTGCACGATGCACTGTGATAAGACACACGTATCTGGGAGGGCAAAAGCACCAGGTACCCAGGGAGGAAAAGTCGTCTCCAAGTTGCTCTCCAAGCCATTCAAAGATTGGCATAATATCGCCATCTAATTAATGCTGCTGGATAAAAAAATCTGAAGTCGCACAGAGTTACGTGAGGGTCGGGTGCTGATACGAGTTTGTTGATGTAATAGCATCTTGGAAAAAAAACGTGTATTACGGAGTTACATTCAATGAATCATCATCAGAGTGAATTTTGAAACAGCGGTAATAAGACAATAGGTGCTCGGAACCTTTATTAACATTGTCCACGGACAGACAGTGAAAGTGTATACACGGGAAATTTCCCAGTTTCACGTCCAGATGTCCAGTGGGACTTGATGCGTCCAACGACATGAAAAGAGCCGCTCTTAGGTTAACTATTGGTCGTCAAGGAGTTCACAACTGAGCAGAACTGAGTTTGAGTTTCTCAAAATGGACTCGATCTATCTGATTTGGGTGATAGCTACTTTTCATAGTTATTTTCATTCGTCGATACATTAACATTCTTTATCCTTTGGTTCAATATTCTCACTCCTAATTGATCAAACCCATGCTCATATAACCAGGCGGCATGGTGGCAGAGTGGTTGACACTGCTGCCTCACAGTCCACAGTAAGGATTCCCACAACACCAGGTTAAAGTCCAACAGATTTATTTGATATGAAACACGACTACCTTTCGGACTGCTGCTCCTTCGTCAGGTGAGTGGGGAGTTCTGAGAACAAATAGGGCATAAAAAGGCACACGCTCAGTTTACAGAATAAAGACCAGCATGCGAATTATACATAATCAAGTCTTAAAGGTGCGGACAATGTGACTGGAGTTGGCATTAAGCATAGGTTAAAGAGATGTGTCTTATCTCCAGACAGGGTAGTAAGTGAGATGTCGCAAGCGCAGGCAAGTCATGGGGCTTACAAATAATGCGACATGAACCCAAGATCCCAGTGGAGACCGTTCTCTTGTGTGCGGAACTTGGCTATCAGTTTCTGCTCAGCGACTCTGCGCTGTCGTATGTTGTGAAGGCCATCATGGAGAACGTTTACCCGAAGATCGGAGTCCGAATGCCCGTGACTGCTGAAGTGTTCGCCAACAGATAGAGAACAATCTTGCCTGGTGATTTTCGATTGGTGTTCATTCATCCATTGTTTTAGCTCTGCATGGTCTTCCCAATGTAACATGCCTCGGGACATCCTTTCCTGCAGTGTATCAGGTAGACAGTGTTGGCCAAGTTAAAAGAGTATATACCATGTACCTCGTGGATGGTATTCTCACATGAGATGATGACAGTCAAGTCGAGAAGGTTGTTAAGAAGGCATATGGAGTCTTAGCTTTTATTGGTAGGGGGATTGAATTTCGGAGCCGCAACGTCATGTTGCAACTGTACAAAACTCTAGTGCGGCCGCACTTGGAGTATTGTGTGCAGTTCTGGTCCCCACATTATAAGAAAGATGTGGAGGCATTGGAGAGGGTACAGAGGAGGTTTACCAGGATGTTGCCTGGTATGGAGGGCAGGTCTTATGAAGAGAGGCTGAGGGATTTGAGGTTGTTTTCGTTAGAAAGAAGGCGGCTAAGAGGAGACCTTATTGAAACATATAAGATGATTAGAGGTTTAGATAGGGTGGACAGTGATAGCCTTTTTCCTAGGATGGAGAAAGCTAGCACGAGGGGACACAGCTTTAAATTAAGGGGTGATAGTTATAGGACGGATATCAGAGGTAGGTTCTTTACCCAAAGGGTGGTTCGGGAGTGGAATGCCCTGCCTGCAGCAGTTGTAGATGCGCCAAGTTTGGTGGCGTTTAAGAGGTTAGTTGATAAGTATATGGAAGAGAAGGGAATGGTTTAGTTTGGAGGGGCATTGCTTTTTATATTGGTCGGCGCAACATCGAAGGCCGAAGGGCCTGTTCTGTGCTGTAATGTTCTATGTTCTATGTCGAAGATTCGGCATGTCTTGCAAAGGTTGCTGTGGCAGGGTTGTGTGGTGTTGTGGCCACTGTTCTCCTGAAGTCCGGGTAATTTGCTGTAGGCAACTGTCTGTTTGAGGTTGTGTGTTGTTGAAGGCAAGAAGTGGAGGTGTGGGGATGGTCCTGACGAGATGTTCGTCTTCATCAGTGACATGTTGAAGACTCCAGAGAAGATGTCGTGGATTCTCAGTTCCAGGGAAATACTGGACGATGAAGGGTACTCTGTCTACTGTGTCCTATGTTTGTCTTCTGTGGAGGTCAGTGCGGCTTTTCGCTGTGACACGTCAGAACTGTCGATTCATGAGTTGAAAGTCCTACCCTGTTCTTATGAGGGCATGTTTCAGCGTCTGAAGGCGTCTGTTGCGATTGTCCTCACCTGAGCAGATCTGTGTATATGGAGGGCTTGTCCATAAGGGAATGGCTTCTTTAACGTGTTTAGGGTGGAAGCTGGAATATGGAGCATCCTGAGGTTATTCGTGGGCTTGCGGTACACTGAGGTGCCGAGGTGATTGTCCTTAATATAGATGTTTGTGTCCAAGAATACAACTGATTCCGGAGAATAGCCCATGGTTAGTCATGGTGGGATGGAGCTTGTTGATATTATAATATTCAAACAAGGGACACAACTCATTGCCCTGTATTTCCCTGGAACTGAGAAGTCATAACATCTTCTCTGAAATTTTCAACATGTCACTGATGAAGACGAACATTTCGTCAAGACCATCCCCACATACCCACTTCTTGCCTTCAACAACCACACAACCTCAAACAGACCATTGTCTGCATCTAATTATCCAGCCTTCAGGAGAACTGTGGCCACGACACTAAACAACCCTGCCACAGCAACCTTTGCAAGTCGTGCCGAATCTTCGACACGGATGCCGTCATCTCACGTGGGAATACCATCCACGAGGTGCATGGTACATACTCTTGTTTCAATGATTGTTCAACATGAGTCCAAAGGAAGAACATGTCATCGGTTTATCTACTGTAAAGGATCGGTTAAAGTTCCTGTGCAGTGAAGATGCCTTGTCGAGCCTATGCTTCAAGGTACAGTAATCTGTATTCTGTAAATTGAGTGTGTGCCTTTATATGCCCTGTTTGTGATCAGAACTCCCCATTCACCTGATGAAGGAGCAGCGCTCCGAAAGCTAGTGGTATTTGCTACCAACTAAACCTGTTGGACTTTAACCTGGTGTTGTGAAACTTCTCACTGTGTTTACTGCCATCGCTGCAAATCAGCCCTAAATTGTCTTGAGGATGGCATCCTCAAAATTGCATGAGACAATGTATTCCATTTTTTTCACTCCTGACGGAAAATTCACTTGCTCACTGTTACATAGTCTGCACGAACTTCCAGACAATCATTCGCATCTCACCAATCTGGATACAATACCATATTTCCCGTATGTTTCTAAACGTGCTATTTTCTCTCAAGTGTGCGAAAAAAATCTCCCACTTCTTCATAGAGTAACAACACATTGTCCATTTTGACCATCTGTTGTTAATCTTTTCTTCTGAGTTCCCGCTGATGTTGATACAATGTAACTCTTTTTCAACTGTGTTCGTCTCAGACTCCTGAACAACTGGAGGTTATGTCTTTCCATTTATTTTCCTTCAGCATGCAGGTTACAAAAACGTGCTTGTCTCCAAAAATAACTCTTGGATTCCAATTCTCTGACGTAACTTAATCGAACACCATGACAGTGTTTTGGCTGTTTCCATAGCTAAGAATTGTAGACTAGGAGTGTTTCCAACTTTTCAAAGGCTGTTCCTTGATCCACATTCCCTTGTAATAATCCAAAGCCAGAGCCTCAAATTGAGACACTAGGACAGTATATACTGCAGTGCAGGAACAGAGCCCGTTTCCAGTATTAAAAGCATTGGCATATACAGTTCAAACTGTGTGCCTGGAACGCAGCTGGACGACAGTTGAATTGAAATTGCAGATCAAAGAAAGTGTAATTAAATTTAGTTATAGAAAGTATACCATGCATTGCAGTAGCAAAACTCCTGGTATTTACAACAGATCGGGCACACAATGGCAGCGGGTTATGCACAATGAGAAGTTTCTCCATATTCTATGCTTGGAGGGCCTTGGAAAATGACGCTTCCACCCCTTCACTTCTGCAGCCACTGCCCCATAATCCTCAAACCATAGGCCAGCACATTAGAAAACCTTAGTCTTCAAAGGTCGCTCTGGGACAACACTTAGCAAGTGGAAACCAACAAATTGGAGTGCAACAAAGAGCGTCTTATGTTCAATTACATCTATACTATCAAATGCGGCTGAAATTCGAATACCATATATTAGCTGGCACTAACATTTCCTTATTTAAACCAAACATCCACGTTTGCAGATGCACAAGTCCAAAATTGGAAGTGTGGGCTCAAGGAAATGGAAATCTGTTCATCTAATTTGCTGAACTCCTCTCGGAAAATCCTGCATTGGCCAAGAGAACAGGAGAATAAAGTGAGGTGTTGTTTGTTTAAATTGCATCAATTTAGTTTCTGACGGATTTTTTTTTCTATTGATGTCCAACTCAGCAGCTGATACCCGTTCCAAACTTCTAGGTAAGTGTGGTCCAAATCCAATGCATGAATTATTCACAAGTAAGAATATTGCCTCAGTCTGATAAATAGCACTTGACACCACAGTCATAGAATCCTACAGTGCAGACGGAAGCATTTCGATCCATCGAGTCAGCATCGACCACAATACCATCCAGACCCTATCTCAATAACCCCATGCATTTACCCAAGCTAATTCCCCTGGCTAAGGGACAATTTAGCATGGGCATTGCACCTAACCCGCACATCTTTGGACAGTGGGAGGAAATGGGACTACCCAGAAGAAACCCACGCCGACATTGGGACAATGTGTGCACTCCTCAAAGTCATACAAGCCGGGAATTAAGATGTGTCCCTAGCACTATGAGGCAGTAGCGCCACCGTCCTGCCCTTTGATTTGTTGTAAGCTTCCACATCTATGAATCTTACTTAAAAACCCTTGAAAAGATGATGCCTTCGTGAATGAGGTGTAATTGGAATCCGGTAGTGTACAAAATACATAATTATTATTTAATAATCCCATAGGCCCTAAAAATCCAATATAATGTTCAAAATGTGCCATGATAATATGATGTTTCATAGGCTTTTTGAATTAATTTAACTCCTCTCTTAATCGTATGCTATGTAGACTCACATAGCATTTACATTTTGTTTCACTGCCTGCTGCACATGCATGCTTATCTTCAATGACTAATGCATGATGGCATGTTTCATTTAATTTTCTGCTCTTCCAATTTTGGGCATTTGGGTAATAATTGTTCAAACAGTTTTAGCTACCGAGGAGAGTGACCTTACATTTATTCAAATTGTACTGCGTCTGCATTCAATTTGATTACTCAAAGAGCAAATTACACTTGAGGTTTTTCTGTATCCTTCTCAAAGCTCACCCTACCATCTAGCATGTGGCCCAATCTGAAAAGATGGAAATATTACATTTACTTCCCGCTTCTAATCATAAATGCATATAGTGCATAGCTGGGCTTCCAGCATTAAATCCTGTATTAATACACTAGCCACTGCTAGCCACTTAAAAAAAAAATACCCATTTTTTCCGACTCTTTGATCCCTGTCTGCCGAATAGTTTTCTGTCCATCTCAAAAAAAAGTTGCACTCAATCACATGTGCTTTAAAGTTGCCTACTAATCTCTGACGTGTAATATGTTGAAAAACTCCTGCAAGTCCAAATCAATTACAACCAATGGTTCCCCTTCATCATCTCTGCTAGTTAAATCCTCATAGAACTCTCGCAAATTTGTCAAGTATTGCTTCCTTTGTCACGCATCCATGCCGACTGTATCCAATTCCAGCACTGTATTTCATGTGCTTTGAAAAAATTCTTTGATAATCGATTCTATACTCCCCCCCCCCATTATCTTATCAGTCTTACTGGTTTATAACCAGTAACCGATTCTAGACTCTCCCCCCCTCCCCCATTATCTTATCAGTCTTACTGGTTTATAATTCCTTATCTCTTTTCTTACCTTACTTCTAAAATAGTGAGGTTACGTTGGCTAATTTACAATCTTAAGGATTCGTTCCACAGTGTATAGAATATTTAAAAATGATTTTTTATTAAAAATGAATAATAATGCATTCAGAGATTTTCGGAGCCACTTTGTTACTTATTCTCAGCCGTAGATTAATAGGCCCTGGCGATGTATTGGCCTTCAGCCCCATCAGTTTGTTCTTCACCATTTCTTGACGAATGTTAATCTCCTTCAGTTTCTCCTACCCAATGAAGCCCTGTTCATCCCACCGTTTCTGGTATCTTATCTGTGACCTCTATTGTGATGGCAGAACCAAAGTATGCATTCAGATGGTCATCCATTAATGTATAAAATCTCATATTTCTCATTGTAAGGCTTCATCAATCTTCATCAGGCTTGTTATTTTCTTCAAATACCTATTAGGAAATTTCACGGTTAGCTTTTACTTTTCCTGCAAACTTGCTCCATGCTCTTTTTTTTTTTCTTTCATTTGTAATCGTTCTTTTTGCCCTCCTTTGCTGAATTCTAAACTGTTTCCAATACTCAGGTTTGCCGCTTTTTCTTCACCAATTATAATACTTCTTCCTCGGATGCAATGTAAACTATAACGATGCTTTGGCTATTTTTCCGCTTTGACTTTTGCGAATTGTTTCAATTCACCCACAAGTTGTCTGAATGTTTGCTATGGCGTTAGTTTTAAGTAACGTTTCCAAACCCATTATAGCCAAATCACACCTCACATCATCAGTTTCCTTTATTACCATTGTCTCAGAATCACAATCCATCCTCTTAAAAAAAATCCATCATGTAATGATTGTTCATCCTTAAAAGGCTTTTGCATAAATAGATCACCAAACTTTCATTCCTCACTACATAATGCCAAGTCTTTTATTGCCTACTCTTCAATAGGTTCCATTACGTATTGGTCTAGAAAATTATCATGTATACACTGCAGAAATTCCTCACCTATAGTACTGTCGTTAATTTGTTTTGCACAATGTATTTGCAGATTAAAAGCACCCATAATTTCAGATATTGATTCTGTGCATGCATCTCTAATTTCCGGATTAACGTCATTACCAGCATCACAACGGCAGCTTGGGGATTGGTGTACAATACTCACTAACACTTTTGATCTTTGGTGCTTCATAGCACTACCATATAAGTTCCACATTTTTAGAGGTAATATCGTTCCTTACTATGATGAAAAATTCATCCTCCAGCAGCAGTGCAACCAGACAGTTTTTTTTTATATTTCCAAATATACTTGGATGATCACTTTCCATCCTTGGTCATTTTATAGCCACATTCCCAAAATCCTGACTACATCATACCTGTTCATCCATCAAATTGTATTATAAAAGTAACGTGTATTAACGCACAAAGCCTTCAAAGAGAACGTTATGTAAATTATTGGTCCTGTTCCCATTATTTTTACTGAAGTTTGTTTGATTTGGCGTTTAGTTTCTCTGTTTTTACTGTTTTTCTTTCTCTTTCTGACTTTGCTTTTTGTCTTTGATTCTCTCTCGACTGACTCCTGGCATAGGTTCCCACTCTGCTGCCATTTTAAGTTAACTCGATCTCAATTACACCTCGAAATATGATCCAGACGACGTCAGACCTGGTCCTGACCACATGTAATCTGTTCAGTTTGCAGTATTCCCATAAGCAGTCCCAAAGTCACAGAAATCTGGTATCCTCCACTTCACATCATCTCTTCATCTGTCATGTCCTACAATTTCTAATTTAATTAGCACATGACGCTGGTCGTAATCCTGAGATCTCTACCCTTGCGTTCTGACCTCTCAACTTTCTTCCCAACTAAGTTTTTAAGCTCACTTTTTGTTTCTGTCTGTGTCATTTGTACTGATATGTACCAGGACTAGTCATTGTTCACCTCCACCTCCAGAATACCCCGTAACTAATCTGAGAAATCGATGACCTGAGCATAGGTTGGGTGGTCAAGGAAGCGGGGTGGGGGGTGGCATGGAATTGGTGGTGAGGCGGATTGCGTGGAGAAAGTGGGCAACATGCTAAAATGGAGTCTTCTTTGTGGCCTGTCTATTCTCATTACAATTGATTTCCTTATACTGTTTCATGTTGGTACGTTTTTTATCCTCTGCCCTGCAGGAGAAACAGTCGTGGTTATCAGATTTGTCTTCAACTCTATCCACTGCAAGATCATTCCTTTCAACAGTATCCTAAGTGGTGCTTTTTTTAGCAGGGAAATGGTTACGGAATGCATTGGTTGCTTGGCTCTTTTCCATTACCTGGGGGGTCACCAACTCCCTTTGCTTCAGGTGAATCTTAGCGTACAATGTGACAATCTCTCGGCATGTCTTGTCCAAATTGCTCTCTGCCATATGGATGAATATTTCAATGTATTTTGATTTAATTCTACTTAACGATTTTTTGTTGAGATAAAATTATTCATTACTAATGAAATTAGATTCACCCTCCCCCACTCACGTTATTCAGGAAAAAGACGTATTTCCTGCAGGGGGTTATGGATTTAAACAAAACAGTGAATGATTTCATATCCGATAATTCAATAACCATTGAGTAGCAGCAACAGTCAAAGGGTTTAGTACTTAATCTATGTAATTGTGCAAGAATGCACAATTTTCTGAAAATGAAACTGATAACGCCATCATAGAATAGACGGGGAAGTAATCATACAACTCCCAATAACACGTGGAGGGACAAAGGTCAGCCTTCATCCCATCCATTCCAAATTCAAAATGATCAATAAGAAGTGAGTAGTTGAGCTTTATTTTACAAAATCTTAGAGCTGATTATCTTGTTGCAGAGATGACAATTGGTTAGATATCAGGCGTGAATATAAGACATGGAGACGGTGCACAGTTCA
The DNA here is from genome assembly GCA_024679065.1 of Sphyrna mokarran. Taxonomy (NCBI): domain Eukaryota; kingdom Metazoa; phylum Chordata; class Chondrichthyes; order Carcharhiniformes; family Carcharhinidae; genus Sphyrna; species Sphyrna mokarran. The sequence goes on along the minus strand of JAGIQG010000016.1, from coordinate 8,565,767 downwards.
AATTATAAACATAAACAATTCATCCGCAAATGCTTGGCAGATCTGGCAGAATCTGCGGGCAAATAACTAATCTCCATTTATGAGAAAATCTTGCATGGTTATTGAGTATTTCCATCACTTTATCTTTCTTTTATCTTGATTCACTGAGCACTAAATTTGCTATGGCTCTCCGACTTGCGCAGTTGCGCTGTACCTTGTATCTGAAAATAGATGCAGTGGGAATAAAGTTCGGAAGTTCGTGAACATGAAACTTTGAGTCGGAACAAGAGGAAGCCTTGCAGTTTAATACTCAACACAAACATTAACGTCTCTACCTTTCAGAACTCGAGAGTAAGCTTCAAGATGCAAGTGATGCAGGTAAGACTGATCTGCTTTCAACTTTCACTCAAAACCCTTTTTCTGTATTATAAAAAGGGAAGATCCCGTCTTTTAAATGCTCAAGTCTATTCCGGCATTGAAATTCAAAAATTCCTAATTGAACTCCATCTGTGTCTCACATGGAAGTACATTCTACTTTATGTTGTCTAATAAAAGACCAATCACTTTCGAGTTTGAAAATTTTACTATACAGAATTACGAACATGTGTACAGAATAGTACTAGGCCTTATATCATAATTAATTTATTAATTTGTCATTGTATCCCACTGTCATTGATCCATTCTAAAAGAATTATAGCAAATCTGTTCAGTCATAAGAGAAACAATAACTCCATGGTCAAACATCGGGGAAGTGAATTTTAAAATGTTGCAACCGATAATTAATTAATCTTTTTATACCTTTTTTTTCTTTTTTGTTCTTCATTTATTGTTTCTTATTTTATATTTCAACTGATGTTGATAAATAAACAATTAAATTGTTCAGACAATATAAGATGTTGCAAGACACAAATGTGCATCTACAATCTCCTCTGGGCATCTAATGTTTGGGAAGCTTCGCCCCAATACGAAGTAATATGTCATTACCTGATCTCTGGGTATGAAATATAGTTATTCCTCTCTTCTCACAAGAGGTCTTTGAACACCTCAAGTTGTCTCTGGATCTCTGCGGGACCAATAAATCCATTCTCCACTTGCCCCTTTGTTACTCAGTAACTCTGTGAATTGGGTCAATTATACAAAAGTAACATTCGATGTTACTTCCATCATCCGCTAATCAATACATATTCCAATTGGAAATCAGAGGCCACAAAACTATCCACGTTCAATATTTATGACAATGTTTTATTTTAACAATCATTTGGAATTGATTAACGACGTCCCCAAGTTATCTACCTTTAATAAGCAAAAGAAGTTTCTCTCAAACATTTTTTTTTTTGTAGAATCCTTCTTAATTACAGGCCGCTATAAAATAGGAAATGCTCCAACACGAAACACTAATTTTGAAGCTTTAGCAAAACAAAAGGCTTGTAATAATTAATAAATATAAAATAAAACTGGTGCTTGATCTTAGATTCTACTGTTTGAGGTGGAACAATAATATTTGCTTTTATTGTTAAAGCAATAAAAGCTTTATTTATACATTATACAATGTGACAATCTCTCGGCATGTCTTGTCCAAATTGCTCTCTGCCATATGGATGAATATATCAATGTATTTTGATTTAATTCTACTTAACGATTTTTTTGTTGAGATAAAATTATTCCTACTAATGAAATTAGATTCACCCTCACCCACTCAGGTTATTCGGGAATAAGACGTTTTTCCTGCAGGGGGTTATGGATTTAAAAAAAACAGTGAATGATTTCATATCCGATAATTCAATAACCATTGAGTAGCAGCAACAGTCAAAGGGTTTAGTACTCAATCTATGTAATTGTGCAAGAATGCACAATTTTCTGAAAATGAAACTGATAACGCCATCATAGAATAGACGGGGAAGTAATCATACAACTCCCAATAACACGTGGAGGGACAAAGGTCAGCCTTCATCCCATCCATTCCAAATTCAAAATGATCAATAAGAAGTGAGTAGTTGAGCTTTATTTTACAAAATCTTAGAACTGATTATCTTGTTGCAGAGATGACAATTGGTTAGATATCAGGAAAAAGATTGACCAATCTACTAACTGTCAAAGGAAAATAAAAATATGCTTTTAGGGTCATCATGCTGAATTCTAAACACGGTTACTCTATTCTGATACGGGAAAAGATTTGTACATATATTGGCAAGATTCTGGTCTCTAAAAAAATGGGATGGCAAGTGTTAACGTTGATAGATGGATTTAAAAGTGTATGTCGACAGGTTACGTGAGTCACCAAAAAGTAGGCAGAAACTACATAATGTATCAAATGTGCAATTTTGAAATGTGGCAGCAGGAACAAAGAAAGTAAATATAATCGAAATTGATTAAAAGGCTGCAGTAAGATGCAACACAAATGTTTTTGGGGGTCCTTGCGCGTTAAACTGAAAAAAAATGTAGCGGCAGTCTTAAAAAATCTGAATGAAAGTAAATAGAATGTTTGCCGTTATGTCAAAGGGAATGGAGTACGCATTCCAAGAAGACGTCATATTTCTACGCCAAGTTCCTGCTCCGCCACGCTTGAAATACTGCAAACAGCTTTGTTTCCGTTTTCTAACAAAATATATATTGATATTCAAGGCAGTTTCGACAAAGTTCCCGAAGCTGATCTTGGATGCAGATAGATTTTCCAAGGTGCTGAGTAGGTTTGTTCTCCATTCACTCGAGTATGGAAGATTGGGAGGTGACTTGTCTGAGATGATTAGCATTTCCATGGATGCTTGAAAGATTAGATGTGGGAAGGTTGGTTTCCGCTGCGGTATTGTCTATGTTCCAGGGACATATTCTCAGTCGAGTATCGCCTATGTTGAGAGAAACGATGAGAATTTTATTATCGCAGGAATATTGAATCTATTGAAATATTTACCACAGATGGCTGTGGTGTATGGGCTGGTAAGCCAACTAAGGGCTGAGATAAATGCAGTAATCAATAAAGAAGTCAAGGGATTTGTCCCTTGAATCGAAGTCGGGAAGTGGACTGGGAAATTTCATTTCAATTCTCCCAAGCTATCATTGAACGCTGTAGCAGAAATGAATGGCCGAATGACCAACATTTCCTCTGAAGTATTATTATGTTAACATCTAGCCCGATGATTATAATCACAATCACAACAATAACTCCCTTCTTAACTCCACACAGGTTGCGTGGATCCTGCCAAAGGTGCGACAATTTTCCGTTTGGTTACAGGTATAAGGTACTATTGCCTTTCAGTCATGGTTATGTGGAGGATACTGTTCAGGTTGGGATATCATTAATTTGCCATTTTAAGATGTTTCCTCATTTTGTGTCATTGTTCAACGCAGCAGACCTCATGTAACACACCCTCCAATATTACATTTATATCTAATAATCGTCAGAAGGTCCACATTTGAATTTCAAAACCGAACGCCAAATTATGATTATTATTGGCTTCAGTCTAACATCTGAATTATACTTAATTCAGTTGCAAACTAGAACAAAACAACTTGATAACTGTAATCTGGATTGTCCTCTTCTGATGTGTTCAGCTACTACAAGCTGAATGACGAAGAGTGTGGAGTTCTAAAATGTGTTTCATGAAGCCTAGTAAATATCCTGAAGTAGGACAAAAAATGATGGCATTTTCGATGTGTAGCCATTATGGCTCTCTCGAAAAGTGTGCTTATTGACCTGCTTAAAATATCTCCACATTCATCAGTCTGAAAACCCCTCTCAACCCATCAGTTGTAAGATTGCCCATGTCCATCAAACTTTGACCACATTCATCAATACAAAGATGCGTCCCATACATGTCAGTAGAATTATATTAACCACGTTAATTTGGATGAAAACCTGTTCCCATTCCCTACGAATGAAATCACCAACCATATCCAACAGTATGAAAACTTCATCTATTTAGTCTTTATGGCAATATTATCCAGATCAATTGAAATCGAATCGTATTCCTCATATTTGAGAATTAACAATTCAGCCACTTACATTTGCATGGAAGTATTGTTCGTATCAATCAATATGAACCCGTCGCCTATATCCATCAGGTTGAAAAATGTTGTATATTTATTGATGTGAAAGCAATGGTGATATCCGTCAGCATGGGAATTTCGTCCATATCGATGTGTGAAAATATCAGCCACATCTACCAGCATGAAAACATGGTCATAAACATCAGGAATGAATATATATACTTTGACAATTAGTATGACGAAATTCTGCATGTGCATTACTATAACCAGGTGTATTAAAATATCTCCTAATTCATCAGTATGAAAGCATCCCACATACCAATCAGTATGAGCATATGCTTCATATAGACCATCACGTAAATATCGTCCATATATATCAAAGAAAAAATATCGCCCATATCCATCAGTATGGAAATATCGTCTATGTCCATGAATATATAAAATTTACCATATATATTAACATGAAAATGTGGCCCATGTGAGAATGAAAGCATCTCAAGTGCCCATCAATACAAAGAATTGTGGATTTCCAACGGCCATGACCAATATCATGAAAGCATTTTGCTTGTCTAGCAATCCATCCATCTGACTGAAAATATGTACCATATCCATCAGTGTGAAAGTTTGGCCATATACAACAGTATTAAAAGCATCACCCAGCTCCATCAATATGAAAGAATCGCCCATATCCAGCAGTATGAAGTCATTCCATATTACAACCAACACTAAAATGCTGCCAATACATATCATTACAAAATGTCAGTCCGATCCTTTGACACAAAGTTATCACCTATTCCCATCATTAAACAACATCTCCCATACCCTTTAGAATGAATATTTTTCCCATAGGTTTCATGATGAAGATTGTATGATCATGAAAACATGGGACATAATTTGAAAAATGACCTTCCATCCATTGTGTAAAATAGTTCAGGTAACCATCAGTTTGAGAAATATCTTCCTCGTCTTTCAGTTCAGAAAATATCTGTCACATCCAAAAACCCCTCTCATCTCCATCAGTGTGAATATAGCATAGATATACATGACCATGAAAAGATTTCCGTTGTCATAAATTAAGAAATCATCTCCCCTATTCGTCAGCACAGAAAATATCCATCCCAACATCTCTCAAACAATCTACATGAACGATAAATGTCTAACAAACTGAACAAACATTCCCAGAGCAAACAACAAGTGCAAAATCTCCAATGGACATAAATATGAAAATCGACCACTAATCACTGTGGGTTAAAAAGCTTCCATAGATTCATTTGCATAATAACATCTCACATATACATGATTATGAAAGCAACTTCTATGCCTGAATATTTAAAAAAATCTCCACTATCAGTGATTTTGAAAATACACAGCATATTCATCAATCTGTAAAGTATCAAAACTGTGTGCTGGTTAGCCATGTAAATACATGGAGGATGGTCACATAAAATGCAAAGGGATACTTTTCTTCATTCACCGTTCCTGGACTATAAGGCCAGTGAAAATGTATCCTCAATATAAATTCATGATTTATCAGCAAAATTAAATTAACAAAAAACTCCGTTTCATTAGTTATAGAAGTGTCACCACCATTTTTATTGCCTGGGATCCAGAAGCTTATGGGACAAAAGAAGGAAATATCCATTTCGTTCTAATGCAGCGGAGGAATTCGTCATGACACCATCAGTAGCAAACCCCCAACACCCCTCGACTCACCTCTCCCCCCCACCACCACCTCCCCCCCCCCCACACCCGCCGCAACAAGTGGTGTTCAATTAGTATTGATTTTGGAAATGGGAGGTGGAGATCGATACTGGTAAAATCAAGATGGCATCAGGTTTTTGGATGAAAGCGGTTAAAAGCCTGACCCAGATCATTACTCCAAGTGGATTGTGCTTAATTGATAATGGGTCAACCAATGGCTTACTTAATTTTTTTCTGCCCCGACAATTTGTGCCCCACTGTGTGTGTTTTGTGGGACGTTGTTTGATGACCGTTGGTTCTAATCAAAACTTCTATAGATTTTTTTGGGGGGGACAGTGATATTCTGATGGATGGACCGTTGGTTTTAGTCAAAATTTCTATAGAATTTTTGAGGGAACAGTGATATTCTGATGGATGTTCTACACTCTTGCTTAGCAGATCCGCGATGACAGGTTGAAAAGATCCTCGGTTTAATAATTTACTAAAAATAAAGCGTTTCCTCAGTGTTTCCACGTGTGGGATTGGTCAAAGTTTGTATCCTTTCAATCGAAAGCTCAGAAAGGTGGCACAGTGTTTTGCGTTATTACCTCACTGCGTCTCGGATAACTTCTGCGAAGAGATTGCACGTTTTCCCCGTATCTGCGTGCTCTGACTTCCTCCCACATTTAATGTATGCGGGTTAGGTTGATTGGCCTCGATAAATTAATCCTTAGTATCAGGTAAATTCGCAGGATAAATGTGGGGCGTTACACAAATAGGGCCTGGGTGGAATGGTGAACAGTGCGGATCGATGGACCGAATGGCCTCTTTCTACACTGCATGGATTCTTTGAACTCCATTAAGCTCAAGATCTTAAGTCCTAAATATGAGAGAGCGATTTCCACTTACAGGCAGATAGTATTAATGAAATAGAGCTGTAATAAGTATGGATTTTGGGGATGTTTCACTGTCCTCTCTTTTCTGCTATCCACATGACTATTACTAGAATGGAAAGTTCTAACGAAGCATAAAGGTAAGCCATAACGGATTCTGCTTCACAGTCTCCCCAACCCCGCCCCCCTCCCCTTTTACTTTCCTTAGAATAGCCACATCTCCTTCTAGATGTCTCCAATCGCTCGACTGTCACCGACTACCCTCCCCTAATTCATAATATGAGTCACTCCAGCAGTTCGTGGAAACGCAACGCGTGATGAGATGAGGGAAAATTTTAAGTAATTGCGAAGTGTAGTTTTTTTTTTAACCTCCTGAGGTAAGGAGATTTTTTTGATGGTCTCTGAGAGGCACTTGTAGAGATGCGAAGATTCTTTGAACAGGGAATCAGATAAAGTAGCCAGCTGGGTGAAACTCCAGAGAAGGAAACAACTTTTTGTCATAAATATACTGCAGCTTGAGCCTCAGACGGGAGAATATGGAGCTACGTCCTGTAAGGGGTGGGGGTGGGGGGGGTCATCATTTTCCTAATTGTGCATGTGATGTTACTATTAATGATTGGAAGCTCCTTATATTGGAAAAAAAAGCATGCAGCTAATATAAACATAGTTGAATTTAATACAGCGAATATATTTGAAAATGTAATGTTAATTTTATCAATTTGTAGCTCCTAAAACAACAATAATGTAGATATATGTATCTCCTTGCACTTCCTTTCATGACTACTTGGAAGTATTTTGCAAAGTTATATTAGATATTTTATGGATAAAGTATGTGCGTTGTAATTTAGAAATGATTCAGGGGAAAGAACAAAAGGTGACAGGTTAAAGTACAAAAGAAATTTTGCACATTGTTACTGCTGCTTTAAAGGGGTTGATTATTTATTTTGTGAACTGTGCACAATTGCATGAATACAATGCTCATTTTTCTTCTCTTTTTGTTTACCAGTTCCGATTGTGTTCGATAATGAAAATGCTGATCCACGATTCGTCTTTGGCAAAGACAAGAAAAGCGTCGGCTGGAGTGACACAGTAGCAGCAATCAAGAAGCTAAAATTTGCGGACAGTTGGACAATCTGGGCAAGCGACGGTGTTCCTCCTGGCAAGCAATACTGGGAGGTGTCAGCCAGCCCAGGGACAGTCTGGAGCGTCGGAGTCTCCCAGAGTGTCCGACCTATGAACAGATGGAGCAGACCGTTTGCCAAGGAGAGTTACTGGGCCCTGATGATGTGGAACATCGAAGGGAACAAGGAAAATGTAAGATCGCTGGGCACTTCAGTCTTGCTGGCCCATCTGAGCAAACTGGGGGTCTACGTGGACAACAAGGAAGGACGGGTGTCCTTCTACAACCCAGAGAACGGAGCCCATGTGCATACCTTCAATGCCAAACTCACAGGCAAAGTTTACCCTGTCTTCAAACTCTGGGTCACCACGCGCCCTGATGGCACCTTAACCCTAGTTTAGATCGGAGACATTAATCATTAAAAAAAAATAAAATTCAGTCCATATTATGCATGTTGCTATGAATCACTCAATCCTTCATCCATTGTGCTGTTCTCTGTCTCTCTTATTTTCACTCAATTTGACGACTGCAAGTATGCAATTGGCCTCAACCTCTCAATTATAAGAGAATCATGTTATAAAAAGAAGCATTTTCATAATTCCGCACAAACAGAAGTATTTAGTTTCATTTCATTTTACCGGTTCATCACTGGATTGGAAATCGAGGCACCAAATTTACAGGTCGGATTTACAGGGAGGGCGGGGTAGAGGGGGAGGCTGGGTCTCCGTTCAAAACCCACATTTGCTGCTGTTTAAATTTTAATTTGACCACTAATTTTCTCTCGGTTATGGTATCAGTGAAATTATAAAATATTGCGGCATAAAATCCGATTAACAATTAGTGTTCCGGAACGGAAAGTTTCCATTCTTAGCCTAGTTAACTTCCCAATGAGTCTACACACATTAAGCAATGTAGTTCACTCTGAACCAACTTCAATAATTGGCGAGATAGCCATTCATTGCGAGGACAATTAGGGACAGACAACATATACTAGCCTTGCAAGCGACGCCTACATCTCCTGAAAAAAATAAAATAAGATCACAAGCATCCGCCTAACTCTGTTATGATCTTGATCCCTGATTCTGGACTGCCTACGAAGTGGAAATAAGTTTTCCTTATGAATCCAATTTGCAGCTCCATTGTATTAAAAATCTCCAGCACTTCACAGTGTCCCTGCTTCCCCCTGAAAATCAATTCCAGCAAGTTCAATTCTTTCGTATTCAGAGACGCAAATTCTGCTATCATCACTTCGCATATTTTGGCACCTCTCCAGTGCCTCAATACCCTCATTAAAATATGGAGACAATAACGGTCCAAGAATTCTAATTTTGTTCCGAAAAAATTGTTGCTGAAAACTGTTCTCAACGCTCAAAATTATATCTGACCAAGGTCTCTGAGAACCACAGTGGTTCAAAGTGGTCCAATCAACATACTATAGTAACAGACATATATTCCTCGATATTTGAAACCTGCAACGCTCGAAATAGACATCATTACTTGCTGAGCATTTTCCATGGTTCTGGTCACTTGTGTTTCAACAATTAGGGCCACACAGGTTGAAAAGCCGATCAGTTTCAAATCTACCCAGTTTCCACTCCATGCATCCAGCAATCAGTTTAGTTCCAAGGTCTCGTATGATGCGTTTTTTTTTGCTGGTGGAAATTACTTGAAACGAAGCAAAGCTGATAGAAGAACCATAAAATCGAGAGAGAATAAACATCCAAATGTGTGGGTTTTGGACTTATGCTGAATATCCTTTCTGAAGCCACGCCCCAAAGTCCGAATGTATATAAAAATAATATGAAGCACCTGCATTCGCCGATACCTATGTAACTTCATAACAGCACTGAACTGATATCACACAATCTTCATTATGTTCCAGCTAATTCATCGCATTTATGTGCTTGTGCTCGAATCCTCTAAGTATTTTCTGATAACATCACTCATGTAAACTTTACATTCCAAAGAATATCAACGCTAACTGTAGAAATCCATCTCCTTAGATCTCTTGGGCAAGTTTTTCGAGAATTATTTTAAATTAATGATCTTCATCACCCTTTTGGCAAAGCACAAGGTTTCTTATAACTTCCGGCAAAATCATCTTCTATATTTCACATCTACTTTGTATCTATTAATATATTCATGTGTTACCCAATTAATTAAATTACCACCTCATCTTCCAATACAGTTGTGCATCCATGATATGGATATAGAGGAAGAGAAAAATCATTGCTACTCCTGGGGAGACATTTCGTGTAATCATTTGTTCCAAGTGTGTTCATTTTCGCTCCATTTTTCTGATTGTGCTGCACTTAGTTGAAGATACCATAATAAATCAGGGATAAAAACATCAATAAAAGTTTGAAATGTTCACCTTCGCCTACTGAATTCATGGAGGAAATTATGAAAGTGGGATTTCATTCTATGCAATTGTTTCCTTTTGAAAATCAAGACAATATCCAATTTGTAGATAGATTATCTGTGAGGAGAAATTATTCAGGCCAGAATATTTTAGTACATTACATCGCAGAACACTTATTGATCTCATTCGTTAAAGGCGTTAAGACTGAAAGAGCAAAAGAGACACTCGAATGGGAGAGAGAAAAAAGGACGGAAAGTTCAATAGACCTGGAATCTCAAATCATCTATCTCAGTCTGCCTCTTATTTGCCCTCCAAATATAATCATAAATAAAAATTAAAGCATAATTGTTTGGGAAATGTTCAGTGCAAATTCTAGTGAATCAGGTGGACTATCTCCTAAGACATACGAAAGATGAAAAGGCTAAATGATACTTCAAACAAACCTGAACTGTTAGCACCCAAATTCAGCACGCGAGTGAAGATGATCCAGTTTCAATGGTGAATTAGTTTGTGCCGTATGATCTCAATCTCCAACAGGCATGCATAATTGCAGACGGACACGGTCTCTTTCCATCTCTCAGATACACGCACACACAATCTCTTAGAAACACACAGAGATAATACACACACACGCACACACAAACACGGCTGGATACGCACGGGCATACATACGCAAAATCGCAGAGTGACGGGCGAGTTTTCGTACAAGCGCCCCTTACACACACACACACATACATACGCGCGCGCGCAGAGAGAGATAGATTCGCTCGCAGGCACACAGCTGCACGGTTTCACAAACAGAATCATTATGCACATACAGTCATACATACGTAATCATACACGCACACACGCACAACGCAAACAGATGCAGGTGCAAACAGAGACTCAGAATCTCTCACAAACAAAGGCACACACATGATTTAAAATCACAAACACGTTGGCACACATGCACAGGCATAAACAAACGCACTGACAGTTTCCAACACGTATTTAGTTCGCAGAAATAGATTCGTAATTACGCAGTCACATACAGACAGAAATAGAAAGAGAAAACAGGGATTACCGCAGAAATGCACAACAACTTACAAAGACAAAGGCCATCGAGGGTTTATGAAATTCTGAGCTGGTTCACGTAGGTCGCGACATCAGAAGAATAACCGATGTAAAGGTAGAAATTTTTGTGTGTACTAGTATGAAATTGGATGATATAAATTTATTCCTAAAGCTATGAGTGGAAGTGAAATTGCTAATTTTCTATAATTTTGGAGCGCCTGAACAGAAAAAAATTGGGCACGTGATGATGTCACAAATTTATTATATAATCGGGCAAAGCGCCTGAGAGGAGATTGCGTGGAATATACGCTGCACTGGAATGCGAGCGAAGCTATTAGAGAATCATTCTCGCTGTATAAACAAATACATTGCGAAGCTGCCGTTTAAATTTGAAGGGATTTGCGGTATCTCCGGAAAGCTAAACTGGACCTTTTTAAAGAGAGGCTGTGCTTGATGATGATTACCCACCCGGCCGTCACACTTTGCCACAGTTTTAGCAGCTCCTCCCAGTGCCAGATCTGGGAGGAGTTCCTACAAGTGAGGAAACATCCGGGACCCAATTTGAATGACTTCCAAACTAACAGAAGTAAAAAATATAAATTCGGCGAAACTAAACAAAGAAGAAGAGGCTCAAAGAAATTGGAAGGGAACGGATCTAAAAGCAGATCGGAAGGCGATGTAAGTAATAATCGTCAGCTTATGAAAAATAAATTTTGCAAAAACCTTGTCGTTGCGAATGTGCAGAATGGCTTTCTCCCAGAGACAGCGCATCGGCCTCTTCCCTGGGAATGGTAATTGGCCGATGAACCACAATAGGGTGTTGGACGTGCACGCGCAGTGCAGAGTTCCATGCAGCCGCTGATGATCCATTCACTTCTTATTTTGTGCTGTGCAGAGGATTGGATGTTCTTGGCAAGATATTAAGAACCCTGCGAACCATTACCACCCCTCCGCCCGTCATTGTTCCCCGATCTTCCCCAAACTTAGTTACGATTGAACAGGGACGAAGAGGGATTTCTACCTCTTTGCTGGGGTCATCAGAAGAATCATGTTCTTCGTCACTGCTTCACCCCTTTCCTAATTGAATGTCATATTGAATCGAGCATATTTCTGTCATCCAGAAATGACACATTGACTGACAATTGGGCCGAATATTGAATCCCACCTTCCAAAAGCATTCCATTCCCTGTCCTTTATTTGCCGTAGGACAACAGGAGCATGTCCACATCTTTCTTTCCATCACAGCTTGACTTCATCTGTAAAAATCTCTCTCTCTCACTTTCAGCCATATTTTTTCTCTCAAGCACCTCCCACTTGCTCAATTATCTTCTCCACTTGTCTCGCAGCTTATGTCTATCGCTCCACCATACCGACAGTCTTGCTCTACCACTTCTGCTGTGACTCCATCCATCAACGTCCTCTCTCTCTCCATCAGCTCATGACTATCTCAGCGGCGTCCAACCTTCTATCTCTATTTTTTTTTCTCTTCAACAACTCCCCTTCACTATCACCAAATATATTTCTCCACCACAACAATCTATCCACCCCCAACACATTACCTTCCTACTACCATCCATGCCCGTTCTCTCCGATGACCCCCTCGTTTATCACAGACTCTGACTCTTCACTCTTCATCGTCCTATCATCACACTGTCTCCAAAACCATCCGTTCATCTACACCAAATCTTCTCTCCACGAACCATGCATGATCCACACCATCTCTCTCTCTTTCTGACACCACAACCGTCTCTCTTTCAATATCTAACCTTTTCCGTTCGAATACTTCCTCTTCTTTGCCACCACGTTTTCTCTCCTGATCCTTTTTCCCTCTCCACTCTCTGTCTCCCTACCACCCTCTTTCTCCTCCACAAAGTTGCTCTATTCCTACCACTATCACTCTCTTGCTCTGCCGCCCTCTTACTTTGCAAAAATACAAACTCCCAGCTCAATAACCCATCCCTCCATCACAAATATCTCCACAGCACATCCGTCTCCACCAGATTTCTTTGTCAACCACCACACGGTTCTCTTCCAATCCTCTCTCGGCCGCAATCACATTCTCTCGACACACTATCTCTCTTTCTCTACTTCTCAATTGCAATCTGCCTCTTCACCAACTATTTATCTTTATTCTGATTCCACGCCAGCATGCTTTCTTTCTGCCATTCTAATTTCAGTCCTCTTTCCAGTCTTTTGTCTGCTTCCCTCTAATAATATAGTGTTGTTTTCTCTATTAAACAACCCACCTCTTTTTTCTCTCTCTGCCTCTCCATTTCTTTCAATATCCATACATTCTGTTCTGTCGTCTTTAACCCATTTCCTTCCATGAATCTCTCTCCTCGCTATGCTTTGTCTCTCCGGGCATTAGTTTCCACGTCACTATATTCTTTGTGACGCGATAATCAATTTGTCTTTTTGGTAGTTTGCCCGCGTTCTCTCTCTCATTTCTTTCTCATTCTGTCCCTTCTTTCTGACCAGAATCTTCCCCCTCTCCTCACCTTGTCGTCCTCTTTCGTTTCTATTGTAAGTTTGTATGTTACTCCATAAAGAGACATCGTTATTTTTGGCCGGTCCAACAAGATCGATTTATTTATTGCGCATTATTATTTACGCATGCATTGTTTACAGGTCTCAGATGGATTATTTTCATATTGCCCCTTTTTGACAGACTAACATTCTTCTGCTCCAATTGTCATACAAAAAATAGTGGGCAGTGTTGAATTCCAAATCTGTCATTTGTCGTCACTGGACAGGGGTCATTTATCTACACTCACCCCACCCACATTCTCCTTATCGAACTCCTCAAATCTTCAATATCCTATACCTGATCCCCAAATATTTTACCTAGGGCGTACGCTGTCCCGGGATTGCTCTCTGCACATTTCCCTCATTCTACCTATCTCCGTCTTCCACACATGTCTCTCCTCCACTATTATTCACAATACACTCTGCCCCATTCTTTTTTTTTAGATCAACACAGCACGGGAAACAGGCACTTCGGCCCAACGAGCCCGCGCCGCCGTCATAACTATATAGTAGCAATCCCATTATCCTATTATAGATTTAGGTTATTCCTAATATGGAAGACTCTCACTATAGGGACAATTTGTTTCCCAATCAGCCTAAGAGCGAATTTTTGGGTAGTGGGAGGAAACCGGAGTGCCCGGAGAAAACCCACGCAACCACGGGGAGAACGCGCAAACTCCCGCAGACACCGGCCCAATTCCAAGTGTCTGCACAGCCACATCGATAGTCTCTGAGCTGTCATGGTGCCCTTCAGATGGTCCACATAAAGCATTCATTTACGACATGAAGTACCAGGCAACCCATGAATCAACATCCAAGAGCTGTACTCGCACCACCTGCCGAATGCATGCTCAATGTTGGTCAAGTATGGACCGAATTACCTGTGGAAAAAAGCCGTAGTTAAACAGTCCTAATATATCCCTCTATCTGCATACCGCTCCTGTGGCTGTCCAAGAGACCCTTAAACAGCCCCAGCGTGCCTGCTCCCACCACCCTACTCGGCAGTGCATTCCACACCCCCACTACCCTTTGTGTGAAAAACTGCCCTCTAATATTCGTCCTATACATAGCCCCCCTCACCCTATGGCCATGACACCTCGTCCTATCCATTTCTAAAGGTGGAAAAAGTTTACCTCCATTTACTCTATCTATACCCCTTATAATCTTATACACCTCTATGAGATCACCTCTAAGCCGACGTCTTTCAAGGGAAAACAACCCCAGTCTATTTAATCGTTCCTCATAAGACAGTCCTTCCATACCAGGCAGCATCCTGGTAAACCTCCTCTGCACTGTCTCCAAGGACTCCACATCCTTCCGATAGTACGGCGACCAGAACTGGACGCAGTATTCCAAGTGAGGCCTAACCAACGTTCTATACCACTGCAACATCAAACTCCTACTCTTGTATTCTATACCCTTTTCTATGAAAGCTAACATACTATACGCCTTCTTTATCACCTTCTCCACCTGTGAGGACACCTTCAGAGACTTGTGAACCTGCACCCCCAAGTCTCTCTGCGTCTCTATGCTCCGTATAGTTTTACTTTTTATCCTATTCTCTTCTTTCTACGCCCTTTGCTCCTTCATTTTCTATTCTCTTATTTCACTCTATATTTTTATTTCTCTCAATTAATCTTTTGATTGGCTGCCCACCTCGTTGTATTACACACGTCAATTGCGCAGGAAGCTTCGTTTTAACACATTAGCACTTCACTTAGTAACATTCTGCCCTGGTCTTGCCCTCACCAGATCTTCGGCGAATGCAAGTGTGACGTATTGCCAAAGTCATTTACGACAGATCTACATTCGGAGGTGAAGCATTAGGCAGGCATCAAACTCCACACTGTGCTCTCCTCATTAGGCACGGCAAGGGTCTCTGGGACAAAGCTAAGTTCAACTCAGGACGGGATTGCGGTCCTAAAGACGCCATTTTGGGGAGCAGGATTGGGAAAAAAATCACTTGCAAGCCTGAGCATTAACAATATTCGGGGCGTCCATTTTTTAAGCAGTTGTGAAGCCTAGCAAATATGTCACGCCTCCTTCTTGAATTCTTGTCCATATCATAGGTGAGGGAGTACCTTACATGATGAGGACTAGAAACGGGGTGAGAGGGCATAGCACTGGCAATGCAACATTCCACAAGATGAGGCGCCTGGAGACTTCAGTTGTTGCCCTCAACTGATTGCCATGAATAGCCAGGCTGGAGGGTCTGTAGAAGAACGAAGTGAAATTTACCTGCAAGCATTAAAAAAAAAGGCGACCTGTCGAGACTAATATTCACCCTTTCCCACTGAGCAACTTCTGTGTTTTTAATTTGTATGACCTTTCAACTCCAGGTAGATGCTTCTTCAGTTTCCACAACTGAAGTAGAGGGTACTGATTCCAAAGCTTTTGGCCTGAACTAACTTCTGTGAGCACCGTCTCGCGCCTGGAACGTTCTGCCCACTTATCCGTTCGCGCAGTATAGAAGGGTAACTGCTTCCGCCGTTGGTGTCAGGGTCCAAATGGTTTTTGCTCAGGGGGAGGGAGTGTCAGGTGGGCTGGAGATAACCAGGATTTTCTAACTGAAGGGCCCCGGACTGGAGTCCTTCCCCTCATGTTCCCGAGGTCGTTGTGCTTCTCCGT
This sequence comes from Sphyrna mokarran, assembly GCA_024679065.1. Classification (NCBI taxonomy): domain Eukaryota; kingdom Metazoa; phylum Chordata; class Chondrichthyes; order Carcharhiniformes; family Carcharhinidae; genus Sphyrna; species Sphyrna mokarran. Next base: position 8,549,542 of record JAGIQG010000016.1, on the reverse strand, counting down.
GGGTGGAGCCGCAAGGAGGGTAATATAGAGGGGCATAAAATCCTTTTAAAATTGAAACGAAGGCATTGACTCACCTTGTTAATTAAAATTTGTAGGTCGTAGCAATAACGTCGAATCTACCTGATATGTTATGTTTCCGATAACGAGGGAAGAACTTTCAGGCTCAGTAGAATAATGAGTCCCTCATCCACTTGATAGGTAGAGAGTTATTGGCTAGTATGATAATGCATAATTATGCAATTGGAACCTCCAGTTTAGATGATAAGCTGGAGCGGGAAATGGAACGTTCAGAAGAGTATATCATGTGACACGTGTACTGTTAAAACAGAAAGATTAGCTCAAGTTAAAGTTAAAGGCTATTTGTTGGCCACGCGCAGGCTTATATTAACACCTAAATGAAGGTACAGTTAAAATCCCCTGATCCCTTGACTGTTTTTTTTTCCCTGATGGGTGCATTAGCAATAAACTTATTTTTTTGCTCTGTAATTATATGCTGCCTTTCGTGGCCTCTGTGTTGGTCGGTTTCAGTTGAATACTACACTCCCCAGAGGGATGTCCTGGAAAATTGCTCTTAAGATTTGGCGCTGGTGTTCAGGATACTCACCGATGTCCAGAGGAGAGGCCAATTTCTAAAATGTGGATAACTGAATTTCTTTAAAATAGCTGCAGAAGTCAGAAGCTGACGCATCTTTGGCAGTCAGGAGCAGCAAGTTGAGTATCTTGGACAGGGGAAGAGCTGGAAAAACAGTTTGCATGTAAACAATCCCTGTTTAATGTAGGGGACAAGGATGGACTTTCGAATCCCACCTAAGCAGCAAAGTAATAAAATTGAAGCCAAATGGGAAGAAAGGATATTTGAAAGCAAACTATGCTTAAATATAGGGCACGGGAGCTTTGATGCCCCGATACAGCATAGCGAAAAGTTGCGCCGTAGACTAGCATCAATAGGCTCGACCGCCCAAACAGAGACGGCTGGCTCCGGCGTTGCAACCAACTTTTATGGATTCGGGAGAATAGGAGACGAAGCCACGTGAGGGAGGCGACAGGGTGCGACAACTTGTGGGAGACTTACCAGGCAGAGAGAGAGAGAGAGAGAGGAAAGAGGGAAGTTTGGGGTTAAAGAAGAAAACAGGGAGCCCGCTTTCTGTGTGTGTAAGAGAGTAGTGAAAGTTTCTGGTGTGTGGGATGCAAGGAGTTAATAAAGATAGAGAGGCAGAAATGCAGGCAGCCTGTTTGTTTCGAGAGTGAGATTAGTCGGGTTGGATGCCATCTTGTGGTCGGCTAGGGTGTGACAGAAATTATAATCTTGTCTGAAATATTGGACGAAAAATTCTATTCGTGTAAGTTCAATGAATTATTTACCCTAGTTGGAATTTTACAATTATGAGAGTGATGCAGAGTTAAGATCAAAGAGATTGGAATATTAACTCTTAAAACTCTTTGTTCTGGGAAATAGTCGGTGTCCATGACAATTTTCAACAGAAATAATAACAGAGATTTGAGTTCTGCCATTTGGAGCAGTAAATTTAAGAACTGCATCAATTTCAAAATTACTTGACATTACATCCGAAAAGTTGCAAGTACAATTAACTATTTTTGGAAACAGCTGATTTGATTTTATATCGTTGGAGACTGAAGGAGAGTTGCAAAAATAATTAAACATCCACATGTTAAACCTATACTGCAGAGATTATAAGTAAGTGTCAAAATCTTAATATCATTAAATTTACAGATTATTATATTTGGAGACGAGGGAAATAATTGAGTCCATTCGAAGAAAGGAGCATGTTTGCGAGATATCGATGAGATATAGGAAGGAACAGAGTGATGAAAGACGCGTTATAGACGAACTGCTAGGACAAGAGTGGCATAAAGTTAAAGGTGGGGTTCATTTGATGAATACGGAACAACAATGGTGATAAAAGAAAATAGATTTTTGAAAACATTCTAAAAAAGTAAACCACAGTTCAGGTGGTAGTGATGTGCGAAGGAACAACGCTTTTTTTTAGAAAAAGATGAGATAGAATCTAATGTACATTTGAAAATCACCAATGCTGGTTTCTGAGTTTGGGATCATTCTGACGTCAGAAAATGTTTTGTAAGGAAGTTACTTTAACAAAATGATGCCATTTAAGAGAAAAAATGAGCAATAAAAACGCTACTGCCTGAAATCGAATTGGAAGGTGTGATTCTTTTTTTTTCAAAGATGTCCTAATGCTATAAAATTCAGTTTAAAAAAAAAGCTTATCCTTTGTATCTCAAGACCTCTCACCAGAAAAGCAGTAAGGCAAGTATTGGAATCTCTTCAACTATTGTAGGAATTTTGTGGAGGTTTTCTCCCAAGCGGCAAAGCCCTTATGGGATGTGATAAAGGGAGGGAGAGCTAATCGAGAAGAGTTAGAGTGGAAAGGGACTGAAATACCGACGCTTTCGTATTTAAAACAAGCTATGAGAGTCTCAGCATTGTGATTGCCAGATCTCATCAAACCGTTCCACACATTCTGTGAGGAAAATGATGGAATCCAGCCAGCTGTAGTTGTTCAGCGGTATGGGGCAGATTAAGACCAGTGTAGTATTACTTACAAAATTCAGTTGCCATCGATGCGTGAGTGTGCTAGCTTGTACCAGGTCGGCGATCGGTGCTTCGGAGATCCTCCCGTTGATGGGAAAAATAATTCTCCAAAGCCGAACACTATCGTCCAGCTCCTAGAAGCGGGAAGATTGAAAGGGGTTAATGTGAACGCAAATAGCATGGCCCTGGTGAATAAAGAGGAAGAGGTGATTTCAGGGGAGCAGATCCCAGGAACTAATTCAGCAGAGTTGATAGCTTTAACTCCAGCTTCGGGGTGGAGAAAACGAAAAAGCGTCATCAATTTTACAGGCAATAGTAATGCTTTTGGGATTGTACATGATTTTATGGCAGCTTGGGGCAGATGTGTTTTTCTAACATCAAGTTAAGGGGTTCAAACAGATCGAAATGTTGTCCAGGGAGTTATTTCAAGTAGCTTATGTTACTTTGGAGGCAGCAGCAATAAAAGTCCCAGCTGTCAGGAAAATTCAGGGCAAAGTACAGCCAGGGAACGATTTAGCCGACAATGTAACAAAGACCTTAGTGAACAGGATTGGGAGTGCTCACAGCCTGTCTGATTAGTAGCTGTAGCAGTTGAGAGACCCCAGATATTAATGCAAAATAAGTGTAGGAACAAGCAAGTGAAAAGGTAAAGTAACAGCGGGAAAAAGGTGGAGGTTGGAAAGGTCATAATAGAATATGGAGGAGATAGGGGAAAACAATGTCTCCTAAATTTTACAGCGCTTGCTCTTGAAGGTTTATCTCGGAATACCACACCCACAGCCAGACGCAGAATGCTTGATTTATTGAAGAAACCTTGTGATGGAACGAGATGGGCGTGGGGAGGGGGGGAAGGGGACAGACGTAGCAAAGTTTTGTCAGATGTACTGGCAGTGTGCCGGGGCGGAACTTGGTCGGATCTGGCTACTTCACCTGGGGCATTGGGAAAATTTACAAATGCATTTCACAGGCCCTTTACTGCGAGTGTAGGGCAAAACGTAATGTTTAGTAAGTGTGGCTGCGATTCTCTCATCCCGATTGACAACTTTTCTGGCGAGTCCTGGTGGAAGATGCGCGTTGTGCCTTGTTCCCGGATTTCCAACGCCTGCAAACTGTCGTCGGACAGATCTCGTTGGACAGACCTCGCCTCGGCATGGTCAAGCTGGCAGTGCCGACCTATGCCTCCTGCGTTGCCTAAGGGGCACCTTGGCGCTGCCCAGTGAACAAGGGGCAGTGCCAAGGGGAGAAGGCCTACACTGCAATGCGTGTAGGGGCAATTGGTGGCGATGGGGTTTCCTGCTGCCAGTCGGCATAGCGATTGGTCAGGGATCGAGCAAGCGCAGCGTGGCCTGGTGAGTGTGTGGTCTGCCGGGTGGGCCTGCCACGTGGGTTGGGGTGGGGTCTGACCCCGGGGGAGAGTGGGGGGGTCTACCGGATAAAGTGGAATGCGGGGATAGCTACTGCTGTGGGGCGGCGCTCCAGGACGGGGGCGGGGGAGGATGCTAGGTTCATTGTTGGCCAGGAATTGTGGGGTCCGCGATTGGTAATTCGCAGGGGTCTGGAGGGGCAGCATTGCGGGTTCCCAGGCTAGCCAGCCGTTAAGCTAGCCAGCAAACACTGAATCTGACAGATGGAAGCCACTGGGCATGTGCAGAGGTCAAGAACTGCCGGAATCAGTGCGAATAGACCATACTCCCTTGCGCTTTTAATGATATCACGATTGGGAATTCTGCATGCGTCGAGTAGAGAGATTTGGGTGAGAAACTGAACTGACAAAACAGTCAGATTTGGAACAGTTTTCCTGCCAATTCAGCACTTTTGGGAGATTCGTAACCTGTATTCCATTTTACGCGATGGCTTGAAGCATTTCAGTGTAAAGATGCAGCAGCAAAAGCAGTAGCTTTGACATTAGCAAATGAGTTAATTCTCAAGTGGGGAATGCCTCTTCAGTTAGATTCACATCAAGCTATCCATTTCACTGGTAAAGTTTTGAAAGTGGTCTGTCGAATGTGGGGAATAAAACAACGTTTCTCATACCTTGTCTGAGAATTTTAAGAGACCGTGTGCATTTTCTCAAAAAAAAACATGTATTCATGCAACAATAGCTGAGAGATTAGAATAAACTGACAGGAAAGAGTATACTTGAACTGTCCACAGCAGGAGATAAGATAATGATGAAATTCATGACTAACAAAAAGGGGTTCCCAACCTACTGGGAAGTGCCTTTTGATGTGATGGTTACAAGGCAGACCTGCACCCTGATTGATAAGTGCAGACGCTGAACTCTGTTAAAATTTTATCCCAGTGGGAAACCTCCAAACAGCGAACCTGACACAGTGACTGGATGACTTATTATTATTGTCTCCGCATCATGATTTATTATTATAACAGAAATAGAGAGAGTCTGATTAGGTCAAGCTTCTTTTTTTCTTGTTACTAATTTTAAACCTCAAAGTATTCTGGATTTTATTACAGATTATATGCTAGCAAAGATAAAGCGAGTTCTAAAATGTCAACTCCTATCATGGCACAGCTCCAATCAAGATCAACCAGTTAGCCCCCAATGCAGAAGCAAGTCAAGTCGAGAGCATTTTGTAGAAACGTTTTATTATTACTTCTTGACATTGTCCAACAATCTCATTCAATTGTAAGACAGAAGTTGCATTATAATGACTGCATGTGTGTTTTTTTTTTAGTATTGTACGCATAGAAGTTGACTGAAGTAGAATCAGTATCTGGGATGTTTCACTGATTTGGAGAGGTACATGTGAACACATCTATATGTGGCATATGTATATGCAGCGATGATTAACCAGTCAAAGTGTTGGGTTTGTTCATATATTCCCATCCATGCAGAAAGACGAATATCTTTACAGCCAACACTGCTGACTTGGCTAGAGTTAATAATGACAGATCAGCTAGTTCAGAAGACTAGATATCCTGGATACTATATACCAGCATTTGACAACACAGATATGCGCAGAAAGTTCCATACCAGTAGGTACTGTGCAGGGAAGATATATTATATGAGATAGAAAACACCTGCATATAATCCAAAAAAAAGTAAGCTCCCAACTTGATTTTGGAACAGCAAACTCGAAACCAGAAGGGACTTACTGTGTGCAAAATCTCGGAAACGCCCTGAGAAGAATTTAGCAGTAAGTGAATGCAACTACTAAATGGATCAGAACAGACCGACCAACCTGAATCCGCCCAAAAGTGACCAGTCATCGAAGATATCCTATTATTTTAAAATATGCAACACTTAATTGTAGTATTCCATCTGCGGAGCCAAAGCAATTGAATGAAAAGGACCGTGTTATCTTGGATGTATGCGGCTATGCATATGTCACACACACACATGTTCCTTCCCTTGACAAGACATAGAACATAGAACATAGAACATAGAACATTACAGCACAGAACAGGCCCTTCGGCCTTCGATGTTGTGCCGACCAAAATAAAAAGCAATGGCCCTCCTAACTAAACCATTCCCTTCTCATCCATATACTTATCAACTAACCTCTTAAACGCCACCAAACTTGGCGCATCTACAAAAGCTGCAGGCAGGGCATTCCACTCCCTAATCACTCTTTGAGTAAAGAACCTACCTCTGATATCCGTCCTATAACTCATACCCCTTAATTTAAAGTTGTGTCCCCTCGTGCTAGCTTTCTCCATACTAGGAAAAAGGCTATCACTGTCCACCCTATCCAAACCTCTAATCATCTTATATGCTTCAATAAGATCCCCCCTTAGCCGCCTCCTTTCTAACGAAAAACAACCTCAAATCCTTCAACCTCTCTTCATAGGACCTGCCCTCCATACCAGGCAACATCCTAGTAAACCTCCTCTGTACCCTCTCCAATGCCTCCACATCTTTCTTATAATGTGGGACCAGAACTGCACACAATACTCCAAGTGCGGCCGCACTAGAGTTTTGTACAGTTGCAACATGATGCTGCGGCTCCTAAATTCAATCCCCCTACCAATAAAAGCTAAGACTCCATATGCCTTCTTAAAAACTTTATCCACTTGACTGCCTACTTTCAGGGATCTATTGACACATCCACCAAGATCCTTCTGTTCCTCAACACTATTAAGAGCCCTACCATTAGCCCTATACTCTACACATTTATTGTTCCTGCCAAAGTGCATTACATCACACTTTTCCACATTAAACTCCATTTGCCACCTCTCGGCCCAGCTCTGCAACTTGTCCAAGTCCCTCTGCAAACTATAACACCCCTCTTCACTATCTACCACTCCACCGACTTTAGTGTCATCTGCAAATTTACTAATCCATCCTTCAATACCCTCATCCCGATCATTTATAAAAATTACAAACAGCAGGGGCCCCAAAACAGACCCCTGAGGCACACCACTTGTCACCGAACTCCACGATGAATATCTCCCATCAACACCACCCTCTGTCTTCTATCTGCCAGCCAATTCCTAATCCAATTAGCTAAATAACCCTCTATTCCACACATCTGCATTTTCTGTAGAAGTCTTCCATGGGCCACCTTATCAAACGCCTTACTAAAGTCCATATATTACTACATCAACCGCCTTACCCCCATCCACCTCTTTGGTCACTTTCTCAAAAAACTCAATGAGGTTAGTAAGGCATGACCTACCCTTCACGAAACCATGCTGACTATCCCCAATCAATTCAATTCCTTTCTCTCTAAAAATCGACGAATCGACGAACAATTTCAGAAGCAAAACAATTCTTTGGCATGCTGCAATAAATAGCTAAGACAATGCGAGAGATTATAATATTGTGCAACATTTTTGACCAAGTTGACAAATGACACAGCCACTAACATAGCTGCAAAAAAATAATATTACTGTCATGCTTCAGCATCAATTTGGCATTGAATTATGTCTTGGCAGAAAGCAGTGGGACGTGTGCAGTGATTGGGTCAGGCTGTTCCCTACATACCAGGTAGTTCAGAAAACATAATCAATCTGGCTGCTCACATCAGTATATAGGAGGGGAAATTTAAATAAACGTCACTGTTTACAAGGGTGAATGATTGCCAGGACGGCTGGATGCAATGGAAACGTCAATCCTACAAGGATTGCAATGTTTGTCATGATGATCTTGGCATTCATATAGCTGCAACATGCGTTTATGACTCTAGTATTCAAAATTCTGGATGATGACGGCAAGCGTGGCACATGTCTTCTTAATGAACTTGGTCACACATATTTCATTTTCAGGAAAATGTGACCTGCACGCACAGAACCCTCTATGTATTTATGTTGCTAAAGGTTCTGCCATTTACATGTTTACACAATAATTCACACCTAAATTTGATCCCCCAAAATGCGTCATTTCGCAATTGTCCCTGTTAGACTCGACCTGCCATTCCTGTATCCAATTCTCCACTCTATCTATATCCTCTTGTGTTCTCTGAGAATCCTAGAACTTATCAGTAACTCTATCAATTTTCGTATCATACATAAACTTACGAAACAAACCATACATTTCCTTCCAGATCATTTATATATAGTACAAGCAACTGGTGTTCCAGCAATGATCTCTGTAACACACCACTAGCTACAGATCGCTATTCTCAAAAACATCCTTCCACGAGTGCTTGTTATCATCTATGACCAAGCCAGTTCTCCATCCATCTCGCCAACCCATTCCAAATTCCAAGTGATCTTAGATTATTTACCAGTATGGCAGGTGCAACTTTGCCAAAGTATTACTAAGGTTCACATAAATTGTATAATTATTCGACTAAAAAGTTTTCAACTGCGATCTTGGATCACAAAAATAATGTTATTTTTATAACAATCTTCAGTCTAGTAGACGCACAATCGAAAAAACGAAAATCAGCAGAATAAGGTAAAAGATAAACGATCATCTTAGAAGGTGAAGGTTGTGGTTTGATGTGGCAGGGATGGAGACTGCGATATGACAGAGGAGGAGGCGTTGTGTTATCGATAAAGGAGATTATCGTTGTGGAATGAGGGGCAACGACTTAGACAGTTCTTCACACGAGGCCAAATGAGTGGAGTGTGGCAATAAAAAAAAATTGTATCTCAGCTGTGTTTATCGGACAAGTCTCACGACAGTCAGAAGGAGATAGACGAACGGCTATGTACGGAAAAGAGAAGTGTGAGGGGAATAGAGTTATCGTCGTAAAATAGCTTAACTTCATCATCTTAACTGGAATCCCCTTTGTGCGATAGATTTGGATGGGTTGATTCTTTTTTTAAAGGAGAGCCTTTTGTGTCTCTACATAAATTGTCCTCTTTGGGATGAGGCAGTACTAATGCAAGGAAGTAATTCAAGGCAAGTCACGAAGTGGTCGCGGCTTAGCAGTTTATGAATAGTAACCATAAAGCACCAAAGTTATAATAGAACTGGAAAGCATATTCCAAAAGCTAATGTCTGAATTGGGGGTAGCCCAATTTCAACATTAATAATCAGGACTTCGCAAACGCAGATTGTCAGCAACCACGTGCGTTTAAATGTACATTTAAAATGCGGAAGTCATTTAAAAGTGAAATAGTAAAACTTCATAGTCAACAGGTTCCTCTAAATGGATTTTGGCATTCAAAAAATATCGAGGGTTTAAAAAGAAAAATAAATGAGATGTGTAGAAAATAAAAACCGGGGGAGGTCAGTCCCATGCTCCCTCGAAATGGAGCTGGACTGGATGTTGGACGCAATCAACGAGACAAGAGCCACCCTCTTTCCCAGCGCATGCAATAGACTACATGAAAATATCGCGGCAGAATGCTCAGAGGAGATGGCTTTCAGCAGCAACAGGTTATCTAAAAAGAAACAATGCAATGTAGGAAGAAAATTAACGACGTCCTCAACGCTGCAACAGTAAGAACACACTTGTCCTCAACTCGCAACGTTCACAGCCGTAATCATAGCTATGTTACCAGCAGCAAATCTATCCTTGTTGGCCTACCAGCACTTCCAATGGATATGGTGGCGTTTCTGAGATGGTTGGTACCGTCAGAAATTCAAACAACACAAGATTCACGAAATCAGTGTCTCAGTTTAAAGATGTAATTTTCTTAGACTAGCTGTCAGAAGATTAAGGCTGCTCTGACTAGAGCGATAGGACTTCTCCAATGTAATGTGGCATATATAATTCAAAACAGATCAACTATCTGTTACCTCATCAATTACTCCCATCTTCTAATTAAATCAGATAGTAAAGTAATGACGCTCAGTGTTAGGAAACACGGCCTTACACCAGGCTGTAGTGGCTCTAAGCAAGTTTTGATGCCAAAAAGACTGGTGGGGTTTCTGAGATGGCCTGTACCGTCAGAAATTCAGATAATATAAGCCTCATGAAGCCACAGTCACAGTTTAAAGATGTAACTTTCATTTAGATCTGGCCAATAGGAGAACGCATCAACGATTCTGAGCAGTTCTGTGATGAAGGAGCTGGACATCCTCAAATTCTGACAAATGCGATTCAAAATCGTTCAATTATAGGCTGTTCATCAGTTACCCACGCCTTTCATTAGATTTAAATCAATTATCTTCAAAATACACAATTCAGAATACCTGTCATATACCTCAGCCAATCGCATCTTATCCTCTGGCTTAATTTCATTTTGTCCGTATGTAGAATACGGAAGTTAACGCCTGTCTTATTTGACGACACTTCCGGATTGCTAGTAACCTCGGACTCTATCCAAAAGTTCACACTAAAGATCGAACATGTTTTGCATGTGGTTTTCAATGCTACTTTGCATAAAACTTTAGCATAGATAGGGAAAATAAATCGTCGGACAGCAAGTTAAAGCAGCAAATTGGAGAAAAACGACATTGTAAATTTTAAAACATAACGTTGATGCAACGAAATAAGATCTCTTAAAATTTGTTATATTTAAATTAGCATGAATGAAATTTAAGGTTCTGCTGTGTATGAGGGTTTCAATACTTTGTTCTCCATCAGATTCGGAGATAACAAACAGCAAATTTGAATTCGAGAGGCCTCGGGACCATAGGGAATTTGATTTAGGTAGTTAGAAGTTTTGACTCTGTTGAACAACACATGGAAAATAAAAATGATTATTTAGAAAGCACGCAGAAAAAAAGACATTCTTTTGGAAATAGGAATAAAGCCAAACATTTTTTGCTCGTGCTTTCTATATTTTTCACTCTGATATAAACATCGTGAAATTTGTATAAGGTTCTACTCTGTTTTGCTTAGATACACCCGCTATTGTGTTTTTGATACAAGATTCCGAAGCAAGGAACAATGATGACAACCAGTAGAACACTGAGTGCTCAAATGTAATCTGGAATGTATCAGTTATAAGACCATGAGGCCAAAAGGCATAAGAGCCACTCGGTCCATCGTTCAATTGTGGCTGATTCTTTTCTCACCCCTATTCTCCCTTTTCCCTATAATCTCTGATCTTGTTCTTAATCAAGAATTTATCTATTTCTGTCTTAAAGATACTCAAATGACCTGGCCTCCACAGTCTTCTGAGGCGAAGATTCATCATTCACTGGCTGAAGAAACGCGTCCTCATCTCCGTTTTAAAGGGTCGTCCCTTTAGCTTGGAGTTCTGCCGGTTGGTTCTAGTTTTTCCTACTAGTGGATGCATCCTCTCCACGTCCACTCTATCCAAGCTTCGCAGTAAGTTTCAAGAAAATCCCCGCTCATCATTCTAAACTCCAACGAGTACAGACCCAGAGTCCTCAAATTTTCCTCACACGACAAGCTTTTCATTCCAGGGGTCATGCTTGTGAACCTCCAGTGGACCCTTTTCAAAGTCAACACGCCCTTCCTTCGATATGGGCCCAAAACTACTCATCATACTCTAAATGAGATCTGACCAAAGCCTCATACAGCCTCAGAAATGCATTCCTGTTCTTGTATTCCAGCCCGTTTGATATGAATTCTAACGTTACATTTTCCTGCCTAACTGCTGATTGAACCTGCACGTTAACTTTAAGAGAACCTTGAACAATGTCTTCCAAGCTCTTTTGTGTTTCTGATTTCCTAAATATTTCCGCATTTAGAAAATAGTCTATGCCTCCAGTCTTCTTTCCAAAGTGCATAACCGAATGCATTTTCACATTGTATTCAACTTTCCACTTGCTTGTCCACTCTACTAAACTGCAACCCCCTGCTTTCTCAACACTCCCCAGCCCTCTTCATAGCTTTGTATCTTCTGCAAACCTAGCAACAGTGCCTTCAATTCCTTCCTCCAAATTATGACTTGTGTTTTCATACATTGACTGAGTAGCAGCTGGGAATTCACAAGTAGCAAACTGTCATGTCTGTATTTCTAAAAGACAGTGATAGTTGAGGTAAACATTTTGGAACGACTGTGGATCTAGGAAACATTTAATGTATTTTTTTGTGAATTGGAGGTTTGCCCTGCCTTACAAATGAATAGAAAACATTTAAAAAATATATCCTACCCTTTGAATGGTAAGAAGAAATAATGAAATCCATTCAGCAAAAGTTTCTTTTGATTTGATTTGATTTATTGTTTTCTCATGCATTAGTATACAGTGAAAAGTATTGTTTCCTGAACACTGTGTAGACAAAGCATACTATATATTGGGAAGGAAAGGAAACAGTGCAGAGTGTAGTGTTACAGTCATAGCTAGTGTGCAGAGAAAAAAAAATGCAAAGTAGGTCCATTCAAAACTCTGATGGCAGCAGGGAAGAAACTGTGTTTCATTCGGTTGGTCTGTGATCTCAAACTTACTTTTCTTTCTCCTCGCAAAAGAAGGTAGCAAAGATTTTATTTGTGCAATATATGTGGGTGCCAACAAATGGAATTGCAATATTCACTTTAACACTTTTTTTAATGGGATTGCACAGATAAAGATTCCAAGCACGAATGCTGACATTAAAATCTGCTGATAAATCCACAGTCTCTAAATTTACTCCAAATTTACTAATGTGCATTAACTGTTCTACTTTGTTTTGACAGAACCTGTTTCCAAAACCAACGTCACCAACCCTGTAGAATACGACAGCGTGGCTATGATGTACTTTGCATCAGGGACATCAGTTTCATATCAGTGGTTTAAGTACAACACCACAATTATTTCTGATAATGAATTTCAGCTCAGTGGTGATAACTCTCACTCTGTCGAAAGTGTTACAGTTTAGTGGACAATTCACCTGCTATGCATATGCGGAATGAGAAGTGACACTTACCAACTAAATGTCAGGTGTAAGTGCGCCAGTTGGTTATTATTATCAGAATATATCATCAAACCACTCGGGTTATTGCTTGGGAAAGAAAAAACAATGATGATTCACACGGAAATATTTTTTCTTATTATTTGCAACACACGGGGAACTTGGGTAGAGCTTAATATATTTAAACAAGTCCCCCCCCCCCACCCCCCCCCCCCCCCCCTCTCTCACACACACACACACACACACACACACTTTTGGACTGATCATAAAAATCATACTCGAGAGGAGACAATAGTTCATGAGGTTCTGGTGTCTTTAGATCATTTTATTTACAGCGAAATCTGAAATTACATAACACTTCAGGCGACGCGTTATTAATTTCAGATGTCACCCGACAGAAATAATCAATCTTAATTTGGTTGGTTAGTTATACCAATTAATGAAACTCAGAGGATTGAACGAGTAGTATCAGATGAGTTACGTCTATTTATCAATGGAACCTGGAGAGCAAATTAGTGTTTGATATTTGCAAAGAAGCCAATTAGTCGACTTCAGATTCCAGAAAGACAGATGGCTTGAGAAAATATTTTTCTTGTATTTCACACTTAAATAATTTGAAAGCATTTAAAGACGTTACAAAAAAACAATTCAAAGAGCATGAAAAAACCGTCTCTTTTGGCATTCTTGAAATTATATTATCATGCGATGTGAGCAAAGGAGGAAAGACTACCTTTTTCCCCATCTTTAGTTGTTCGTGAACTGATTTATTTGTCAACCATATTACAGTGCATTTGGTGTCACGTGAGTTGGAGTTGATAAGAATAGCACAGTTTTTATCGTACATCATTTTTAGAACTGCACACCAATCTCCAGCGATGGCCGAACTAAAGTTCTTTTCAGCTCCAACATTATATTCCTGTTCCTATACCTTCCGGGACAACTGATAAAAAGCCGATATTCATTTGCCTCCCCTACAATCCTATTCACCTGCTCATCCATATTCAAAGTTCAGTGAATAAGTGTCCCAAAATACACCTGTTCCTTTGACCTTACTAGTTTCCTGCCATCCAGTAATCTCGTTCTGGTTACTTCTTTCATAGAGCATCACCTTATACTTATGAGGGTTAAATACCTTCTGGCGTATAAATGACACAGTTTTGCTACTTCTCTACCCATCTGACCAAAACATCTAAATCATGCGTCACTCACTACCTTCTTCTTAATTATTAACCATCCTACTAATCATGGTGTCACTTTCAAACATGACCACCCGCTGTAGAGTATCACTTGCATTATTAATGTATCTGACAAATGAGAAGGGTCATACTATTCAAACTAATTACGTGCTACCATATGCTCGAGCAGCCGATGAACCAGCCTTTGTGTCCTATTACTAAGCCAGATTTGGATCCATTGTGCCAAATGTCCGTGACGTCAATGGGCGTTTCAATCTTCTGAATCAATAGTCCAATTGGGAAATTGAAAATAATTTTGTTAAAATCCACATAAACTACATCAACGCACTTCCCTTTGCCACATTTTCGATCACATTTTCGAAGTATACTTTCAAAGTTGTTAGGCGTGACGTTTCATGGAAAAGCCATGATGAGCATTCATATTTAACCCATACCTTTCCAAGTCGAAATTAATTATGTCCTTCAGAATATTCTCCAAAAATTTTCCTGTTAGCTGATGTAATTTTCTGGTTTACCGCTACTACACTTCTTGAAACGTGGAAGTACATTAGCCAATTTCAATCCTCTGGCATTTCACTCATGGCCAGATTCAACTTGAACAGTTGCATCACATAAAGTTTAGTTTACTGCTCCGCATCTCAAAGCAGTCTTATATGCAATTTATCTGGGAATATTGTGGTCTCATTTTCCTGAGATCAGAACCATGACAAATATTCATGTGCTACCTTTCCTATGCCCTGTATCTGCATATGCAGATTATCTCATCGGTCACATTGCTCAATGTGACCGATGCTCACATTGTTCAATAAGACTGCAAATCAGAACTGTTGTCTCAAGATTTTAAAGCCGATAATGGCATTGGAGACCTATCACTAAACCACTGAGTGGCAAATACTGAGATCCACCATTACGCAGAGGAAAGATTGCGCTCTCCCGACCCCCACAATCCCTGCTCCATATTCCCCTGATCCCTCCCCCACCTTTTCGTCCTCCACTCACATTAGCAAATATTCGACATTAAACTTTGGATACCCGCCATTGCACACTGGAGAAAATGGTAGGGCCCGTTGCCTTCAATACACAAACAAAAATGATTGATGGTGTTTAATACATCCAATAATGCATAGGTGATACGGTGATTATGATTGTGTCTATACTTGTCTAATCTAATATTTTAACATTGCTCTATGAAATGCATGTGTTATTGATATTAGATGGACCAGATCGCCCTAATTTGTCCATAAAACCTGATTTATCTGTTTGCACTGTTGGAAGAATCATTGCCTTTTCATGTTCTCCAGAATCAAACCCATCGGCAGAATTCAACTGGTATCTGAACGGCACCTTGCTTCAACAAAAAGGAACAGAACTCATTATTGATAACGTTACTTCGAATGGAACTGAAAATTATACTTGTGTGGTTTTTAACAGTTTGACAAGCATTTCCAATGAATTAACTACGAACATAGAACATAGGACATTACAGCGCAGAACAGGTCCTTTGGCCCTCGACATTGCGCCGACCAATTAAGAAAAAGCAATGACCCTCTAACCTAAACCATTCCCTTTTCATCCATAAACCTATCCGCTGACCACTTAAACGCCCCCAAACTTGGCGCATCTACAACTGCAGCAGGCAGGGCATTCCATACCCTTACCACCCTCTGGGTAAAGAACCTACCTCTGACATCCGTCCTAAAACTAAATTAAATTAACTAAATTAGTAATTTTATTAATTACTAAATTGTATTAGGTAAGTAACACTTTTTTAGGTTGATTTTGTAAGGTTTAAAGTTACTTGGCCGCTTGTCAAGGTTAATAATGGTAAATTCTAGGAATATACTGAACGTTAATATATCTTTGATAAATGCTTTGATCCACCAGATGTTGATGGCTGGGATAACCAACTTCCAAAGCCGAAATTGGCCCACATGTCATAAGCTTTTGTTTGCTTCTGACAACTAGAAGATAGGTTTCCCGAATTAAGAAAGCACAACCTTTGAGAATTTAATAATTATGCTAAGTCATTTATATAATGCAAATGAAATTTCATAGGTTAAAATTGCACTTACGAAGTAAAAACTAGTTTTAGAGTATTTCCTCCAAAAGAACACATGATTAGCCCCATGCCTAATTAATGCACTCCTTGTATCAACCTCTTTGAGATGTTCAGAAGTAGGCATCCAATGATATCATACTGTTTATTTTGATAATTGACAGCTTAAAATCTCTCTTGTGGAAATTCAACATCTTTGACAAAGACTACTTTATGCATCCTCGGTAACTTTTCATTGCTGAAAACCTGTACAGCTAATTTAAATGATTTCTGTTCCAATCCAGAGCAGCTGCTAGCAGTTTTGTTTTCTCACACCGCCGGAATGCAGAAGCCATTGCAATCTGAAGTGCTAGCTACTAACATAACAGAGCGCCTGTCCCAAAACTATTTTTCCCCTTCCATTTTGATTCTATTGTCCTTTGCTCATCATTGGAATGTATTTTTATCAAAATATTGCAATATTCCATGTTTTCCCTATTGTCTCTAATGTTGGCCGAAAAAAATCAATCTCATGTTTTTGCTTACTTATAGAATTTTGCAATTTGCTTCAACCTTTCAAACTTTACAGCTGAAAACAGCGTACTATTACATATCTCCAAGTGCAAAATGCTAACTACTGGCCTTTCACTTCTAAAAAAATGCGCACGATTAGCTGACTTTCTTAACCTGCAGATTAATTTGATGCCTGAAACATTGTATCCAATTTGACTTCGATTTAGTTAACTTACTTACACGCGAACACACACATACACACGCATACACACACACACACACACACACACACACACATTCAAACACAATCATACGACCTTTTGCATACACACTATGAGATACGCAAGCAAACGCAAAGACACGTGAACTTGCCTCATAGAATAAAGCAATAGAACCCAAAATGTTATAATGTCAACTCTTGTTTCAGAAAGAAGACGCATCTCCTTATTCCTTTTATTTCTGCTGCTACAGCCAGTCTTCTGACGACAGAAGGTACTTATAGATATGCTAGAATTTTGAAGTGTTAAAATTGAGGCACCTCCGGAACTATTCGGTGCTGGAACTTAACTGTGGAGTGCAGCACTTTTTACGATAGTCTCTCTTTACTCGCTGATGCATATTCTATGTATGAAAATCCGCGAAATCCAAAAAAAATACAGACATCGCGCAACTAAAAACAATGATCGCCAGCCACGAAACAATTGTAGAAGCTTGTTCTTATTCTTATTCTGCGCATTCCGTTCAGATTCGTGCAGTAGGCATTGCCGTTTATGAAAATGAATGAACTGATGTGATGTGTACATGCGCAAGACCATATTGTCACACCGTTCAGCAGGGGCCTATGCGGATACGTTCAGCTGGCATATCTGACCATTATGGTTGTAGCTCGTTGATCACAGACAGCCTTGCATGAGTATTAGTTGTCAATTCAATTTGCGTAGTGATTGGAGAAACTGGACAACATTATAAAAACAGATAATTTCGCCTAATGTAGTAATAGAGTTACTATAAAAAAAATTGCATCTTTTCTGAGCAAATTCGCTAATAAGGTTTTCTCTCCTCAGTTCAGCCTCAGACTTTTACTATCCTAATGGAAAGTAATCTGATTATTGCGACCGTAGGAGAAAAGGCCCTTCTTTCTGTGAAACCGTCCGCTGCAGTTAAGAGTGGAAAGTGGGAATTCGGGGCAGAAATATAGCTAACTGGACCCGTACGAACTCTACTGCAACTGGGCTATACGAAGGACATATTAAGTCATTCTTCTCGAACGGATCACTCGTGTTACAGTCAGTGGCATAGCGGAGTGTACGCTGTCACCATGGTTTCAGATTCTGGAATGGAAGCTGCAGCAAACATCACGTTGTCTGTCCTCGGGAAAAAGCATGTATTCTCGATCGGTGCATGCGCGCACCTGTGCTTGGGCGTGAGAATTGAGGATGGAAAGATCTGCGAAGCTGCGAAGGCGCAAAGTAATGGCATAGAGTAAGTTTACGGCTACATAAAGTCATGGAAATATGTCATTATCACTTGTGAACCATATATTTTTATCGAATTTCCATGTATCTTATTTATTTACGAACGATAATATCGTGCATTTCGGGTTTTGCAGTGTCTGTGATGAAAGAGAAACGGGTGGAGAGAAGCCGAGGTTGCGCCCGGTGAGGCGGGTGGTGGAAGGAACTGATCCAATAACGTCCTTCGTTGTATAGCCATCAATGTACAAATACACGTTTCCATTCATTATCATTGGCCATTCACTGCAGAATGATTGATTTCGTTTTACTTCTTATGAATTGCCACTGCTGTCTCAGTGCCTTTCGGAAGCTTAGCATTCTGGTTACAATTAAATCGACGTGCCGTCTGCAGTAGCGTACTCGGCAAAAGCCTCAGTCGCCCAGTACATAGAGCAACTGCTATAGTGCCGCTGAGGGGACTACTATTCATTTCTCCGACTAATTTTTCCATCTGCCACCCGTTATATTTGGTCATGTATCCATTTTCGTTTCAGGCAAGGATTTCTTGTTTTAGATTTTACTCAGATGAGGAAGAAATGATTTAGGTATAGTCCATTTAATTATACATCAGTTAGTCTAACATCAAAGGTGGGGAAATATGAAAATGAGCGGAAAAAAACTGAAAGGGCGTTTGGACGGGTTTGAATTAACTAAGATGATCCTGCATGGATATGTAAAATTAAAAGACGAATCATGTTAAAATAATCATACTAATGTTCGATGATGGCGCAATATGTTGAGAAAATGTAGAATTGTTTCTTGCTGCAGTGTTGATTATTTTATTTTCTTGTTTTACTCTTTCAAAGGATAACACCGTATTCGCATATTATTATATTTCAAAATGATTATGTTTGGTATGTTTTACTATTGAGCACTGAATATGAAGCAAATTTATTGCAGGTTTTCAGAAAAAAAAAACTGTATTGGCGATAGTCCTTGCTTAATATAAAAGGGAGCTGAAGGCTGTGGTAAAATAATAGCAATGTTTGGTTAACATGAAGACCAAAAAAAACATTTTTTCCAACTATCATCATAAACATTTGTTTCCGTTTAATTCAGCATAATCTAGTCTTGGTTGTTTTTTTTTGCTGGCATGCAGCAATTTTATTTTGGAAACACCACTGAGTAAAATTTGCATCTTGTTTCTTCCCAACGCTCTGGCACTCAGCGACAACATTTGTATCATTAATATAATTTAGATTTGTTACAATATTGAACCTTATTTTCGTCGAGAAATTTTAAATCTATAGATCGTACGAACCTGTAAGTTTTCTTTCGATATATCTGTCAGATTCCTGACTGATAAGTGATTTATATGCAATCAACTAAAATGTTGCAGTTAATTATCCTAACTTATGCAATACTGAGGGAATTATTTAAACTTTTGAATCCAAAGATAAAATTTATGAATACCTGAAAAGGTATAGGTTTCGCTGCTCTTTTCTTCCTCTTCTCGGCCCTCTTTTGAGTCACAAATTTTATCTTTGGATTCAAAAGTTTAAACAATTCCCTCAGTATTGCATAAGTTCGGATAATTAACTGCAACATTTTAATTTAGGAAATAAAGCTGAGACGGCCATACCAGATGGGCTCTAGTCTTAGACCAGGCAGATACTCACATAAAATTGACTACCAATGCAAAAATCTGTCAAATTAGACAGCTTGCTGCTGCCACCGCACTGAACAGAAACATTCTGGTAGTGGTAAATGGCTTATATATACATATATAGTTTGATAGTTGGTTATTTTTCAATGATTGGCCACTGAACAGGTGAGTTTCAGGTGATAAATCTGCGTCTTCTGGCTCAATGTGAATCTGTGCGATGCAGCATTAACAATGATATTTCCAGTAGAGCTACAGATTTATCTTCGTCACTGCAAATTTCTTCATCAGACTGTAAAGGTGGACAAATAATTTTAGCTCTATTTTTAGGATTGCTGATCAGGACAACATACATGAAATGTAACAAACCTCCTTTCCTCAGTTTCCACTCCTGCCTCTGTGCTAACCAAAAAAAAAACCCTCTCCACCCAGTCCCAGATTTATCACTCCTCAGAGGTTGATTTGATAATGGGGATATATGCAATCACAGTCGTGGTGCACATTTCGGATGATACTATTTTTGGACTCAATAAATTTCCCAATTATTTGATTCTTTAGAAGATTCTCAAGTTATGGCACCCTGCCCCAATGGAAACAGTAAGGTTAGTATAAAGCAATCAATGTATTTCTGAGAATTAATTGACTACGGGTAAGCTAAAAGAGTGGGGACAGGGTAAGTTCTCAAGTGTTCAACTGTGACGATCCAGGAACCCTATGCCATCAATGGTTATTCTTACCATGCACTAGGTAGAATGTGGGTGCATTTCTGTCTGTACTGGTAACAACAGGTTTTCATTATAGCACCGGCATGCACTTCATAACATGTGCTGAGACTGTTCTTTGGAGCTTGACAAAAAAAAAGGCATTAAGATTTTTATAATGGAATCGGAAAGTCAATAGCCATAATAGTGACATATATCAGATAATTTTCTTTCTGAAGGGCAACTAGTGATGAGCAATAAATGTAAGTTGCCCATATCCCGTAGTTTTGTTTAGTACAATCTATTTTACAATAGCAATATGGATTGAAATATTTATGAGGAAGAAAACACATTTGCGTCTAACTTTAGTAACAATTTTTCATAACATCAGTCATACTAGATTTCAACGTACAGTTTTCAATTGTTTCATTCGTCCAGGCTGTGTTAATATCTCAGTTGAATGTGCCAAATCATTTCATACAGTATTTAATATTACCAACTGAAAATTTTATCTTCAATGTCATAATTACAAAATGGATTAGTAGGCAATATTCGTATTAATTTTAATAATCATAGAGTGACGCAAGATTGTTTCTTTTTTTCTGTTTCCTGAATGAAGCTAAAGCCTCTGACCAGTTCTACGCTCTTCAGAACTGCAGTAAATCTTCACCTATTCAAACAGTTTCTTTTTGTTGTAGCTGAGCACTCTCCTGATGTGTTCAATCATTACTTAAAGTTGCACTGGAAAATATGTAGGGCTTGAATCCTTCATCTTATCAATATGCTTTCGACGAGATATCAGTTCAATTCATAAACAGGTGCACATAATCCTGAACTATACTCTGAATAACCAAATACAAGTATTTATGGTAACTTCCTGCAATTTAGCATTCAACATATATTAACACATCATGACACATTTTTAGTTGTTCATTTTGTGGAATTGCAATTTGCTTGAAATGCAAATGCATATTAACAGCACTTGCGAAAACGGATATGTTTTAGTGGGAAATGAAAAGGAACTGAATGCTTACTGGAAATTTTGAAGGTAACGCCGCTAATATCCAAGATAGCATTCGGTGTTGCCGGCATTTTCTTGAGTCTGTCAGAGCTGTATAACGAAATTATAAGTACATTGTAGTGTTGCATGCTTATAACCTCAATTAATGTTTGCTCATGATGTTGCATTTAAATAAGATGACTGCTATCTAGATACTCATGCTTAGTTTCATTAGTCGGAGCATTGGACACAGGATTTGGGGCGATCTTATTGAAATTGTATACGACAATGTTGAGGCCACACCTGTGCACAGTTCTGGTCACTATATCATAGAATTGAGATTATGAAACTAGAAACAGTGCAGAAAACATTTTTTATGTTGCTACAGAGACTTGGTGGTTTGACTTATAATGAGAGGCTGCATAGAATAGACTGGGATTTTTTTTTCTGGAGTCAAGGGGGCTGAGGGATGACTTTCTGGAGGTCCCTAAAATAATGAGGGGCTTGGCTCAGTTACATAGTCATTTTTTTTTTTTTGCAAACACAGGTAGACTAAAACTAGAAGACATTGCATCTTTGTTCTTTGTAAAGTGAGATGGGAAAGGTACAAAAGGATCCAGAGGGGCATTTTTCTCATACATGAGGGCACTTGGAATTAGCCTAGTGGTTAAAAAAGAGTGGCATGCGTAAGTTGGCCAAAGAGCCTGTTCCATGCTGCAAACCTCTCTGACTCCAATTCACTAAAGATCCTCAGGCAGCTCCTTCCAAACGCATGACCTGTTCAATCTAGGAGGACATCCACCAGTTACGTAGGAACACAACCACCTGGAAGTTCTCCTCCAAGCCCCTCAATGTCCTGATTTGGAAATATATCAACATCCTTTCACAGTTGCTGGGACAACATCCTGGCATTCCCTCACTAGTGGCACTGTGGGTCAACCCATTGCATATTAACTGTAGTGATTCAAGAAGGAAGCACACCATTACCTTCTCAAGTTTAATTTGCCACTTTACCACATACTCCCCGAATTCATTTATATAATGTTGGAGACCATACCTGTCCTCCACACTTTCCACTCCTCTGCAATCTTTGCGTTATTTGCAAAGTTTCCAATCATGACCCCGGCCCAGCACCCCTTTATGTTCACGTCCAAATTTTTAATGCGTAACACAAGCAGGAAGGGTCACAGAGCTCTTTAAACATCACTTGAAAGTACTTGCAGTACGCAAGGGCATCCATTGAACATTACTATTTGTTTCTTGTTACTAAAGCAACTTTTTATCCAATTTGCCATATCACTCGTTATCCTTCGGGACTTTACATGTTTGACCAAAAAGACATGCAACACGCTGTCAAACCTTTTGCTAAGTTTCATAAATAAAACTCGACTGCGCGAACATCATTATCCCTTCTTGTCATTTTCTCAAATAATTCAATGAAATTGATAGATCAAGAAATTCCTCGAACAAATCCATGTTGACAATCCCAGACTCGTTCACGCCTTTCCACGTGACAGTTAATCTTATCTCTCATGGTTCATTCTACTAATTGGCTACCAGTGATGCAAGTCTAACTGGCCTACAATTGTTTGGCATTTACTTAAATTCTCTTTTAAACAAAACAACTGTGCTTGCATTTCTCCAGTTCTCCGGTATTTGATCTCTATCTATGGAGGAATGGAAAACCATTCTCAACGCATCTGCTATCTCCTATGTGACTTCCACCAACAGCCCGAGATAAAGTCCATCTGGACATGGTCAATTTTCAAATTCCAAGTTTTCCAACTTTATTTTCTTGTGGTTATCCAATCGAATGTTTTGCAGTGTTTCTATTGGATTACCAATTCAGCATCATTCCTGTCCTTTGCAAATGCATAGGCAGAACAATAGTTCAAACCCCATCGCACAGCCTTTTCAGCAACAAACATGTTCCGTACTTGATCACTGATAGGTTCCTATTTTCCTTAACTAACCTTTTAACATAAGAATAATGGCAAAATATTTTGGGTTCTGTTTAACTTTATTTGGCTTTTTTGCAGTTTTTCTCTGATTTGCTTATTTCTTTTTTAGTTACTCCCTGTACTTCTCATACATGCAGTAAGAAGTCTCATAACACAAGGTTAAAGTACAACAGATATATTTAGTAGCAAGATCCACTAGCTTTTGGGCTTTTGGAATAAATGGGGGTCCTTACCCGGTGAAGGAGCAGCGCTCCGGAAGATAGTGGATTTTGCTACCAAATAAACCTGTTGGACTTTAACCTAGTATTGTGAGACTTCTTACTATGTTTACCCCAGTCCAACTCTGTTTCATCTTCTCCTGTATCCCTCGAGACAAGTGGAGAATCTAGGTTTGGCAATGCAACTCTTAATTTTTGAGGGGACATATCTACCCTGTACATCGGGTGGCGAAATAGCATAGTGGTTAGCGCTGCTGCTTCACAGCTTCAGGGACCTGAGTTCGATTCCCGGCTTGGGCTACTGTCTGTGTGGAGTTTGCACATTCTCTATCTGCGTGGGTTTCCTTCGGGTGCTCGGTTTCCTCACACAATCCAAAGACGTGTGGGCTAGGTTGATTGGCCACGCTAAGATTGCTCCTTAGTGACCTTAGATGCGTATGTTAGAGAGATTAATGGGTAAGTATATAGGGGTTTCCTTCTGTAAAATTTTCAGTGGATTAGTCATGCTAAATTTCCCCTACATTGGTAGGGGAACATGATGGACCGCAGTTCCCTCCTGGGTGTATCCTGCTTGGCTTTAGGAAATGTTCTGACTTGACGTGATGAAGAATTTGACAATGCAGTTAATTCGACATGTAAATAACTAAAAGTTGACGATAGTTGGCTTAAAATAAATACCAACGGCTATGTGAATGATAGAAAATTCGTTCTATTTGTGCTATTAGAACAGCATTCGTTTCTAAGATAGCGAACGACCTCTGGCATTCTCCAAACAGCAGCCCAATCCATACGTCTTAGTTTAATATTGAACACTTCATTCTTAAAGCTGCCTGATCATTCTTATTCATCATTGATATTGGGGGATAAAACACGACAATATTTATGGAAAATACGATTTAAAAATATATAACAAGGAAATAAATATTAAAAAGATCAGGATACGATCAAAATCAATCTTATCTGTGAAGTAAATATAAACATTAGATTCATACAGCACTGATTCAACAACATAGGTTGGTTTCGTTAATTGTTTCCTTTCGATTACAAATGCAGTCTTTTGCCTTGTTTTACCATTGTCTTCGCAATTGCTTTCTACATTGGATTCAACTTAAGAATCAAGTCTGTTTTGAACCTTGGCTCACTTGCATTAAAACTGGTAAAGTTCACATTTATGCCGAGGAAGTTTGCCATTGGTGGTGTGTCAAGGAAATGTCCAGACCTCTCCATCTGGAGGGTAGAATATGCCTTTGCTTTTTCAGTGTTATTGTTAGTGATGGATGGTTTAACTGTTTTTTTTTATTCTCTCTTGTGCTTTGATACTTGCACTGACTTATTCTTGCATTCACATAACAAGCCATAAAAGCAAGGGCTTAATACTCCCGTATATTTTTTAAAAAGTATGAAAATCCAAAGTTTGATAATCCAAAAGTGAATATTTTCTTAATAGTCTTCCAGGATTATTACTTCAACTTAAATTCCACCTGCAGCCTTGCGTTCACAGATTTGCATATGCTTTGCCAGAGCATTATTTACTGCCTTCTAAATGTTACTGCAATAATGTAACCATATTTGACAACAGACATTTGAACAGAAGAACAATGAGAACAGTAGGAAACTCAACCCTTCGAGATTGCTCCACCATTCAGTACGATGATCGATGTTATCAACGTGATGTCATCTCCCCTTTCTGCCTGTTGCTATAAAAATTCATCCCGCTGCAAGTTAAAAAAAGATTACCTCCTCCTTAAATTTGCTCAGCATTCTAGCATTCTCTAAACTTCAGTGTAAAGAATTCCACAGATTACCAACCCTTGGAGTGAAGTAATTAATCATTATTTTTGTGTATAATCTTCTCACCCTTTGCTAAAACTATTGTTGTAGATAAAGATACCTCTGAGACTAACAGTGAGTCAAAATACAGCAAGTTTATTCAAAAGCTTTTGGGAGATGCATCTGGTACCTAACAGCTGTTCCCCAGGTTTCTCCCCAAACATAACGTAAAAGCATATATTTATACCCCCCGGTTATGTCAGTATCTTCTCAGTCTCAGCAGTTTCCCAGGCTGTGGATTGACCTCCATTGTGGGACATGGCTGCCTCGGCATTTCTTTATGGTTATCTCAAGGCTGCAATTGACTCGTGTGATTAGCCCTTAGCTAACATACAGGCTGACAAGTTAAAATTAACGGGATTGGTTAACAATCTATGTTCATAAGTTGTATAGCATATAATATGTATCATATGTTGGTACATGCCACATAAGCAGTATATAATCAATATACATATATGAATATATATTTAGGGCATGCAAACTTCACTTTGTCAGGCGAAAGTCCACAAAATTAAAGACACAAACATGAATACAAGCTGGGTCAGCTACATTTCTGAACGGGCTGTCATAAACTTATGTACAACAGCAAAGACAGCTGCAGTCTGTTTGTCTGAGCACATGAAAACAAATCTTGTATCTATCTGAGAAACATGAAAACAAGCTGCAGCATCAATTGTACAATACTTTTTACCGTTCTCCAAGTATTACAAAGTTCATTAACCCATTCACTACTGCACTATGACCTCGTGCTCTTTAATTTCTACAAAAAATATGAAAAATCCGATCTTTATCGACTCGGTCAATCTCTTTCAAAATCTCATTTGCCCATATGCCGCAATTACATTACCGTGCTATTTTATTAACTGCGGAGATTATAATCCTAAAAATCGTAATCTATCTTCCTAAGTACATTCTTCATTCATGGAATCAATCTGGTAAGACATCTGCAAACTGTCTCTAATGCATTCAGATGCCTCTGCTTCTTTTTTTCCTCAGAAATCAAACATCTTTGCCGGACGCAACAGGCAACTGGAGTGAAGAGAATGTGCAGTGATGTTCCCACTCTATCTACAATAATATCAGAATGCAAGCACATGGAAGCAGTCCCACATAGCTGCACGAATAAGGATTGGGGTTGGATGAAGGTGACTGGCGCAGCCATTTCTAATGCATTTGTGAGACAAAGCCGTCATTGGCTGGCCAGCATTTACTGCCATCCCTATTTGCCCTTGTGAAGGTGGTGGTAGGCTGCTTTCCTGAATCGCTGCAATCCATGTGCACAATTGACGCTCAATATCATTAGGGAGGGAATTCCAGAATTTGGATCCAGCAAATCTGAAGGAGTTGTGATATATTTCCAAGTCAGGATGGTGAGTGGTTTGGAGGTGAACTTACAGGTGGTGATGTTCCCATGCATCTGTTTCCCTTGTCCTTCTAGATGGAAGTGGTCGTGGCTTTGGAAGGTGCTGCCTAAGGATCTTTGATGAATTGCCGCAGTGCATCTTTGTAGATAGTACACAATACTTCTACTGAGCGTTGGTGATGGACTGATTGAATGTTTGTAAATGTGGTGTTAATCATGCTGGCCGTTTTGTCCTGGGTGGTGTCAAGCTTCTTGTATCTTGTTGGAGCTGCACCCATTCAGGCCAGTGAGGAGCAATCCTTCACACACCTGACTTGTGCCTTGTAGATGTTGCATAGACTTTGGGGAGTCAGGAGCTGAGTTACTTGCCGCATTATTCCTAGACTCTGGTCTGCTCTTTTAGCCACTGCGTTTATGTGGTGA
This sequence comes from Sphyrna mokarran, assembly GCA_024679065.1. Classification (NCBI taxonomy): domain Eukaryota; kingdom Metazoa; phylum Chordata; class Chondrichthyes; order Carcharhiniformes; family Carcharhinidae; genus Sphyrna; species Sphyrna mokarran. The sequence continues at coordinate 8,522,453 of JAGIQG010000016.1, read as the reverse complement.
GTCCAGTTGAGTTAATCCCAAGGATGTTGACACTGGGTGATTCAGTGATGCCAACATTGTTGAATGTCAGGGCGGCGGGGGAGGGGGCGTTGTTAGAGTGTTTCTCATTGATGACGGTCATTGCCTAGCATTTCTATGGCACAAATGTTACCTGTCACTTGTCAGCACAAGCTTGGATATCGTCCAGATCTTGTTGCATTTGAACTTGTGTTTGGGTATCTGAGGAGTGGTGAATGGTACTGAACATTGTGCAATCATCGGCAAGCATCCCCACTTCTGACTTTATAACAGAATTAAGGTCATTGATGAAGCAACTGAAAATTGTTGGGCCTAAGGCAAGTAGTCTGAGAGGCACCTCCAGGGACATCGTGGAGCTGAGATGACTGAACTTCCACAACAACAACCATCTGCCTATGTTCCAGATACGATTCTAAACAATGGGGTATTTGCCACCTTTGTTCGGCCTGCCCTGCCGTTGGGACAGGCCATATCTAGAGACGGAAATGGCAGTGTTTAGGGTGTTATCTGTAGGGTATGATTTCGTGAAAACGATTATGTCAGGCTGTTGTGTGACTAGTCTGTGCCACACACAATATGTGGTTCAACATGAAAATTGAAGAAAAGCTTGTTCTTTGTCACAGGCCTGCTTGATTTACCTTGGGACTTTGATAAGTGTCCTTTTAGTAATATACTGGGGCAGAATCCTGATTAGAAGGATGCAGACTTCCACTTCCTGGAAAAATGGGAAAAGATTCAGGAAGCGAGAACACTTAAAAGAATCTGGGGAATGAAACTTTAACTCTGCATGCGAGTTATTTAAATATTATTATTGAATGGCTTAATGAATTAATGATGTGAAAAACCTTTTAGCTATGTCTCCAACAAAACAATCAATAGTTTAAATTCAATTAATATCCCTGAATATTTTGACAATGTCGATAAAATAATGGATTAACGTTCAAAATTCAGAGTATATGACGTTGAAATCGGCATTACTTTGGCCGCCTCCAACATTCCCCCTCAACACAACAAATGCTGAATTTACTATGCACCCTCATTGCCGTCTTTTATCTTTCTTCCTCACTGGAAATATCTTTCCTGAGAATTATTGAATTATTTCTCAGCAGTGTTCCACTGCATCCGTAGTGTCCTAACATTTCAGCCTATTTCCAGACCGGCATTAACTTACTGCGTCTTGACACGTTAATAATTGTCTTTATTTTGGGTTAAAAGTTAAGACTCAATACCGAGTTTCTCAGATGAAGACTGAACGCAAAATTCTATCATATTATGATTCGTTTACGTCGACACATCTTTGCTCTGAAGGTCTTGATTAATCGTGTCTCCCTTTGCATTACCAAGTGTAAATCAACCTGCTCTCTCGTTTGCATTAGAAACTGTGCTATAAGACATTGTCTCCACTACACACCTGTAACTAACTATTAAAGCTACCTTTCCCTATCTGACCTTTCCAATCTCCATGTGGATTAATTGATCATAATTATTGCAATAGCTTGCTTAAATGCACGATGTATTTCTGATTGTATATATTCAGTACCACAATAAAACTGATTTATTATTTTGCAGGTTGTGGACATCATTGACTCATCCAAAATTTATTATCGATATCTGCCCTATAGGAAGTGTTGGCAAGTGTTTTCTTGAAGCCGTGCAATCATCGTGGTAACAGTACACCCACAGGACTGTTAGGGAGGGAGAGTGTAGCAATGGGGAGAAGTGACTTTGAAATTTCAACTAAGGGTCCTGTATTGATTGGAGTTTTGGGCGTAGTTTGCGAGTTCAAGTGTGGGTATTCCTTTGCGTCTATTGGATTTGGAGGCTGCTGTCGACAGAGCATGAGTATGTTGCTAGAATGCTTCTTACAGATGGTGCACCTTTTGTTTAAATTGGTGAGAGAACTGATTGATGTATTTGTTGAATGGAGTGCCAATAAAGTGGTTGGCTTTGGCCCGTTTTCAAACTTCTTTTATTCTAATATTGATGCTGCAACTATTGGAAATAAGTGAAAAATATTATATAGGCTCCTAATTTGTGCCTTGGAGGTAGAATTCCAAGTGTCAAAATGTGAATCACTTATCAAAAAAAGTGACCTGCTCTTGTAGCGATAGCTTCGATATGGCTATTCCAAGTCCATTCTTCTTTCTCAGCAATGTTAACATTCATTATGTTGATAACAGGGTCCCATTGGCAATGCTAATTGTTTGGCACTGAATCGGAAAACCATACAGTGTAGAAGAGGCCCTTTGGCCCATTGAGTTTTCAGAAACAGATGAGAATTACCTGAACTCTTACATGAACTCATCTACTAGCACTTGGCACATAGCCCTGATTGTAGTGGCGTGCCAAGTGCATTTATAATGACGTGAGGCAAAAAAGTTACTACCATATTCATAGGCATTGCAGGCCTTCACCACCCTGTGGTATACGTTGTTTTCCTGACATTCCCCTCTAAACCTTCTGCCCCTCTCTTAAACCCAACATCCCCTCGTGACTGACTCTTCAATGAAGAGGAACAGCTCTTCCTTATTGACTCGATGCATGTCCCTCCTTATATTGTACCATTTGATCAAGATACTCCTCAGACCTAGCCATTTCCATGAATACAGCCCAAACCTACCCGACCTATCTTCATAACACAATGTTCAATCCCAGGCAGCATCCATGTTGAAGCTCCTTTGCAATACCTCCAGTTCAATCGCATCCTTCTGATAAAGTGACGATTAGAACTGTACACAGTACTCCACCATGACTTCCCTGTTTCTGTAATCTATGTCGCGATTGATAAATACAAGTGCCCCATCTGTTTTTTTTTTGCACCACATAACTAAATGCGGTTCTGTCTTCAGCGAAATGTGGACAAACAAACCAATATCCTTCTGTCGATAGAACTCCCAAGTGTTCTACCATAAAACGAATACTTGCTTGTCAAAGCACTCATTTGAAAGTGCATCATGAGACGTTTTCAAGATTAAATTCCATCTGCCATTTATCTGGCCATTTGATCATTCCACGTATATCTTCTTGTAACTCAAGACATTCTGCTTCACTGATAACCACCGAACGAATTGTTGTGTCATCTGCAACCTTGTTAGTCCAACTCCCACATAGTCATGTAGGTCAATTTTGTAAAAAGCAAATAATAGGGGGATCAGAGCAAATCCTTTTGGTACATCACTGGACATTGACTTTATTTCACTAAAGTAGCTTTCTATCATCAGTTTCTGAACAAAGAACAAAGAACAAAACAGCACAGGAAACGGGTCCTTCGGCGCAACCAGCCTGCGCTGCCACCTCGATGTTCCCACTTCTACCCATGATCCCTGTCATCCCTGTCTATGTTTATAGATCTATGCAGTAGAACCAAATTTGAGACAATTTAGGGAGAATTCGTTCTGCCAATCAGCCTAGGAGCACATCTTTGGAATGTGGGAGGAAACTGGAGCACCCGGAGAAAACCCACGCAAGCACGGGGAGAATGCGCAGACTCCCACAGACACAGGCCCAAATCCATGTATCTGCACAGCACAGCAATTGTCACTGAGCTGTCGTGTTGCCCATCAAATGGTCCAGGTCAAGCGTACACTAACAACGTGAAGCACTAGGCTACTCTTGAAAAATCCAAGAGCAGCCTTCTCACGACCCATCGCGTATATGCCCCTTGTTAGACAAGGCAGACTGAAGTACCTGTAGGATAAAACAAATACATCAATATCATCGACAATTTACACATTTCCCAGGGAACTCCCAAGGCTGATGACCCCTATTTTAAATCAGTTTTCTATATCCCTTCATTCCCATTCTGTTCATGTGCCCATCTAAGTATCTCTTAAATAACTCCAGAGTGCCTGCCTCCACCACTTTTCTTGGCAGCACGTTCCATACCTCCACCAGCCTCTGTGTGAAAAACTTCCTCCAGCATCCAATTATACCTTACCCCCGTCACCCTAAGCTCGTGACCCCTCGTGCTATTTGAGTCCATCCGAGGAAAAAGCTTAACTCTGTTTACTCTATCAATACCCCTCATAATCTTGTACACCTCTATTAGGTCTCCTTTAAGTCTACGTCTTTCTAAGGAAAACAGCCCCAATTTGCCTAACCTCTCCTCGTAACTCAGACCTTCCATAGCAGGCAACATCCTGGTAAACCTCCTCTGCACTCTGTCCAGAGTCTCCACGTCCTTCTGGTAGTAAGGCGATCAGAACTGGACGCAGTATTCCAAATGAGATCTAACCAACGTTTTATACAACTGCAACATCAAAGGCCAGCTCTTGTATTCTATATCCCTTCCTATAAAGGCGAGCTTTCTTCACAACCTTCTCCACCTGCTCTGCCACCTTCAGAGACTTGTGCACATGCACCCCCAGGTCTCTCTGCGTTTCTATACTCTTAATAGTTCTACCCTTTATCATATATCTCCCCTCTACATTCTTTCTCCCGAAATGCATAACCTCGCATTTATCAGAATTGAATTCCATCTGCCATCTATCTGCCCAAGGTACCAGCCTATCTATGTCCTGCTGTATCGCTTGACAATACTCCTCACTATCCGCAAGTCCAGCCATCTTTGTACCATCTGCAAACTTGCTGATCACTCCACTTACTTCCTCTTCCATGTCATTTATATATATTTCAAATAGAAGAGGTCCCAGTACCGAGCCCTGAGGCACACCACTAGTGACTGACTTCCAGATAGAAAATACCCTTCCACTATTACCCTCTGTCTCCTATTACCAAGCCAGTTATTTATCCATCTAGCTACCTGTCCTTGTATCCCATTAGCCTTGACCTTTTCAACTAACCTCCCATGAGGGATTTTGTCAAACGCCTTACTGAAACCCATATAGATGACATCAACGGCTCACCCTCCATCGACTGTTTTTGTCACCTCCTCAAAAAATTCTACCAAATTCGTAAGGCATAATCTCCTCTTCACAAAGCCATGCTGCTTATCCCTAATAAGATCACAATGCTCTAACTGCCTATGCATCCTTTCTCTAAGAATCCCCTCCAACAGACCATCAAATGGTCCAGGACAAGCATACACTAACAACGTGAAGCACTAGGCTACCCTCGAAAAATCCAAGAGCAGCCTTCTCACGACCCATCGCGTATATGCCCCTTGTTAGACAAGGCACTGATGTTAAACTCACCGGCCTATAATTTCCAGGGTTATCCCTACTACCCTTTTTAAACAACGGTACAACATTAGCTATTCTCCAGTTTCCTATAACTGAGCGAAATTCTGAATCCACTTTATGAAATTAATTTGTACCCCATGTGCATTTACCTTATTTATGTAAGACCTTGTCAAAGGCTCGCTGAACACCACTAAACTACATAGGTTGCACTACCATGGTAGCACAGTGGTTATCATTGCTGCTTCACCCCACCAGGAACACAGGTTCGATTTCCAGCTTGAGTCACTAACTGTGGACAGTTTGCAACTCCTCTTGGTGTCTATGTGAGTTTTCTCCGTGTGTTTCGCTTTCCCCTCACATTCTGAAAGACGTGCTGGCTGGGTATATTGACCTAAACAGGTACTGAACAGTGGCGAGCAGAGGAATTTCACAGGAACTTAATTGCAGTGTTAATGTGAGGCTTACTTGTGACTATTTTTAAAAAAGCTTTATTTTAATTTAACCTCATCTACCCACCTAATCATCTCTTCTAAATATTCATTTCTTGTTCGGAATGACTTGCCTCTAAAAAAATTAAATGACTATCCCGAATCAACATCTGCCCCTCCAAGAGGAGATGGATGCACTCCTTCAGAAACTTCGCCAATAGTTTCTCACTACTGATGAGAGAGTTCCTCGTCTGCAGTTCTCATTTTTATTTCTATATCCTTCTTAACTGTATGTTGTTCTCCAGTCAATTGACACCGCCTCTGTAGCTAGACAGGAGTTGAAAATTTGGGCCAGTGCTCTTGAAAATTCTTCCCTCGCCTCCCATAGCAGCCTAGGAAAAAGTTTATCTAAATCTGAAAATTTATCCATTGCTGAGTCTGCCAACACCTACTTATATTGTCCTTCCTTATGTCAAATTGTTCAAGAACCTCACATTCTGTGACCATGAATTATCTTTCATCATCCTCATTCTCTTGCGTGAAGAAGGAAGTGAACTATTCAACACTCAATGAATGTCCTCTGGCTCACCCACAGTTTGCCAATTTGGCTCATAGTAGACCCTAAGCTTTTCCTAGTTATTCACTTCATGTCATATCGAGCTTCATTGGTTATTACCTCTTTCTTTGGACATGTTCAACCATTAGCCGGTGCTCTGCATTAATTTTAAGCGTCAATATCAGACAAAGACTGGAAGCCATCGTTTAGAATTTCAGGAGTTGCAATAATGATGCTAAACTTCTTGCAATCTTCAGAACAGTTCTCCACTTCTGACTTTAAGATGTTGAGAGAAGATCATGGACAAAAGAACTGAAGATGTTCAAGACTAGAATACTACTCTGACCAACTCCAACCATGATGGCATGGAACTCGAACACTGACCTCAGAAAAATTCAATGTTTATAAAGGCTATGACTCTGACTCGAGGATTGTATTCCCACTGGATCCCCTTGACTCTAATTTTGCTGGTGATTTGTGATGAAACCCCTGGTGAAATGCAGCATTTATGTAAAGGACGGGCAGTCACATATGAGCTCCAAGGCTGTTGTCATCCCAATCAAATTTATGTTTTCAATTTCTAATCCTTCCATTGATTTGCTCCACATCTTTTTCTTAAATGATAAATTCACCCTCAATATTGCACTAATTATATATCTCATTATCAAAGTTACCCTCACATCTATTTTTGTTTTAGAAGTTCCATATTTGCTGCAATGTCAAAGTCCCAGCGTTTATCATGCCATAACTATTCATCTTTGATGGTAAACCGTTTATATGTATCCAGGTGCTAAGAAATGATTATTTTTATAGTTTAGGAATTATGAGCGAATTCTAGTGCAAATGGTTTAGCACTGCCTATTTTAATTTAATTTTCAATTTAAGTTTTTATCTGTTGTTGGGCTCTGGGAGCTACTTCTCTGATTCTTCCTACAACAGCCTGAATATGATCACTAAATCCCTCCAATCCTTTAGAATCTCATTGTTACATGTATGATACTGTGTTTCCTCTAGTTTTGCCCACAATTTAACTTACAGTCCTTGCTATCAACTTAGTGATATTACTGACCAGAACTTTTTTCCCAACACAGATCCAAACATTGCAATCAAACAACCTTTAAGTTCCCCAGAACCAATGCTAGTGCCCATGAAACAAAACACATTTCTGGGTCTCAGAATTCACGACAAGTTTTTTTTTTAAATGTCAATACCCTCCATAATATTTCTCATGTAGGTATTAACTCCAGAGTTAATTGTTTTTGAGCTTCCACTTTCTAAATTAGTGGAACACTCCTTGTTCATAATCCCAAAGAGAAAACGTTGTCAGCCCTATCAATGACACGAGCACCCACACAACCTACAATAATCTGATCTCCATACTTCAGCTACAAGCTCCATTCAAATACCAGCAGCCGTTGGGGCCATCCAATGAACAGATAGCACAAGGATCTATATATTTGCTCTTAGTTGTATTATGCGCAGTGATGAAGGGAGATATATAGAAAAATTAAAAAGTCATATTGTAGCACACATAACTGCTTTATTCATCATTGTGTTAAACTCCAAATTGAAACAAAAGGATATTTCAACACATATTTCACTTGTTCCCGAAACTTAGACTGTGTAATTGCATAAATGCAAGTGTTTGTGCAGCAACTAAGGAGTTGCAACATGAGGCCCAATTCAAGCACAAACGAATCTAAATGTATAGTTCCATACGCCAAAAATGACATTCTCTTCCATATAGAATAAAACATAAACAATGACCATAACAGAATGAAATTTGCTGAGATAACAAATAATAAAACAATGGATTTCTTTCGACTCTCCATCTCTGGGTCTCTTGGATTTTCCCCATTGTTGTGTGCTCGCAGTCTCCTGCGAGCACTGCTGGTGATTAGAATGTATCGGATGGTGAAAAAATTGAGCACAAGAATGAGGACAAATGGGACACATGGGTTTAGAATGTAATGGAGAAACTCAATTGATCCCCACACTGTCGATTCCAGAGCATTCTCAATTGCATAACAAAACCAGGGGACGTTGTCCAGCGAATACCAACCTGTTAGTATAAAATACCAAAAAGTATTCTTTAAACAGCTCAGGATAGTCACTGCTCCAAGAACCACAGTTGCAGTTTTTTGAGTACAATATTTATTTTTCAGCTTCTGGCAGCAAATGGCAACACAGCGATCAAATGTGAAGGTGACGGTGAACCAGACAGAACAATCAGTAGCTGCATAAAGCAGGACAGCATGGATATTGCACACAGGGATGTATATCAAGAAACTAAACTGATCATCAAAAACTATTGGAATTTGCCTCAAAATCAGGTCAAAGATAATGACCAGGAGATCTCCCACAGCCATGGCCACCAGGTAGCAAGTGACACACTTTGAGAGACCGCACTTGCCACGATGAAGTATACCGATCGTCAATGAGTTTACTGTGTGGAATGGAAATACAAATAGAAGTTAAACATTATGGTGAGAACAAAATTATCCCTTTTGTAGAAGTTGTATTAAGATTTGCCATTGTTTTGCTGTAATCAGTGATCTACTGATGAGAATGAACAGAAAATTTCAAACAAAATGTTTTCCAAAATGAAGAATTCAATTATCCCGCAATGATGCTGAAATGCCCATTCTCAGACTTGATCATGTTCAGAACCCTGCCCTTCCTCCCTCTGTCACCCTTTCTCCACATCCACACCACCCCTGCCTCCCCTTCCCATGCACCCACAGCACGGGATTCACCCATTTTTGAGGCAGTTCTGAACTGTGAATTGTCCTCTATACCCACCCCACAATTTTTGGCTCCGAACTTGCACTGACACTACTCTCCCAAAGGCTGAACTGGCCTGGCAACTATGACTCTGCAAGTGACAACCCTACTTGATACCTCCAAAGACCAACAAACTCACTGAAGCCAGTTGCGACCACAGCTCACAAACTCCAGCACTATAGCACTTTGGGAATACAGCCTCCCCAAAAGTACTGACCAACGAGCCGCCCCACTCACTTTGATGTCCAATGTCTGACAGTATCCCCCACAAGGCCAGAGTGGAACCCCAAACATGGAGTATTGGAAAATCAAGCCCTGCTGCAACTTCCAAAATTAAACCAATTAAGTTCTACACACGTATCTTATCCCTGACACATCAGTGACATTTAAGTCTGGAAATTGCCTACTTTACTGCAGGTTTTGTACAAGTACTTTATTACTGTCATATCAATGATATTAAAGCCTAAAAATGCCTAGATTAAGACATTTCAAAGGAGTGTAGCCTCCTTATAGCAGAATGTACAGTATTGTGCATTTGACCATTTGTCCCCTCAAAATAATGTCTAACTGAGCCAAACAACAAACAGTGTGTTATGTACGGTTCCTTACAATACATTCCCCATGATGTGCTTCAACCTACGCTGTGCCTTTTGAAATAAAAGTCGCAAATCTACCTCCTTATATTAAGAACATAACTCATGGCTATCATTAATTCTTGTTTCAGTAATAATCTGTTTTGAACCAACTGCCCTTTGCTGATTGGCAGATATCTACCACTCAAAAGTAGACCCTGTTATCAGCCTAATTAACTGAAAGATTTATGTCCAAGGGTGAAAAATAATCGAAATTTAAGTTAGAGAAAAACAAGTCAGGGCAGAAGTCACCACACAAAACTTCTAATTGTGCACCTTGTGACTTACTCCAGCATAGCTTCAACTTGAAGCATCCCTCTAATGAGTAGAGCAAATGACAATGAAAAGCAAAAACAACTAAGAGGGAAGGATAAAGATTGGCAAATTGATACTTACAACTGGCTTATATGGTGGTTGTAGAGTCTTACCTGGGACACCGACAATAGCCAGGATGGGGTAGTAAAAGAACTGAATCAGCCGAAGTGCATAATAGGTCAGCCATGTCCAGTGATAATGTTTTGTAAGACGGTCATACCAAAATAATAGCCCCCTTTCCATTGTCGTACTATTCCACCCTATTGTTCCCAAATTCGGATCTCTCATTTTCCACTATATCTCGGCTTCTGATCTGTATTGTTGATGAAATTGCTGCTCCCACTGACACAATGGCACAACACCCTGAAAGCAGCTCCTTATTAATGCAGTATAGGAACCTCCAGTGACATAATTATAGTCCATGGAGACTAAAATTAATTAATGTTACTTACAAATACAGATGTTTTCACCTTTCAACTATTTATAGCCAGCAGTAAGTTACAGAATTTGTCAGTATATGTAATGATTGAACGTAGCTTAGGGCAGGAAATGGAGGGAAGAGTGGTGAAAGTGGCCTCTTCACTCCACTTTGGATTATGGAATGATATCAGATGAGTAGATGAATGATATTGTTACACCCAATTTACAAACGAAAAGAGGGATAACTACTGAGCAGTTAGTCTAATGTCCAGGATACACTGGGAAAACTTTATTGTTTTTTAGCTGGCACAGAATAACTCACACGTTGGAAAAACAATGGTTTAAAAGCAAATTTGGAGCATGGTCTTCATATTTAAAGTTTATACTGCCTTATTTTTGTACGAAAATAGGAACATAAAACACGGGAGTATGAGGTTGTAATTATCGCCATCAAGTGTGCTTGTCCATTCACTGAGATTATGAATTGGAATAGGCCTCATCTCCAAGTTTTTTTTTCATGTTGCATTAATCGTTGTCCCACCCATTTTTGCTTTTGGTGGAAGAGGAGTTCACAGACTAACAATCATCTGATTGAAGGCAAATCTCCTCAACTTGGTCGTCAATATTATGATTGATAAACTGTTTCCCATGTTCTAGATTTTCCCACACGTGTAATCATCCTAGCACGATGTATCCTGTCGAATCCTATAAGCATGACATGTGGAAATATATGTTGAATTTTATTGACTCTAAAAGCACAATAGGTATCAGGTATGCATGTTAAAGTCTTCTCTCTCAGGCAATCCATTCATCCATTGACTAAGGTATGAGTGGCTCAATGGAGTTTTAACTTTTAATACACTGAAAAATCTTCAATGAAGTAAACCTGAGTTTTTGGTTAAAGTTTTTTTTTCACTGTGATATTCCTTGTGACCAGTGACCTGAAATTTGTCAAAGAGCAGAAGTCTGATTCAACAATTTGACCTTGGCAGGAATGAGTTATGAACAGACTTTTGGGAGCCAGTGTTCCTTAGCTGGGCGTGCAATGTGAACAATATGCAGTAATATGATGCGGTCTGAAGTGACCAATATAAGATTATTGTATTTGATTGGCTTAATCAAACGATGCAATCAGAGTTCTGACCAATTCACTGGCTGATTACCAAAGAACTTCTTTTTTGAGTTTTGACTCTGCTAACACAAACAACAAGTTCAGGAAAGTAGTATGAGAAACCGGGGAACAAATCTCACAAAGAGAGACAACATCTGGAAGAAGCGAACAAAGAACTAATCCTGCCCAGGCTTTAATTGCAAGTGAAAATCAACCTTTAATTAAACAAAGTAACAGATAGTAAGTATTTGGCTTATGCAATGCAACTACTTATTGTTGTTTAAAAAGCTACAGAATAAAGCTAAAAATACCTAAAGTCCACTTTGAATCTTTGTTACAGAAATTAAAACATGCAAGCTTGAACAACATAAATGGCCTCCCAGAGGCGACCCGATAAAAAGTAATAGTAAATGCTGCTCTGGGTTGGGTTTTTACAATTTTTAAGTGATTTTGAACAAACCTGATGTTTACTCTGAGTGAATAAACGCAATATAAGAAACCTTATATTCAGTGGTAACTCTATAACTGACAACGATAAGGGATTAAAGACCTATTTTTCAGTTGTATTGTTGGGGGTGGATTGATTTACATTCATGATACATCATAAAGGTATCATAGAGTCCTACAGTGCAAAAAGAGGCCCTTCAAGTATGCTCCATCCACAATCCCACTCAGGCCTCCCCCCATTTTGTTACCCAAAAATTCCTCTAACCTAAGCATCTTAGGACAGATTAATGGGCGATTATAGCAAGGCCAATCAACTTAACCCGCGTATCTTTGGACTTTGGGAGGAAAACTGAGCACGTGGAGGAAATCCACGCAGACACGAGGAGAACGTACAAATTCCACACAGACAGTGACCAGAGCTAGGAATCGAACCGAGTTTCCTGGAGTTATGAAGCAGCAGTGCTAACCACTGTGCTACCAGGCCGCCCAGTTTTAGAGGGAGTAATTTTTAACACAAGGCAAGTTCCTGCGCTAAATTGACTGTCTTTCACTCTTACCTTAAACTAGATATTACGGGGAAAATGGCAGAGCCTTCGAAATATTAGGAAGTTATCCCCATATTAAATAATCATGTTGAGTGGATTTTTGTATGATTATCGAAGAGAATCTGGGATCCTTGGGTCAGAAATGTTGGAACGAAAGGTGTCGAGCCCAAGGAAAGTGAGCAGATAAAATGGGTAAACTTACAGAGATTGCGTGTTGTTTGGGGCAATTGCAGAGAAAAGAAAGGGAAGTTAAGCGTTTAAGTGATGAACTAGAGAATGCAAGGTTAGCAACAGAGTTACTACGATTAACAATAAAGATGACAGAATGAGTTATAGCATGTAAGTATAGAAGTAAAGACAGTGCCAGAAGGTGTTAAAATTAAAAAGAATAGCATAGAAAAAGAAATAGAAGGGTTTGGAATTAAAGTGGCAGATCAAGAACAAAGAAATAAAATTAGTATGCTGTACATGGCTCACTTTCAGGTTCAGTGTGAAAACCTTTATCACGGAAAGGAGCGAGCTATTATTGAAAACGACTGAGGCAGAAAACAAACTGAGTCTGCATTAACAGAGAAATGCACAGATCAGCAGGCAGCATTTCAGGTTATGCACCAAGTCAGTAATGAAAAGTAGGCTTCCACAGCTGATCATTCAAAGTGCCAGCGGAGAAATTGAACAGCTGAAGTCACAATTATCAATAGAGCAGGGAATGGTGCGTGCATTTGAAAGAGTTGAGGTGCAGGCTGAAGATAATGCAGTAGGTCTGGGTGCATCGCAGGCAGAAACAAATCAATATTTAGAACAGAATGAAAGTTGTAGGCTTTCACCTTTTCCTTTGGGATGAGACTCTTCAGCACCTCCCCATCCACCTCTTGTTCCGATGAACCCAATAACGATTCAACGTAGCCAGGATGATAAGTCTGTGACAGTAACATATACAATTTCATTCACGATAGCACAGAAAGCTAAAAAAGTGCACAGTGGGTGAATTTTGATTTAACCTTGTTGAATCTAATGTTAACCACCAAGAACGATTTGCGTTCACACTGGCCAAATTGGAGAATTAGGAGAAGCCATTTACACAGCACTCCCTCTGGTAGCATAATATCAATCACTTTAGTAACCTCATATTTCAGCCTGCTTAGGGAAAGTATATGGTTTCTGCGATTTCATAGAACTTAGAACGTAGAACAATACAGCACAAACAGGTCCTTTGGCCCACAAGTTGCGCCGATCACATCTATATCTACCAATCCACAGACCTATCTATAACCCCCTATTCTATACGTTTCCATACACTCATCCAGAAGTCTTTTAAAAGACCCCAGCGAGTTTGCCTCAACAACCTCCGATGGCAGCCGATCCCATTCACTCACCACCCTCTGAGTGAAAAACTTACCCCTAACGTCCCCTCTATATTTGCTTCCCTGCACCTTAAATCTGTGTCCTCTCGTAGTGACCATTTCAGCTCGGGGAAATAGTCTCTGAGGGTCCACCCTATCTATTCCTCTCAACATTTTATAAATCTCTATCACATCGCCTCTCAACCTACGTCTCTCCAGTGAGAAGAGTCCCAGCTTCTTCAACCTATCTTCATAAGGCCTGCTTCCCAATCCAGGCAGCATCCATGTAAATCTCCTCTGCACTCTCTCAATAGCATCTACATCCTTCCTATAGTGAGGCAACCAGACCTGCGCACAATTTCAGATCTGAAATTTCAACCATAATTTCAACCCCAATCGTTCTACAATCACATTTATGCTACAGAAACTCAGCCTTGCGTTTGACTATTATCTATTGCATATCGGGATCATCAGACGTAGTTTCGGGATTAAATCAAAATTCACTCACTGTGCAAATTTTATCTGTGTAAGAACACACAGCTACACTGGCTGAATCTATATCAGCCATATGTCAAACACAACAGTTAACTGGTCAAAAGAAAGGATACACTTCGTCATTGAATCAGAACACACAATGTACTCCGCTGTCGGGAAAAGATCTACTAGATTTGCAGGAAACAACATTTCCCAATTGAAATTCTAATGGTTCTGTATTAAGTCCATCTTGTAAGTGACCAATGAATCCTGTCTGCAGAATCATACCATTATCATGCCAAGATGGTTTAATGATTTTAAATATGTTAAGGGTTGTGTGAAATTCCCCTGTGTCCTATAGGAATTTGATGAGTGGCCTCGCATCTCGCCTCCACCAAGGGTCGTCCTACACCAAGTTAGAGAAGCCAAGTTAGAGAAGGTCATTGTCTCGGTTTATATGGTGGAAGTTTAGGACAAAGAAAATTGTCATTTTTTGTCTCTCTTACTGGAGCTTGATGGATCTTCAAGAGTGGAGGATGGTGACAGACAGACGATCTGTGGGCTGTAGATTGAGGATCAGCAAGGAAATTAACACAAGGAATTGGCATTAAAGTTGCCCAGTAACAAGAGTGTTCAGGTGGTGGAATTGGCAAAATTAGCCTAGATAGTAAGCCATGCTTACTCTATAGTAAGCTATTCTCATCCTCCGTAGATATTTATTCAGATAGCATGTATACTTGTAATAGCTTAGCTGATTGGTTGCCACTATCGGAGGTTCGTGGTTCTGTGTCTGTGGATGAAATATTATTATCGTCTGTGGTCATATCAGAATGTATTCCACAGAAGCCGGGGTCCCTGACGTTTTGAAGCAGCAGTGTTAACCATTGTGCTACCGTACCATCCCTGCCATGCCAGCGGGTCCACGAATGATTCTTATAAATGACCAGTTGCCTTTCTTTTTTTCCTCTCTTTGCTACCCAAACTGATTCTACATCTTGCTCTGCCCAGAAACGTATAACCTCCAATATGGGACTGGACTAATGACTCATGATCAATGAGCAGTGCTAACTCATCACATGCTCCCAGCCTTCTATCTTTACAAAATGATAAATATCGTTCAATATTCAGGCAATAAGGTTGGGAAACATTCGGCAATTGCTCTGTGATGGCGGTGGATCCCAATGCGGTCCTCAGTCTGCATCTCTGTATTACTATTCAAGTGATAAAAGTCAATTCAACACCCTTCCCCTTTGGATCCCGTGGCACCAGGTCAAAAAGGGCAAGAAAAACTCTGTTGATTCAATTGATCTCATTTGATGATTTAGTGTTGCATCGTTTTGAACACAAATTGGAGGAAGCATTGATGGTGCCAAAGAGGTGGCTGAAAGCACTCTGGCTGGGGCGTCAAATTTTATCATCACAAGTGGCTCGGTAATATCACCACAGAGAAATTGTCGGGCCCTAAATGTCATAGCTAGTATACTGGGATTGTGACAAGCTGTATGGGAAACAACAGGAATAAGAAAACAAATTATTGACATCATTCTCACTAACGTGCCTGCTGTAGAGGCATATCTCCAAGAAAAATATCCACTGTAGCGCCACCATTCAATTCCTGTGGAGGCAAATTCCAGAACTGATGTTGAGATTACACTCCATCCTGTTGTGTGAAATAAACTGCAGATCAAGCAACTGAAGGCTGATTATTTGTGAGGCAGTTGGGACAACAATAGCAGCAGATTAGCATGCAATGAAAATATGTAACTTCATACTTCTGTGTATTTCTAACTCTGCTAGTAACATAAAGCTAAGGAATCAGCAGAGATTCAATGATAAGTCACAAAGTAATGCAAGAGAGTGCATAAACATGAATAATGAAATGCCGTTCTGATGAAATTATAACATAGGATTATTTGTATGCCAAACAGCATGAGCTGAAGCTAGTAGAAGAAATAAGAAATTCCACAAACCACAGATGGGAACAAAGCTCGAAGTGCTGCCATGCCCAACCGTGATTGGTGGTAGACATTGTAATAAATCACTGAAAAAGAATAGCCTAAAATATCCACACGCTCAATGATGGAACAATGACATCTATGTCGCAATATGGAAATTTGTCCAGGTCTATCAAATGCATGACTATCATGCCATCACAAACACAGCCAAGAGCCTCAATAGTCTACTCCCGATCATAAGTGAAGGGCTGTTCATCAAAAATGCTATAAAGAGACACTTATTCAGCAGTGAACCGCATACAGAAATTCACTTTGTATTCTGCCATGATCAGTGAGCACCCTACTTCATAACAGTCTAGTTCATATATATACACAATCGCTGAATCCCCAGGACAAACATCCTGCGGATCACTTTGTCCAAAAACTGAAATGAACTACGTATATAAACCGTGCAGACCAAGTATGAGGAATTTTGTGGTAACTAATCCAGCTCTTAACTTTGCAAAGCTATCCAATATCTACACCACACAAGTCATTAGTGTAATGGAATACTCTCCAATTGTCTGAATGAGAACAGCTCCAACGACAATCAAAAGTTTGGAAATCATTCAGGACAGAATAACTTGATTGTTTGGTACCCATTCCAAAAACAAAATCCCTCGACGACCGACGAACATCACCGAACGGCTATTTCAGAGACTTGGGTAGAGCAGGGACAAGAATGGATGTTGCAGGTTCCAGGGTTCAAATGCTTTAGTCGGAGTAGAGAAGGAGGTAGAAGGGGGGGAGGAGTGGCATTATTAGCCAAAGACTGTATCACAGTGACAGAGAAGAAGTTTGATGAGGACTTGTCTGTTGAGGTAGTATGGCTGAGATTAGAAACAGGAAAGGAGAGGTCACCCTGTTGGGAGTCTTTTATAGACCTCCTAAAAGTTCTAGAGAGGTAGAGGAAAGTATTGCAAAGTCGATCCTGGACAGGAGTGAAAGTAATAGGGTAATTGTTATGGGGGACTTTAACTTTACTAATATTGATTGGAATAGCTATAGCTCTAGCTCGTTAAAGGGTTCAGTTTTCGTACAAAGTGTGCAGGAGGGTTTTTTGACTCAGTATGTAGATAGGCCAACTAGAGGTGAGGCTACATTGGATTTGGTGCTGGGCAATGAGCCAGACCAGGTGTTAGACTTGGAAGGTGGTGAACATTTTGGTGATAGTGACCACAATTCGGTTACGTTCACCTTAGTGATGGATAGGGATAGGCATGAAGCTGGGGGCAGTAATTATAGCTGGGGGAAGGGTAATTATGAGGCCATCAGGAGAGAATTAGGGTGCACAGATTGGACTAGGAAACTACAGGGACTGGGAACATCTGGAATGTGGAGCTTATTCAAGGAGCAGCTGCTGCGAGTCCTTGATAAGTATGTCCCTCTCAGGCAAGGAGGAAATGGTCGAGTAAGAGAACCTTGGTGTACAAAAAAAGTTGATTTGCTGGTTAAAAAGAAAAAGGAGGCTTATGTCAGGATGAGGCTTGAAGGCTCGGTTAGTGCAATGGATAGCTATAGATTAGCCAGGAGGGAGCTAAAGAGTGAATTGAGGAGAGCTAAGAGAGGACACGAGAAGACTTTGGCTGATCGGATTAAGGAGAATCCTAAAGCTTTCTTTAGATATGTTAAGAATAGAAGATTGGTTAGGGCAAGATTAGGGCCAGTCATAGACAGGAGTGGGAAGTTGTGCGTGGAGCCTGAAGAGATTGGAGAGGCACTGAATAAATATTTCTCTTCGGTATTCACGCAGGGTGATGTAAATGTAGTTATGGAGAACACTGAGGTACAGGGTATCAAACTGGAAGGTATCGAAATAGATAGGGAGGATGTACTAGATATTCTCGAGGGTTTGAAGTTGGATAAGTCACCTGGGCCGGACGGGATTTACCCTAGGATTCTCTGGGAGGCAAGAGAGGAGATTGCAGAGCCTCTGGCTCTGATCTTCAGGTCTTCGTTGGTTACGGGTGTGGTTCCGGAGGACTGGAGGATGGCGAATGTGGTCCCATTGTTTAAGAAGGGGAAGAGAGACCTTCCTGGGAATTATAGGCCAGTGAGTCTTCCTTCTGTGGTGGGCAAGGTATTGGAGAGAATTATTAGGGATAGGATTTATAGTTATTTAGAGAGAAATGAATTGATTGGGGATAGTCAGCATGGTTTTGTGAAGGTTAGGTCGTGCCTTACTAACCTCATTGAGTTTTTTGAAAAAGTGACTAAGGAGGTGGATGGGGGTAGGGCGGTTGATGTGGTATATATGGACTTTAGTAAGGCGTTTGATAAGGTGGCCCATGGAAGACTTCTGCAGAAAATGCAGATGTATGGGATAGAGGGTGATTTAGCTAATTGGCTTAGGAATTGGCTAGCAGATAGAAGACAGAGGGTGGTGGTTGATGGGAGATATTCATCGTGGAGTTCGGTGACAAGTGGTGTACCTCAGGGGTCTGTTTTGGGGCCCTGCTGTTTGTAATTTTTATAAATGATCTGGATGAGGGTATTGAGGGATGGATTAGTAAATTTGCAGATGACACTGAAGTCGGTGGAGTGGTAGATGGTGAAGAGGGGTGTTATAATTTGCAGAGAGACTTGGACAAGTTGCAGAGCTGGGCCGAGAGGTGGCAAATGGAGTTTAATGTGGAAAAGTGTGAGGTAACGCACTATGGCAGAAATAATACATGTGTAGAGTATAGGGCAAATGGTAGGATTCTTAGTAGTCTAGATGAACAGAGGGATCTTGGTGTGTACGTGCATAGATCCCTGAAAGTAGGCAGTCAAGTCGAGAAGGTTGTTAAGAAGGCATATGGAGTCTTAGCTTTTATTGGTAGGGGGATTGAATTTTGGAGCCGCAACGTCATGTTGCACCTGTACAAAACTCTAGTGCGGCCGCACTTGGAGTATTGTGTGCAGTTCTGGTCCCCACATTATAAGAAAGATGTGGAGGCATTGGGAGGGTACAGAGGAGGTTTACCAGGATGTTGCCTGGTATGGAGGGCAGGTCTTATGAAGAGAGGCTGAGGGATTTGAGGTTGTTTTCATTAGAAAGGAGGAGGCTAAGAGGGGACCTAATCGAAACATATAAGATGATTAGAGGTTTAGATAGGGTGAACAGTGATAGCCTTTTTCCTAGGATGGAAAAAGCTAGCACGAGGGGACACAGCTTTAAATTAAGGGGTGATAGTTATAGGACGGATATCAGAGGCAGGTTCTTTACCCAAAGGGTGGTTCGGGAGTGGAATGCCCTACCTGCAGCGGTTGTAGATGCGCCAAGTTTGGTGGCGTTTAAGAGGTTAGTCGATAAGTATATGGAAGAGAAGGGAATGGTTTAGTTTGGAGGGGCATTGCTTTTTATATTGGTTGGCGCAACATCGAAGGCCGAAGGGCCTGTTCTGTGCTGTAATTTTCTATGTTCTATGTTCTATCACCAAATGTATGTACCACCTTTAAAATTTATTTCAGAAATTGACTAATATTCTTTAGGCAACACTTCCCAAAGCCATGACCTTAACATCCAGAAGAACAAAAGCAGAAGATGACCCGGGAACACTACCAACTAGAGATTCTCCTTCAATTCACTAAACATACTAATTTGAATATAAATTGCCTATCCTTCATTTTTTTTCTATGTGAAAATCGTGGAACTCCTCACCACCCACACCCAATTTAGTCACACAAGCAAATAGTGCTCTGTAACTCATGGAGTTCAGAGTTTCAATCAGAGTTCAGCATTAGCTTCCCAAGCAAATCTAGTGATGGGCAATAATGGTGATCTAAATAGAGACTACCACACTCCAGAAATGAAAATAAGGGAGTCAATGAGTAAGTAACGAGGTTATTTGCAAACGGTTGACTGAATGATGGATCTAGATGCTAGTGAGTAAGAAAGTGAAGGGATTAGGTGTGAGTCGTTCAGTCAGTGAGAGGGTTTGGTGCATGTGCCTGACAGAGTGATGGGGTTCCTTGCATATGATTGATTGAATGAGAGTGGCGAATGTACTTCTTGTGTTTTTAAAAATTATTGTATGGGATATAGACAGCTCTGACTAGGCCAGCATTCCTTGTGTATTTCTGATCGATATGTCTTTA
This sequence comes from Sphyrna mokarran, assembly GCA_024679065.1. NCBI lineage: Eukaryota > Metazoa > Chordata > Chondrichthyes > Carcharhiniformes > Carcharhinidae > Sphyrna > Sphyrna mokarran. Next base: position 8,502,165 of record JAGIQG010000016.1, on the reverse strand, counting down.
AATTCTGTAGACCCTCTTCTGACCCATTCCCTGGTTTCTGTGACGTTTATATATATTCAATTGCACTTTCTTCCTGTCCCTTTATGCTGTCCTGCCTTTTCGAAAAGTGCTTGTAGAATGCCTCTTACCTCTGCGTTATCTAATGCAAACTGAAACCGCGTATCTCTGTAGGTTATTGACTCCTAAGAACGAGATTAACGTGTGTAATGCATGCAATTAATTTATGTTGTAAAACGTTCATTATAATTAATGCAGATTTGAGAATGAAACATACCATCTATACCTAAAATGAGCTTTGCTTGATATGAAACAAAACGGAATCATAAAAGCATTCTTAATGCCTGAATACGGGTGTGTGTGTGGGGGGGGGGTAGTCTGGAGCCAAATTAATATTAAACACGTAATTTATTTCTGATACACACAATATGAATTTAAATTATGGCAATTACTTCATTTTCAAGCACCTTTCTTACTTCTAGAGACCAAAACTGTCAACAATATTTCTCACCAAGGCAGAGTACATCTGTAGGAAATTATGCTTTTTCATGTACACAAATGTTCGTGCAAAGAAACTCAGTACCATACTAAGTGTTCGCTGTACACGCATGTCATCTTTAGATGGCTAGTAAACCAGGATATTGAGGTTTATTTGAACATCAACATCTCCAAGGCATATAGTTGTATAAATTTTGAAATTACCGAAAAAAAATAAACAAATACGTAAGGACATTACTTATCTGCTATTTTATCTTCACGCACTTGCATAAGGGAGCTTTGTATAACGATAAATTGTTTTCATAGAAATTGGGCAGTTGTCCTGAAGAAAAGGTTAAGAGCAATTGTGACAAATCAACCCATGAGTGGCTTGTACCAGAGAGAGAAACTTTTCCATTCATAGAATGTTCGAAGACAACAGAGCTCCGAATTATGATTCTTAGCAAAATATCCAGAACAGACGTACCATCATCTAGTACAATGCGGATTGGAGAGTAACCTGACAGCTACAATCATGACAAGTGCAATTCTATTTATAAATATTAACAAGACAGATCGCACACCTCACAGATGAGGAATACAGAATTCGTCACAGCTATCTTAGAAGTTGCTGTCACAAATCATGTGGAAAGAACACAACCAGCTAAACTGATTAAAAATGCAGAGGTCACATTTTGAACTGGCAAGATGTTAATTCACCAAGTTAATTCCTTCAAGCATTTTTCAAACCAATTTTCCTCGCTACATAAAAGAAGATTTTCAGCACCATAAACAGCAAGTACTCCTTCAAGCCACATCCAATTTTCACCGCAAGTTAGAGCGCTGTTCCTTTACTGTCCCTGGGTCAAAATGCTAGAACTCACTCCTGTACCGAGTCCTGGGTACATGGACTGCTGCTCGTCATTGCCTTCTCAAGACCATATGGAATGGGCTATGCAACCAGGCAGAAATAGTGACAGTCACAGCTCATGTTTTCTTTTTCAACAAATCAGGTTAGTGTCCTATTCATCTCTGCACTAGATTAATCCAGCTGGTAATTACCTTCTTTAACTCCATTGTCAACGGAGCTGTTCGATTTCCTGATTCAAATGTTTGATTTTGGATACTACTATAGATGTTATTTCCATTCAAGATTACGAAGAAAATCCGGATACTCTGGTAAACTTACAAACATTGATCATTGGCATCAGGCCGAACATTTATTAGACTTTACTTCGATCAGTTAATTAAAAGAAAACGATTGCTCCAAATCGAATCTCTCTTGCCATTGATTGCAGTAGATCATGGAATCATAGTATTCCTACAGTGCAGAAAGATATCATTCGGCCCATCGAGTCTGCACCGATAAAAATCCCACCTCGGTCCTATCCTCTTAATCTCACGTAATGCTCCTGACAGAAAGGGCAATTTTTAGCGCGGGCAATCCACGTAACCTGCACATGTTTGGAGTATGGGAGGGAACCGGAGTGTTTGGAGGAAATCCAAACGGACATGGGAAGAATGTGCAAACTCCACACAGACGGTTAACCAAAGCCGTGAATTGAGCTCATGTCCGTGATATTGTGAGGCAGCAGCGCTAACCATCTGGGAATTAAGTGCGGACAGAAAAAAAAGTGATTTATTTGACAGGGACGTCAATGATGTCCATGTAGCCAGGGCGGCACATTCAAAGCATGTTCTCCTTACTTTTAAGCCCTGTAATAATAGAATTAAAAACAAGAATCTGTTTTTTTTATTCTTCCGGTATGTTAATGAAATGTTAATGACATGTTAATGAAATAAATAGAGTCGATCATAAATAAAAAAACGCAACTTATTAATGACACCACAATAATATGTGCATTTGTCAAAGTCCCACTGACGACTACTTATTCGTCCAGAATTTGCCATAATTGTCAATTTTAAATTCATCTTCAAATTGTCCCTCTTTCCTTCCAGCTGTTTGGGGAACAGGTTTGGGTAATCTCGTTTTCCCTTCAGCTTCTGGCAGAAGGGGAACGTCGACTGGCATCGTATTTTTTTTAAGGCTCCTAGAATCGGATTTTGATAGTGGACCTATCAGGTCGAATCAGCAAAACAGGATACAGCCGAACATAGGCCTGCTTTCCAAAGCGAACTACAGATGTTCTATTGGAATTGTTCTGCCTGGGTATGTTGACATAAGATACACACCAGGAAGCAGTCATTCAGAAACGTTCAGCTGTGAAGAAGGCACGCGCTCCAGCCCAGTGCCCGGGTGCGCAGCCTCCGATTTTTTCGAACTGCGCATACGCGGTTCGGAGATCCGAATGGTCTGGCAGCGCTAAACCCACCCTTCCCTCCCCTCCCCCCCCCCCCCCCCCCCGCCCCAACCCCGCCCCTCCCCGACCCGCCCCCACAAAGCCGTCAAAAAGCGTACGGGCGCGCTGGAACGAGGATTCCGGGCTCGGATCCATATTTTGCCCCGATCCGGCCCTTTGGCTCCGATTGATGAAATCAGGCCCATAATCTCCTCTAATTGTGTTTCATATATCTGCATAAAGTCAGTTCCTAATTTCACACCTAAATGAAAAATTGCTCATTAAAAGTCGTTGTTTTGGAATGTATTAGGTTTATGTATTATATCGAGTAGTCATGTCTACATGACATGTCAGATGGATTCAACTGGAGTCTGTATAAGTGACAACACATTTTAGCATCGAAATGCAATAATATTTTAATCGTTGAAGTTAATGATTAAAATTTCGCTTCTGAAAATGAAACATGAGATATCAAATTTAAAATTTGAAGCATTTGGTTTGAGAAACTTGATTTAGCAATTTAGCTTCTCTGGGTTTCAGTTACTCAATCTCACAGTGTCTTGTGTGTGTCTCAAATTGCGTAGCATCAATTCGTCTGTAGGTTGTGATGCATTTTCAAAAAAAGTCAAATGCATGATGATAATATGAAGGAAAAGTGACAACGCATGGGCATTATATGACTTCCGGTTATAAATGTTATAATTTTGCACTTTGATCCCACTTTCATTATTTTTATTGGTGAGTAAAGAAATTCGGGAGGCCGTTGTTGAGAACAAAATTACTCTTGTGCTTAATTCGCTGTAATTTCCAACAATCCATTTGTAGCTGCACAATTACTTAATGGGGCAGTGAAACACGTGGACAATCATTAATTTCGTAATTTTTGTCATTTTTTTTACTGCATTTCTGGAAAATGTAACTGCTCTAAGCCACGTAAGGCGTTTTAATTTGTATACATGATCTGAGTGCAGGAGGTTAGTCCACTCCATCAATTATGGCTAGGTCACATATTGCCTGTATCTAATGATCATGCACATTTACATCCCAATTGACATTAGACAGTACGGAGCTAGCAGACCCGATTTACTATGTCAGAGGTTAAGAATTCTGAGGGGAATAACTCACCGGACTCCCCAACTTCTGTTTACCAACTAGAATGCACAGATCAGGCACGAGTGGACTTACTCTGCATCTCCATGCATGAGTACCTTTTCAACAACAATAAAAAAATTCCTGCAGGAAATAACAGGCACAAATGCAGCATAAATATTCATTCTCTGTGCCTCGGAAGCGTAGTAAAAACAATGTGCACTATCTGCCAGATGCAATGTTGAAACTCACCAAGGTCCCCTTGAAAGCACCTTTCAATTCCACAATGTTTGCTATGTGACAATTTGGTCGCTATGTGAGTTAAACTGTGTACGCTCAGTCTAATAGAATTAAATAGAAGACCCTTTCCGTTTATGGATTCCTTTCACAGTGGTAACTCCAGAAGAGAATTTTTTTTCTGGCTGCAGAATAAATGAAAACAGTGTACTACATCGTAGATATTTATTCCCAATGGTGTGTACAGTTGAAGTAATGCATGCATCTTTTTGCAGCTAAATTGTCTTGCAGTGAAGATCAACATACCATGTTTCTTCCCAATTGCTTTCTGTTCCTGCGTGTTTCCGTTCAATTATTTATGAATACGAACACCCATGTGCTTTTGGATGTCAACTCCTCCTAATATCTTACCATTTTAGAAATATTCTCTATTTCTGTTTATCCCTACCAAAGTAATAACTTCATATATTCCCATGTCCCTTTCCATCATTTCGTCTGGTTAAATTTCATAGCAGTCTCTTGGCATTCTCCTCACAACCCACATTCCCAGAAACTTTTAATTATGCCGGAAATTGGTAACGATATATTTGTTGACCACATCCAAATCATTAACGTAAGTTGTAGCAACAACAGATCAAGCACTTACCCTTTTGGCAGACTGCCAATTTATGGTCTGCCAATCTGAAAATGTAACATTGACAATGGAGAATTGGTTAATTATTTCAATTTCGGGATGATGTATAGTTTAGATGAGCACTCAAATTTCGTGGTTTTCTAGTTCTGAACACCTCATTCACCTGACGAAGGCACAAAAGCCGAAAGCTAGCAGATTTACTATCAAATAAATCGGTTGGATATAAAATTGGTGTTGCCAGACTCTTACTGAGTTTACCCCAGTCCAACGCCGGCATCTCTACATCATATCCATTACAGGCCCATTGAATCCCATCTTGACTCCAGCTATGAAAACTCACATCCTGTAAGGACTCCATTCCTATCCTATGATTAATTGACTCAGTTAATTTGCCTCAATCGTATTTATTCTAATGATGCAACAACATTTTCCAAAATGATAGTGCTGATATGTCTTCCTTCTTCCTAAGCCATGATTTCACATTCCTGTCCGGTTAACAAGGCTTTGGATCTCAGCTGACAGATTTCCTGAATCTTTCCTCCCTCGTCCTTCCCTTCCTCCCTGAACCAATGGAGTCCCCGCCCTGTCCTCACTTTACACTTTACCAGCCTCCATATTTAACGTAACAAACTACTTCCGCCAAATCCAGCATAATATTTGTCTCTATCAGCATTTGGCAGGGATCCTCCTGGTCTAATACTTCATCACACTGAACACCTCGCCGCTGCCCAGAGCAAAATCCCATGCAATTGCAGAATAACTGCCCTTTTACCTTCTCTTTGCTCACCATTCTTGGGGCGAAGTATTTATTTCTGATGCAACTATCTTTCACCTATCACCCTTTAACCGATCTGTTGTGTTTGCTGCCAGCAGAGCTGTCTACTCTACATCGGGGGGATTCATTACAAACAGGAGGGTTGTTTTGAACAATGCATTTCGTCCGCCTGCAAGCAGCACCAAGACCCTCGTGTTGCTAGTCATTTAAAAATACGTTCCAACACTCATCTGCAAATGTCTGCCCTTGGTCTGTCGCAAGGTTCCAATGGAGCCCAATGCAAATTGAAGCAACACACATGGCAAAGTATCATGCTTGCTGAAAAAGGAAATGTGTGAAAAGGATCATAAAATAAAATACTACCCGCTGTTGCATGCAATTTAGCTTTGAATATGAACAAATAGTAGTAAAGTAGACGAAGGTTCAGTTCATGGAAACTTTGGTAGGATGTATTATTTATATAAGAGTATGACTTTCAAATTAGCAGTGTCCAGGAGAACGTACACTCTCCAATTTCTAGCCTTCTTGATTCATTTATAATATGATGACTAAAATCAAATGCGTGCGACAAAATGTGGAATAAAGATTGCTTTGCATAAATATACCTTTTTTTATTATTTTCAAGGTTAATTTAAATTAAACTCTAAATCCCACGTTGTCTTAATGTGAATTGATCTAGCTGAATGAATACACTGCAGAATACCATTCACAATATTTCGTGAAACCGTAACATGATGCAGCAAACAAATAATTTTCCAAGCACAAAATGCAGAGTTCAATGGAACACGGCTGACTGGCATAGCAGGGTTCCAACTTTGATTTAAAGGTGTTTTGTTCGCCACTAATACTTGCATCTCTAGAGCCTATCGGAAAACTATTTCAGGTCTTTCTATTTCCATTCTTCTATTTTATTATTGTTTTCCAGATGTTCCTTTTAATTAATTCAGAAATTCCAAATTCCCTAAATCAAATGTATTATTTTAGCGGAGGGAGTAATTATTTGCCTGCACCCAAACTCCGAAACGTATTAATAGATATAAATTCCATTTATTCTCAGAATGCTTTAAATGTAAAAGTGAAATCAAGAAATGTTATTTCAACGCTTCATTGACATTCATTTTTCATGTTCCAATCACTACAATCTGCAGCATAAACCTGCAGTTCAACAGACATCCATGTTGTTCCAAATAAGGATTAGATCGAACTAAATGCCAACAAAACTTTCTGTGTATTCTGATTTGTGTTTTGTTTCGTGTTACAATTGACTATCGAAATTGGCACAAACTATACAAGTTTTCACGTAATCTATTACCAGGCGTATCATCTGGCTCCTCAACTTCTGAGAGGATTCAATAATCGCTTGTCAGAAATAGGCGGAAGTATCGGCACATGAATAAGTTTTCAAATCTTTTGCATACAAGTGAATAATGTTACTGGGCAATTATACTCAATCTGGGAACATTGGAAAGGTTAGTGGAAGAAAGAGAAGCTGCTGGTTTATTAGCAACACGTTTAGGAACACAAAAACTAAATAGTAGTCCCTTATGTCCAACAAGGCTGCTTCGACGTTCAATTTGATCATATGCATTTATGGGAATGGTATGTTGCATTCCTCATAATACGCACAGCTGACCACATGTCATCATTTTGTTTTAGAATTATCCGTGAGATATCGTCATTTATTTAATGAAGGAATTAAAAATTAATTTCATCCCTGCTTATAGTAGTGATTCCTAATGTCAATTTTTAATGATCGGGCTCTGATTATAAGGTTATGAATCCTTAGCCTCGTACCTGTCAATTGGTAACGTTGTTCTTTTTCAACCCATCAATTCTGTTCACCATCCAAATGAACTTGGTAACTATTAAACGTTATAATTTGAAAGAAATATAACCCCTCCTCTGTATGACCCATTCTCAGAATTTCATGTTTGGAGACCTGTAATTATAGGTCAGTTAGTATTACTTCGCTGATTGAAAAGTTAATGGAAAGAATCCTAAGAGATAGAATTTATGACTATTTGGAAATATGCAGTTTTATCCGGGATAGTCAGCATGGTTTCATGAGGGATAAGTCCTGCCTCACAAATTTGATTGAATTCTTTGAGGAGGTAATTAAGTCTGTAGACGAATGTAGAGCAGTTGATGTTGTTTACATGAATTTTAGTAAAGTGTTTGATAAGTTCCCCATGGTAGGCTCATGAAGAAGATAAGGAGGTGTGGGATAGAAGGAAATTTGGCCAATTGAATAAGTAACTGGCTGCCTCATAGAAGACAGAGGATAGTGGTGGAAGGAAAATTTTCAGACTGGAGGCCAGTTACCAGCAATGTACCACAGGGGTCAGTGTTGGGTCCTCTGCTATTTGTGATTTCTATCAATGACTTGGAAGAGGGCACTGAAGGATGGGTTAGTAAACTTGCTGATGACACCAAGATTGGTGGAGTAGTGGATGAGGTGGAGCGCTCATATAGGCTGCAAAGAGGCATTGATGGGATGCAGAGCTGGGCCGAAAAGTGGCAGATGGAATTTAACACTCGCAAGTGTGAGCTGATTCGTTTTGGTAGGACAAACTTGAATGCGGATTACAAGTCAACGGCAGGGTTCTGAGGAACGTGGAGGAACAGAGATATCTTGGGGTTCATATTCACAGATCTCTGAAGGTTGCTAGAACCATGAAGAAGGCTTTTAGTGTGTTAGTGTTTATTAACAGTGGGGTTGAGTTTAAGAGCCATGGGGCTATGCTGCAACTATACTGGACGTTGGTGAGACCACATTTGGAATATTGTATTCAGTTCTGGTCACCTCACTATAAGAAGGATGTGGAAGCATTGGAGTCAGTGTAGGGGAGACTTACTGGGATGCTACCTGGTTTAGATGGTAGGTCTTAAGAGGAATCGTTGAGGGAGCTGGAGCTTTTCTCTTTAGAGCGGAGGAGGAAGATAGGCGACTTAATAGAGGTTTATAAGATGATGAGGGGGATAGATAGAGTGGATGTGCAGAGACTATTTCCTCGGGGGGCTGTAGGTGTTAATAGGGAACATAACTATAATGTTCCTGATGGGAGATATGAGGGATGTCCGAGGTATATTCTTCACTCAGAGAGTAGTTGGGGTGTGGAATACACTGCCAGCTCTGATAGTGGAGTCAGACACTTTAGGGACTTTCAAGTGGTTATTAAACAGGAGCACACCAGAATTATAGGAAGTGTGATAGCTTGATCTTGGGTTTAGCAGTAGCTCGGCACAACATTGAGGGCCGAAGGACCTGTACTGTGTGGATTGTTCTATGTTCTGTGTCCATCTTACTGAGACAATGTTGCATGCCTGACAAAGATGTGTAAATAGCTTTGAAGATATATCATTCGCTGTACACCGAATGAAACGCGTCCATGCAAGTCCCGAGATAGGATTTCATTTTCAACCATAGATTTAAGTCTGGAGTGAGTTCCAGTATATTTCAGTGACCAGAAACAACGACGTCATTTAGCACACTAAGCAGCGAATCACAATGAAGAATTATCTCATGTATCAAAACAGGAGATTAAAATCATTAATAATGTGTGACTTTTGAAAATAATATGAAGTGCAATTTATTTCATAACTTGTGGATTATGGTAGAAGTCATCAGACATTATTCTAATTTATTATTTTCAAATGTGATTTTTATTGTAATAGTGAAATATACACTCACGATCAATTAAATCTGTTTTGCAGGGACAGAGAAGGCATTGATCAATATTTGTATAAACAAAATGCTTATTGGGCAGATTTGATGCAAGTAAACATCAATCTGAAAGGCACTTCTTTTGTTTCCAATCTTATTGTTATTTACATCAAGTTTAATGTCATGAGAATGACACTAAACGTTTGTGTCACGTAACTTAAGAACTATGTGCGCGGTGCTAAGCCTCAGCGAATCTTAATTAATATCCAAAATTCTGCATTGGCCTAAACATGCGCAATGATAATGTCAATATTACTATAGATACAAATAATTGCCCCTTCAGAGATATGTTTTCCCTGCAATTGCTTAAAACAGCCGAGAGTTGGTTTAAAAAGGAGCCTGAAATTGAAATAAGGAATTTGAGAGTGCCAACTGCATACATCATTAAACATGATATACAGATGCCGGCGTTGGATTGGGGTGGTAAGAACTCAGTAAGAATTTAGCAACACCAATTTATAATCCAACCGATTTATTTGATAGTAAAAAAGCGAGCTTTCAACACTCTGTGTCTTCCTCAGGCAAATGCAGTGTTCACAACAACACTGCATTTGCCTGAGGAAGACACAGAGTGTTGAAAGCTCGCTTTTTTACTATCAAATAAATCGGTTGGATTATAAATTGGTGTTGCTAAATTCTTACTGAGTTCTTACATCATTAAACGGCAAGGACCAGAATTGAAAAAAAATATAATGGGATGTTCCTGCTCAGCTGAAGGAGGCTGGATTAGAAAGTACAGATATTTGGCTGTGTGAATGTTTACAAGAATTGTACGAAGGATCAAACCGTTGAACGATGGTAATAAAATGATATTTTAATATATGAGTTGTAGAAGCCAATTTTTGACATACTAAAGGCAACCGGTTAATCTATGCTGGCAAACGTTTTGCCCTTCGAAAACGAATCAAGAATGGGAAGACAAATTCGTGAGTTAACATTTATTTCTAGGGAAATTGGCATAAGCAAGAAGATAAGAATGTGATTTTTTTTTTCATTCTTAGTCATCTACAGGCAGGAATGACGCTGCAATTGAAGAAATGAGTTTTTTTCAATGGAGGTGAGGTGCTCCAACAGCTTGGAACAATAACTATTTAGAGACTGCTCGTATATTGAAATAAATAAATAAATAACATTAAATATGTGATGAATGAGATAATTGTCATTGCTCTGTCGCTAACGAAATTTGGTTTCAATCATATTTCTGCAGGAAAGAAGAGCACGAATGGGCGATGTGATAAAATACGTGTGCCGTGCATTCCTATCCAGAATTGCCTCAGAGTAAGTTGCCGTTTAGAGACGGTAATGTGATGATTCGGGCCGTCTATTGTGATCTGATTAAGAGCAGTTCAAGCATACGTGTGCAGAATTATTAATACCACTTCCCTCCTGAAATTATTTCCAATATCTTTGCAAGAGGAAAAAACTGATTTGGTTTACACCATTTAACGCTTTTCGAAACGAAAATCTGTGATCCGACTGATAGCCCCGACTGAAATCCCCATTTCACGGAGAAAATAGTGATTTTGCTCTGTGTTACCTCATTAGCCAATTTCCTATTCTCCGTTTCAGTCTGACTCTCTTCTCCATCCGTTTGGCAGTGGCATTATTAGCATTAGTAATGTAAATGTCGCAGTTATGAATTATTTGTTGATTCCTTTCGGAAAATTCCATTCTATGCCTCCAGGTCTCGGACAGGTTCACTGATGAAAGTTGGGTAATCATAAACAGTACCTGCAGATGTAGCAGGGATTTGGTCATCTTTATCCCGATATCTTGACATCTTTTCACACACTGATAAAGAAAAAAGAATACATTGTTTCAGAGAGATTTTCTATTTTTTCCCCCATCGTTGCATACGCGTTTCTATATTTATACACTGCTATGGAACAACCCAACAAGGAGACAGGAACACATTTAATAAAGTTCATTTCCACCTCTTTGCCATTTAAAAACGCAGCCTGCATTGTTCCCCTGAATACTATCACATGCTAAAATTGCAAAATACATCGAAACGAACAATCTCACTAAAGAGAAAAAAACAAATCAATTAATCTTCATCAAATCAATAAATTCAATTTTGGACGTAGAACAGAACTGCAATCGTTATGTTTTTACAGAGATAATCTGGGGAAGTTGGCTACTTATCCAGAGAAAATAGTTCATAATTCCACAACTGAAACTCGGAACGTAATTATTTAACAAATTAAAGCAAGATTGAATAAACATGTAGTAGTAATGATTAAAGTGAAGTTATGGGCTGGTTCATTGATGCCGCGTGTGGAACTTACATCCGCTGTGAATATGTCTTATAACCCACAGCAGCACGAATGACTCCTGAAATGGTCTAATAAGCCCTTCAATGAAAACGTGTAACAAAAGAAATTATTACTGGTTTAAGGGAAGGATGTAAATTATTTAGAAGAAGATCAGGGAAGGTTTACGAAGCTATTGTATGGAAATAATGGGTTTTCTCGTGAGGAAAGGTTAGACTTCCATCCGCTAGATTTCTGATGCGTAAGAGGTGACGTGATTCAACGATATAGGGGTTAGTGGCGGCTTGACAAGTTGAATGTGGAGAGGTTGCAAAAACTAGGGTCACTTTAAAAAAAGGGCTGTCGATCTGTTAAAACGGAAGAGAGGTGAATGCCTCATTTGGCTGTTATTTTTTATCTTAGATGGTCAGAATCTTTGCAAATCTCTTCCTGTGAAGGCAATGGAATCAGATATTTTGAATATTTTTTAAGGCATAGGTAGATTGATTCTTCGTGACGATTTTTTTTCATGTTACCTAGTGTTGAAGATTTGAGATTACTTGCAAATCAGTCTTAATCTTACTGAATGTGTTATGCCCATATGTTCATATGAACATGAATTGACTTTTTCCGTACATTGCTTCCCAAAAAATACACCTTTACAAATTGTCCGTCTGCACAGAGAGTGGAATTTTTGGCAAGTTGGCGGATGATGGAGACACTGTAACAAATAATGCAGTAGTTCCGTGGCAACTTGGAATAAACTACCAAACTTCCCAAAATGCCAAGCTTTGCTTCAATAAATATAAGGCTAGTTGACTCTGAGTGATCAAGCATTGTCATACGGAAAGCACAAAAAATGGCCAGGGCCTTTATTAGTGAGTTCAACAAAATGCGATGTGAGAATATGTCCATTCTCTTTGCAAAGGACATCGCATCATATAAATGCATACTTTTATATAAGTAGACGTAATACATTAATAAAGAATTAAAGTTGAATATTGCTAGGAACAATATATCATAGTGCTTTGAAATAAATTTGAATACATAATATGAGCTTCAACCCAAAAGTATAAAACAGCAAATAACGTCAGAATATTACTGACGAGAACGATAGCATATAACATTAAAAATGGAAACCAACAATTTCGGAAAACTTACGTCTATTACATCCCACACAGATTAATATGAGGACGATGCACAGGAGAATAAGTAGTACAAGAACGCCGAAAGCTATTCCGATGTAACGTCCTACTCCTTAAAAAATAAGATTTTCATAATAAGAAAATCGAGGTCACCATCACATGAAAATTTAATGTCAGCTTTAAGTACAAATAAACAGTCCCTTCACTTAACCGATTGCGAACTAAGCAGCTAAAAGCTAAATTAATGTTGGTCCTTAAAAATCGTAAAAGCTTCCAAAAATGTTTTAAATGAGCCACGTTCGATGCGGTAAGATAACGAGATACTTTATCAAAGCGGTACCTTTGAAGCAGTTTTTTACAGAGATAGAGATGTCTCAGGTGTAAAGATGAGATTGCAGGACCTGTTCGCTATCGCAGCGGAAGGCAAGCAAATAATGCTGCAGTTCACATAACCAAAACTTTGTAAGAGGCATTAATCGATAAATAACTAAATCCTCGAAGGTTCATGGGCTGGAGAAGATTATTTTATACAGTAAAATCGAGGGTTTGCAGCAGCCAAAGACAAAAGCAGGTTAACAGAGAATGGGGAAAACTGTAAAACGAGTCGGGTCAGCACATGCCTGTCAAGGGCTATTTTGACAAACAATAGTTTAGTTTGACTGAACAATTTGGTACTGGGAAAGTGTAACATTCGGTCAACCAGAAACTGTCGATGGGAAAGGTCGGATCAGTGATTTTAGGGAGAACAAGAAATGAATTGCGAAGAAATGAATACCTTCTGCGCCATAACCATTCTATGATGAAATGATCTGTACTCTGACCCCCTTATTACGAAGGCTTCCCACAAACTGGGAAAGATGCGGAAGAATGTGGGACTATTTGCAGTCTGAACAATTCTGCACACTGTTAAACCTATCCCGTCCAATATAACAATAGGAAGTCAGAGAGTGATGGCCTGCTATCCACTTATAAATGGTACTCCATTCATCCGCAATTTCTTCCTGGATAAGGTTTATATTGAAGCGTGAATGTTGTTCGTTTCACTGTGCAGATCATTTGGTACTGCCCGTGTGAGAATGGAAAATGTGAGACCATCCCGACAGGAGCAATCCAAGATCGCAAAACGCCCAGAATACCAAGATAAGCATGATAGATACAAATGCTGTGTGACTGAACCATTCACTGATAGTAAAAGGCATAAGTTGAGTGGAAGTTTTTTTTTAACATGGTCTAGATTTTGCAATCAGCTTTCAAATTGTGCAAGAAGATTCATCGCACTTACAGTTGGTCACAGGCTTTCGTTTCTTTAAAGTAATAATTTAGCACGGATGATAGTTTAGAACCAACTAATTAATTTTGATTCATAATAATGTGAACTAAGCAAAATTTGAAGTTCATTTCACTTTGAACTGACCACAACTTTTAATTATCTTACACTTCGAATATAGCTGAAATTTATGATAATTACACTTAGAATAGAGCACACAACACACGATAAGTACGATTGGACCTTACGACATCCTTTCAGGCAATGGCACTTACACCTGGCCAGAATCTATTAGTTTATTGCATTTGAAACTAACAATTTCACTTCATTACGCTTTTAATTCTCATGGTTTTAGTTATTTGCGCTGAGAACTAACTGCGGACCTTATATTACTTATACTAATAACAGAGCTCTCGTTAAATTCCTTGCATTTTGAAATAGCAAATTATACATAGAACTAACCATGAAGTTTTGATTCATAGAACATAGAACATAGAACACTACAGCACAAACAGGCCCTTCGGCCCACAAGTTGTGCCGAACACATCAAAACCTACCCAGCCATAGACCTATCTATAACCCCCAATCCATTGGATCCCATATACTCATCCAGAAGTCTTTTAAAAGACCCCAGCGAGTTCACCTCGACCACCACCGACGGCAGCCGATTCCATTCACTCACCACCCTCTGAGTGAAAAACTTTCCCCTAGCATCCCCTCTGTACTTGCTTCCCTGCACCTTAAATCTGTGCCCTCTCGTCGCGACCATTTCAGCCTGGGAAATAGTCTCTGAGAGTCCACCCTATCTATTCCTCTCAACATCTTGTAAACCTCTATCAGGTCGCCTCTCAACCTTCGTCTCTCCAGGGAGAACAGTCCCAGCTCCCTCAACCTGTCTTCATAAGGCATGCCTCCCAATCCAGGCAACATCCTTGTAAATCTCCTCTGCACCCTTTCAATAGCTTCCACGTCCTTCCTATAGTGAGGCGACCAGAACTGCGCACAGTACTCCAAGTGTGGTCTGACAAGGGTCCTATAAAGCTGCAGCATTACCTCCTGACTCCTGAACTCAATCCCTCGATGAATGAAGGCCAGTACACCGTAAGCTTTCTTAACCACATCCTCCACCTGGGAGGCCGATTTGAGAGTCTTATGGACCCGGACCACAAGATCCCTCTGCTCTTCCACACAGCTAAGACTCCTACCTTTGATAGTGTACTCATTCATCCCGTTGGATCTGCCAAAATGGACCACAACACATTTATCCGCGTTGAAGTCCATCTGCCACTTCTCCGCCCAGTCTTGCATCCTGTCGATGTCATGCTGCAACTTCTGGCATCCCTCCAGACCATCCACAACACCACCGACCTTCGTGTCATCGGCGAACTTACTCACCCATCCCTCCACTTCCTCATCCAGGTCATTTATGAAAATGACAAACAGCAAGGGTCCTAGAACAGATCCCTGGGGCACTCCACTGGTGACCGACCTCCATGCAGAAAAAGAGCCATCCACAACCACCCTCTGCCTTCTGCAGGCAAGCCAGTTCTGGATCCACAAGGCCAAAGCCCCTTGGATCCCATGGCCTCTCACCTTCTCAAGAAGTCTTGCATGTGGGACCTTGTCAAATGTCTTGCTGAAGTCCATGTACACCACGTCCACTGCTCTTCCTTCATCAATGTGTTCAGTCACATTTTCGAAGAACTCAATTAAGCTCGTAAGGCACGACCTGCCTTTTACAAAACCATGCTGACTATTTCTAATCAACCTAAACTTCTCCAAATGCTCATAAATCTTGTCCCTCAGAAGCCTCTCCATCAGCTTACCAACCACTGAGGTCAGACTCACCGGTCGGTAATTTCCAGGACTATCCCTGTTCCCTTTCTTGAAAATAGGGACCACATCCGCAATCCTCCGGAACCTCTCCCGTCTCCATCGACGACGCAAAGATCATCGCCAGGGGCTCTGCAATGACATCCTTCACCTCCCACAATAACCTGGGGTACATCCCATCTGGTCCCGGAGACTTGTCTATCTTGATAGCATTTAAAAGTTCTAACACATCCGCTTCCTTAATATCTACATACTCAATCTTTTCAGTCTGCTGCAAACTTGTAGTGCATCCTCCCAGATCACTTTCCACCGTGAATACTGAGGCAAAGTACTCATTAAGCACCTCTGCCATTTCTTCCGGTTCCATACAGACTTTTCCCCCTTCACCTTTTATAGGTTCTATCCCTTCTCTTCTCATCCTTTTACTTTTCACATATTTGTAGAAGGCCTTGGGATTCTCCTTAATCCTACCAGCCAAGGCCTTCTCATGACCCCTTCTGGCTCTCCTAATTTCCTTTTTAAGCTCTCTTCTATAAGCCTTATACTTCTCTAGATCCCCAACATCTCCTAGCTCTTTGAACCTTTTATACACCTTTCTTTTCTTCCTGACTATGTTCACCACAGCCTTCGTGCACCACAGTTCCCGTGTCCTACCAAAACCTCCCTGTCTCACCGGAACATTGTCATGCAAAGCTCCAGACAAGCATTCCTTGAATATCTGCCACCTTCCTTCTGTGCTTTTCCCCAAGAACACCTCCTTCCAGTTTATTCACCCCAACATCTGCCTGATGTCTTCATATTTCCCCTTATTCCAGACAAACACCTTCCTAGCCTGCCTGATCCTATCCTTTTCCAATGCAAGGGTGAAGGAGATAGAATTATGATCTCCATCCCCAAGATGCTCTCCTACCGAGAGATCCATCACCTGTCCTGGTTCATTAGCTAGTACCAGGTCCAGTACAGCCTCTCCTCTCGTAGGCTTGTCCACGTGCTGTGTCAGGAAACCCTCCTGAACACACCTAACAAACTCTTCCCCATCCAAACCCCTTACCCTTGGGATATTCCAGTCGATGTTTGGGAAATTGAAGTCTCCCATCACAACAACTCTGTTATTTCTACATCTCTCCAGTATGTGTTTCCCTATCTGCACCTCAACTTCCCTGTCACTATTGGGCGGCCTATAGAATACACCCAGCAACGTCACCGACCCTTTGCTATTCCTAACTTCCACCCACAGAGACTCCGTAGACATTCCTTCCTCGGTATCCACCTTCTCTGCAGCCATGACACTGTCCCTGATCAACAGTGCCACTCCACCACCTCTTTTGCCTCCCTCCCTGTCTTCCTGAAGGATCTGAATCCCGGGACCTGTAGTACCCAGTCCTGTCCCTGAGACATCCAAGTCTCTGTAATGGCCACCACATCACAATCCCAAGCAGCAATCCACGCCCTAAGTTCATCCACCTTATTTACTACACTCCTGGCATTAAAATAGACACAGCTCAGTCCCTCAGACTGGACATTTCCCTTCTCCCCCACTCGTCTAACCTGCCTCTCGTCCTACCTAGAGTCCTTCCCTACCTGGGAGCTAACTTCCTTGCTCCCAGTCTCCACATCACTATTCCCTCCCCCTAACCTTTCTAGTTTAAAGTCCCCCCAGTAGCCCTAGCCAGTCTTCCCGCCAAGATATTAGTCCCCCTGGGATTCAGGTGCCACCCGTCTTTGCTGTACAGGTCACACCTGCCCCTAAAGAGGTCCCAATGATCCAGGAACCGGAATCCCTGCCCCCTGCTCCAGTCCCTCAGCCACGTATTCAACCTCCACCTCATACTATTCCTGCTCTCACTCTCCCGAGGCGCAGGCAGCAATCCTGAGATTACTACCTTCGCTTTCCTCTCTCTCAGCTGCCTACCCAGTTCCCTATAATCCCTTTTCATGTCCACTTCCCTCTTCCTGCCTATGTCAGTAGTACCTATATGTACTACAACTTCCAGTTCCTCACCCTCCCCTTTCAGGATGTCCGGGACGCGTCCAGAGACATCCCGAATCCCAGCTCCAGGGAGACATACCACCATCCGCGACTCCCGTCGGTGTCCACAAAAACGCCTGTCCGCCCCTCTCACTAGGGAGTCCCCTATAAGCACTGCCTTTTTGCTCTGTTTTTTAGGTTTTTGTTTTTGTTCAGCTCCAGGGAGCTGGCCACCGCTGCCTCCCTTGGATGAGCTGTCCCCCACAGTAGTACTCAGGCAAGAGTACTTATTTTGAAGGGGGACATCCACCGGTGTACTTTCCATCACCTGAGGTTTCCCCTTCCTAATAGTTACCCATGTGCCTTCTCCCCTTTTCCCTGGTGTGACTACTTGTCTGTAGTCACACTGGTGATCACTGTAGTCACAGTGTAGTCTCTGGTGTGACTACTTGTCATTGCGTTTTAAACTGAGCACAGTAATTATCTGAGCTTCTCTTCTGTGACTTGGAGGTAATCAGAAATACACTATTACGGAAGCGCCCGGGCTTCCGGGAATCTAGTAGGACCTTCCCCCAAAACAAAATATCGTGTATCTCCTGTAACAAGAAAAAGGAAAAATCCTTACTAACCGAAACATGAGCAGGAATTTCCCCAGAGCCGAGAGGGGTCAGACTCATTGTCGATTCCATGATCATTCCTGATAACCGTCGCAGAGGGTAGAAATTGATATATTGTGAAGAACTAAACTGGCCACCGACACAAAGCTGTCCCCTATGCAGCTTCTAAACAACAGAACAATCAAAACGTATTCTAACACAAGTTTACATGGCAGCCTAGCAAAGTACCTATCCCTTTTATGCATTCCTCCCTTTAGACCTTCCTTCATTTCATCTAGGCACGCATATTCCCGTTTCATCCTTCTCACGTTCATCCACTGGCTGGGAAACTCTCAGATAATTAAGCCTTCCTAGAACCGATCAAAGCAAAACCACCAGAAATACTAATTATACTTCTGTCTCTAGATATAGGACCTGTAAGTTTGCACCTTTCCAGATTTGTTATAGCACACTCAGATTTGGGCTGTCAGGTTCATTACGACAGGGCATTGTTGAATGTTGGTGATCAGCGCTGAATTATCGCGATAGAGACGACACACAAGGCCTCAAGAGAACTTTGCTTACATATAACGAACAGCCAAGCCATTGGTTGCTGAATTATTGACCAATCTGAACAATGAATAGCAAAGAGGCTGTCATATTACGGTCTACCAACATAGGCATTCACAACAGCAATAAAATCAGGTAAATTTTGATTGAATGAAAACAGGTTCTTACGTGTAAAAAGGACGAAGTACAAGATGCCAATCAACATGGTTTTAATTCGGGCCATCATCACAGTTTTGAAACAGCTACAAATTAATTCTGCTGATCAAATTCCCCGTTGGGCATTTGACAGAAACACCCACATTAAATTCTGTGGTTCCCTAACTTGCAGTGAACAGGAAATGTGCCGCCTGTTAGCTGGTTCCTTAATATCGCTGACACTGCAGATGTTTCCTCCCTTGTGAAACGAATTGTGTGCTTTAATATCCGTTTGTGATCACAGAGTACCACATTTCCCAAAACGAATACTCAATCAGGAACGACAGGCGGATTGCAATCAATGGAGAGGAAAAAGGTAAGATTGATTCAGCAGCCTGGTACCGATATTGCATTCAAATTGCCACCCTCCCCCTCTGACAGCTGAAGAAAGATGTTGTGGCAAATAGGATCCTGTGTAACTTCTGTTTTCATTTTGATGCTGAGGGAGAGGAGGTTGACATTGAGAAAGTTCCATTGTGCCTGGTTCACATTTGTTATGTGGAATTTTTCTGTATTATTTTCGAATTATTATTCATCTTCTGTACTTCCTATCATATATATTACCCTTCAGCAACAGTTTCCACAAAACGATGAGCAAAGAAATGTACCTAGAAGAGCTTGGCTTAAGCGGTAATGTAAGTGGACAGGAAATGCAATAACTCTGGGACAAACAGGGCAGCTGGTGGGATTTTCATTATATTTAGAAATTATGAAATTGAAAAGCTAGCTTCAGTCATGGTTGCTGTTTGTTGTTTCAGCCTCGTGCACCAATGCTAGGCAAGACAGACTTTAATCTCTTTATATAACGAGTTGTGTCCTGGGACAGTTCGATCTTAAGCCACCAGGCCTTTAGGTTGAAGGAGAACAAACCAAGCATACACATGGTTGACAGGCATTATCTCTGCCATCAAACTGCCTGCCACTGATGTACTGGAAGGATTTTGATAGTGAATTGGCTTGGCACTTGCTCATTGATAACCACTACTTCCAACGGGAGAGACTCTGAGCCGCTGCTTCTGTTTCACAGGCAGGGGACACTAACCACTTCACAATCATACATCCTTGGGTCATGACGATTATCCATCGATTGCCATTTGATTGAATTTTGAGAAGTAAGTCTTGATTGGCATGATCTACATTTGCATCCAGACGCACAGAAATGTTATAACTACTGGAGGGGTGGCGGCACAGGCTCGTTGGGCCGAAGGGCCTGTTTCCCGTGCTGTTTTGTTCTTTGTTCTTTGTTTACTAATTGGCAATCACCTAGCAAGCCTCTCAAAACAAGGGGCAGTAGCAATGGGCAACAAAGTCTTCACATCTCTTGAACAAATTTCCCAAATATGGTGGTGAACAATTTATACTGTATGAGGAGATAGTTCTGAATGATCACTACTTGAGTTTAATTTGTAGAGGCATTAACACAGTGAATGCAGCATGAAATTACCTTCTAACATTCTCAGATACAAAACCAAGCAGGTATACTCTGAAAACATTGCAACAAATAATGTAGCAGAAATGACAGCACTCTAAAATACTGTAACGTTGATAAGTGCACAATGAGTGGATATGTTTCTTTGCTATGCAAAACCGAACTGACTCGAAAATGCTTAGTCACTGCTCACGTCCAGTTATTCCATTTTCCTCTATTTTTCTCTCAATTCCATTACAAATTTGAATAATTTCAATCCCATCTGTAAAGTGTGGCACTTTTCACACTTTTTCACACACTGCCAGATTGAATAAACTCACAGGGCCTCAACATTACTGTGAACTCAAGACTTCAGCTGTATAATTGCTATATAATTGAGTTCCAGTCCTCTCTTAGCCTTTATTGCTGGTACAACACTTGCATTCCAGGATCTTCTCAGTTCCCAAGAATTCTATGTGCCCTTGATTCTGGAGCATGCTAATAACACGACGAGAACAAACGTGCAGATAATTCGAATCGGAGTACCACTCTAATTTCCAAACCTCTTCATAATGACGAATTCATGTTTCACTAATGTTTCTAAATTGCTTTAGCTTAAATTTCAAAATCAAACCGCACATCATTCAATGATATACAAACATGGCCAGTCTATTTCTCCAAGTAAGGGAAGCGAAGTAGGGAAAAATGTGAATGCGTTTTGTACCTGAAGGGAAAGACTTAATGGATTTTGTATCTAGAATATGTCACAAATATAACCCTTCATCATGACTGATCTTCTCAAACTTACATTGCTCCTGGCATTAATATAAGTTATTTGTTCATCTGTTACATGCTTTAACTCTCAGTTTTATGAAGACAGACAGTTTAATCTGGCTGTTATTTTGTGGACTTTGCAAATCTTACCTATTTGTATCAGTTGGACAACTTAGATGGTTGTTTACAATACTGGCTTTTGACAACTGCTGATGGCAGATTATCATACGGGCTTTTAACAGGAAGAGTCCTGCTGGGACAGCCGCGATCGTACAAGTAATTTCACAGACAGGGATGCCGGAACTGCTACAGAAAGGTTTTGAATCGTGACCGTGTGTCATGTCTGCAGCTGCTGGCTGGACTGTGAATCGTGATTAAATCTGGGGCGATATCACAACCAAGGAAGGAAGACCTGGAGTTCTGGCAGGAATGGGAAACTTGAGTCATGATTGATACTAAGAATCATGATATATAATAATGCACTTGTGTTTGCATTACATGAGAAGTCTGTAGTCCTACTTCTCCCAAAATTCTGAAATAAACCCCAGAGTTTTGAAATAAAACCACTGCATTTTGACTCACTAACAGTCAGAGATATTATTTTACCTCCAACAGGAATCCACCCGTCGTTTTCTTTTATCATCCATTCTATTCTGCCTTTCTTAAATAATGTGTGGTAAACTTCTGAACTGCAATTTTATCTTCAGTGTTCTTATAATGCCTAATGTCGAGTATAGAACATAGAACATAGAACACTACAGCACAGAACAGGCCCTTCGGCCCTTGATGTTGCACCAACCAATATAAAAAGCAATGCCCCTCCAAACTAAACCATTCCCTTCTCTTCCATATATTTATCAACTAACCTCTTAAACGCCACCAAACTTGGCGCATCTACAACAGCTGCAGGCAGGGCATTCCACTCCCTAATCACTCTTTGAGTAAAGAACCTACTTCTGATATCCGTCCTATAACTCATACCCCTTAATTTAAAGCGGTGTCCCCTCGTGCTAGCTTTCTCCATCCTAGGAAAAAGGCTATCACTGTCCACCCTATCTAAACCTCTAATCATCTTATATGCTTCAATAAGATCCCCTCTTAGCCGCCTCCTTTCTAACGAAAACAACCTCAAATCCTCAGCCTCTCTTCATAAGACCTGCCCTCCATACCAGGCAACATCCTGGTAAACCTCCTCTGTACCCTCTCCAATGCCTCCACATCTTTCTTATAATGTGGGGACCAGAACTGCACACAATACTCAAGTGCGGCCGCACTAGAGTTTTGTACAGTTGCAACATGACGTTGCGGCTCCGAAATTCAATCCCCCCACCAATAAAAGCTAAGACTCCTTATGCCTTATTAACAACCTTCTCAACTTGACTGCCTACTTTCAGGGATCTATGCACATACACACCAAGATCCCTCTGTTCATCAACACTACTAAGAATCCTACCATTAGCCCTATACTCTACACATTTATAATTCCTGCCATAGTGCACTACCTCACACTTTTCCACATTAAACTCCATTTGCCACCTCTCAGCCCAGCTCTGCAACTTGTCCAAGTCTCTCTGCAAACTATAACACCCCTCTTCACTATCTACCACTCCACCGACTTAGTGTCATCTGCAAATTTACTAATCCATCCTTCAATACCCTCATCCAGATCATTTATAAAAATTACAAACAGCAGGGGCCCCAAAACAGACCCCTGAGGTACACCACTTGTCACCGAACTCCACGATGAATATCTCCCATCAACCACCACCCTCTGTCTTCTATCTGCGAGCCAATTCCTAACCCAATTAGCTAAATCACCCTCTATCCCATACATCTGCATTTTCTGCAGAAGTCTTCCATGGGCCACCTTATCAAATAATATGTTTGATAAGTATGTTACAATAATAACAACAATCTCCACAGAAGTAAACATCACCTGTAATGTATGAACGATCAACAAGTTCTCCTGACAAGAAGAACTAATTTGAGGGAAAAAAACTAACGCGGAAGCATACATATTGGACAAACGTGAGTTTGTTTCTGCTCAGAAAAGATAAAATGAGAGCTGATTCGGTGTAAGTAACATTATAATGTAACTATCCAAATGATTAAGTGAATGGGTAATTTTTTGCAAGAAGCAGCTATTACTGACTCCAGAACGAGGGGACACTGATCTCTGGCGATTGGTAAAATAAACAACGGTGAAATATGGAGAAGGATTTTCACACAAAGCTGCTGGAATCGGGAATGAACCTCTGAGCGATACATGGACGCAGTAATGCACTAAATGAAACACTTTTCAACAGAGATGTGTATAATTACCTGAACATGATATACGTGCATACTATGGGTAAAATAAACAAGGTTCGTGGCTCTTGCGGCTGACTGTCACTGACACAAGGAACCCAATGTTTTCCTACTCTGATCGAAATAATGTGTTCTTCCTGTATAAAATAATCATTAACAAGATGAAGCTGTCGTACAACATTAAGCACATATCTGCTTTAGCTGTAAGAGCACTTGAAGAGAAAAACATTCAAGAGCATTTTATCACAATTGAGTGGGGATTTTACCTCATTGCGTGGAGATACAGCAAAGGCGCAAAAACAGTTTTGGATCGTATATATCATCAGCCGTCTGCCTTATATAAAGTGTAGAGGAAGTGGCTGTTACATCAGTACAAAAAAGAAAACACCAGAAACGCAATATCCGGCGTAGTGGGCATTACTACGAAAATATATAATAGTTTTCAGCAAAAAAAAACATAAAAACATAATAGCAACCATAGAGACTAGAAGCAGTGGTGGACGATCCGGCCCTTCGAGCCTGTTCCTCATTAATTTCCATTATGGCTAATCATCGAATACAATATCCTGATTTCCCCCTCCCCAATATCTCTTGATCCATTCAGCTCCAATAGCTATATCTAATTTCTTCTTGAAATCAGACAACGGTTGGTCTTGAAGTACTTCATGTGGTAGTGAATTTCACATATTCATCAGCCTCTGGGTGAAAAATGCTGCCAATCCCAGTTCTGAAATGTTTTCCATTTATCCTCAAACTGTGACGGCTAGTTCTGTCCTCCCCAACCACTTGGAACATTCTACATTCATCTTGTCTAAACCTGTTATAATTTTGTAAGTTTCTATGAGATCACCTCTCGCTCTTCCAAACCCCTGTAAATATAATCCTAAACAACTGCGTCTTTTCTCATGCGACATACCTTTCACCCCAGCAATCCCTTGCTGCCTGATTTTGTTTCTATTGTTTTCCATATTATATTGCTTCTATAAGATGCACCCAACAACACCAAAATTTTGAACTGGAGTGTTGCTGGACTGCTGAAGTTGACAGTCAAGTAGATTTTTTGTCTTCAAAGGCAAGGCTAGATTAAAGTATGGTTTTGGCCATTGCGGTGCAATCCTGCTGATAATGTATAATTGAATGTTACCACTGGAAAGATTTACACAGAGCAGGTAGACTATGATCCTGATGTGTTTCAGTATATCAATCCAGTATGAAGTTAAACACATTGTAAAAGAGCCTTTAATAAATTGGTCAAAGCAACGCCAAGTATTACATGGAAAGTATGTATGTGTATAATTTAATATTTCAAGAACTTCACTGTGGAGAACAAGATCAAAGCTCAGGCAGTAATTACCTGGTCTTGAAATGGAAGCATGTGAATGTCTATTACTTAACATATCAGTGCAATAATGCCAACAAAGGCTGTCAGTGATCATGATGAGTTCCAATGTTTTTTTTTCAGGAAGCTGTCCACTCTGTTTTATAGATGCCTCCATGATGTGAACCGTTGTGAGCTTGGCGGTTTATAGATGTCCAATGTTGCGAAGATTTCATAGTACGATTACGTTGATTGGCCATGGCAAATTATTGCTGAATGTCAGGGAGTTAGTAGGCTAAATATGTAGAGCTACGGAGATAGGGGTGTGATCCTGTATACACGGTGGGCTAAAAGGATTCTTCCTGCACTGTAAGGACTTGATGATTCTATGAACACGAGATTACCAAAGTAGCTTTAAACACGTCAATCAGTATCTTTATCCTGAACAATATGCTGAACGGTGCTGGCAATTTTGTTGCTTCCACGCTTTTACCATACGCCATGTAGAAATCCAGGTATGAATTCCAAAGTTCACGGAATTGTATTTAACGTTGAGCTGATAACTATGGTTCCCAGAGAGGAGATAATTATGACAGCTCGCAATCGAAGTGACATAAATCTGCCTAGTAGTTGCAGTTTGAAAAATTTAACAAGGCATACCAGGATACAAACAGTCCAATAGAAATCTGCCTGGCACTAGCAACAGCTAGCATTCTTAAAATGTGAACACCAAGCAACGAGATTAGCAAGCATGTTAGAATATTCATAGAATGCCTAGAGTGTAGATGGAGGCTTTCGGCTCATCGAGCCTGCAATTACAACAATCCCACCCAGGCCCCATCGTGCTAACCCCAATCATTTAACCGGCTAGTTTCCCTGACCTGAAAGGACAATTTAGCAACGCCAATCCATTGTGGAAGGAAATCAGAGCACGTAGAAGGCACGAGGAGAATGTGAAACCTCCACACAGATAGTCACCCAAGACCAGAATTGTACCCGGGTCCCTGGCGCTGGGAGGCAGCAGTGCTAACCATTCTGCCACCACCCAAATTAGGTGCAAATCGTCCTACTAGCGACAAGTTGCTTAGTTAAATGACTGACAGTCTTCTGAGAGATCAGTGTACATCATGCACATATGAATTTCCGAAGTCCCGTAATTTGAGAGAGGTTTGCAACCAAGTACACAGAATGAAGAGTGAAAGAGAAAAATAATATAACTGCTAGAACACTCAGAAACGGGCAGAGATCTTGAAAGCTTAATTATTTGGGTGCTGCTGATTTTGGCGTTTTAATTGTAATGAGAGTGAAGGCCAAGTGGAAAGCAAAAACTAAAAGCAAAAACTAAAGAAATTACAGCACATGAACAGACCCTTCGTTCCTCCAAGCCTGCACTGACCATGCTGCTCTACTGGACTAAAACCTCTTACCCTTCCGGGGACCATATCCTCCATTCCTATCCCGTTCATTTATTTGTCAAGGCGCCCCTTGAAAATTACTATCGTATCTGCTTCCACAATCTCCCCCGGCAGCGAATTCCAAACAACCACCACCCTCTGTGTAAAAACTTGCCTCGTTCACCTCCTTTACATCTATTTCTTATTACACCTTAAAATTCTGTCCCCTAGCAATTGACTCTTCCACCGTGAGGATAAGCTTCAGACTATCCAATCTGCCCACGCCTCCCATAATGTTGTAGACTTCAAGATTATTGAGGACGCATTTTTTTAATAATTTAACTGAGCTGAAAAAATGAGTTTTTATCGGGCTCGATCATATTTGGGAGTAGACAATAGAACTGCAACAAGTTTGAAATGTTTGCCTAAAACCAATTTGATGTAATTTGCAGTCAAATTGTAAAAGCCTTCTCTCAGTGAGCTAAGAAATCGAAGATAATAAATGAAAAATCAACACATTTGTTGAATAAGGATCGATGTTGTATCAGGGGGATTCAAATTAACGTTTCCTGTATCTAAAGGAATACAACTTCTTGCAGCATTTGAAGTGGCCAAGTTACACAAGCATCGGCGTTGCGTGAAGGAACCCCTTAAAATAGGATTGAACACTGCTGAAATTTATTCGAAACACTGGTTTTCACCTTGTTGA
Organism: Sphyrna mokarran; assembly: GCA_024679065.1. Classification (NCBI taxonomy): domain Eukaryota; kingdom Metazoa; phylum Chordata; class Chondrichthyes; order Carcharhiniformes; family Carcharhinidae; genus Sphyrna; species Sphyrna mokarran. The sequence continues at coordinate 8,475,195 of JAGIQG010000016.1, read as the reverse complement.
AGATGAACATATATTCTTACACGAATTAGTTGCCATGAAAGGATGTAACTTTTTTTTAGCTTCCTTTTACTTTGTGTATTACATATATGGTAAACAACTTCTGAAACGTTTACAAAAAATAAACAAACCCAGCCAAGGAAGGCCTGCTACTTCTCGCTGCAGCTAGACCAAAAATTAAAGAGCAAATAAATAAGAGAAAAAACTCAGCTAGCATCGGACTATTTGACGGAAGTTTTGACCCAATGCGACTCAAAGTTTCAATACCGGTTCAAAATTGACGTTGTTTCAGAATGCGTTGTCTTGTCCGACGCACATGTAATCCATGCTAATCGGCATTCCGGCCGGAAGATAGGGACAATTCTTTACTAAGTTGTTGCTCCTTAGCTCTCCGCTTATTCCAATGACGAGTTTTCTGTTATGTCCGCACATGTGACAACGATTGTGGCTGCAAATAGTCCACTGATTCCGGTAATAAGTAACAAATCTATCCAAGAAGGAACCGATGCCCTCCCCTCCACCTCCCCCCACCCCCACCACCTCCGCCCACCCCCGCCCCAGTCCATTGGCGCCAACACTTTCAATACAACTCGAATCAATATACTGAAACTAACTGGAAGTGGCACAGCAGCTTAGAGAAGTAGCAACAGTAGCTTCAAAGAGTACATCCACATCAATTGCAATTTTTTGCCTTATTTTTTCTGTTTGCATTCACAAAGTGACGGGGGTTTTTTTCGTGGCGGGTGGAAGGGCACATTTGTGAGTGTGGGGGAGCGGCTTGACATGACTTGTTCAGTACACCCAGATTCATTTTGAACTGTAATACTTCTGAAAATTTAAGCAGCGTGACTTATTGGAGGTTTTTCGAGGAAGTCATCAGAAAAGTGGATGAAGGGGAGACGATGGATGTTGCCTACTTGGATTTCAGTGAGACATTTGACAAGGTGCTCCATGGGAGGATAGTTAGGAAGGTTCAGTCGCTAGGTATAGATGGGAGGTTGTAAAATGGATTAGACACTGGCTCAATGGAAGAAGCCAGAGAGTGTTTGTGGAGGATTGCTTCTCTGAGTGGAGGCCTGTCAATAGTGGAGTGATGCAGGGATCGGTGTTGGGTCCATTGTTGTTTGTCATCTATATCAATGATCTGGATGACAATGTGGTAAATTGGATCAGCAAATTTGCTGATGGTACAAAGATTGGAGGTGTAGTGGATAGTGAGGAATGTTTCCAAAGCTGGCAGAGGGTCTTGGACCAACTAGAAAAATGGACTGAAAAATGGCAAATGGAATTGATGCAGGCAAGTGTGAGGTATTGCACTTTGGAAAGACAAACCACAGTACAACGTATAGGCTAAATGGTAGGACTCTGAAAAGTGCAGTTGAAAAGAGGGATTTGGGAATACAGACACAGAATTCCCTAAAAGTGACGTCACAGGTGGATAGGGTCGTAAAGAGTACTTTTGGTATATTATCTTTATAAATCGGAGTATCGAGTATAAAAATTGGAGTGTTATGGTAAGGTTGTATAAGACATTGGTGAGGCCGAATTTAGAATATTGCACACAGTTTTGGTTATCTAGATGCAGGAAAGATGTAAATAAGGTTGAAAGAGTGCAGAGAAGGTTCACAAGGATGTTGTCAGGACTTGAGTTACACGGAGAGATTGAATAGGTTGGGATCTTACTCCCCGGAGTGTAGTAGAATGAGGGGAAATTTGATAGAGGTGTATAAGATGATTGTGAGTATAAATAGCGTGAATACAAGGAGGGTTTTTTTTTCCACTGAGGCTGGGGGGAAAAAAACAGAGGGAATGAGTTAAGGGTGAAAGGAGAAAAGTTTAAAGGGAATATTGGGGGGGGGGGCCTTCTTTAAGCAGAGAGTGGTAACAGTGTGGAATGAGATAAAGTGGCAAATGCGGGGTCACTTTTAAAATTAAAAAAACTTGAAGAGTTCATGGATGAGAGAAGTGTGGAGGGATACGGTTCAAGTGCAAGTCAATGGGACTAGGCAAAAAATGGTTCGGCACAGACAAGAAGAGCCAAAAGGCCTGTGTCTGAGCTGCAATTTTCTATGGTTCTATGGTTTATCGGGGGGATCTACAGATGTGGACTTAGGCCACACTCCAGGTTATTGTCCAGACACGAGAGTCGCGCACAAATTGCTTTTCCAATTCTAACTGCTGTTGGATAATATCAGAATCATGCGCGCACACACACACACACACACACACGTTGCCAAATCTACGCTCCGTTGCATAATGTCTCCCTCTTTCTCACGCATGCATACTTTTTTTTTGCTATATCAACCCTCTGCCAGATTAGGTTACAATCTCTCTCACACACACACACACGCGCGCGCGCGCTCGCACAGCAACAAATTTACCAATGTACTTCCTGCTGGATAATGCCAGAAACACATATATACACACAATATGCTTAAGAGAATATAGTGGTAATATAGAAATCTCTACACTGCAGAAAGAGGCTATTTGGCCCATCGGGTCTGCACCGACCTCAATCCCACCACGACCCTACTCCTATACCCCGACACATGTATCCGCTAATCTCTCTAACCTAAGCATTTCAGGACATGAAGGGGCAATTTTAGCACGGTCTATCAATCAAACCCGCATTTCTTTGGACTGTGGGCGGAAACTGGAGCACCCGGAGGAAACCCACGCACACTGGCAGAATGTGCAAACTCCACACAGGCAGTGACCCAAGCCGGGAATCGAACCCAGGTCCCTAGAGCTGTGAAACCACAGTGCTAATCACTGTGCTACCGTGCCGAAATTCTATTCAGGGGATGGCATAGCCGAGCCGAGCAACTGGAAAAAGAAGAAACAGCATCTGTGAAAATAATGTATTCCTTCGTTCGTTAATGGGATGTCGGGATGAGACTGACAACTAAAGTACTTTCGGAGTACATTAGTAAAAGGTTCAGGAATTACTTCCAAGGGAGTATGTAACATACAACTAAATAAACCGTATTGAATTATCTGTTCTCAGTAGCTTTGGCTAGATGGTTAATGTGGCATGTTGGCAGATGGGGATAAAAGAAAGCAAGAACATAGGTGAAGGATATACCATCGGATGATGTAAATAGTATCCAGGATATATCATGACAACAGTTCTTGTTCAAACATTTCTGTTTCACGCTTTCACAACCTAACATGCTGCTTTCGTGTTTGTGATGATTAACATCTGAACCGTTCTGCTTGAAGGATAACTTGGTTCAAACACGTGTTGCTGGAAAATTAGTTCCTAATTTTCTGCTCCTTTCAGAAGAACAAAGAACAAATGCACCAGATTTTTACGGAACTCGATCATTTCCAAATTACTACAGCTATGATTCATTTATCGTTACAATGCAACAGGATGGAGGCATTTTTTGGATTTCTCTTATTCTTTGCACTCAGCCCATTAGGTATGTTTGATATTTTTAAAGCTCAATATATTAACCAGATAGAAGAAATGCATCAAACAGTTAAAATGTTTCTACATTGTGTTCCTTTTCAACGTTATGTAGTGTGTGTGTGTGTTTGCTATTGGGCATCAGACTGTAGCAATGATATCAAATATTTGGAGATTAGTAAAAATGTCACCAGGGTTAAGGAACTTCAGTTATCAAGAGAAATTGAAGAATTCTAATTACTTTTTCTCATTGGGTGAGGAATGTTTAGATTTCTTTCAGCACCTAACATGCTGAAAGAAGCGATCCCCCCAGCCCATCGAATCTGCAGCGAAACTCGGGAACATTTCCCACCAAGACACTTCCCTTTGATCTTGTTACCTCGCAAATCCACCAAGCATCGTTGGATAATGAAAGGCAATTTATCATGATTAATCCACCTAACTGGCACATCCATGGACAGTGGGAGGACACCGGAGCTCCCGGATGAATCCCACGCAGAAAGTCCATACAATTTTTGGTGCAAGAGTATGGGAATATAATAACGTTTGGGTTTATTATACTGGATAAGGGACTATTATAGCGAGTGGAACAGTGGGAATATTGTGGGATGCATGCAGGGCTATGGGCAGTTTGAGAATTTCAGATTAAATTGGCATAGATAAAGGTGTATTGGAAAAGTGGCACAATGCGTTTCATTTGCAAATTGATTACAAAATATTATGTCTGTCTCATCTATCATCATTGGCCTACAACAATACGTAATTATCCCCTTTGCCTCAATATCTTTAGATGCCACTATGTTAAACCGAAAATCACCAACTATCCCGTTCCCTCTCTATAATTCCTAAAATAATCTAAAGTAATCTAATTTTTTACACGCTGTCTGAGAGCCCAGCATCAATGGCTAACGAATCTCACTGCTCCACTCTCTTTCCATGGTTGCCTCAATTCAATACCAATCCCACTGCCTCCCAGTCACATTGAGGCCCCACATAAAAGCTGAAATGATCCATGGCCTCGTTCGGGCGAGAAGGGAAATTCGCGCCTGAAGTCAACGGAGATTTCCATTGTGGATCCTGGTCCGCGCCCAGTCCATGCAGGCGAGGTGGCAGAGTTCGGACCACTGTCGTTCCCTCCCGTTAGCTCTCTCCATTAGCTGTATATCAATATTGCAGTAATCCCGCTGTAAATCGCACCACTCGCTCAGCAAAGCCATACATCAATCCAAAATGAACCCCACTGTTCCACACTCTTCCAGCAGTCCGACAATTAATGATAATGATAATATTAATGATAAGAAAGCGTTTCTTTGTGTTTGTGTGTGTGGAGAGAGGTTTAATTAAGAAAATAAATACGTAAACTGGAAGAAAACGCATGTTACCAGCTTATCAGTCCGACAATAACTAATCCCTCTGTACACTTCCTCTCTGCATGTCTGTGTCAATCCTTAACAAATCTTTTTTGTCCGACTTTTTTTCATAACTATGTAACTGTACACACCAAATGAGAGATCATGTTAGTAGTTGTTCAAGTTGCATGCCATAGCTGCTGAAGTATGTGTTCTCAACTTGTTATTTAAATAGCTCCAAATTAAGAAAATTGTGATCAAAATATGTCTGATTCCAGTGAAAATATATGGGTTTACTTTTGGTTTCTCAGTCTGCACTGCCGGTGAAGTAACACTGAAGAAATTTGTCGTCGGCTACTTGGGAAAGGATGTGATGCTCCAGTGTCAGTTACGAATATCCCAACAGGATCTGACGGTAGTCCAAGTTGCCTGGGTGAGGAAAACTGAATCGAAGAAAACTCTAGCATTGTACAGCCCAAAATTTGGAATAAGTTATCCCCTGCATCCCGGCACCCAGCGCCTGCGTTTCAAAGACCCTTCTCCCCAAGATGCCCCACTGATAATTACAGATTTGAGAATGAGTGATGCTGACGAATACAAGTGCAAGTTCACTACATTCCCCAATGGAAGCATTTCACAGGAGATTATCCTGGAAGTACTAGGTATGCCAAAGTGTTTATGTGTTACTGATATATGTTATCCTCAGAGAAGATGGTTAGAGAAGTAACTTTTAAGAGAATCCGTTGAACTCTGAATGGTTAAGCCATATTAAAGAAAGAGAAATCCATTGCATTTTCTTATCATTCATTCGTGGTATTGGAATATCAATGGCAGAGTATTTTCACTGAATTAGTAATCAGAGACCGAAGATGGTGATTAAACCAGTACTCAATGATCATCTGCAATGTAATGAATACCATGAACTATTGTTCATTGTCGTAAAATGAGCATCTGGCTCAATGATGTGTTTCATCATGCTGGGAAAGGTCTTTAACAAGTGGTCACAATTTCTGGATATGGTATACCGCATTTAATATTAAGATGATGAGACACATATCTTCATTCATTAATTCAGAGGTTGGTAAAACTGTAGAAACCTCCTTCCACTGAATGTTGTGGAGAACAAATCACTGAATATGTTTAAGAAGGAAATGGACTTCTAGAACCAAAGGGTGTCAGTGGGTCTGTGGAGAAAGCTGGAGCAAGGCGGTGTGATGACAGTTCAGCCTTAATCATGTTGAAATACAGAACGGGTTCTGAAGGCGTTCAACTTTTCTATATTTCTATTCGTGGTCTCCTTGATAACTTTAATACGAACATTAAGCAATCCTCTCATTATGTATAAATATGCCCATTAACCAATGGACACATTTCTAAGTTGTGTTTTTAATGCTGTTTTATTCTTTCTTGGGAGTTGAAAATTGTTGACAATGTCAATATCTATTTGTTGTCCATCCTTAACTAGCTTTTTCCCTTGTGACTGATATGGTCTCTTCCTCACTCATTACAAGGGAGATATTAATGATAAAACCCTCTTTTATGTAACACAGGTTTCTTTTAGGCTAAATTCTATGTTAGACTGTGGGGAGCAAATTAACCAAGTTTGTTCCCGCTTCCAGCATAATACTTGAGTCAAAAGGCTGTGAGAATTGAGCACTACGTATATGTTGAAAGGTGTAATCAATAGATTAGAGTGTTGCCAATTCTGATGCATAGTTCTTCAAAGTAAACAAACGAGGGTCAGCCGTACGTTGTCCCCTATACAATGGCGGTAGCGCATACGCCCTGCTACATATTGCCAGACCCGGAAATATGGCAGTGGCGCATAACCCTGGCTGAGTTTTGCCCTTATGTCGAGCGGCAAACACAACTGCGCAGACATGGTATTGGTACCAAACTTCGTATGTTGGCCAGAAGGTTTCGGACAGTAAGGTCTTTTCAGTTAAAGACTCGAATTAATCAACTGGATGCTTCTGATAAGCTGGTAACATGCGTTTTCTTCCAGTTTACGTATTTATTTTCTTAATTAAACCTCTCCACACACACACACAAACACAAAGAAACGCTTTCTTCATAAAATTTGCAAATGTATATAACGAAACATTTCAACTTGGAAACTTCAAAAAGTGCAATAAAACCTGACTTTTCTCCAATCGGCATATCCACCTGATTTTTAATGCAACTCACCGCATATTTATAACATATATTCCATGATAGGTATATGCAGGCTCTGGACAGATCACTTCAAATTCAACAATTAGAAGGTGTACCAGAAATCATCATTCCCTCGTCCAGCATGTTTCTTATTTCAACGCCCTTTGTATATTCAAAGTATATTCAATGTGAGGCATGCAGCTTTAGGATCTCTGGTAAACCTCCAGCCTCCTTGATGCAATGTGGCTGATGGCCACATAGGTGCAGGGAGAAGAACAAATTCCACAAAGACAGTCACGCAAAGCTGGAGTCAAGTCGTTTGAAGCAGCAATGCTAACTCTTGTACCACCATGTCACCCGCCTGTACTGATCTTTTGCCATTGCAACTTTCTCAATGTCGGAACAAAGAACAAAGAACAAAGAACAAAGAACAACACAGCACGGGAAACAGGCCCTTTGGCCCAATGAGCCCGCGCCGCCGTCCTAACATCTTAATGACATATAGAAACCAATATAGGGACAATTTGTTACCCAATCAGCCTAAGGGCACATTTTTGGGATGTGGGAGGAAATCGGAGCACCCGGAGAAAACCCACGCAACCATGGGGAGAATGCGCAAACTCCCACAGACACAGGCCCAAATCCATGTGTCTGCACAGCAACAGCGATAGTCTCTGAGCTGTCATGTTGCCCATCTGATGGTCCAGTTTAAGCATACACTAACGACATGAAGCACTAGGCCACTCCTGAAGTAACATCCAGGAGCAGCCCTCACACGACCTGCCGAATGCATGCACCTTGTTGGTCAACAAGGTGGACCGAACAGCCTGTGGAAACAATTAAAGTATTTAAACAGTCCTCCAATATCCCTCTATCTGCAGACCGCTCATGCGGCTGTCCAAGAGACCCTTAAACAACCCTAGCGTGCCTGCTCCCACCACTTTACTCGGTAGTGCATTCCACATCCCCACTACCCTTTGTGTGAAATAATGCCTTCTAATATTAGTCTTATACATAGTCCCCCTCACCCTAAGGCCGTGACCCCTCGTTCTATCGGAATCTAATGGTGGAAAAAGCTTACCACCATTTACTCTATCTATACCCCTCATAATCTTATATACCTCTAATAGATCCCCTCTCAGCCGACGTCTTTCAAGGGAAAACAACCCCAGTGCGTTCAACCTTTCCTCGTAAGACAGCCCCAGCATCCTCTTAAATCTCCTCTGCACTCTCTCCAGGGACTCCACATCCTTCCAGTAGCACGGCAACCAGAACTGGACGCAGTACTCCAAGTGAGGCCTAACCAACGTTCTATACACTTGCAACATCAAACTCCTACTCTTGTATTCTATACCCCTTCCTATGAAGGCTAACATACCATACGCTTTCTTTATCATTTTCTCCACCTGTACTGACACCTTCAGAGACTTGTGAACCTGCACCCCCAGGTCTCTCTGCGCCTCTATACTCCTGATAGTTTTACCTTTCATCCTATAACTCCCCTCTACATTATTCTGGCCAAAATGCATCACCTCGCATTTATCCGGATTAAATTCCATTTGCCATCTATATGCCCAATCTACCAGCCTATCTATGCCCTGTTGTATTGTCTGGCACTGCTCCTCAGTCCCCGCCAATCCAAGTATCTTAGTGTCATCAGCAAATTTGCTGATCACACCACCTACCCCCTCTTCCAAGTCATTTATATAAATCACAAATAGAAGAGGTCCTAGTACTGAGCCCTGTGGCACACCACTAGTGACTGACCTCCAGTTGGAAAAAGAGCCTTCCACTACTACCCGCTGTCTCCTCCTCCCAAGCCAGTTCTCAACCCATCTACATACCTAGCCCTGTATCCCATGCGCCTTCACCTTTTTTATCAGCCTACCATGGGGAACCTTGTCAAACGCCTTACTGAAATCCATGTAGACGACATCAACGGCTTGTCCTTCATCAACCGTTTTTGTCACCTCTTCAAAAAATTCCACTAGGTTCGTAAGGCACGACCTCCCCTTAACGAAGCCATGCTGCGTATCCCTGATCAGATCGCAGCACTCCAGATGCTCATACATCCTGTCCCTGAGGATCGTCTCCATTAGCTTACCTATAACTGAAGTCAAGCTCACCGGCCTATAGTTCCCTGGGTTATCTCTCTGACCCTTTTTAAACAACGGTACTACATTTGCAATCCTCCAGTCCTCTGGGACCTCACCTGTGTCCAAAGAAGAGACAAAGATTTGCGTCAGAGGCCCAGCAATGTCATCTCTCACCTCCCTTAGCAGCCTGGAATAAATACCATCAGGCCCCGGAGCTTTATAAGTGTTTATGCTACCTAAAAGTCGCAACACTTCATCCCTCATAATGATTATTTCCTTTAACGGGTCCTCAAAATCCTCAAAGCCAGCATCAGACATCAGGCCCCTCTCCCACGTGAATACTGACGCAAAGTATTCATTCAGGATCTCCCCCATCCCCTCAGGCTCTAAGCATAGATCCCCTCCTCTGTCCCTGAGAGGTCCAATCTTCCCTCTAACCATCCTTTTGCTCCTTACATAGGAGTAAAATGCCTTAGGATTTTCCTTAATCCTACCTGCCAAAGCCATTTCGTGGCCCCTTTTTGCCTTTCTGACACCGGACTTCCACAGCGATTGTATTTCCCTCAGACTAAAAATAGCATAAACAGTTTTCATAAAAACAGGAAGTGCTGGAAAAATTTCAACAGATCTGATCGCATCTAAGGACCTGCATGTTCATCCAGACTCGAAACGTTGGCTCTATTCTCTCTCCACAGATGCTGTCAGATCTGATGAGATGTTCCAGCACTTCTGTTTCAGATACCAACATCAGCAGTATTTTGTTTTTATCTTATTAATGCTCATTAGTTGTATTCAGCCTCCAACAGAAGGCAGTGCGAACAATGTTCTTCTGTTTCTCCCTAAGTGTTGCAAACAAATGAACTATTCGATTATTGACATTGTAACCCTGACCAATCGTCAATACAATGAAAGTGCAGAATTGTGTTTTTTAAACTATTTTGAGTTGATTTAATTTATTATTGCCACATGTATTAACGTACAGTGAAAAGTATTGTTTCTTGCGCGCTATACGGACAGAATATATGGTTCATAGAGAAGGAAAGGAGAGAATGCAGAATGTTGTGTTATAGTCATAACTAGGGTGTAGAGAAAAGTTAACTTAATACAAGGTAAATCCATTCAAAAGTCTAACAGCAGCAGTGAAGAAGCTTTCCTTGAGTCAGTTGGTACGTGACCTCAGGCTTTTGTATCTGTTTCCCGAAGGAAGAAGGTGAAGGAGAGAATGTTCGGAGTGCGTGGAGTCCTTATTTATGCTGGTTGCTTTGCCGCAACGGGAAGTGTAGATGGAGTCAATGGATGGGAGACTGGTCTGCGTGATGGATTGGGCTACATTCATGAACTTTTGAGGTTCCTTGCAGTCTTAAGCAAAGCAGTAGCCATACCAAGCTTTGATACAACTAGAAAGAATGCTTTTTTTTACGGTGCATCTGTAAGAGTTGCTCAGAGTCGTCACTGACGTGGCAAATTTCCTTAGTCTTCTGAGAGGTATTGATGTTCTTAACTGTAGTGTCAGCGTGGGGGAGCCAGAACAGGTTGTTGGTGATCTGGAAAACTAAAATCTTGAAACTCTCGACCCTTTCTACTTCGTCCCCATTGATGTAGACAGGGGCATGTTCTCCTTTACGCTGCCTGAAGTTGATGGCAATCTCCTTCATTTTGTTGATATTGAAAGAAAGATTATTGCTGTTGCACCAGTTCACCAGATCCTCTATCTCATTCCAGTGCCCTGTCTCGTCATTGTTTGAGACCTGACTCACTGCGGTGATGTTGTCAGCAAACTTGAAAATCGAATTGAAAGGGAATTATAGGTAAGGAGTATAGCAGGGTCTGAGAACACAGCCTTGTTGGGCACCAATGTTGAGAATGATCGTGGCGGAGGTGTTGTTGCCTATCCTTACAAATTGTGGTCTGTGATTTAGGAAGTTCAGGATCTAGTCGTAGAGGGAGATGCCGAGGTCTGGGCCACGGAGTTTGGAGATGAGCTTCGTGGGAACAATAGTGTTGAAGGTTGAGCTGTACTCAATAAACGGGAGTCTAAGATAGGTGTCCTTGTTATGTAGTTGTTCCAGGGTTGTATGCGATGGTAGGCAAACTGTAGTGGATCCAGATAGTCTGGGAGACTGGAGTTGATTTGTGCCATGACTAGCCTTTCAAAATACTTCATAATGATGGATGTCAGGACTATCGACTAATAGTTATTGGGGCATGCTGCTTGGTATTTCATAGATACTGGGATGATGGTTGTCTTTTTGAAACAGAAAGGGACTTCAGATTGTTGTGATGATAGGTTGAAGATGGCTTTGAATACCTCCGCCAGCTGATCTGCGCAAGACTGAGAGTATGTCCAAGTACCCCATCCGGGCCAGTTGGTTTCCATGGGTTGTCCTTCAAGAAAGCTTCTCTGAAATCTGCAATGGTGACCCCAGACGCAGGCTCATCCAGGTCTTCCAGGGTGGAGGGCATGCTCTCACTGACTTCTTGCTCGAAACGGGCATAAAATGCATTGAGCTCATCAGGGAGGGTGAGTTGGAGCCAGCAATTTTACATACTTTCATCAATTTTACATACCTTCATCTTGTAGCCTGTTGTACATGATATGGGTATCTCTGGTTAGGCCAGCATTTATTGTCCATCATTAATTGCCTTTGAGAAAGTAATGATGAGCTCTCTGCTTCCACGTGCAATCCTCATGGTGTACGTGCATCCAGAGTACTGTTAGATAGGTAGTTCCAGGATTTTGATCAAACGACAGTGATTTGGCATCACTGGTTGATACAAAAGTCGTTTTCTCTTTCTCTTTATTCATCTGTAAACTACTTTTCAATGGGCCTATTTATTCTTTTATTTTTGAGTCGTGAGTTGAGCTTCCATCTCGGTTATCTTTCAAATCACAAAGGATATTGGAAGCTTCTCTTGGCAGTATCTGACCGTACAGCCATCTCAGATAGGCTCTCGATACAAGTTCAAATAGATCAAGATGTAAAATATGTTTAATATGTAAATATGTAAAATATGTTATCCATTTTCTTCTCAGCTGCGCCCCTACCTAACAGGCACGTCTTTTATAACGCAGTTTGTGTGATTGTGGTGCTGCTGCTACTCGCTGTAATGCTGATTCGCTTAACCAAACTATTGTGTAAAGTAAGCATTCGAGGTAAGCCTTATAAACTGTCCCTTCACATGCTCTGAAAGGTTTGAAATTAAGTGCAGACACTCTGATGAAAATCAGTGTAATATTAGCAAACCGCATATGTTGACATTCCAAACACATACAATGTAAAGAAACTGGAAATCCGAAAACAATAAATGTTGTTCAAACTCAGCAGCTGCTGGAGCATCTGTGGAAGGAACGACTAGAGTTAACGTTTCACCAGTCAATACCACACTGCTTCAGAATGAAACTTACTTTCACTCTCAATAGATTTTGCCAAAATCCTGGAAGTTTGTCTTCCTGCACTTTCCGTTTTAATTTATAAACTTAACGTTTTAGCCATAACCAATAGAAGGTTGGAAAGCTCTGATCTATAGCATTATGGTTTGCATAATTCAGTTGAAATCTATTAAAGACACTAGAAAATAGCAATCATTTTGTACAAATTCCTGTCCAGAATGTACATAGTTTCAACAGTTAGGGCAGTAACCGATCCCATGCACCATATTGGTACACAACATAATTCTACTCCCTGCATATTGGGAAAGAAGCTAAAATAACAACAGTGGGTATTGTAACTGTGGTCAATACCTCATCTGTTACATCAAATATTTCAAAAGGAGCCAAGTTTTGATCATTCTTCCAAAGAACCCTTCTCCCTAGCATTTGCACAGTATCTGTATGAGCCTTATACAAAGAAGTACAAGACAAGCACAGATGACAAGAACATAAGTAAGCTAGAACATGTGAAAAGAGGAGAAAGCAAAAATAACAGAACAAGGGCCATTCAACTATAATGCAATGATGAAACATCAAAGTCAGTATCTTCCATGAGATGCAATGCATATTTAGTTCAATCCATTCTAAAATGAACATTGGTAAATTTGCCTATCGATGTTGTAAAGGAAAAAATGTATCAATGCACTGATTTCAGTAAATTTTATTGTTCTGTCTTAAATTCAAGATGTGAAAAGTTGCAGAATACAAAAAATAAAGATGGACAGGCTAGACAGGGGTAACCTTGGTTTAACAGTATATTACTAAATATTCCCCAATGGTATTTTTCTTTTATAATGCAGATATCAAGAGCGATCCTCCCGAACTGCAGGTATGTTGTTCCAAAATACAATAGCCCAATAATCTAAAATATTACATTTATTATAGTTCCCAATAAATTTTAAAAATAAAACTGGTTAAATGAATGATTCACCAAAAGGTTTACGCTGGGATATAAGGATGTGAAAGTATTGTTGAGAGTCATCAAAATTTCAGCCAGGTTCGAGAATATTCTATAGGGTTTTAAATATATAATCTGATCCTTTCTGCAATGTATACATTCATTTCTGGGCTAGGAATATGGCTTACAAGTGCACAGAAATATCAAACATATAGAAGGGCTGGGTAATGTAGCAGAAACCTACACAGTTAAGGTTTAAACTTCAGAAAGAAACTTTCTGAAGTTTCTGAAATAAAAACTTCAGACTATTTTCTGAATACAGTCAGAAAATAATCACCTAGACTATAGTGCAGCATTAATTATATTTATCAAGGATTTTCCATAGTTACTAATGACTCAGGGCTTTAAGTTCGCATGTGTGCGCAGGCACACAAGAGGAATGTCTAAACAGCAAGTGGGCTGAAATAACTTGCCCATTTAACTGTTAAATTTGTAATAAATGCATTTATTAGCTGTCCTGAAGCCCGTGTAGTTTGGCTATGAAATATACATCCAAATGTTGCTAACATACCAATCAGAAGGAGAAATTGGCCACAGGACCCTTCAAATCTGACGACCATTCAATAAGAGATAACAATGGGTCTGATACAAACCTCAACCCCAAATATCTGAATATCCCCTTTACCGGTTCAGTCCCCTTATTTCGCAAGAATCTATTTCCCTCTGCCGTAAACAATGTTCAAGGGTTGTGCTTCCACAAACTTTTGGATAGTTCCAGAAATTCATAAGTATCTGAAAGAAAACGTTATCATCTCTGCAGGAAATGAGATTTTGTTTTAAGGGCCCCTAGAACTATGTTTTCCTACAAGAGGAACTGTCTACTCCACATCTACCCTATCATGACTGCTCTGGATCATGACCAATCAGATCGTCCCTTCCTCTAACATCCATCAGATGCAAGCACAGCCTATCCAATCTTTCCTCATACGACCTTATCTCCTTGGATTAATAAACTTTCTCTGAACTGTTTCCAATATTTTTTCCATCGTTGATTAAATGAGATCAAACAGGAGATAATACGCCATATGTGGTCTGGCGATTGCACTGTATAACTGAAGCAGAGCCCCGCTACTGTTATGATTAATCCAGATGTCTAAAAACAATAGGATCCTGCCATTAAAAGAACATATGCACGCCTTCTCTGTATTTCTTGTTAGATACCCATCCTCTCCCCATTCCAGTATGTTACTCTCCACACCACGAGCTTTTTGGGGGAGGAGGGGGTAACTGTAGGTATGGAAAATTATCAAATATTTTCTCAAAATCATAATAAAGCACATCCTCCGGTTATTCTTCATCTACAACGCGTATAAGTTATTCAGTGAACTGCAATAAATGGATTAATTATGATTATGAAAGATTCTTTGACGATATATTTATTTAATGGCTAAATGTTATATTCAGAAGGGAGAGTGTTGAACGCATTTGCTGTTAGACATCCATGGCAATCTGTGAATGAAAGTTTCCAGAAATAAGAAGCAATAGTTCATTTTACTTCTGACATTATGTGGAACTGCGATAAAATAAAATATTTTTGGAACAGAGAGAGATCATTCAGCCCTATGAGCTTTTTCCTCCATTGAAGGTGATGACAGTTCATTTTTAACCTGACATTTTATTTACCTACCTTTTCCATATTAGTTCAGTTACTATTAAAATAAAAGTTCAATTAGATTAAAACTTCCCACTATAATTGGGACAGAAACTGTCCTTACTGAAATTGTTGATGCATGTGATTGATCATTCCGCGTCACGAAGAAACAGATTGTCAATGGGTGTTTATTTCTATCTTAGCAGGGCGACTGTCAAATTAAATATGCTGTCTTAAGTCTGCAAACTTCACAAGCACTGAAGAGTCAAAAAGGACAAGTCCTAAAGGAGGAGATACCTGACTGTAATGCAACTGTCTATGAAAGGGTGAACCCCGAATTAATACATCCAATTTTTACAATATAAACAAATGTCCCACGTATTAATTTGTGAGATCCATCCGAGAAATTCTATCTCAGTTAATCAATCTACATCTGCCCATACTGCTTAGGTATTATTACCCAAAAACACTGTCAACAGTCTGTCATCTATCATGGACTTCGGAATTGCTAAGATCTTGTTAAGCTCCTAACTGTTTATTTGACTTTCCTGTATCACATTATGAGTAATAGTTGATACGGGACATGCAGAGCACAGAAGGTTTCCAAGAGAAAAAAAAACTTCCTCTTTTACTTCCACATTGCATCATTATGCTCTTTTATTCTGTAAAGATTGTTAATGACAGTTAGCTTCCAGGTAAAAGAATCAGTTGATGCATATTTATCCGTTCTTCTAAAGTGAATGGTCGATGAAATAAAAAGCAACTCTCCACCGAATGTATTCATTCTCTCAGAGTTTGCACTTTTCATTGTAACTCGAAAGTTGACCCTATTTGCTTTTAGCGATAGAGCCTAAGAAAAAGCAAGTATGTGAATGTTTCTCAATCCTGTTTCAAACGGTGAGCATACATTACAAGCCTAAGTGATCATTCAATACTCTGTAAGGATATGGGCACAGTAACTATCGTGTATTCCAAACAAATGCAAAGAAAACCAAACTACTCGGCCTTCGGCATTAAAGCTCAACGTTAGTTTTGCAAAGCATTTCTTCTTTCGATTAAAAACTTTAAAAAAAATCCAACTTCAGCACTGAGTTCAATATTTCAAATTATAATGCCTGCCTCATTTTCATTTTCAAACAGAAAGTTTTGATAATGACTACAGTGTTATAATTAATACTTCCTGTAGATAGATATTATTTTCATTTTATTTTATATTACTATGCCCCATCGTCCCTGTTTGCATTAAATCTTCTTCCTTTTTTTCTGTATCACTGACCTTCCTTATTGTTTTCTTTTCCATTTCCTTTGCTTCTGTTTTTTTTTTAATTGTACTACACGTTTGACAAATGTTTTGATAATGGATCTTCCTGAAAAGTTCCCTTTAGTGTTCTCTCCACAAAAACTATCTAAAATTCTGACCATTTATTTGTTCGCATTAAATAATGTAAGGGGAAACTGACTCCCATGTAATAATTATCCAGAAAAGAACTCTTCTTTATTCTTGTGGTTTAGCAGACCGTATTTCCAATTCTCTGAATATCAAGTGACCCATTTCTAAGAAATTCGCTCATTAATAAATGATTGTATAAGTTCGAGCATTTAACAAATCATTCCAATGTGAAAGGTTGAAAAACGCTGTGCCAAATTGTTTTTTTTTTCCTTCCTTAACGTGAAACAGATGTTGAGGTGCCTCTGTTTGTCTCCTTTACCAGTTGAGGAAGAAATTAATTCCACTTCCCCTACTGAGAGTGCTACAGTTACTCAGTCGCTGTCTCGCTTCCCTCTTTCATATCTCCCTAAACTTTCCCCAGCGTTTATTGGAAAATTACTGTCAATTAGCCTCACTCCAAATGAGCAGGCAGTCATATTCATAAGTGAATAATTCAGAACATCTGTATGTATAGTTGACAGTCTTCTCTCTGGACAGGCCACTGCCGAAATGGCAATGATAATTATATTGACAAGTGCATGTTTGCACACCTGAGTGTCAGTGTCACTCATAACACAAGCTAAATGGTCTGCTTATTCACTATACCAATTCTTTGATTCTCACTAATTAAATCTGTTGTACTAAATTTAAAGGACAGATTGAAACAATTCTGATGCTGATCTTGTGGAACAGGTGTCGGATCAATCCGCACATCTGTTCTACCCATCTACCACGACAATGTCCATTCCCTAATGAGCTGGATCTTGCAATCTCAACTTGTTTCATTGCATCAAATGAAGATGAGGGTACATTTGACCGACTCCATGCATCACTCTACTGCAGTATCACGATACCAGATCTAAACATCCTTACTGAAGTGTTCATTCCTGGGAAAGTAAGAGTTAATTTCAATCCGTCTACAACTACATTTTCAAAATTTCACATATATAGACAGTGACCATCCCTTCATCGCGATTTCCAGCTATTTAGTTGTGCATCTCCCCTCTCATCACAACATATCATGCCACAGCTTCCAACACCACCAAAACTGTCTTACAATTGCCGTCAAAACGCTAAGGAAATAATGATTCGCACTTTAACACTTAAAATCGGCCAAATCTCACTTCTCCTGATTGCCGTTTCACTATGTTGAAGTTATAATGAAACAAGCCAATGTTATGTGGCGGATTCAAGCTATTAAACACTGCGAGGAGAAGTCGCCAGGAAGCATTTCACACATACAAACACAAACACATTGTTAGCGCGAATGAGCGAAACGACCACTACGGACCCAGAGTGCAGTTCAATAAAGCACAGCTTTATTTTCTTTTGCGTCGATGGAGGTGCGGTTAGGACATACAATCGAACTGTCCCGAAAGCATTACAAAGATCCGCCCGAACAGGCTACAGTTATGCCTGAACTTCGGTGTTCTATGCGATTCAAATTCTAATGCTTTATTTACAGTATTTGACTTTAGCCATCCTGTCTCGATGTTTTTTCAAGTATTGGGACGATTGTTTTAAGTGTGTGTTAATCGTTTTTGTCTGATTGGTTATTAATGGTCTAGAATCTCTGGGGTTTGAACAATGAGTTGAGATTATTCTCAGGAAGTTTGAGGGGCCAAGGATGCTTCCTTAATTATGCTAATCTTTTAGGTTTATCTGTAGGTTGTTTAACTGGTTTAGAAGTGCTGATTTGGTGGGGTAGGGATGTGTTTTTTTAATTTAGTTCCTGTCCATCCTATCCAGCTTCCCCTGTGTGCTAGCCCTTATTTGCATTCTAAAAGCATGCTCTTGCCTGTGTCTGTTCCTTTTTGATATTTAGTGGAGAGTCTTTGCGTATAATTTTAGTCTGCTTTCATATTGTGTACCCAAAATCATAAAACTTGTTGTCCGATAACAACACAAATCAGAGTTTAAAAACCACTCCAATATGGAGTGGTTCTTTCCTGCACACTAAAATCACCTAGGCACTATATTTTTCCACAGTGCTACACAGTCAGTTTCTCTCAAATTTGTTAGCCACGTGCAATATCACTGGGATAAATTCTGTCCTTAAAACTTAAAGGAAAAAAAGTTCAGACAAAGTCACATGATTATATTTGGGAAGAAGGAATTTACAGGATCATCACAAGGAGTCCACTCAAGAAATAGATGCTCTCTCAGCTCTCTGTGAGTAAAATATCTTCCAATAAACATCAACATTGTTACGTGTTTTTCTTCTGAGACCAGGACATATAGGTCATGGCACTTGAGAGCTGGTTTTCTCAAATCAGAATGATTGAAGGTTTTTGTTATCCGGCAGGAGGAGCTTTATTTCACACTTGAGAGATGACACCTCCGCCAGTGAGATAATGCCTCAATTTGATACTGGATTCTTGGAAATTATGTGCTTTCTGACCCTGAATATATGAGTCACAAGAATGAGCTGAATACAAAGCTCTACACGAGCAAGTATGTTACACAGTGAGTCAAGTCTAATCAAACTGATCCATTTAATCATTCAAAGTGATGCAACAAGACTCTGTGTGCAAGCAGGATATACCTGCTGTCTCAGAATTTTGTTAGGTTATGCCCCAATCCGGAGACCAGAATCCAATTTGCCATCTGTGGCCTCTACCAGTTGGAAATATCAGGGTATCAGGCCCATGATAACATCTGCAAGCCCTCTGATAAATTGCATACTATCTTGACATGGAAAAAAAAGACATTCTTTTATTTTTAAGAGACAAATCTGGAACTCTGTTCCGATGAAATATCTGGTTATAGATTAACCACACACATGCAGCAGATCAAGAAGGTGTCTGACCATCAGCTTCTCGGGAGTAATAACCGAATGAGTAATAAAGACTGCATGCAATGCCGAATCCAATCAATGAAAAGATTTATTTAAAAAAAAACACGTTCTCAATTATATATTGAAGAAATAGTGAATTTGTCTTACGGAGAAAATGATAAACCAGATCTAGATTCACCCTCAGGTGGACGAAAATGCTACAAGCATTTCTTGGAAGAAGAAAGGGTTAATTCTCTTTAGTGTTCTGAGCCAAAAGAAGAAAAATGAAAAAATTCATATAATGCGCAGGAATCATGAAGAAAAGGAGCATAATCCTGAGCACTCAGCTAATTAAATCCAAAGTAATGTGTATATGTATGAGGAGGAGTGGGGTGTTGGGAGGAGTGTGAGGCCTGTGTTAAGGCAGCACAATCTGGGGTGTGGCGAATTGGAGATTTGGGAACATCTCCAAGTTAAAAATAGGAATTTTAGGTGCTGATTTTAATCAATTTAAGATACAGCAAAGGGCATCTTCCATTCCTGTAATGTCGCACAGCTTGGAAAGGCCTCTATAGGAGACATAGGCCGTGCTGCAGTCTGGGAGAGCCTGATGCAGTTTTGTTTTAAATTATTCTTTCCTTCCTGGCCGCTCATACTTTTGGTTCCCTCTCGGCTTGAAAACTCTTCCTCTTCTTTGACAAGTGATGAACCAAAGGGAGACAGGGAATGAGAACAATTAGAGTGGCTCTTAGATGCCAGGAGGAGGAACAACAATAGACACAATCTCTCTCTCCATAAGCTCCAATTCTGTTGTCCAAGGCGCTGGAAGACTCATCACTATAAAGTTCTATTCATGAAATTAGCAACAATATAAAAGAATAGACAATAGGAGCAGAAAAGGTCCACCCATTCCATCGAACTGCGCCCCCATTCATTGTGACCATGGATAATTAACCAAGTGAACAGCCTGATCCAGCCTTCCCCAACACCACATCCTTTCATCCCCTTCACTCCATATGCTATATCTAACTCATTTTTTTGAAAATGTTTCATGTCTTGTCCTCAACTACCTTTTATGGTAGTGAATTCCACAGGCTGACCTCTCTCTGGATGAAGAAATTTCTCATCTCAATATTCACAAGAACTAGTTTCTTTCCAGAGCAGTTTCACTCTACATTCCTTCATTTTATACCACTCCTCATCGGATAGTTTGTGAAAAAATGGACAGTGATAGATTGATAGAGAGAAAAACTTAAAAAAGGGAGAGGGATTGGATCAGCCAGTTCGGCCAGGTAGATAGAAATAGTAAGTAGGATTGACTGACATTGGAGATGGAGGTTACAAATGTTCCATACAAGAATGCAGAAGAGAGGTTTCAATGTGTGAACCTGAAAATACCAGCTCCATTTATCTATAGTCATACTATCACATATATTCCCCTACCATCAGAGCTGATACCACAATCTTGCTAACAAAGAGTCATGTATTTGAAACTTTGGAGGGTGAGGTGAGGAGCGGAATTGGACATTGACTATTTGACAAACATTATCTTTCCAGCTTTGGTGCTATTAATAAATTCTGAGAGTGTTGTCGTGCAATCCTTCAGTGTCATCTAGATATTTGTGAGAGAGAGAAATATCAACGGTGTTCTGCTTTAATGAAGTAAACAACAGAGTCAAAAGAAGACCAATTTTCATATTTATCTTACTTCATTTTGAATTTCATTTTACACTTTCCTAAGGTCAAGAATTCCTAAAGTGACGGTCTTCTTGCCCATTGACAGTACATTTCTTCTGAGTGATAATGAGAGAAGAAATTGAGAAAATATTTGATCAGTATCTTGAAAAGTTTGCGATGACGTCTTCGCCATTAGAAGGTTGGTATTGTTGGACACCTGAGGAAAAATAGGAAGAAAATTATTCACTTTGCCTTGAGTTGGAGGTAATTAATAAGTATCCATGGTATTCTTAGCCTGAGGACAAAATAGACAAAGGTGGGGGATTTCAAAAAAGAGAAAAGTGGACATACAGAAGACAATTGCTGTTGGGTGATATTGATGTGTGTTCAGTGCTGCTGCCTTATAAAGATAGGGACAACTTCAGTC
The DNA here is from genome assembly GCA_024679065.1 of Sphyrna mokarran. NCBI lineage: Eukaryota > Metazoa > Chordata > Chondrichthyes > Carcharhiniformes > Carcharhinidae > Sphyrna > Sphyrna mokarran. The sequence continues at coordinate 8,453,899 of JAGIQG010000016.1, read as the reverse complement.
TTGGGTAACTCTGTGGAATTTGCATGTTCCCCTGTGACTGCATGAGTTTCCTCCAGGCTCCTGCTTTTGTCCATAGTCCAAGAATCTGCAGGTAGGTAGATTGGCCTTGCAAAATTATATCATAGCGTCACTCTTGGAATATTAATGAGTTAAGCTAGTGCAATTTCTGATGTAGGGCTTGGATAAAATGTTCTGTCAAATTGTCAGTAAAGACTTGATGAGCCTGGAAGAAAAAGGATTGTACTGTATAATCAGAGGGTCAGCACTGAAGGAGTGCAGCACTATTGGAGGGCCAGTAATGAGGAAATATTACATTGCCAAAGGCTCAGAACGGAGGGTGCAATGCACTGTCGGTCATCAATATTAAAGCAGTGTTGTACTGTCAAACGGTTAGGACTGAGGGAGTGCTGCACTGTAGAGGGTCACAACTGAGGGAACACAGAACAGTCAGAGGGTCAGTAGAGGGAGATCTAATGCCTAAAGTCAGCACAGAGGGAGCACTATATTTTAAGGCGGCAAGTTCCGATGGAACATTGCTATGTCAAAGGTTCAAAACTGAGACAAAGCCGCACTGCCAGTCAGAGGGACAGTGCAGAGGGAGCGCTGCATTATCAGAGGAGTGTCCTTGTATAGAGGGGAGCAGGAATGCTCACTGTGGAGTCTGATCCATATATATTCTTTGAACATCACTAAAAGATTAGATCTGCTCATTTAACATGTATTTGTTTATGAAACTTGTCAATACAATGGTGCCATCATTTCAACATTTCTTCAACCAAAACGTTCATTTGGCGGACTATTTCAGGACAGCCTGATCTGGTGCATTATAGTCTTAAAATAAGAGTTATTTATATTTGTCTTACCGACAGGAATTGGTACTGTCCCATTCAGGAACTGCCAATAAGTCCTATTTTCTGTAGTTCCATTAACGCCTCCGATGCCGTTGATGAAGTAGCCCAGGGATGTGTTGAGCTTGGTGAATCTGAATAGGTAACATGGACATGTGAGGACAAAATATGTTGGAGCAATCAGAGCAACAATCACAGTCAGATAATTCAGTGGGCTGAAGCTCCATTGAACTTTCAAACTGCTGAATTTCTGAACTTTAAACACTAAACAACCATTTCACTTTGAGCATGACTTCAGTCAAACAAATTTCTGCAGTTACAGAGGCAGAGACAAGGAACGGATCTTCCAAATCGCAGTCTATTTGTCTCTGTCTGTCTCAGCCAGTAATTTTAAATTCTTGCTTTTTCAATGTTTCTCTCCATATACACATATTCTCTCTCTCTCTGTCTCTCTCTATCACACACACACACACACACACACACATCTGCCATTGTCTTCCAGCATCTATCTTTCTCTTTCTGGTTCTGTAACTGCCTGTGTCTCTGCATGTGTGTGTGCCTGTCCTTTTGTGTATGTTCCTATGTTGTTTGTTCTCTCTGAAAAAAAAAATGCAAAAATTCCTCCATTGAGTTAGTATCCACTGAGTGTGAATGTGTTATATCTTGAGTACAAGCCAATTTACATTGATTGTGCAAGTTTGAGAATGTACATAACTGAGTTGCCATTGTGTGCCACTGAATGTACTATTGAGTGCGAGTATATCCTCATTGAGTGCGAATGAATTCCAAATAGGTGGGTGAGTTTGGAAGAAGCCTGAGCGAGATTCCATTAAATGTGAGTCCATTAAGTATGTGAGTTTCTATGTGGTTTGTTTCCCATTGAGTATGAGTGAGTTTCCAGTCAGTGAGTCCATATAGAGTGACTGATTTTTTATATAGCTCTGTTGAGTCTTTTTTTTTTCAGTTGTGCAAGTTCAAGAATAATATTAAATAAGATAAGGTGAGTTATGTTACATTACTACTTCTCCTCAACTTCACATTTGTATTTATACATAGCTTTGTAAAAATAGCAGTTAGAAAATCTATCATATGGTCTACTGTTCATCGTAAGAACACAATCGATGTAAGCTGAGCGGTGAACTCTGGTCACCTGCACCATTCTTCAAAGCCAAATGCCACTCAAACAACTTATATGGGCTTTCTACTTATTCCCTCCAAGATGCAATTCACATCATGAGCTAACTTGTCTCATTACAAATCTACTCTCAAAGGAAACATGTTGGAATTTCCCCTCAATGATGTATTCTCATCAGCTATATTCACCGAAAATCCATTTCCAGAGCTTCAAAATCTTTTTCTGGTGTTCGCTGTCCCAGAGGTCCACATTCACGTGAAGGACGAAGGGACCCAGGCTGATGTAATTGTACATATAGGAGAGAAGGACATAGGAAGGAAGAGCAGGAGGGATATATGAACAAAGAAGAACAAAAACAGCACGGGAAACAGGCCCTTCGGCCCAACGAGCCCACACCGCCACCCAATGTTCCCACCTCTACCCGCGATCCCTGTCCATGTTTATAGATCTATGGATTAAAAACCAATTTGAGACAATTTAGGGAGAATTTGTTTTGCCAATTAGCCTAAGAGCACATCTTTGGGACGTGGGAGGAAACTGGAGCTCCCGAGAAAACCCACACAAGCATGGGTTGCGGGAGAATGCGCAAACTCCCACAGACACAGGCCCAAATCCATGTATCTGCACAGCACAGCGATAGTCACTGAGCTGTCGTGTTACCCATCAGATGGTCCAGGTCAAGCATACACTAACGATGTGAAGCAGTAGGATACTCTTGAAAAAGATCCAAGAGCAGTCCTCTCACAACCCCTCGCGTGTATGCCCCTCGTTAGACAACAAGGTGGACCTGTAGGATAAAAACAAGTACATCAATATCATCATCTATTTACACACTTCCCAGGGACTCCCAAGGCTCATGATCCCTATTTTAAATCAGTTTTCTATACCCCTCCATTCCCATTCTGTTCATGTGCCCATCTAAGTATTTCTTAAATAACTCCAGAGTACCTGCCTCCACCACTTTACTTGGTAGCGCATTCCATACCCCCACCACCATCTGTGTGAAAAAACTCCCTCAAGCATCCAAATTATACCTTACCCCCCTCACCCTAAGCCCGTGACCCCTCATGCTATTTGAGTCCATCCTAGGAAAAAGCTTAACCCTGTTTACTCTATCTATCCCCTTCAAAATCTCGTACACCTCTGTCAGATCTCCTCTAAGTCTACGTCTTTCTAAGGAAAACAGTCCCAATTTACCTAATCTCTCCTCGTAACTCAGACCTTCCATACCAGGCAGCATCCTGGTAAACCTCCTCTGCACTCTCTCCAGAGTCTCCACGTCCTTCCGGTAGTAAGGCGACCAGAACTGGACGCAGTATTCCAAATGAGGTCTAACCAACATTTTATACAACTGCAACATTAAAGGCCAGCTCTTGTACTCTATACCCCTTCCTATAAAGGCTAACATACTATATGCTTTCTTCACAACCTTCTCCACTTGCTCTGCCACCTTCAGAGACTTGTTCACCTGTACCCCCAGGTCCCTCTGCGTTTCTATACTCTTAATAGGTCTACCCTTTATCATATACCTCCCCCCTACATTCTTTCTCCCGAAATGCATCACCTCACATTTATCAGGATTGAATTCCATCTGCCATCTGTCTGCCCAAGCTACCAGCCTATGTCCTGCTGAGGCTCAGCAATTTCATCTCGCACCTCCCTATGCAGTCTGGGATAAATGCCATCAGGCACAGGAGATTTATCAGTTTTAATGCTACCTAGAAGCTCTAACACTTCCTCCCTCAGTATGGATAATTCCCTCAACTGGTCCACAGCTCCCTCAGAGACAGGAGCTGTCAACAAGCCCCTCTTCTACATGAATACCGACGCAAAGTATTCATTCAGGATCTCCGCCATTCCCTCGGGCTCTAAGCACAGTTCCCCTCCTCTGTCCTAAGAGGTCCGATTTTTCCTCTAACCACCCTTTCATTCCTAACATAGGAATAAAAAGCCTTTGGGTTTTCCTTAATCCTATCTGCCAAAATCATTTCATGCCCCCTTTTTGCCCTTCTAACCCCTGTATGAGCTCCCTCCTACTCTATCTATATTCCTTCAATGCTGTCTCGGTTCCCAGCTGCTTCGACCTATCATACACTTCTCTTTTCTTCCTAACCAAGTCTTCAATATGTAGGCAGTTCAGGGAGTTGAGGGTCAGGCTGAAGAGCAGGGCATCCAGGGTGGCAATCTCAGGATTGCTACCAGGGCCAAATAACAGTGGGGCCAGGAATAATGAGATCCTACAGCTGAATGTGTGGCTGAAAGATGAGTGTAGGGCAGAGGGTTTTATACTTGTAAATCATTGGGAAATATTTGTGAGAGAAGGGCACCTGTACAAGAGGGATGGGGAACATTTAAATGGGAAGAGCATGAGTATCTTAGCTGGGAAGTTAGCTGGAGTGTTTCGGCAGGGTTTAAACTAACATGGAGGGGGAGAGGGGTTGAGACCTACAGCTCGGTAGGTGTGGGATTGGAAGCAAGATGGGTGACAACGTAAGTTTGGACGAGAGGAAAATCACCAGGGAGAAGGAGGTTCTAAGTGGACTTGGAGATTTGGAGTGCGTCAGTTTTAATGCGAGGAGTGTAACATGTAAAACGGATGAACTTAGGGCCTTAACATTCGCAAAGAACTTAGATGTGGTTGCAGTGACAGAGACATGGTTAAAGGAAGGGGAGCACTGGCAGCTAAATATTCCTGGGTTTTAGGCGTGACAGAGGAGGGTCAAAAAGAGGTGGGGGAGTGGCGTTGTTAGTTGGGGAGCACATCACAGCGGTGCAGAAGAAGGATAATACAGAGAAGTTAGGAATTGAATCGCTGTGGGTAGAGTTGAGAAATAGGAAGGGAGCAATTACTATGCCAGGGGGGTATTACAGGCCACTCAACAGCCCGCAGGCAGTGGAAGTAGGTACATGTAAAGACATTTTGGATAAGTGCAGAAGGAATAGGGTTGTTGTAGTGGGTGATTTTAATCTCCCTAGGTGGACTGGAAGGTGCCTAGAACTGGGGGTTCGAACAAGGAGGAATTTGTAAAACGTGTAATGGAAGGGTCATTGCAGCAGTATGTAGATAGCCTGACTAGAGAGGGGGCTATACTGGATTTATTTCTGAGTAATGAAGAGGGCAGATGGTTGGGGTTGCAGGAGAGGAACATGTGGCTAACAGTGACCACAATTTTGTCTACTTTAGGATACAAATGGAAAAAGATGAGTTCTGTCCTAAGGACAGGGTGCTAAATTAGGGGAAGGCGAACTACATTCAGATTAGGCAAGAACTTACAGAAACTGATTGGGAAAGGTTATTTGAAGGTAAGTCCATGTTTGGCATATGGGAGTCTCTCAAGGGAAAATTGAAAAGGTTGCAAGAAAGATATGTGTCGGTTAACAAGAAGGATAGGAAAGGTAGGATTAGAGATCCATGGATTACTAGGGATATTGAGGACTTGGTTAGAAAAAGAAAGGCGTATAATTGGATGATAGAAGGAGGTTTTTCCACACAGAGTTGTGGGGCTATGGAATCACTGCCAAGTATTGTGGTGGAGGCAGGCACACTGGAGTTATTTAAGGGATACTTACATAGGCACATGAACAGAATAGAGGACTGTTTTAAATAGGATCAAGAGCCTTGGGATGTTTCTGGGAATCAATTGATTCCTACAGACCTTCAACATACTTGCTGGCTCATTTGCTTTACTTTTAAGTTTTTGGAGATTCCCTTGAATGTGTGCATAAGATGTGCATGTTATTGATATTTTTCTCTTTCATTCCACGCGTACTTCAGTCTGCCTTATTGTCCAATAAGGGGCATACACACAACGGGTCATGCGAGGGCTGCTCTTGGATTTTTCGAGAGTATCCTAGTACTTCACATCGTTAGTGTACGCTTAAACTGGACCAGTTGATGGGCAACACGACAACTCAGTGATTATCACTGTTTGCTTTGCAGATACATAGATTTGGGCCTGTATCTGTGGGAGTTTGTACATTCTCCACGTAGTTGCTTGGGTTTTCTCCGGGTACTCCAGTTTCCTCCCACAACCCAAAGATGTGCTCTTAGGCTGATTGGTGAAATAAATTGTCCCTAAATTATCTCCCCAATCTGGTTTCAGTGTGGATTTCCATAAACATACACAAGGGTCATGATTGGAAGAGGAAACACACGCTGTTAAAGTGACAGCATGGACGACACTGTTTCCCCTGCTATGTTGTTCTTTGATGCTGTGCCTTCCGCAAACTTTCTCAGATGCCTATCTGTGTCAGGCCAAAGTAAGGAGTCAATCTTCTTGGACCTCAGGTTTCTCATAGACGACTTTGCTTTTGATCTGCTTTCTGAAGCTTTACATTTTTGAGACATCTCTTAAGGTATTGATCATACCCATTTTTCCAGATTTCACTTTTTTTTTTACATTGATTGGAAGCTGTTTTAGAAATCATTTCTATTCTTTCCCCATGGCTTCTGGGACATAATTTCTTTTTATTTTTAGTATGGGCCATAATACTATCTCTATGCCTTTTCCTGTTTGTTTCAGATAATGTCTAGGGAAAAGTCTTTCTTTCAACTGAACTCAAATTACTTTTTTCTGCTTCTTTGGGTACGTATTTGCTATGCAACAGGTCAGTTGTTTTACATAATTCAATGGTTTCCGAGTTGTAAAAACACTTATGAAAATGTAGATAAATTTTAAAGTGAAATTAAAAATGAAATTCTTTGCAGACAACTGCAACTTAAACATAAAGTGATAGGTTACACCCAAGAAACATTAATGAAAATGTAATTAACTTGAAACAGCATATATTTCCTAACTGCTTATGTTGAAAAAGGGAGTTTTTGTTGGGGAAATGGGATTGCAGAATAAAATTTCATTTTTTTTTAGTAGGGAGTCTACTTATGGGGGGAGGGGTAAATAGAGTTCAGTTGGAAAATGGGGTTTCTTTTGATCAAATTCAGTTTTAAGTATGTGACAAATTTTGTTCAGAATGGAAGTTTCTGTTGGGAATGGAGGATTCTGAATCAAATGCATGTTTTCTGTTGGAGAGCCAGTTGTGTGAATGGTGATTCAGTTGTAGTGGCATTTATTATATTCAGTTGTGAATTGGGGTTGTTGTTGTTGCAGATGGGTTTTCAATTTGGTCTGATGTGATTTTGATTACAGAGAAATTATTGGAGATGAGAGTGTCTTTTATTTGTTCATAGGGGCATTGTATTTACTCTGTGTTGACATCAAACTTGTGTAATAAACTGTGCTGTACAACAGGTTGCTGGAATAGCACTAAAAAAAGGAAGGGAGGGGTAAAAATGTGATATAATAAATCTTTAGAAGATAAGGCAAAGAAGAATCCAACAAACTTCTATAAATACACAAGTGGCAAAGGAACAACTGGGGGAGAGTAGGGCTTTTTCACAATCAAACAAGGTCATGTGTGTGTGGAACCACGAGATCAGTGAGATCCTAAAATGAATATTGTTCATCTGTATTTACTATTGAGAAAGACATGGATATTAGGGAACTTGGGGAAATTAATAGTGATGAGTTGAGGAGTGTACACATTACAGTGAAGCAGGTGCTAAAATCTTCAAGCGCATCAAGGCAGATAATTCCCCAGGACCTGATTAAATGTCTTTCAGGAAGTTGTGGGAGGCATGGGAGAAAATTGACAGTCCCCTAACAGAGATACTTGAATATTCAACAGCTACAGGTAAGGTGGTGAAAATTGAAGGATAGCAAATTTTGTGCCTTTGTTTAAGAAAAGCTGAAGAGAATAGTCTTGAACTACATATGGTGAACTTAATGTCTGTTGTGGATAAGTTCATAGAATCCTGCAGTGCAGAAGGAAGCTAATGTGCTGATCAAGACTGCACCAATTACAATCCTACTCAGGCCCTATGCCCGTATTGCCATGCTTTTACCTTGACTAGTCCACATAGCACTAAGCGGCAATTATCATGGCCAATCACCAATTTTCGCATCTTTGGACCGTGGAGGGAAAGTGGAACAGTAGAACAGATCCATGCAGACTCCACACAGAGAGTCATCCACGTCAGGAATTGAACGCCCATTCCAGGCATTGTGAGGCAGCAGTGCTAACCATTGTGCTGATTTGCAATCACACTGTTATAATATATTCTGAGAAGCATGATCTACAAGTATTTAGAGAGGCAAAGACTGATTAGAAACTGTCAGTATGACTGTACGAGTGGAAGATCTTATCTCACAAACTTGATTCTTTTTTTCAAGAAAATAGATGAGAGCAGTGCAGTCAATGTTGTCTACGTGGACTCCAGCAAGGCCTTTGACAAGGTACAGCACGGTATATTGTTGCATGAGGTTAAATCTAACAGGACCTAGTGTGAGGTAGCCAGTTGGACATAAAACTTGTTTGACTGCAGATGACAGTGGATGGTTGTAGAAGTTTTTTTTTTCAAACTGGAGATCCGTGACCAGCACTGTGCCTCAGTGTTCGGTGCTGGGTCCATTGTTATTTCTTAACTATATTAATGGTTTGATGAGAATTAAGAACGCATGGTCAGTAAGTTTGCAGATGACACCAAAATTGGTAGCATAGTGGACAGTGAAAAAGGTTATCTAGGATTTCAGTGGGATGCTGATCAATTGGATTAGTGAGCCATGAATGGCAGGTTGTGTTTAAGTTAGACAAAGGTGAGATGATGCATTTTGGTAGGTCGAATTGGGGAGGACCTATTCAAATAATGGCAGGACATTGGGACGACTTATAGAACAAAGGGATGTAACAGTTCAAGTTCATAGCTACTTGAAACTGGATAACAGAAGGACAGGGCGATGTAGAAAGCATTTGGCATATTTGGTTTCATTGGTCAAAAAGTTGTATGCAGGAGTTGAAATGTCTTATTGAAATTGTATAAGACATTGCTAAGGTCACATCTGGAATATTGTTTACTGTTCTGATTATCTTATTATAGAAAGGATATTATTAATCTAGAAAGAGTGCAGAAAAATTTACTAGGATGCTACTAGGACTTGATAGTTTTAGTTATGAGGAGAGGTTGGGTAGACTGAAGCTTTTTCCCCTGGATTGTAGGAGTCCCAGGAGTGATTTTACCGAGGTCTATGAAATAATGAGGGGCATAAATAATGTATAGAGTCAACATCTTGTCTAAAAGATAAGGGAGTCCAAAACTAGAGGGTGTAGGTTTAAATTGAGAGAGGGAGATACAAAATGGTCCAGAGGGGCATTTTTTTTCCAATCAGTGAGTGGTGAATATCTTGACTGAGCTGCCAGCAGCAATAGTAGAGGCGGGTACAATTTTGTCTTTACAAAAAAACATTTAAGATGGGTGTAGAAGGATATGGGTGAAATGCAGGCAATTGGAACTCGCCTTGTAGTAAAAACTTGCTGATATGGACAAGTTGGGCTGAAGGGCCTATTTCTATGCTGTAAACTTCTATGACCTCTATGATTATATAAATAGGTGACTTTTTATTCATACAATAATTGAAAAGCAGCAGAAAAACAGCCACTGCACCCAAAGCACAATTCAACTGTCCATGCCTTGTGACATTGATCAAATCCTATCCACTATCATTGGATCCCCAAACTCATACCATATCTCACCCATGGGCCATTTTATCCCTCACTGTATTCACCCCCTATTTACTTTACTGTCCACATTACATATTCAATTCCTCCACCATACTCGCCCATTCCCCAATTCATCCCAAATCTAATTCACTTCAGAAGGAGTTTGTTTAATAATCATAAACTAGAAAAGCTGTGGGGTGGGAATACCAATGGGACGGTGAATAAGGAGGTTAGTTCCCAGGTAGGGAAGGACTGTAGGCACTCTGAGAAGAGGGTTAGGCAGGTGGTGGAAAAGGGAAATATCCTGACTGAGGGGCTGAGGTGTGTCTATTTTAATGCCAGGAGTGTAGTAAATAAGGTAGATAAGCTTAGGGCATGGATTGCTGCTTGGGAGTGTGATGTGGTGGCCATTACAGAGACTTGGTTGTCTCAGGGACAGGACTGGGTACTTCAGGTGCAGGGATTCAGGTGCTTCAGGAGGGACAGGGTTGGGGGCAAAAGAGGAGGGTGGTGTGGCACTGTTGATCAGGGACAGTGTCATGGTTGTAGAGAAGGTGGAAGATGGGGAGGGATTGTCTACGGAGTCTCTGTGGGTGGAATTTAGGAACAGCAAAGGCTCGATAACTTGCTGGGTGTATTCTATAGGCTGCCCAATAGTGACAGGGAACTTGAGGTGCAGATAGAACATAGAACATAACAGCACAGAACAGGCCCTTCGGCCTTCGATGTTGCGCCGACCAATATAAAAAGCAATGACCCTCCATACTAAACCATTCCCTTCTCTTCCATATACTTATCAACTAACCTCTTAAACACCACCAAACTTGGTGCATCTACAACTGCTGCAGGCAGGGCATTCCACTCCCGAACCACCTTTTGGGTAAAGAACCTACCTCTGATATCCGTCCTATAACTATCACCCCTTAATTTAAAGCTGTGTCCCCTCGTGCTAGCTTTTTCCATCCTAGGAAAAAGGCCATCACTGTCCACCCTATCTAAACCTCTAATCATCTTATATGTTTCAATAAGGTCCCCTCTTAGCCACCTCCTTTCTAACGAAAACAACCTCAAATCCCTCAGCCTCTCTTCATAAGATCTGCATAGGGAAACAGATCCTAGACAGATGTGGAAATAACAGGGTTGTTGTGATGGGAGATTTCAATTTCCCAAACATCGACTGGAATATCCCAAGGGTAGGGGGTTTGGATGGTGTGGAGTTTGTTAGGTGTGTTCAGGAAGGTTTTCTGACTCAGTACGTGGAAAAGCCTACGAGAGGAGAGGCTGTACTTGACCTGGTGCTTGATAATGAGCCAGGGCAGGTGTCGGATCTCACGGTAGGTGAGCATCTTGGGAATAGAGATCATAATTCTATCTCTTTCACGATAGTGATGGAAAGAGATAGGATCAGGCAGGCTAGGAAGGTGTATGTCTGGAGTAAGGGGAAATATGAAAACATTAGGCAAGTAATTGGACGCATAAACTGGAAGGAGGTGTTCTTGGGGAAGAGTACAGAAGGAAAGTGGCGGTTTTTCAAGGAATGTTTGTATAGGGCACTGCAAGACAACGTTCCGAGGAGTCAAGGAGGTTCTGGTAGGACGCGGGAACCGTGGTGCACGAAGGTAGTGGTGAACCTAGTTAGGAAGAAAAAAAAGGTATATAAAAGGTTCAGAGAGCTAGGGGATGTTAGGGATCTAGAAGAGTATAAGGTGGTAGAAGGGAACTTACTAAGGAAATTAGGAAAGCCAGAAGGGGTCATGGGAAGGCTTTGGCAGGTAAGATTAAGGAGAATCCCAAGGCCTTCTATAAATATGTGAAAAGTAAAAGGATGAGGAGAGAAGGGATAGGGCCTATAAAAGGTGAAGGGGGAAAACTCTGTGTGAATCTGGAAGAAATGGCAGAGGTGCTTAGCGAGTACTTTGCCTCGATATTCACTGTGGAAAGTGAACTGGGAGATTGCACTGTAGGTTTGAGGCATACGGAAAAGATTGAGTATGTGGACGTTAGGAAAGAGGATGTGTTAGACCTGTTAAATTCTATCAAGATAGATAAGTCACCGGGACCAGATGGGATGTACCCCAGGTTATTGTGGGAGGTGAAGGAAGAGCCCCTGGCAATGATCTTTGCGTCGTCCATGGAAACGGGAGATGTTCCAGAGGATTGCGGATGTGGTTCCTATCTTTAAGAAAAGGAACAGGGATAGTCCAGGAAATTACCGACCAGTGAGTTTGACTTCAGCGGTTGGTAAGATGATGGAGAGGCTTCTGAGGGATAAGATATATGAACATTTAGAGAAGTTTGGACTGATTAGAAATAGTCAGCATGGTTTTGTCAAGGGCAGGTCATGCCTTATGAGCCTAGTTGAGTTCTTCGGAAATGTGACTGAACACATTGACAAAGGAAGGGCGGTGGACTTAGTGTACATGGACTTTAGTAAGGCATTTGATAAAGTCCCACATGCAAGGCTTCTGAAGAAGGTGAGAGGGCATGGGATCCAAGGGGCTTTGGCCTCGTGGATCCAGAACTGGCTTGCCGGCAGAAGGCAGAGAGTGGTTGTGGATGGGTCTTGTTCTGCATGGAGGTCAGTAACCAGTGGGGTGCCCCAGGGATCTGTTCTGGGACCCCTGCTGTTTGTCATTTTCATAAATGACCTGGCTGAGGAAGTCGAGGGATGGGTTAGCAAGTTCGCCGACGATACGAAGATCGGTGGTGTTGTGGATGGTCTGGAGGGATGCCAAAAGTTTCAGCGGGACATGGACAGGATGCAAGACTGGGCGGAGAAGTGGCAGATGGACTTCAATGCACATGGACGTGTAGTGGTCCATTTTGGCAGGAATAATGGGATGAAGGAGTACAATATAGGGGGTAGGAGTCTTAGCTGTGTTGTAGAGGAGAAGGATCTTGGGGTCCGGGTCCATAGGACTCTTAAATCGGCCTCGCAGGTGGAGGAAGTGGAATAGAGTTTAGGAGTCAGGAGGTAATGATGCAGCTCTATAAGAATCTTGTCAGACCCCAGTTGGAGTATTGTGTTCAGTTCTGTTCGCCTCATTATAGGAAGGATATAGAGGCTATTGAGAGAGTTCAGAGGAGATTTACAAGGATGCTACCTGGATTGGGAGGCAGGCCTTATGAAGATAGATTGAGGGAGCTGGGACTCTTCTCACTGGAGAGACATAGGTTGAGAGGCGACCTGATAGAGGTTTATAAAATGTTGAGAGGAATAGATAGGGTGGACTCTCAGAGACTATTTCCCCGAGCTGAAATGGTCACTACGAGAGGACACAGATTTAAGGTGCAGGGAAGCAAATACAAAGGAGATGTCAGGGGTAGGTTTTTCACTCAGAGGCTGAGGAGTAAATGGAACCGACTGCCATCGGAGGTTGTTGAGGCAAATTCACTGGGGTCTTTTAAGAGACTTCTGGATGAGTATATGGAAAAGAATAGGATAGGGGGTTATAGATAGGTCTGTGGATTGGTAGATGTGATCGGCGCAACTCGTGGGCCGAAGGACCTGTTTGTGCTGTATTGTTCTATGTTCTATACAAGTCACATAAGCTGCTCACTGCTAAAATTCTCAAACGCAGATAAAATTCAGAGGAGAGCAGAATTGCCTTTAATACTGATAAATTTCAAGTAGCAAATAGTATTAATTATAAAAAAGGCTTTCATCACACAATGTACACAAAAGCATCTAATTGAACTCTGTGCAGCTGCAGCTCATGTGTGAAGGAAAATGAATAAGGAGTTGAATCCTAATAGATAAAGCACTGGTCAAACATTTCTTATCATAGTTATGTCTGAAAGCAGTAGATAAATATAAGTAAATGCATGTTTGGTAATATTATAACAAGCAGACTTGTCAGATTATAATTGGATAATCGTACCCACATGTAATACATTATGTAATCCCGATTATTAGCTGTGATTGGGCATTTTTTTGTTCAAACTGATATGGTACTCTTTTATTAGTAGATGTTAGTCATTTGTAGGTAAGGGTATAATTGCCATTGTCTTTCTTAATCGCAGAATCTGTGAACCTAATTGGCCAGTCAGATTCCTTGTGGTGAATCTGAAACTGGAACCCTGCTTGTCACCTGGTTAGCTATGAGAAGTTAACTACATTATAGTCAACAACTGCAGAACCCCCACAACAACTTCCATATTCCCAATCCATCTCCTGTTCACAACCTCAAGCCTGCCTTGTAGCCCAGTCTCCTCAGCACATCAGCCAAACGTCTCTCAGAGAGAAAAAAAATCCATTCCACAAACTCCTGCCATCATATCATCTATCATATACCTTAAACGCTAATTGACCCTGCATCTCTTCCACCAGGTTTGTTAGTCAAGTCCCAATCCTGCATCCAACCTCTCATCTCATATCCCACAGATATTCCTTATTGCCAAATCATCCCTCATTCTACAACTGAAACCCTCCATCTATCTGTTTCCCCATTACTCAGATCATATCATTCCCAAATCCCCAGCCAACTAATACTCATCCCCACGACACTACCCATGGCGTAGCCCATCTCACACCTCATCACTCACCCTGATACTCACCCCATCACTCAACCCTTCTATCAACCTGTTATTCACCCCATAGCTTACCCTATCATTGTCAACAACACTCAACTCATTTTCATCCCATCACTTACTCCATTTCTCCCTCCATCATACTTTTCAGCATTCAGTCAACACTCATCTCATCATTCATCCTGTGACAGCCTCCATTTTTCATCCTGTCATTCAATTGATACTCATCCCACTAGCTATCTTATCACTGACAACATCACTCAACTCATTTTCTACCTCATGACTCGATCCATCAGCCACCCCACCATACAAACTCTCATTTCAACACTCAACCCATCACACAAAGCATGACTCAGTCCTTCACTCGCTAGTTACTCACTTCAAAACTTATCCAATCACTCAAGAGTATCAGTCACCCCATTACTTTCTCCATCATTCACTTAGTCATTCACCCAATCGCCACCAGATTATGCAGCAAATCAATCATCCCTTCACTCAACCCATCATTCACAATAAGTCATTCAGCCACTCACCCTATCACTTTCGTCATCACTGAACGTTACTCAACTTGTTCGTCACTGCATCACTCATCCCATGACTTGCTCCATTATGTGCTCCAGCACTCACATCATCATTTGCTCCATTACTTACCCCATCACTACCTTTGACACTCACCCCATTTCTGTCCTGTCACTGACTCATTCAGTCACCATGTCAATCACTGTAGAATTAAATGCATTCCTGCTTTCATCCCTTTCTTCGTTATCAAACTAACTTTTCACTCTATTTCCACACTCCAACTTTCTCTTCATCCTCACCCCACCCCTTTTCAAATATCAGACCCGACAGCACTCTGCACATCCTTCAGCAAAATCCTGCACCATATGTCTTAATCATGAACACCCATACTATCTCTTTATAGATTCCCCTCTCTGTGTATCCATGACCACACAGCAATCCTTGGTGTTACTTACGCAAAGAAATCAGGTTTTATGTCCTCTGCACATTCCATAATTTGGAAAAGTGTGGTTCCTCGAGACACAGACAGACGAATGGAATAGCTGTATGAATAGTTGCAAAGCAGACAATTCATAACAGTGTATTTCACGGTAATCTCTCCAGTCTTTCCCGCCTCCTGGATATGGCATGACTGCTGATCTGAAAAAAAGAGGGTTTTAAATGTTGCCTGTGTGTATAACTCTATCAAAAAAAACTTGTGATAATGAAAATGACCACTTTGTAATACTTTTTATGATGTGTACAATTGCACATTCAAATTTTTATTGCTCTAGTTCCATCATAGGACAAGGTCATCCAGCACCATGAACAAGGACTCAGTGGTGACACCTCAAAAATTGAAACATAGCTCTCATATGCAACTTGCTTTGAAGTCTGCCTATCTTTTTAACCTTCTTCAATTTCTGTATCTCCATGATCTACACATCTCCTTAAATCTACAAGTTTCTCCAACCTTTAAAATTCTCCATAGTGTTGTGACCTCTTTGAGCTCCGACAATGCTTCCTATCTTGATAATCTCTCCCAATCCCAAACACCGTCCATATTTCTAACACTTCCTTCAAACCCTACAGCTCTCCCTTTCATTTGTGACCTTCTTATAACTCAATAAATGTTACAATCTCAATTTCGTCCAATCCCTGCAAACTTTATTATGAATATAACCTCTTCCAATGCCCATAAGCTGCTCATACTTGTAAATCCCTACAGCCACAACTTTCTCTGTAAACAGTTCCAGGCCTATGTCTCTCCCTATCTCTGTAATTTCCTCTAGTTTGTACATTCCACCATATCTCAGTTACTGCCATCAACACGTTCAGCGCCCTTCTCTCTGTAATCTCATCTCGTCAGCATAATTCTTATTCCCCTATTAACTGCAATACTTTCCATCTCTGGAACATCCACTAATCCCTAAGACATTCCTTATATCAGTGAGACCCTACAGCCTTCAATACTGTGAAATATTCTCCAGCCTGTAAATTCCCAGCTCTGTAACTTCCTCCAGCCCCACAATGTTGAAATTTCTGCACAGTCCATGAGCCTTATATTTGTCTCCATATTGCAACATCCTCTTTTCCTGAATTAGCCACATCCTTTCCCATGTTGGCAAGTTCCTCCAGGCCTACAACACTCACCATCTCTTAAGTTCCTCTGAACTGTGCAATCCTCCCTTTCTGTACCCTCTACCAGCCCTGCATCATTCCTTTTCTTTACTGTCTTTAAGCCTCAATAAATCTCACAAACTTTGTGAACTCATGCAGTCCGTGTAAATCGAATTATCCCTTGTTGGCTCCTCAAAATAAAGGCCCCTCACCCTCTCCAAAAATTGTTCCAACCTCAATGAGTCTTTGTAAGCTCAGCAAGCACCTGCAACCAAATGAAACCACCCATCTTTAACCACGTCACTATAAGTCTCCCTGCCTTTCTAAACAACTCCATCCTCGCATTGTCCAATTCCTGTATGCTTCTGCAACACCTACAATCTGCCCATTCCTGTAACAGTCCTCACTATCTCTGTAGCATCCTACACCCACAGTAATCCTCCCTGTCTTGTAATTTCTTCTCGCATCTGTAACCTTTTCCAAATGCTACAATACTACCTTCCTATCTGCAAACCCCTCTAATTCCCACAATTTATTTTCTCTCCAATACCCTCCAGGACCTACAATTCTCCCTAACTCTGTAACAATTTTCATTCTCTACAACCCTTTGTTGCATCTGTTACCTCATGCTGCCGCAAAAACACTCCTTTTCTCTGTAACCTCTTCAAGCCCTACAACTCTCCTTAATCTTCCATTACCTACAATTTACCCATAAGTTCATCCAGATTGTATAAATCTCAAACTCTGAAAGCACTTGCAGTCACTATCCATTCTCCCTCTCTTTATAACCTCCTCCCACACCTAATATCTTGCCAAATACTGTAACTTTGCAGAATCTGTGCAATCAACGTATGTTGCCTGCTCTGAAGGGAACAGGACCAGCTTGCTCACTCTCTCCATTTTAAGTAAGTTCCAAAAAATGCACCACTTCATTCCCATCAGTCTGAGTCTTAAACAGAGCGCTGCCATTACTTACTGCAGCTTTGGAGATCATAAGGAAAGATCGCCAAGATCAGCAACAGCATGCAAAGAATACCCATCTTTGTCTTGTGTCTGTCACAGCACACAATGCCATCCCTCCAGTGTGAGCTTGAAATAGTGATTGAATAGGGGGAGGCTTACAGTGATTACAACTGATAACAATTATTTACCTTCAATTAATGATAAGTTCACTATGGAACTCTCACCTTCCATGTCAAGTTAATTGCAAAAGTAAATATTAACTCAATGATTTCAATGTGGTCAGCAGCAATGTCATTAATAGGACATTTTGCTTACTTGTTTACAGTTTTGCTGGCCAGGTCAGCATTAATTTTCCATTAATAATTGTCCTTAAGGTGATGGTGGAAAGTTACTTTCTTGAAACGCTGCAGTCCACGATATGTAGCCCACCCAAGTGCTGTTATGAATGAGTTCCAGGAATTTGATTCAGCAACAGCGAAGGAACGGTGACATATTTGCAAGTCAGGTTGATGAGCAACTTTCAAAAGAACTTGTAGATGGCTATGTTCACATATGAATATTGTTCTTGTCCTTTGGTGTATTGAAGTTCAATGATCAGAAAAAAAACCTTGCACTTATATAATAATTGCCATCATAATATCATAAGACATAAGAGCAGAATTAGGCCACTCAGCCCACCAAGTCTGCTCCACCATTCAATCGTGACTGATAATTTTCTCATTCGTACTCTCCTGCCTCTGTTCCCGTATCCATCTCTTTTTTTTATAATTTATTTGCTGTGCAAATTAACATAAATTATTTATTTAATAAACATGAATTCACATTATTAACTAGTCCAGTATATGAACAGTCATCTTTATATAGAATGACAACTCTCCAAGCCATTACCTAATTTTGACTATATTTAATGAAAGTCTTAATTCTCTACCTTTATTATTCTTCACTCACTGTTCCTAAGATACTGGTTTATTCTGTGTTCATAATGCATAAATCTGAGATATAATTTAGGTTTGGGCCAGTAATTGAGAAATAACATTTGTGCCACAAAATAGCAATCATTATCTCACTATCTAAATTGGGAGTGAGCTGCCTTCTGAACCACTGCAATCCCTACAGTATAGGTACACCCCATAGTGTTGTTAGTGACAGAGTTCTGGGATATTATCTCAATGACAATTAAGTAGTGAAAACATATTTTTGTGTCAGGATGGTGAGTACTTGAAGAGAAAGCTCCAGCTAGTGGTGCTTCTAGATATCTGTTGCCCTTGTTCTTCTAGGTGAAAAAAGTTATGGGCTTGGAAGATGCTGCTGAAGGAACCTTGGTGAATTCCTGCCAGTAATATTGTAATAGGAGCACACTGCTGTTAATGCATAACGTTGGTACAGGTTTGTGAAAAGGGTGCCTGTCATGCAATTAACTTGTTCCTGGGTGGTGTCGAGATTATTGAGAGTATTTGGACATGCGCTAATCCAGGCAGGTTTAGCTTATTCCATCACACTTCAAAATTGTGTCTTGTAGATTGTTGACAGTCCAGGAAGAGACTCAGGAGGTGTCTTCTCACCACAGGATTCCCAGCCTCTAACCTACCTTTTGATATGGGTAAACAAGTTCAGTTTTTGTTCAATCGTAACCCCCAGTATTTTAATAGAATGGAATTCTATGAAGGTAATGTCATTGAACATCAAGGGAAAATTGTTACATTCTCCCTTTGTTGAGTTGACAATAGTCTGGCACCTGCACTGAACAAAACAGACATGGCACTTATCCCCAGATTGCACTTATATAATAATTGCCACCATAATATCATAAGAACATAAGACATAGGAGCAGCCCACCATGCAGAATTTCTCCAGATTATGCTATGAAAATATTGGTAGGAGTGACTACTGTACAGTACCTGTAGAGATGATGTCCCAGCCTCACGTTAAGGACCCCTCCTGCCAATTCTGAAGTTAGCAGTACCACCATAAATTACATATCTATATAAAAAAAAAAGAAAAATCATGACTGAAGAGATATAGCCCATCAACATAAACAGAATTATATGCTACAAAATTCTGTGATCTCATTGTGCCAGCTCTAACATTACCAACAAGACAGGATCAATGCTGGTTCAATAAAGAGCTTTGGAAACACTGCCAGAAGCCATATCCAGTGTCTAATAAAATGTAATGTCAATCTGGCAAAGCTACAACGTTGGACTCAGCAGAAGCATCATGCAATATTAGGGTCAGAGACGTTTACAGCATAAAAACAGGCCCTTGTTCATGTTGCCTTTTTCTTTTAAACCCCTAAGCTAATCCCAATTGCCCGCATTCTGTCCATATCCCTCTAGACCCACCTTATCCATAAAACTGTCTAAATGCTTTTTAAAAGACAAAATTTTATCCAACTCACTACTATCTCTGGCACTTGTTCAAGACACTCACCACCTCAGTGGGAAAAAAAAACTGTCCCTCTGGATCCTTTCGTATCTCTCCCTTCTCACCTCAAACCTATATCCTTTAGTGTTAGACTCCCCTACCTTTGAGAAAAAATATTGACTCTCTAACTGATCTGTGCCCCCAATTATTTTATAGACCTCAATAAGGTCATCCCTCAATCTCCTACGCTCTAGAAAAAAAGTTGCAGTATATCAAGCTTCTCCTTATAACTCAAACCATCAAGTCCCAGTAGCATCCTAGTAAATCTTTTCTGCACTCTTTTTAACTTAATAATATCCTTTCTATAATAGGGTGACCTGAACTGTACACAGTATTCTAAGTGTGGCTTCACCAATATCTTCTACAATTTCAGCAAGACGTCCCAACTCCTGTATTCAATGCCCTCTTCACTACTCTGTCCACCCAAGACTCCACTTTCAATCTTATAACCAATGGATCAGAACTAATTTCTGCAGTCTAGCCATATCCAGTTTTGAATGGTGATGGACCAATAAACAATAAGCAGAGCTTGAGGTTGCACAGAGAATAAATGAAACTACGAGCAGAAGTCTCTGAAACACTGCAGTACCATCACAATCAAATCACATGACCAGTTCTTAAATCTTGCAACCTTTTTGATACATAACGTTCCTCCTCCTTTAGTCCTGTAATCACAAAAATAAATCACTTCAATGCTTTATATTGGGTCAACAATATGCTTGACACAGTAATATGCACCATTAATAATTATGCACAGTCAATAACAAAGTCGATTAGAGGACATTTATTCATTTTTGGTTGTACACAACATCCAGGAATTTGGCTGCCCTTCATCCTAGGAAAATGATTTGGAACTAATCTTGGAACAAATTCTGCATCATTCTCACGTGGTATTGCAATATACACACAATCATCAGGTAACTCTGATTGAACCAACTCTTCTACAGTCATACTCACAACATTAGAGTCTAAAGAGATTGGTGCTCCTGAAGATGCTTCAGAAAATCAATTTGAAATAGCAACAATTAATCAGCATTGATTCGACAAAGTAGTTCATCATCGATTTGAACCACAGAAGAAACTGTACTGGATTTACTAAAACTATGGCTCACATATTACAAAATTCAGTGCTAATTTTTGATCTCATTGTTGAAATGAGCCTTAAGAATATAAGAATTAGGAGCAGAAGTAAGCCATCTGGTTCCTCGAGCCTGCCCTGCCATTCAATGGCTGATCTTTTCTTGCACACCGCTCCACTTACCCATCTGCTCACCAAAGCCCTTAATTCCTTTACTATTCAAAAATTTATCTATCTTTGCCTTAAAAACATTCAATGAAGTAGCCTCAAATGCTTCACTGGGCAAGGAATTCCACGGATTCACAACTCTTTTTGTTAAAAAAATTCCTCAATTCAGTCTAAATCTGCATCTCCTTATTTTGAATCTATGTCCCCCAGTTCTAATTTTACCTGCCAATGGAAACAACTTCCCTGCTTCTATCTTATCTATTCACTTCATAATCTTCTACGTTTCTATAAGCCTTATTCTCTCCTCATACTTCAGCTATGAACTTTAGATTGTTGTTGATTCTTTGAAGTTTCACGAGATAACGACATGTCAAATATAGTTCTCAACTTTCTCCTTCAGGGTAGTAATGAAGGTGAGATTTGACTAGCTGCATGAGTAATGTGTTAACTTTGTTAAGGTTTGTGGATTTTAACAGGAAATGAAAAGACTTAGTTTATACATGTAGATTCAAACAAACACATAACAGGTTTTATGGAAGAATTGGTTTCAGTTCTGCATCACAATACAGAAGTCAAAGTAAAATAGCATCCTGAAAATAGACCCTAACCATATCGCTACCAAAGCATGTGTTCACCTTTAAAACATCCTGCAGCCCTTTTAAAATGTACAACATTTGGGATGATATGTGTCCAATTAAAATAATACATGAAATTTAAGGGCAATGTTTAAAATTTTAGTTTTTTTTAGGCAGAGTGTGCATGACCAAATTGGTTATGCTCTCTGAAGTGTCAGGTATGCATGTGTAATACTTTGGCCCAATCAAAATATATGTTTCAACCTTAACTACCAGGATGAAGTTGAATGCAATTCGATTCTGTAACAACAGTATAACAACACTGCACATTGCAACTATCTCATCACTGATCTCAGTAAGAGCTGTAATGGTATTATTGGCAGTGTTCCAAAATCGAGATAATGGCTTCAATCTCAATTGACAATCTTACACATGCTTATTATACCAAGGACGTTGTCTCTCTTCCACCTTCTTCCTTCAGGAAAAAAGATACACAAGTCTGAAGTCACGTTCCAACCGACACAAGAACAGCTTCTTCCCTGCTGTTGTCAGACTTTTGAATGGATTTACCTTGTATTAAGTTGATCTTTCTCTACACCCTAGCTATGACTAGGGTGCAAGAAACAAAGGGTGGTTTGGGAGTGGAATGCCCTGCCTGCAGCAGTTGTAGATGCGCCAAGTTTGGTGGCGTTTAAGAGGTTAGTTGATAAGTATATGGAAGAGAAGGGAATGGTTTAGTTTGGAGGGGCATTGCTTTTTATATTGGTCGGCACAACATCGAAGGCCGAAGGGCCTGTTCTGTGCTGTAATGTTCTAATACTTTTCATTGTGACAATAATAAATCAATTCAATCAAATATTCCCACAATGACACATCAATTTCTCCTGGAACCTGATAAGAATGACAAAAATATGGGATTACATATCCAAGGTAACACCACCTTCTCCATCTCACAGGCAGCCATGGATATGCCTTCTTCACAAACATTCAATATGTGCCATTAAGAGTTGTATTCATGCCTCCTCTGCATTCCCATCCCCACTCCCCGCCCACACTTTAAAACAATATGGAAGACTGCAAGATCACTCATTACTGGGTGGATTCGTATAAATCTGGCTGGACTGAGTGTTGACACTTGCTTCTGCCTAAACATATAATATTGATTTTGGTTTTGATTCTGCTTAATTCAAAATAATGCTGGGTGCTGGACTGAATGTGGTAAAATCAGGTGAATATCTATTCATATGACCTGGCCCATCTGTACAGGATCTACTTCTGTAAAAATTTACTCTATTGTAATCTCCAAAAAAAAAACTTAATTCTACTACATTATGATCTCTAAGAGACTGATTCCACACAATTCAATCTGACCATGACAAATGCACTGAAAGGAGAGTTATCCCTCCCACTGCATTTGTAGGAATGTGTGAGCAAACCCAACATTTAGACATACTAGCTATTCTAGCACAAGTGTATGCCATATGTCAATAAATATTAGCATGGGGTTCCTGATGGATTGTCTGCATTAAACATAATAAATTCAAAAACAAAAGAATAAGGAAGTTCACAATCATGTTGATAATTCACAACTGAGGACCTACATCTCCCAGCTGCTAGTCAACTTTTTAAAAAAAATCAAATTTCATTTACAGAACCATGGCGTGAGTGCACTGCCTTAAAATCCAAGTCTTGTTCTTGACAAACCATCTTGAGATTTGATTGTTGCTCCTTATGTTCTGTTGACTGCAGTTCTTTGAATTTTCATACAAATTATGTAAATACAACCAAAGTGCCCCACGGTACTTGAGTTAGTATCACATGAACTAAATCATGTATATATTTTCTATTCCAATATTATCCTGATTTCCCAGTGCCATAATCTGGCCTAACCTAATAATTCATATGCAAACCCAAATTAACCCTATTATCAGTAATGCAACTACAAAAGCTATGATGATCCCCAATTCACAAGATGATCCACCTTCTGGAGATACATCATGCTGGAATGCATATTAGGATATGGTTTCAGCTGTGTCTAATGTCACCATAGTCATTTCCTGTGTTAGGTAATTTAGGATTTTCTCTTCTAATCTCGTCCAATCTCTGTGCTGCTGTTGAGTGATTACCTGCTCTTTGAGAGACTGTAAATGGCCCACTAAATCTCTCATTCATTGAAACACTTTCTTCTCTGCCAATCTCAAGTTCTCCACCTCCTGTTATTACATCTTCTGGAGACACACTGTCCTACAATCATCAGTTTCAAAGGGGTTAATCCTGTTCCTTAGGATGGAATGGCTTTCTGTCTCAATAATATCTCAGGCAAAGCCTGCACTGAATTGTTTCCTTCCACTAAAATTGCCTTGGGCAAACTATTCTTCAGTGTTCAATTCATTTGTTCTACTATTCCTCAGATTTGTGGATGATATGATATGTAAATCCTTGTTCTAACCCAAACATTCAACAAACTTCTCTCATAGCTCTACCTGTGAAATGAGTTCCCTAGTCTGAGAGTAATTACAGAGCCATTCACCACCTCAATATTACATCATTCACTTATTTCAATGTCACAGTTTTGGCTGTGGCATCTCTACATGGGAATGTTTTAACCCATTCTGTAAACTGTGCAATAATTAACAAACAATAGGTCTTCCCTTTTTTCTCTAAGTCTCCTGTATAATCCATCTGCAAAAAATTCCATGGTCCTCTATGTCTTGGCTCACTCCTCATTTTAACCTTGCAATGCCAACCTGGTTCCATTAGGCCACACTATAGTCACCTTTGACAGAATTTCACTATCATTTTGTTAAGGTAACTTGCCTACTTCACAGTTTCTTATGTTAGAATTCTCCTATATTCATCAATTTCAATATAAAACATTTTGGTTTCCCACTTCTCTGATGCCATTTCTTACATGAACACGCGATGGCAGCATTGATCATAGAATCTGTCCATCTTGCTCTCTGTGGACAGGTTCTGATTTCTGTTTATTTATCTTATTTATATTCGTGGTGGTGTTGGATGGGCACAGTAAGATGTCTCACAACACCAGGTTAAAGTTCAACGGTTTATTTGGTAGCACAAGCTTTCGGAGCACTGCTCCTTCATCAGCTGAATGACATATTCACTTTTCTTTTTGATTCCTCAGACTTCTTTCCTGAAGTTTCTCTATGTTAATGTCCTCTGCCCCTGCTGAGAACAACAGTAACAACTACCTTTTCCCTCAATTCTTCTCTATTGGGGACTTCTTATTGAGGATTCCATGCCAATAACTCAAGAATGCTTCACTCTAGCACTTCCAAGGGGCCTTCTTATATAGGATGGGCCATTGCCCAGCCCTCTAATAGGCTCTAGCTTCTAACATTACTGATAAATGACCGGGCTGATCATGCTGAATGAACAGTACCAAGTTTCTGTTCCTAGCAAGGAATTCATGTTTCCCTTTCTGCACAGCTCTCTGGGCTCAGGTGACGAACAGGTAACAAAATTCCATCATTCCATCCCTCCTCCACCAACCCCCCTTCCCCCACACACCCAACCCCACCCTCTTGCCTCAACAACTCTTCCACTTTAAACATGGATACTTTACTCAGCAACATTGCCTTCTTGACTACAAATACCTGTTTAGATAGGTCAACTTATGCATCTGACAACTTGATGTGTTTCTCCTTCTAACTGACTTAGATGGGCATTGTAAAAGTACTCACGTTTTGAAGGCAGTCCCCACCGTCAGAGCCTGGTGACCCTATCCCTTCACTCATCACTACAAAGACTGTTGAAAAATGTATCAGTTGCATCAATCTCAATAATAATAATAATGCATTCAAAATATCAGCATTTGTTTTACAATCATGATCACTCGTTTGAATCAATTGCTGCATCTTACATGTGTAAATTGCTTCTTGTTTGCTTGTACACTTATTTTCAAAGTAGTTTAGCTGAATGCTGCTGGCTGTGTTAGTGTGTTAATGTTTACTGGTTTAAAAATAAGAACCATTGCATTAGGGGTTCCACTTACAGGAACCTAGTCAGACACCGTAACACATTCCTACCACTTTACTTCTGTGATTAAAACAACAAATTACTACATTGCTATACAGAGGTTTAATAACACTCTGAACACATTACTACATATCTTTAATCATTAGAGAGTGAATGAGAAAGTCAATCACGAGGACACCTATTCATATATTGTTGTATATGACATTCTGAAATTGGGGTATCCTTGAATCCAGAAATATGATTTTGTACTTCAGTAAATGCATCTTCTCTTGGAACTGATCCTGTATCATTCTCCACCGGTGTAGTAGCTAAGACACAATCATCAGACAAATCAGATTGAACTAAATCTTCCATAGTAGCATTTAAAACACTAGTAACTAAAGAAGTTTATACCTCAGGAGACAATTCTGAAAAATCCATTCAAGATGATAACAATTTGTCAGTATGTATTGCTAAAATAGTTCATCATCATTTTAAACTGTGCAAGAATTTGAACCTGTTTTTGATTAAAACAACATTTCATATTTGTGGCATAATTACATGCTGATACTCGATCTTATTGTTAAAATAAGTGTTATTTTGTCTTCACCTCTTATTCAAAAACTTGAGACTGTTGTTGGTGCTCTACCAGTTCTGAAATTTGTGAAGGCAATTTAAAAAAAAAAGTTCTCAACTTTCTCTTTAATAGTAGTTCAGGTAAACTACTAGTCACAACAATATTATTTTGACAAAATTTAAATATCTACTTACACTACCTGATAATGAACCTTGCTCATATAAAATTTTGAAAGTAATATTTCAAAGATTGAATCGTTCAACTAATCCATTGGTTGATGGTTGCTAAGTTGTGAATTTTATGTGCTGATAACTATTCGCTTTGATGTAATCCTCAAACACTTATGGAATAGATTGTAAACAACCATCATTAACAATTTGTTTTCTAAATCTTGCAATGATTTCATTGGGTTTCAATTTTTTTTAGATGTTAAAGATCTTATGATAGCAAGTTCTGACCACTTTGAGGGTGCATCAATTTTGTCAAAGAATATGTAACCCTCAAATAGACCAGCACCACGTTTTAAATATATAACAGCATGAATACAATTTCTGTACAATTTCAAAAAGCTATTCACGTGCTATTTGTTCAGCTGTAATAGATCACATGATTATTTCTAGCCACTTTAAGTGTACATCAGTAACTAAAAACAGACCAGAAACATTTACATGTAACTATTGTTGTGGTATTATAGACTATTCCTAACTAATAGTTGTACATTTCCTATTTGTGCATGAGATTGACACTGTCACTTTTTTTTTCCAATCTGAAACACCCAGATGAGAATAGCATTAATTCTTCTGGCAAGTTCTTCTACAATCATGCAACAAGTTAAATATATAACAGACATCAATTTGACAACGTGGCAATGTTCTCAAGTACACCTTGCCCATAAAAAATAATGTCAATCAATCCCAGGCTATTTTTGCTCCATTAATCTCAATTATTTATATTTTTCTTTCAAAAGTGAGATTAGGAAAAGTTTGACACGTAAAATAGGTACTAGAATTTTGAAATCCACTTCCACTATGTACAATTGATGCTAATTGATTCTTAAACTTTAGATCTCATATTGAGAGATTTTGTTAGCCAATGGCATTTTGGGATTACAGGGGCAATGGAAGATAAATGGAGTCAGCCACCATTGCACTGGATGGAGAAATAGGCTTAAAGGGCTGAATAGTCACCTCCTGTTTTAATATCTCTCCTGCAGATTAGTTCATGCTGCAGTCTTTCTCAGTCAATCCCCGTGCAGTTCACACACCTGGGTCATGATGAATTATACTGTTTCAGACATTCACGCTTCTGAATCCCATGACAAAGTGCTACACTGGGTTCACCCTGCAGCTCATCATTTGTGGAATCGTGCTGTGTCATGCATCTAACATTACAAGTGATGTATAGTTTATAATACAAATATAAATTTATTGGTTGCAAAGTGCTCTGGGATATCCCGAGATTATGAAAGATGTTATAGAAATGTCCGTTTTTAATTCAATAATTTATAGGTTGCAAGGCATGGCAGGAGTGGGGATTATATAAAGATACATTCACAGAAGTTGTTAAACCGTATTATTTCACACGCACAAGGAGCTCATTAAATTATCAGAGTTTTATAATGCTCTATATCAAAATAACACTTTCTATTATAGCTGCCGATTACATTCTCATGCTGTACCATTGTCTTTGCCACAACCGCCTACACTCATTCCCAAAAGGGACATTAAGCAATTCACCCTTATCTCTCACCTTACTATTTAGAACTGCCATAATTTCATTCAGCACACCCATTCTAATTTGGAGAGAGAAAATGGCTTGGAGAAATAAAAACAAGCGCCACACTCCTGAGAATTGAAGAGTTTAAAAAAAAAACTGGGGGCTGTTTTTTCTGAGAGCAGAAGATTGGTTAAAAAAATGTTTCTCAGCTGGCCAGCAGGAGATTTCCTTAGAATGCTGGGAGTAGAAACACAAGAATAGCATTTTGTGTTGCTTTGTTCAGAGAAAGGAATTGCATTCTCTCTCTATTGTTTCTGAATTAGAAATTTGTGCACTCGAACCAAAAGCCTGGGCCAGGGCTGAGGGATCACTTCACTATGACAGTGTAAATTACTGCACTGACAAAGAGACAGCACTGAGGGATATCTGCACTGTCAGACGATCAGTAATGAGAGAGTACTCCCCTGTTGGATTATCAGCACCAATAGAGTTGTGAGAGGGTCAATATTGAAGGAGTGCATCACAAAGGGAGTGAATAACAAGGGAAAAGCGCAGTGAGGACGTCAGTGCTAAAGGAGCACTGCAAGGTAGTACTGAGGGAGTGTTGTACTGTAGGAGTATCAATACTGAGGGAGTGCTGCACTATTGGAGATTCATGATGAGGGCGAATGCTGCACTGTCAGACAGTAGTGAGGGAACCTGCACTGTCACAGGGTCAGTTCTGAGGAAGCCCTGCACGCACTGTCAGAGGGTCAGTACTGAGGGAGCGCTGCACTATCACAGGGTCAATCCTGAGGGAGTCCTGCAATGTCAGGAGGATTAATCCTGAGAGTGCATTGCACTGTCAAAGGGTCAGCATTAATGGAAGCTGCAATGTTTCAGGGACAGCAGTGAGAATTCTGCACTTTATTTCTGATGGGACACAAAACAGATTATCTGCTCTCAAGCGGACAGGGAAAATCCCACAAAAATGACTGAAGAATAGAAGTGCGGAGAATTTTCTGCGGTCCGTGATTCATCTCACAATCAACATCACTGAAGCAACAGATAATCTGCTCATCGTCATATTGCTGTTTGTTCGAGCTGGCAGTGCACTGACAGGATGCTACGTTACCTATTACATGTGACCACATTTCAAATGAAAAACTTCATTGGAGGTAAAGTGCTTTGCAAACCTCTTTTGGCTGCGAGATGGATTCCCGAAATGGGGAATTATTTATCAATATCATGAGTGGGAAGGCTGGAAAGTGCAACAGAGCCAGAACTACTGACATGAAACAACTTCCCCAGGGTTGTCTGGGTAACGGATTGGAATAAGATATTCATGATTGATCAGCGTGGAGGGAAGGATCAGGAGCCAGCTCCTTTACAGCACAGATTTCTAAACATGATTTATGTGCATGTCCATATAGGTTGAAGGCAGAATGCATAACATCCACATCGCACTATACCACGCGGTACAACTTCATCCGGCTGTACTCTGTCCGGTCAGTCTTGGCTGCCCAGATGAAGAGGGCAGCAGCCATGAGCTGAAGAGGGGCAGAGACACAGGCCAGGCAGAAAGACCATCCATAATGTCCCTTTGGGAGCAATTGCGGGTCCTGGGTCTTGGCGTGCAGGAGTTCGACATTGGCAACAAAACAGGCCACAGTAGCAAGTGTGCAGAGTCCTGGCAGAGGAAAAACCAGACAGAAGGTCACATCAGCAGATATACCAACCAAAATACCATGTGAATAAAACAACCTACTCAAACTCAGAGATCTGGATTGAATGGTCTGAATCCTCATTGTACAAACACAATCCGAAAGTTATTAAACATAATGAATGACTGGTTTGAACTTCAGTGGGTCCAATCGCTTCATGAAATCAAGATGCTGGCGTATGAAAATGTTTCAGAAGAAGGTCATGGGTTCAAATGTCACTCAAGAGTTTATCATAGTAACTGAATCTGATTCTCTCATGAAATATTGAGGCAGTACTGAACTGCCAGAGTCAGCACTAAGCGAGTGCAATACTGCCAGACGGTCAGCACTGAATTAGCACTGCAATGTTGGAGAATCCATACTGAGACAGCATTGTAATAGTTGATTGTAAGTTAGACCTTGAAAGCTATGGAGAGGGAAAGATTGCCTTTAGATTCTACCTGCAAGAAGGTGTAGCACTCCAGTGCCAATGGCTGGATAGAGGGTGTGGCAGGAACACGCACACAATCCAATCAATGCTCCAAAACACATCAGCCCCAGGCTGATAAATGGGAGTAGAATCTGACAGCGATTCAGGTCTGTGAGAGACAAAGACAGAGAGAGTTGTAGAAGGACAAAGTGAGATTTCTTAACATTTATCAAATAAGGAACATGCAGATAATAAATCACAGCATTTTCATATTAATCAAGCAGGAACAGCTAAATGGCCTCCTGCTGTTCCTGTGTAACAGTCTCAGGGAGCTGAATAGCCTCCCCCTGTTCCAGTTATATGGGCTTGTGGGGCTGAATGGCCTCTTCTTGTTCCTAAGCAACACCTTGATGTGGCTGAATTGCATCTTCCTGAGTAATGGGATAGAGGGGTTTAATAGGTCCTCCTGTTTTTGTATAACAGATTCAAGGGGCTAAATGGTTTCAGCCTGCAGAATCCCTACAGTGTAGAAGGAGGCCATTTGGCCCATCAAGTCTGCACCAACAATAATCTATCCAGGCCCAATTCCCAGAACCCCACCTATGAACTCGGCTGGTTCCCCGATCCTCTTTTAAAGCTATGACGCAACTTAGCATGGCCAATAAAATCTAACCCACACATTGTTGGAGAGTGGGAAGAAACCAGAGCACCTGGAAGAAACTCATACAGACTCAGGAAGAACATGCAAACTCCACACAGTCACCCAAGGCCAGCATTGAACCCAGGTTTCTAGCGCTGCGTGGCAGCAGTGCTAACCATTGTGCCACTGTGCAAAAGACTCTCAAGGTTGAATGATCTTCTCTTTTCCTGTGTAACAGATTTGAGGAGTTGAACGGCTTCCTTCTGTTTTTGTGCAACATGTCTAAAGGATTAAATGGCCTCCTCCTATTCCTGTGTAATAGGCTTGACGAGTTGGTCGATGTCCCTCTGCTGTTCTGGGGACTGCATAGTTTGAATGAAATGTGACAGTTTAAGAGAGGAGTTTCTCCATGATAATTCTGGATTCTGAATATTAAGGCGCAGGGTGAAGAGAACAAACTATATCTTGCAGATAACACATGGATGAAGAGCAAAGAAAACTCACAGGTTCTCACGTAATCAACTCCACTGTTGTTGTTTCCAACCTGTACGTATTTTGGTGTGAACTGGTCTTGTAAAGAGAAGCTGACACACAGTGTGTCCTGTTTCACATCTGGAACACAGTGCAGAGAAAATCCAAGTCAGCAATTAAGACCTGCCCCCACACCCCGTCATGACATTCAATAATGTTACTGTCTGTCTATCTCCTTGGGGGTTACCATTGACCAGAAACTCAACTGGGCGCAAAACATCAGCAGTGGCTACAAGAGCAGGTCAGAAGCTAGGAATACTGCAGCGAGTAATTCACCTGACTCCCAAAGGCCTGTTCACCACGTACAAAGCACAAGTCAGGAGTGTC
The DNA here is from genome assembly GCA_024679065.1 of Sphyrna mokarran. Lineage (NCBI taxonomy): Eukaryota > Metazoa > Chordata > Chondrichthyes > Carcharhiniformes > Carcharhinidae > Sphyrna > Sphyrna mokarran. Next base: position 8,422,625 of record JAGIQG010000016.1, on the reverse strand, counting down.
ATGAAATACTCTTCACTTGCCCTCGATGGGTGCAGCTTCAACAACACTCAAGAAGTTTGACACCATTCAGGACAAAGCAGCCCCGTTTGATTGGCATCATATCCACAAATATCCAATCCCTCCACCACCAACACTCTATAGCAGCAGTGCGTACTATCTACAAGATGCACTGCAGCAATTCACCAAAGATCTCCTGACAGCAACTTCCAAACCCATGACTACTTCTAGAAGGACAAGGACAACAGATACATGGGAACACTATCACCTGAAAGCTCCCTTCCAAACCATTCACCATCCTGACTTGAAAATATATCTCCATTCCTTCATCGTCACTGGGTCAAAATCCTGGAAATCCCTCCCCCTCCCTAATGGTATTTTGGATCAACTTACAGTACGTGGACTACAGCAATTAAAGGAGGTTCACCACCACCTTATCAAGGGCAACATGGAATGGGGAATAAATACTGGCCCGTCAGCAATGTCTGCGACCCACGATTGAGTAAAACAAATTCAGAGGGACAGTAAAAAGCTGTATTCAGAAAGAAGTAACATCAAAAGAGGAGTAAGACATTTGGCCCTTCGAACCAGTTCCCCCATTCAATTTGACAACAGCTGATTCTCTATCTGCTACTCCCTTGCTCATACCATGCCGCTTTATACCTCCGGAGTATAGAAATGCATCTATTTCTTTCTTAAATATATTCAGTGACTTAGTGTCCACAGTCCTTATGTGGCAGAAAGTTTTCCCCTTATCTTGGTTGAAATGGCTTCCTGACCCTGTGATCCCCTGTTCTGGACACTACCATTCAGAGGAAACACTGTCCCTGCAACCAGTTTGTCTAACTCTGTCAGCATTTTATATGTTTCAATTAGATTCCAGAACATAGAACATAGAACATAGAACATAGAACATAGAACATAGAACATAGAACATAGAACATAGAACATAGAACATAGAACATAGAACCACAGTACAGGCCCTTCGGCCCTCAATGTTGCGCCGGCCAGTGGACCTTCTAACCTAAACTATTCCAATATCATCCCTATGCCTATCCACCGAACATTTGAATGCCCCCAAAGTAGGCGAGTCCACAACTGCTGTAGGCAGGGCATTCCACGCCCTCACCACCCTCTGTGTAAAGAACCTGCCTCTGACATCCGTCCTATAACTACCACCTCTTAATTTAAAGTTATGTCCCCTCGTGTTGGTCATCACCATCCGAGGAAAAAGGCTCTCACTATCCACCCTATCCAGTCCTTTGATCATCTTATACGCCTCAATTAGGTCACCGCGTAACCTTCTTCTCTCTAATGAAAATAACCTCAGGTCCCTCAGCCTTTCCTCATAAGGCCTTCCCACCATACCAGGCAACATCCTGGTAAACCTCCTCTGCACCCTTTCCAATGCTTCCACATCTTTCTTATAATGCGGCGACCAGAACTGTATGCAATACTCCAAGTGCGGCCGCACCAGAGTTTTGTACAGTTGTAACATAACCTCACGGCTCCTAAATTCAATCCCTCTACCAATAAAAGCTAACACACCGTACGCCTTCTTAACAACTTTATCAACCTGGGTGCCAACTTTCAAAGAGCTATGTACTTGTACCCCAAGATCCCTCTGCTCGACAACACTATTAAGGGTCCTTCCATTAGCCCTATATTTCATATGCCTGTTATTCCTACCAAAGTGAATCACCTCACACTTATCCGTATTGAATTCCATTTGCCACCTCACGGCCCAGCTCTGCAACCTATCTATGTCCCTCTGCAAACTGTAACATCCATCCTCGCTGTCTACAACTCCCCCCACTTTGGTATCGTCAGCAAATTTACTAATCCAACCCTCTACACCCTCATCTAGGTCATTTATAAAAATGACAAACAGCAGTGGCCCTAAAACAGATCCTTGAGGTACACCACTTGTAACTGCACTCCAGGTTGAATATTTCCCATCAACCACCACCCTCTGTCTTCTATCAGCTAGCCAATTCCTAATCCAAACTGCTAAATCACCTTCAATCCCATGCATCTGCACTTTCTGCAGTAGCCTACCATGGGGAACCTTATCAAACGCTTTGCTAAAATCCATATACACTACATCAACTGCCTTACCCTTATCTACCTCTTTGGTCACCTCCTCAAAAAACTCAATAAGGTTTGTGAGGCACGACCTACCCTTCACAAAACCGTGCTGACTATCCCTAATCAATTTATTTCTCTCTAGATGCTTATAAATCCTATCCCTTATAATTCTTTCCAAGACTTTGCCCACAACAGAAGTCAGGCTCACCGGTCTATAATTTCCAGGATGGTCCCTACTCCCCTTTTTGAACAAAGGGACAACATTTGCCATCCTCCAGTCTTCCGGCACTATACCTGTAGCTAACGACGACATGAAGATCAAAGCCAAAGGCTCTGCAATCTCCTCTCTAGCCTCCCAGAGAATCCTAGGGTAAATCCCATCTGGCCCAGGGGACTTATCAATTTTCATACCCTCAAGATTCGCTAACACCTCCTCCTTATGAACCTCAATCCTGCCCAGTCTACAACCTGGTATCGCAGTATTCTCCCCGACAACATTGAGTATTTTGCGTCAGTATTCACGCAGGAGAAAGACATTCAGTGTCTCTCCTATCTCCTCAGGCTCCACGCACAACTTCCCACTGCTATCTCTGACTGGCCCTAATCTTGCCCTAACCAATCTTTTATTATTTATATACCTGTAAAAAGCTTTAGGATTCTCCTTAATCGTATCCACTAAAGTCTTCTCGTCTCCTCTTCTAGCTCTTCTCAACTCCCTCTTTAGCTCCTTCCTGGCTAATCTATAGCTCTCCAGTGCCCTAACTGAGCCTTCACGTCTCATCATTATATAAGCCCCCTTCTTCCTCTTCACCAGAGATTCAACTTCCCTTGTACACCATGGTTCCCTCACTCGACCACTTCCTCCCTGCCTGGCAGGTACATATTTATTACAGACATGCAGAAGCTGTTCCTTAAATATGCTCCACATTTCAGAACTTCAGAACTCTAATAAATACTGGTCCAGTCAATCCAATCTCTCTGGTGAATCATTGCTGCACAAAGGAAACAAAAACTGCACATGATACTCCAGGTATAGTCTCGCCAAGGCCATGTAGAGTAGAGCTTCAATAAAGCATACTTGCTAAAGTCCTCTTGCAATGAAAGGAGCATGCAAGAGAGTGTACAGCAAGATTTACAGGAAATGATGCCAGTCTTGAGAATCTTGACAACGGAGAAAGATATGATTGGCTGGGATTGTTTTTGCTTTTCTATTTATCTCAGCAGGTTAGTAGGGAAAACCAGGGTGCACGAATTTGGAAACAGATTGGAGGAGAGCAAGGACTTTTACCCACAGGCTAAGGATGTGGATGGAGCTCAAAGAAGACGTCAGCTCATTTAAAAAGAATGCCAATGTCTAATGAAAACCATGATCGATAATACTGTAGACTGATAGCTAGATATTACTGAGAGATTTTGGCAAGTCCCAATGGGCAAAACTTCCTTCATTTTGTCTTGTAAACTTCATATGATGCAGAAGGAGAGAGAAATGGTGAAGGGAGGGCCGGACTGGTGGTGGGGTGGGGAGGCGGGGGACACAGATTTGGGCAAGGGCTGGGGTGTGGGTGGATGTGAGTCAGACACAGGGAGGGAATGATCCTGGCTCAAAGAGGTGAAAGCAGTCAAACTGTGTACAAACCTTGTGGTGGGGGTTTGAACCAGTACCCCTCCTCGGGGACACTGATACATCTCCTCCACAGGCCAACGGTGCCATTGTACTTGTACAGTGCACGTGAGTGATTACACTCGTTGCTGAATTTAAACTCCTCGCTGATTGAATTTGTCGAGCGCAAGTTGGTATCATTTGTCTCGGAGAAATTAAACGCACTCCGGTACTCATACCAGTGATCAGTTCCAATGGCCACGGCGATGTACATTGCCGAGATCAGTGCCAGGACACTGCCAATCACCAGCGCCGTGGCAAAGCGGTTGTCCACCATCGCATCAGTGGTTTGCTTGTGCGGGCTGTGGGAAGAAAGACAGGAGATTAAAACAAAGGGAGTGAGGAGTAGAGAAAGTACAGCAGATAAAGAGGGAGAAGGCAGAGGAGGGGCATAGGGAAAGCAGGGGATTGCAGGAAGAAGGAAATGGATATTCAAGAGAGCGCAGATGCAGAACAGGCAACTTGAATGAGTGCACATAAGATGGAAGGACAAATAAGAGCAACAGTGAGTGGCCGAGGGAAAGTTGAAGAACGCAAACAAGTAGGATAGACAGGACAGAACAAAACAGCGAGTAAGCATTGGACCAAAAGATCAAGTGTGTTCCAGTTGAATAGACAGGGAGCGGACAATAGACAATACAAGAGAGACAGACTTATGTATAAATGCAGCTCAGTTAAGGATCAGGGAGTAGGCAATGAAACAGAGAGAGGCCCTTGCATACAAACACAATCACATCTTTGTTGCTCTTATCCCTTCCTCAACCTCACCCCCAACAATCTGCCCATATATCCCACACTCTACATCTGATCCCTGTCACTGTCAGCACTCAGCCAAATTACCTTCCCTATGCCTCTCTCTCAGTCTAGGGCACTAATAACAAATCATATCCCTCATTCTTTACGAATAAGCATGAGGTCTGGATCTTCCAAAGAATTTCACAATCAATTAAGTCCTTTCAATCAAAATGGCTCCATCCCTCTACCTGGTAACAGTGAGACAGAGTCTTTTCACAATCTTGGTATCATGTTTGATCCCAAGATATGCTTCCAATTACATATTCATGCCATCACGAAGACCACCTACTTCCACCTCCATATCTGCTTCATTCCTGTCTCAGTTCATTGATGCTGACACCCTCATCCATACTTCACTAATTCCAGAACATAAACTATAGCAGAAGTAGGCCACTCAGCCCATCAATCAGACCATGACTGATCTTATATGATAATCCTGAACTTCACTTTTACTTGCAGCAAATCCCATTCTCCTCTCAGCCCAGGTTCACTGATGCACACTGGCTCCTGACCAAGCAATGTCTTGACTTTGACATTTTCATCCTTGTTTCCAAATATCTCCATTGCCAAAACCCTCCTTATTGCTGTGATCTTCAGCCCCATAACACACTGAGATCATTGCACGATACTATCACTGGCCTTGAACTCTAATCCATTTGTAATTGCTCCAATATTGGCAGCCATGCTTTCAGCTCCCTGTACAAAAAACTGCACAATTCCTTCCGTACAATTTCCTTTCTCACTTTTCTCCTTGAAAAATCTTTGTATAAGCTTTGTGTTTGACCAAGCTTTTGGTCAACTGAACCCCTTCTGTGCTTCAGTGTGATATTCTACATATAATGCTACAGTGAATGACATGAAAGGTACTATATAAATAATACTAAATATAAAACAGCACGGGAAACAGGCCTTTTGGCCCAACGAGCCCACGCTGCCGCCCCGATGTTCCCACCTCTACCCATGATTCCTGTTTATGTTTATAGATCTATGGATTAAAACCAAATTTGAGATAATTTAGGGAGAATTTGTTCTGCCAATCAGCCTAAGAGCACATCTTTGGGATGTGGAAGGAAATTGGAGCACCCGGAGAAAAACCATGCAAGCACGGGGAGAATGCGCAAACTCCCACAGACACAGGCCCAAATCCACGTATCTGCACAGCACAGCAATAGTCACTGAGCTGTCGTGTTGCCCATCAAATGGTCCAGGTCAAGCGTACACTAACGATGTGAAGCACCAGGATACTCTCAAAAAATCCAACAGCAGCCCTCTCACGACACATCGCGTGTATGCCCCTTGTTAGACAACAAGGCGGACCAAAGACCTGTAGGATAAAAACAAGCACATCAATATCATTGCCTATTTACACACTTCCCAGGGACTCCCAAGGCTCATGACCCCTATTTTAAATCAGTTTTCTATACCTTTCCATTCCCATTCTGTTTATGTGCCTAAGTATCTCTTAAATAACTCGAGTGCCTGCCTCCACCACTTTACTTGGTAGCGTGTTCCATACCCCCACCACTCTCTGTGTGAAAAGACTCCCTCTAGCATCTAAATTATACCTTACCCCCCCTCACCCTAAGCCCGTGACCCCTCACGCTATTTGAGTCCATTCTAGGAAAAAGTTTAACACTGTTTACTCTATCTAGACCCTTCATAATCTTGTACACCTCTATTAGATCTCCTCTAAGTCTACGTCTTTCTAAGGAAAACAGCCCCAATTTGCCTAACCTCTCCTCGTAACTCAGACCTTCCATACCAGGCAGCATCCTGGTAAACCTCCTCTGCACTCTCTCCAGAGTCTCCACGTCCTTCCGGTAGTAAGGCGACCAGAACTGGACGCAGTATTCCAAATGAGGTCTAACCAACGTTTTATACAACTGCAACATTAAAGGCCAGCTCTTGTACTCTATACCCCTTCCTATAAAGGCTAGCATACCATATGCTTTCTTCACAATCTTCTCCACCTGCTCTGCCATCTTCAGAGACTTGTGCACCTGCATTCCCAGGTCCCTCTGCGTTTCTATACTCTTAATAGGTCTACCCTTTATCATATACCTCCCCCCTACATTCTTTCTACCGAAATGCATCACCTCGCATTTGTCAGGATTGAATTCCATCTGCCATCTATCTGCCCAAGCTACCAGCCTATCTACATCTTGCTGCATCACCTGACAATGCTCCTCACTATCCATAAGTCCAGCCATCTTTGTATCGTCTGCAAACTTGCTGATCACTCCGCTTACTCCCTCTTCCAAGTCATCCTGCGGCACACCACTAGTGACCGACCTCCAGCTAGAAAAACACCCTTCCACTATTACTCTGTCTCCTATTACTAAGCCAGTTATTTATCCATCCAGCTACTTGTCCTTGTATCCTATGAGCCTTGACATTTTCAACTAACCTCCCATGAGGGACTTTGTCAAACGCCTTACTGAAATCCATATAGTCGACATCAACGGCTTGCCGTTCGTTGACCGTTTTCATTACCTCCTCAAAAAATTCTACCAGATTCGTAAGGCACGACCTCCCCTTAACAAAGCCACATTATCCCTAATCAGATCGCAACGCTCTGAGTGCCTATACACCCCTATCTCTAAGGATACCCTTCAACAGCTTCCCTACCACTAGTTAGTAAATACTTCCCACTTTCTGTGCTTTTTAGCTTTGACAAAGCATCATCTGAACTCAAAACACCAGCTCTTTTCTCTCCTTACAGATGCTACAAGACCTGCTGAGGTTATCAGCATTTTCTCTTTTGGGTTTAGATTCCAGCATCCATAGTAATTTGCTTTTATTACTACGTGTTGATGCTTCAATGCCAATTTGCACAGAGCCAAATCCCACACAGCAGGGCTTATAATGGAATCTTCCTTAGTGCAAATTTGCCATTGTTTATGGTATTTTACTTTTGCTGACTGAAGCACAATTCACATATCAGCCATGGCTCAACATGCAAGCATCCTTCCCTCAGAAGCTGAGCACCTTGCCGCAGAAGCACATGGGATGATGTTCCACTTGCTGACTCTTAACTTGCAAACTAGAGGTGACAGAGGGTGGAGAAAGCACCATCTTCATTGAAGGGTGGCACTTTTCAGTAAGGCATTAAACCAAGAGTTGCTGCTCCCATCTTGATATAAAATACCACCATGAGTTACCTCTCCCCCTCCCCACCCCACCAGGGTGTCCTGCTGAATGTACTGTCCCTCAAGCAACCTTATACAAAAACATGGGTGCTCTGGGCCAGTCAAAATACAATGAGATTTTGCAATGAGCAAACTGGCTGCAAAATTACAATAGTGAGGCCTAGAATGAAAAACAAATCACTTTCATCACAGAGACATCCAGTATTCCTGAACAGAGCCATCTAAATCCCAACCTTGCTGGTGTTGGACAGGTGTGGGCATAGTAAGAAGTCTCACATCACCAGGCTAAAGTCCAATAGGTTTATTTGGTAGCAATGAGCTTTCCGAGCCTTGGCCCTTCATCAGGCGAGTGACTTTAACCTGGTGTTGTGAGAGCTCTTACCGTGTTTGTTGTAAGGATTCCAAAGAACAGAACCCCCAAATCCTCATACCACACAAAGGGATCCACCTGAGGGAGCAACCCAGGAACAAATTAATGAGGTCCGTCTTGACATTCAGCCTGAACCACGATATTTTTACCCCTCTTCGCTCTGAGGAGAAGAATCCCAGGTTCTCCACAACCAACAAGCCACAGCAGCTTCATTACCCAGGCTCTAAGCTCCCGCCCCCTTTCCTAAACCTTCGATTACCTACAGATTCTCCAGACTCCAGCCCTTCACGGCAGCTTCCGGTGCACCGAAAGGAGGGCGGGCACCTCCGGCGTATCACATTCAATTGCTTAGCGTCATTCCAAGTGGGAGACGCCCATTCCCTGACGTCAGTCTCCTCGGGAACAGCCTACCTATCTCCCCAGCCGGCCCCGCCTATATCCTGACGTCACCCCGATCGGGCCCCACCCCCTCCTCCCTGAATTGACGTCACCAGCTCCACCTGAGACTCCGCCCCTTGAACGGCAGCTGCCGCCCCGCCCCCATGTCACGTGGTGTTATCCAGGGTTGCCATTTTGCAAGTACAGTAAGAAGTTTCGCATGAGTAGGTTAAATCCCAACAGGTTTGTTTGATAGCAAAAGCCACTAGCTTTCGGAATGTTGCTCCTTCGTCAGGTGAGGTGAGAGATGTATTCATAAATGGGGCATGTCAAGACACCAACGCAATTTACAAAATAATGGTTGGAATGCGAATCTTTACAGGTAATCAAGTCTGAAAACTACAGACAATGTGAGTGGAGAGAGGGTTAAACACGGGTTAAAGAGATGTGTATTGTCTCCAACCAGGACAGTTAGTGAGATTTTGCAAGCCCAGGAAAGTCGTGGGGGTTACAGATAGTGTGACATGATCCCAAGATTCCATTTGAGGCTGTCCTTATGTGCGCAGAACTTGGCTATCGATCTCTGCTCAATGACTCTGTGCTGTCATGTGTCATGAAGGCAGCCTTGGAGCACACGTTTCTGAAGATCAGAGGCCGAATGCCCGTGACCACTGAAAGATTCCCCAACGAGAAAAGAACACTCCTTTCTGGTGATTGTCGAGCTGTGTTCATTCATCTGTTGTCTTATTGTCTGCATGGGCTCCCCAAGATACCATGTGTCGGGACATCCTTTCCTGTAATGTATAAGGTAGGTAACATTGGCTGAGTTGCAAGAGTGTGTACTGTGTACTTGGTGGATGGTGTTCTCAATGTCAGCTGATGACATCCATATCAATGATCTGGCACATTGCCAAGGTTGCTATGGCAGAGTTGTGTGGTATTGTGATCACTGTTTTCCTGAAGGCTGGGTAGTTTGCTGCAGACAATGGTCTATTTGAGATTGTGCAGTTTGAAGGCAAGAAGTGGGGATATGGGCATGGCCTAGGCGAAATGTTCATGTAGATCAATGACATATTGAAAGCTCCGTTAAAGAAGCCATCCTTTATGGACAAGCCCTCCGTTTACACAGGATCTGCTCAGATGAAGAGGATCGCAATAGACACCTCCAGCCACTGAAAGATGCCCTCATAAGAATAGGATATGGCCCTTGACTCATCGACAGTTCCAGTGCACCACAGAGAAAAACTGCATCAACCTCCTCAGAAGACAAAAACAGGATCAGCGGACAGAGTACCCTTCATCGTCAGTACTTCGCTGGAGCGGAGAAGCTACAACCTCTTCTCCAAAGCCTTCAACATGCCATTGATGAAGACAAACACCTCACCAAGACCATCCCCACACCTCCACTTCTTGCCTTCAAACAACCACAGAATCTCAAACAGACCATTGCCCGTAGCAAATTGCGCAGCCTTCAGAAAAATAGTGACTATGATACCACACAACTCTGCCACAGCAACCTCTGCAGATCATTGACATGGATGCCATCATCTCACATGAAAACACCATTCACCAGGTACATGCTACGTTCCCTTGCAAGTCAGCCAAAGTCGTCTACCTGATATACTGCAGGAAAGGCTGTCCTGAGGTATGGTACATTGGGGAGACCATGCAGATACTACAACAACGGATGAATGAATACCACTCAACAGTCACCAGGCAAGAGTATTCTCTTCCTGTTGGGGAAAATTTCAGTGGTCATAGGCATTCGACCTCTGATCTTTGGGTAAGCGTTCTCCAACGTAGCCTTCACGACACACGACAGCGCAGAATTGCTGAGCAGACATTGATAGCCAAGTTCCGCACACGTGAGGACAGCCTCAACCAGGATCTTGGTTCTGGTTGGTCCCACTAACTGTTCTGGCTGGAGACAATAGACATCTCTTTAACCTGTGTTTAATGCTCTCTCCACTGGACCTTCAAGACTTGATTACCTGTTAAGACTTGCATTCTAACCACTATTTTGTAAATTGAGATGGTGTCTTTATATGCCCTGTTTGTGAACACATCTCCCACTCACGTGATGAAGGAGCAGCGAGTGCTGTGAAAGCTAGTGGCTTTTGCTACCAGATAAACCTGTTGGACTTTAGCCTGGTGTTGTGAAACTTCTTAATATGTTTACCCTAGTCCAGTGCCAGCATTTCCACATCATTTTGAAAGGTCCCAGCCAGTTTCCCTGATTTTGAGGCAATGTGAAAGAAACTGGAGTCGCAAAGTACAAAGAGATCATTCACTGAAAGTCTCGAGTCCAATATGTCTTTCCTTCGGTTCCTACTCAAATGATGAGATTTGTTTCCCTGTTGACAGATGCTGCCAGATTTACAAAGAAGATTTGTTGAGCTTTTCCCCATAGAATCTGTACAGAGCAGAAAGAGTCCATTCAGCCCATCAAATCTGTACTGTCTCCAACAGAGCATCTTACTCGCCCCCACTATTCCCATGATCCTATGTATTTAACATGGATATTCCCCCTAACCTACATATCTTTGGGAATAAATCCACGCAGACACAGAGAGAACGTGCAAACTCTTCACAGTCTGCTTGTTTTTGACTGTGTTCCCCAGTTCCAGTCTTTCCAGGGACTTGGGTTCAATTCCTGGCTTGGGTCACCTGGAGTTTGCCCATTCTACCTGTGTCTGTGCGGTTTCCCTCAGGTGCTCTGGTTTTCTTCCACAGTCCAAAGATGTGCCAGTCACGTTGATTGGCCATGCTAAACTACCCCTTAGTATTAGGGGGCTCGCTAGGCAAAATTCATGGGGGATATGGAAAAGGCCTCAATGGGAATGTGGTCGATGCAGGCTCAATGGACTGAATGGCTTCTTTCTGCACTGTAGGAGTCTATGTTTCTATACTACATTTGGTCTCTTCATCTAAATTATTAAAACAGATCATGAATAGTTTAAGCCCCAGTCCCAATCCCTGTGTGATGCCATCAGTTAAAGTTTATTTTGGGTTGCAAGTGACCAATTTCTCCTAACTGTCTTCTTCTCGGTTAGTTATCCAATTTCCCTCACACAATAATAGATCACCCCGTCCCACACGAGCTTGAATCTTTTGCAGTAAATTTTACATGGCATCTTGTCAAATACCTTTTAGCAATCCAAAATGTATTTCTTCAAGTCCTCTTTAACTGTGCCTTCAATTCCTTTATAACAATGGACCCTGGTAATTGGACTCCCTGCTAATAGAAATTTGTCCTTCCAATCCACTCCCTCTCACTCCTGTATCATTTTATTCACTTCAATTATAAGTCCACTCAGCCTCTTCATTTCGAAAGAAAACAACCCCACCCATCCAGTTTATCCTTATCATTCAGATTATCCATTCCCAGAAGGAACTTCTTTAAATCACCTCCTGCCACCTTATCCTAAGGAGTCAAGGGTGGAAAGTCAGTGACTGTTTTGCACTGTTTGGTTGAAGTATTTGCCAAAGTCAAATAGCTGCAGGTAGGTGGAGACAATATTAGTAGGTGTCTGAGAATGGTGTGTTTCTGAGCCAGGTCAGAGGAGTGGTAATGCTGCTGAGTGAGTAACAGGGACGTGAGAAGCGTTGCTGGTGCGGTGGGTCAAAGTAGTCTTGTAGAGAAGCTTTCACTGATCTTGGATACCCACATGAAATGAGGTGGCATAGTGGTTGGCACTGCTGTCTCAGAGCGCCATGGACCAAGATTTGATTTCAGCTTTGGGAGTCTTGTCTGTATCTCACATTCTCCATATGTCTGCTTGTGTTTCCATGCACAGTCCAAAACTGTGCAGATTAGGTGAATTAACCATGAGAAATGCACAGTATTGGGTGGGGTGGGCTGAAGTAAAATTCTCTTTCGGAGAGTTGGTGCTGATTCAATGGGATGTGTAGCGTCCTTCTGCATTGTAGGGATTCTATGATACAATTCCACAACTTTTCTTTGAAACGGAAGAGAGGTAGGATTATGATGGGTATTATGCTATCGAGAAAGGTGGAGGACGGGTATGGTGGGGAGCAGGAGGGAAGATCAAGGAAAGTTTTGAGGCCTGGAGTGATTACATAACAAAGATGTCATGGAATACAAAACAAAGAGAGTAGTATGATATTAGTAAAGACACAAAACTTTTGCTCTGAGTCAACATTAACAGCAGAATAAGTGTCACTTCTGTTTGAAAGCAAAATAGCAGAATGTGTTGATAACAGCATACAGCTCACTTCTATCTGAAAGCAGGCTAAAAGACTGACTTCGACAGTACAGCATTCACTCAGCTTTACACTCCAATTCATAGAAACTAGAAGCAGGAGGAAGCCATTCGAGCTACTCCACCATTCATTATGATCATGACTTTTCATCAAATTCAATATCCTGAATCTCCCCTTTTCTCCAGATTCCTTGATCCCTTTAGCTCCAAGAGCAATACCTAATTTCTTATTGAAACCACGCAATGTTTTGGCCTCAACTACTTTCTGTGGCCATGAATTCCACACATTCACCAATCTCTGGGTGAAAAAGTTTCTCCTCATCTCAGTTCTAATAGGTTTATCCCTCACCCTCAAACTATGACCCCCAATTCTGGGTTCCCCCACCACTGGGGACATTTTTCTGAATCTACCCTATCTAAACCTGTTAGAATTGAGATCCCCTCTCACTCTTTTAAATTCCAATGAATGCAATTCTAATCAACTTAGTGTCTCCTCATATGACAGACCTACCAACCCAGGAAGCAGTTTGGTAAACCTGTGCAGTACCCGCTCTTTACTGATCTTCTGAATCAGTTGGGAGGCATGAGTTCAAAGCTTTCATCAGTCAGTGGGGTTGGGTGAGGGTCAGAAGTCTTTCTGCTGCCACCAGTTTGATGATGTTGCCTGGGATTCTGTTCATGTTGGAGATCAAAACAGTAATGACTGGAATTCAGTTCCGTCAGATGATATCACAGTGCAGCTTGGATGGGAGATGATGTGATATACCTCCTCAACGTTGGGCACAGGATGGCTGGAACCTTGAGGTTTAATTTGATTCAAGAGACTTTTTCATTTTTTTGAGGACACTGATGTCGGATTAAAAAAGTGATGTCTCTTTGTCGAATCTGTTGTGTTAGGACTGCTGATGTTTTGGCTATATGTACTATTACGAAAGATTAAGACTGTCAAAGGTGTGTTCAAAGTTAGCTGGGACCACACTCACCGTCTCCATGGACATTGTTACTTTTAAATTAGTGCAAGGCATCAGGTGACAGGCTGAACTAGTTTTTCTGCTCAGCTAGTAACCATTTAAAGAAAGCAGAAATTAATATGCTGATCAACGTAACCACAGTGACACAACGGTTAGCACTACTGCCTCACAGTGCCAGGACCTGGGTTTGATTCATGGCTTGGGTCACCATCTGTGTGGAGTTTGCACATTCTCCTCATGTCTGTGTGGGTTTCTTTTGGGTGCTCCGGTTTCCTCCACAATACAAAGATATGTGGGTTACGTGCATTAGCCATATCTAATTCTCCCTCAGTGTAACCGAACAGGCACTGGAGTGTGGCAACTAGGGGATATTCACATTAACATCATTGCAGTGTGAATGTAAGCCTACTTGTGACAAATAAATATATATAACATAAATGTTATTATCTTCTATGTCTCTATTGCAAAAGAGGTTTAGATTCACTAGTGAGAAGGTAAGAAGATGACAGAAGAACGATAATGTGAGGAAGTGAGATTATGTTGGTATTTAGAATAAAGAGGTTGGACAATTTTTTTTACACTTCTAAATATGACAAAACGTAGAATAGAACATCACAGCATGGCCTAAAATGTTGTCAGAACATGACAGCAAATTAAATTAACCCCTTCTGCCTGCTGTTAGTCTATATCCTTCTATTCCTTGCATATCCATGTGCTTATTTAAGAGCTCCTTAAACACCCCTATATATCTGCCTGTAGCACCACGCCTGACAGCGGGTTCCAGACATCTACCTCTCCTCGTGTTTAAATCCCATCATGGCAGATGGTGAAATTTGAACTCAATTAGCAAAAAATCTGGGATTAAGAATCTACTGATGACCATGAAACCATTGTCAGAAAAACCCCATCTGGTTCACTAATGAACTTTAAGGAAGGAAATCTGTCATCCTTATCTGGTTTGGCCTACAAGTGACTTCAGATTACTTCAAGTGAATAGTAGTTCACTACTTCCTGCCCTCTGAAATGGCCCCATGAGCAATTCAGTTTCAAGGGCAACTAAGGATGGGCAATAAATGCAGTCCAGCCAATGACACCTATGTCGCACAAATGAATAAAGAATAAAGTTCTCTGTGTAAAAAGCTTGCCCCTCATATATCTCCTTTGAACGTTTCTCCTCTCACCTTAGTGCATGACTCCTGATATTAGACATTTCAAATCTGGGAAAAGATTCTGTCAACCCCATCTATCCCTCTCTCATAATTTTATAGAATATTATCAGGTGTCCCCTTAGACTCCATCACTCCAGAGAAAAATAACCCTATGTTGTCCAACCTCCCCTTGTAGTTCATACCCTTTAGCATCCTGGTGAACATCTTCTATATCCACTCCAAAACCTCCACATCTTGCCTGTAATATGATGACCAGAACTGAACGCAATAGTGCGGTCTAACCAAATGCTCAGAAGTACTTGAGTGTACTTAATTTAGGAACCAGAAAGGGATGTGCCCTTGTATCACAAGGGGATTGGACTGCAAGAATAAAGATACCTTGACTTTGATGAGATAACACATAGAGCACTATGCTAAGTTTTGGTCTCCACGTTTCAGTGAAGGTTCACAAGATTGGAGCTTGCAATGAGAAGGTTGGCCTGTGTTGAGAAACTTAGTAAATTAGATCTCTGGGGATTAGAAGAATGGGAGGTGACCTCACTGAATCATAAATATTCTGAAGGGTCTTGACAGCATAGATACTGAGAGGAATTTCCCCTGGCTGTGGAACCCAGTCAAGCTAAGGAATAAACATTTAGGATTGAGATGAGGAAAACTTCTTCATTCAAAGGATTCCAGTGTTGAAATTCATGCTGGGATAGGCAAATTTTTGGTTTTCACGTGAGGCAAGAGAGTGGAGATGATGACCTGGATTGGACATAATCACATTGAATAATGGAGCAGTCCGCAGGGGACTATAGAGGTACGAGAAGGGTCCATTCTTGTTCCATTTCTTGTGATCTTTTGACAAGAAGTTGACCTTGGAGATGAACTCTCACATCTAATTTTTATCTCATTCAAACACCCACACAGAGGCCTCACTAGTGCTAATGATTAATGTCAGGATTGAAAGGCCTCCTCACAGTTCACTGAAGGTTAACCACAACCTGCGTCACCGCACGCAAACCCATTCAGATGGTGTTCAGTCCTTACCAATGGCAGAAATCTTTGCTGAACAGATTTCTTTTCAGAATCTTCCTGTGCTGAGGTTATTACTGGTTAAAGGACACACAAAAAGTCTGCTTGCTCTGCTTTTCTGAACCGATTGTGCTGTCTGGCAGCTTTATATTTTAAAGTACCAGCTTGAGCCCAATCAATTCAACCTAAATAAATCTCACCAGCCTTTCACTCTTCTCTCTCTCAATCTCTCCCCAGCAATCTCTCCCTATTATAGAAAGGATATTATTAAACTAGAAAGAGTGCAGTTAAGAGTTATTAGGATGCTACTCAGACTTGATGGTTTGAGTTATAAGGAGAGGCTGGATAGACTGGGACATTTTTCTCTGAAGTGTAGGAAGTTAAGAGGTGATCTTATAGAGGTCTATAAAATAATGAGGGGCACAGATCAGCTAGATTGACAATACCTTTTCCCAAAGGTAAGGGAGGCTTAAACTAGGTGGCATATGTTTGAGTTGAGAGAAGAGAGATACAAAAGTATCCAGAGTGGCAATTTTTTCACACAGAGGGTGGTGAGTGTCTGAAACAAATGCCAGAGTAGTAGCACAGGCGAGTACAATTTTGTCTTTTAAAATGTATTTAGACAGTTACCTGGGTAAGATAATGGGATATGGGCCATATTCGAGCAATTGGGATTAGCTTAGGGGTCTAAACAAACAGCCGCATGGACAAGTTAGGCTGAAGGGCCTGTTTCATGCTGTAAATCTCTATAACCCCACAAACAAATTATTACCAACACCTTTGAGGCAAATTGATGTGGCTTAAAACCATCCACCATTGAAGAACTCAAGCCCCATAATCCAGTATTGAGGGAGTGTTGCATCGTCGGAGGTGAAGTACTGAGGGAGTACTGCACTGTCAGAGGGTCAGTGTGAGGGAGTGGTGCACTCTCAGGATGAATATTGAGGGAGTGCTGTGCAATTGGAGTATCAGTGGCAGAAGGAGTGTTGTACTATCAGAGGATCAATGCTGACAGAGTGCGGCATTGTTAGAGGATCAGTAATGAGAGAGTGCAGCATTGTTACAGGGTCAGTAATGAGAGGATGCTGCACTGTCAGAAGGTTAGTATTGAAGGAGTATTGCACTGCCAGAGAGTCAGTACTGAGGGAGTGCTGCAGTGTCAGAGGATCAGTACTGAGGGAGTGCTGCACTGTCAGAGGGTCAATACTAAGGAAGTGCTGCATGATCAGACAGCCATTATTGAGGGAGTGCTGCACTGTTGGAGATCCCACTAGTGAGGGTATGCTGAGTGTAGGATGTTTCAGTACTGAGGCCATGTTGCATAGGACGATGGATCACTGCACTACTCAGTTCTGAGAGAGTGCTGCACTGTCAGAGTGCCAGTACTGAGGGAATGCTGTGCTACTAGACAATCATTACAGAAGGGGTATAGTACAGGTAGGGGTGTCAGTACTAAGGAACATTAGCCCTGATGGAAGATCAGGATTGAGGGAGTGTTGCAGTGTTAGTTGTAAGGGAGTGCTGCACTGTGGGAGAATTAGTATTCATAATATCATAAGAATTTAGAGCAGGAATAGATCACTTGCCCCACCATTACTTCTTCACCCCACAATAAAATCATGGTTAATATGATTTTGATCCAAACTCAACTCTCCTGGCTGTCCTTAAACACTGTCAATGAAAGATTGGTCTAAAACAGCCTTGAATTTCTCCAGTGATTCAACCTTTACAGCTCTGGCTGCTGAAAACCTGAAGAAAATGAACGTATCCTCCTTCTCATCTTAAATGGGTTACCCCTTGTTTTTAATCTGTGGCCGATGTTCTCATTTTCCCGATTAGAGAAACATGAATCTCAGCAACTATCCTCTCAAGCCCCCTCAGAATCTTGATCCTTTTAGTAAGATCACCTCTTATTCTTTTAAACTCCAATAAATAACAGCCTAGCCTGCTCTACTTTCCCTCACATGATAAACCCTTCAGCGTACGAGCTGGCTGGTGAGCCGTTTTACCTCTGAACCAGTTCCAGGCATATTTCTTCTTGAAGTCAGGAGAGGAGAACAGTATTCCAGCTGTGGTCTCACCAATGCCCTGTACAGTTAAAAGAAGTCTGACAACATCAGGTTTAAATCCAACCGACTTATTTGATAAGATCAGAGGCTTGAAAGTTTGTGAGTTTACTATCAAATAAATCGTTGGATTTAAACCTGGTGTTGTCAGACTTCTTGCTGCATTTACCCCAGTCCAACACCGGCATCTCTACATCATGACTACTGTACAGCTGTAGCAGGACTTTCCTATATTTATACTCCATCCCTTTTGTCATAAAGGCCAACATTTCATTTATGTCCATAATTACTTGCTGTGCCTACTAAGATGGCAACAGGGTTACATGGATTGGGACCAGAATATTGAATGGTACATAACATTTAGGAAGGTCTGATAAATTAGAGAAGATGGACGGGTAGCTTTGATAATTCAAGATGTTATTAGCACCATAGAAAGGATAATCAAAATTTAAGTGTTTGATTTGATTTGATTTATTATTGGCTCGTGTATTGGCATATAGTGAAAAGCATTGTTTCTTGCATGCTATACAGAAAAAAAAATGCCATTCATAGAATACACAGGGGAGAAGGAAATGAAAGATTGCAGAATATAGTTTTATAGTCACTGCTAGGTCGAGAGAAAGATCAGCTTACTATATGATAGGTCCATTCAAAAGTCTGATGGCAATAGGGAAGATACTTCTTGGGTTGGTTAGTGCGTGATTTCAGACTTCTGTATCTTTTTTCTGATGGAAGAAGATGGAAGACAATATATCTGGGATACATGGAGTCTTTGATTCTATTGGCTGTTTTTCCAAAGCAGCAGGAAATATGGATAGAGCCAATGCATGGGAGGCTGGTTTTCATGATGGACTGGGCTTTGTTCATGGCCCTTTGTAGTTTCTTGTGGTCTTGTCAGAGCAGCAGCCATACTAAGCTGTGATACATTCAGAAAAGATTATGTTTATGACAATCTGTAAAAATTGGTGGGAGTTGTAACAGACATGCCGAATTTTCTTAGTTTCCGGAGAAAGTAGAGCCATTGGTGAACTTTCTTAACAATAGCACTGGGACCAGGACAGTTTGTTACTGATCTGGACAGTTGCCAACTTGAAGCTCCTGACCATTTCCATTTCATCACCATCAATATAGACAGGGGCATGTTCACCATTAAGCTTCCTGAAGTTGATAATTTTCTCTTTCATTTTACTGACATTGAAGGAGAGATTTTGTTTTTTGCACCATTTCACCGGATTCTCTCTTCCCTGTACTCTGTCTCGAGATTGTTTGAGATCTGACCCACTATGGTGCTGTCATCAGCAAACTTAAAATGGAATTGGAGCAGAATTTGGCCACATAGTCATCTGTGTGTAAGGAATATAGTAAGGGGCTGAGAATTCAATGTTGAAGATAATCGTAGAGCAGATAACGTTTTCTATCATTACTGATTGTGGACTGTGGGAACTAGCTCCCAAGTCAAATACAGCATAAAGAGAGAAATGGTGAGCTGTTGTCAGAAAAATTCACCGATAAGCTAAACATAAACATGAAAAATCAAAGATAATCTAGCTGAGGTTATTATAGAATATTTTCGGGGTAATGTCTTAGAATAATACAATGTGGAGCCACCCAGAAAGCAGGCTATATTTGACCTGGTAATGTGCAATGAGATAAAACTAATTGACAACTTCACAGCGAAGTTTATTGAGCCAGTAAGGGAGCAAGCTATAGCAGATCTGATATTGCGCAATGAGGTAGAATTAATTCATGATCTCACAGTGAAGGTGCACCTAGGTAGCAGCAATCATAATAAATTGAGCTTACATTCAGTCTGAAGGAGAGCAGTGTATCCAAAGCCGTTATTTTAAGCTGAAACTTAAGGGCAGTTATAAGGAATGAAAGCAGAGCTAGCTGAAATAAACTGGCAAATTAACTTAAAGAATAAGTCAATAAAGATGCTGTGACAGACATTTAAGAAGATATTTTAGAACACCAAGAATAGACACATTCCAATGAGAAAGAAAAGAATCCAAAGGAGGGACTCACCCATCAGGGGTTAAGTAAAAAAGGTAAAGACAGCATCAAACTTAACAAGCATATTATTGCATAAAGGAAGGTGGGAAGTGAGAGGTTTAGACAATATATCAAAACAGCAAATAATGACAAGAAGAATAATGAGGAAAGCGTAAGACACGAGAAAAATAGCCAGAAATATCAAGACTGTAGTTTCTATAAATATTTTAAAAAGAAAAGTGATTATTTGTGCTACAGAAAGTGAATTTGGAGAATTAATGGAAAATAAGGAAATAGCAAAGGAATTAAACAAGTACTTTGCTCCTGTCTCTGCTGTAGAGGATATTGTAGAAGGAAGGTGATGGCCTAGTGGGACAATTAGCAAACTATTAATACAGAACTCAGCTAGTTTTCTGAGGATCCGGGTTTGAATACTGTCACAGCAGATGGTGGAAATTGAATTCAATTAAAAACAGAATCATTGAATCCTAAGGTGCATAAGGAGGCCATTCGGTCCATTGTGTTTGTACCAGCTACAATCTCACCTTGGCCCTATCTCCACAACTCCATCCATTTATCCAAGCTAGTCCCCCGTACACTAAAGGGCATTTTAGCATGGCCAATCCACCTAACCCGCACATCTTTGGACTGTGGAAGGAAACCAGAGCACCCGGAGGAAATCCACACAGACACGGGAAGAATGTACAAAATCCACAGACAGTGACCCAACCTGAGAATCGAATTTGGATCCATGATTTTAATTTGATTTGATTTATTATTGTCACATGTATTAACATACAGTGAAAAGTATTGTTTCTTGCACGCTGTACAGACAAAGCATATCATTCATAGAGAAGGAATCGAGAGAATGCAGAATGTAGTGTTACAATCATAGCTAGGGTGTAGAGAAACATCAACTTAATGCAAGGTACGTTCATTGAAATTATGAGGCTATTAGGAGAGATTTAGAATGCATAGGGTGGAGCAGGATATTGCAGGGGCTGGGGACATCTGAAATGTGGAGCATATTTAAGGAATAGCTTCCGCATGTCCGTAATAAATGTGTACGTGCCAGGCAGGGAGGAAGTGGTCGAGTGAGGGAACCATGGTGTACTAGGGAAGTTGAATCTCTGGTGAAGAGGAAGAAGGGGGCTTATATAATGATGAGACGTGAAGGCTCAGTTAGGGCACTGGAGAGCTATAAATTAGCCAGAAAGGAGCTAAAGAGGGAGTTGAGAAGAGCTAGAAGAGGACACAAGAAGACTTTGGCGGATAGGATTAAGAAGAATCCTAAAGCTTTTTACAGGTATATAAATAATAAAAGATTGGTTAGGGCAAGATTAGGGCCAGTCAGAAATAGCAGTGGGAAGTTGTGCGTGGAGCCTGAGGAGATAGGAGAGACACTGAATGAGTATTTTTCATCAGTATTCACGCAGGAGAAAGACAATGTTGTCGGGAAGAATACTGCGAAACCAGGTTGTACGCTGGGCAGGATTGAGGTTCATAAGGAGGAGGTGTTAGCGAATCTTGAGGGTATGAAAATTGATAAGTCCCCTGGGCCAGATGGGTTTTACCCTAGGATTCTCTGGGAGGCTAGAGAGGAGATTGCAGAGCCTTTGGCTTTGATCTTCATGTCGTCGTTGGCTACAGGTATAGTGCCAGAAGACTGGAGGATGCCAAATGTTGTCCCTTTGTTCAAAAAGGGGAGTAGGGACCATCCTGGAAATTATAGACTGGTGAGCCTGACTTCTGTTGTGGGCAAAGTCTTGGAAAGAATTATAAGGGATAGGATTTATAAGAATCTAGAGAGAAACAAATTGATTAGGGATAGTCAGCACTGTTTTGTGAAGGGTAGGTCTTGCCTCACAAATCTTATTGAGTTTTTTGAGGAGGTGACCAAAGAGGTAGATAAGGATAAGGCAGTTGATGTAGTGTATATGGATTTTAGCAAAGCGTTTGATAAGGTTCCCCATGGTAGGCTACTGCAGAAAGTGCAGATGCATGGGGTTGAAGGTGATTTAGCAGTTTGGATTAGGAATTGGCTAGCTGATAGAAGACAGAGGGTGGTGGTTGATGGGAAATATTCAACCTGGAGTGCAGTTACAAGTGGTGTACCTCAAGGATCTGTTTTAGGGCCACTGCGGTTTGTCATTTTTATAAATGACCTAGATGAGGGTGTAGAGGGTTGGATTAGTAAATTTGCTGACGATACCAAAGTTGGGGGAGTTGTAGACAGCGAGGATGGATGTTACAGTTTGCAGAGGGACATAGATAGGTTGCAGAGCTGGGCCGTGAGGTGGCAAATGGAATTCAATACGGATAAGTGTGAGGTGATTCACGTTGGTAGGAATAACAGGCATATGAAATATAGGGCTAATGGAAGGACCCTTAATAGTGTTGTCGAGCAGAGGGATCTTGGGGTACAAGTACATAGCTCTTTGGAAGTTGGCACCCAGGTTGATAAAGTTGTTAAGAAGGCATACGGTGTGTTAGCTTTTATTGGTAGAGGGATTGAATTTAGGAGCCGAGAGGTTATGTTACAACTGTACAAAACTCTGGTGCGGCCGCACTTGGAGTATTGCGTACAGTTCTGGTCGCCGCATTATAAGAAAGATGTGGAAGCATTGGAAAGGGTGCAGAGGAGGTTTACCAGGATGTTGCCTGGTATGGTGGGAAGGCCTTATGAGGAAAGGCTGAGGGACCTGAGGTTATTCTCATTAGAGAGAAGAAGGTTACGCGGTGACCTAATTGAGGCATATAAGATGATCAAAGGACTGGATAGGGTGGATAGTGAGAGCCCTTTTCCTCGGATGGTGGTGACCAACACGAGGGGACATAACTTTAAATTAAGAGGTGGTAGTTATAGGACGGATGTCAGAGGCAGTTTCTTTACACAGAGGGTGGTGAGGGCGTGGAATGCCCTGCCTGCAGAGTTGTGGACTCGCCTACTTTGGGGGCATTCAAATGTTCGGTGGATAGGCATATGGATAATATTGGAATAGTTTAGGTTAGAGGGTCCATGGCCGGTGCAACATCGAGGGCTGAAGGGCCTGTACTGCGCTGTAATGTTCTATGTTCATTCTAAAGTCTGACAGCATCAGGGAAGAAGCTGTTCTTGTGTCAGTTGGTACGTGACCTCAGACTTTTGTATCTTTTCCCAACAGGTGGAAGAGAGGATGCCTGGGATATGTGGGGCCCTTAATTATGCTGACTGCTTTGCTGAGGCAGCGGGAACCATAGACAGAGTCAATGGATAGGAGGCTGGTCTACGTGATGGATTAGGCTACATTTACAACCTTTTGTAGTTCCTTGTATTTGTGGGCAAGCTGTGATAAAACCAGAAAGAATGCTTTCTTTGGTGCATCTGTAAACGTTGGTGAGAATCATAGATGACATGCTAAATTTACTTAGCCTTCTGAGAAAGTGGAGGCATTGGTAGGCTTAACTATTGTGTCAGCATGGGGGAACCAAGACAGGTTGTTTGTGATCTGGACATATAAAAACGTGAAGCTCTCAACCCTTTCTACTTTGTCCCCATTGATATAAACAGGGGCATGTTCTCGTTTACATGTCCTGAAGTCAATGATAATCTCTTTTGTTTTGTTGGCATTGAGGGAGAGGTTATTGTTGATGCACAAGTTCACCAGGTTCTTTATGTCATTCCTATACTCTGCCTCATCATTATTTGAGATCTGTCCCACTACGGTGGTGTCATCAGCAAAGTTGAAAATTGAATTGGAGAGGAATTTGGCCGCACAGTCATCGGTATATAAGGAATATAGTATTAAGGTAAGAACTCAGCCTTGTGGGGCACTGGTGTTGAGGATGACCGTGGAAGAGGTTTTGTTGGCTAACTTTACTGATTGTGGTCTCTGAGTTAGGAAGTTCAGGATCCTGTCACAGAGGGAAGTGCCGAGGTCCAGGCCACAGAGTTTGGAGATGACTTTCTGGCACTGTGACGCGGCAGTACTAACCACTGTGCCACCATGCCACCTCAGTATCTGGAAATATCTGGTTCACTAATGTCTTTTAGGGAAGGGAATCTGCCATCCTTACCTGGTCTGCCATATGACTCCAGAGCCACAGCAATGTGGTTGACTCTCAACTGCCCTCGGCCATCTTGGGATGGGTAGTAAGTGCTGGCCAGCAGTGATGCCCTCTAAAAAATATATAAATTACATCCCAGAATTAACTGTAAATCAGGAAATAAAAAGGAGGGAAGAACAAAAGCAAATTATAATCACCAAGAAAATGATACTTGTTGCAGCTGTGGGTTAACAAGCCACCGAGTCCGAATCTATTGAGTTTAAAAGATGATGCAGTGGTTTTAATTTTCCAAATGTCTCCAGACTTGGGAAATTTGGAAAATAATGAATGTGACTCCTTTGTTCATAAAGGGAGACATAAAGCCAGGAAACTCCAAGTTAGTTAGTTTAACATCTGTCACGGGAAAAACGTTAGAAACTATTATTCAAATGTTATGGCAGGGCCCTTACATCAACTTAAGGTTATCAGGAAGATTTAACATGCTTCTGTGCAGGGGACATCATGTTTAACTAATTTACTGGTTTTCATTGAGGAAGTAATGTGCTGTGGAACTGGTGGGTCTACTGTACTTATTCGTCAAGAAGACATTTGATAATGTGCCTCATCAATGGTCATTGGCTAAAATAAAAATTTATGGTGTAGGGATAACATTGGCAGGGTAGAAGATTGGCTAAGTAACAGAGAATATGTCTGAATGGATCTTTTATCTACTTGGTAGGAATTAACAAATGGAGTGTCATGGGGATCAATGATCAAGTTTCAATTGTTTCAATTTGTATAAATGACTTGAATTCTAGAAGTCATTCTTTCCTTTTCTATTTTTATCTGTAATCAAGCCGAGTCTACATTTTGAATATCTAAACTAAGATCATATAACACTATTTCACTGATTTAAGACTTTATTCAGGAAGCCATATAGCCTCCATACCTTTCTTCCTGTTATTCTGAAACAGAGAATACTATATATAGTTAGCAGCTCCAGTCACTTTGTAACCCTGTCTCTGTGATAGCTATCATATCATATTCATGTATCTCTATTTGTTTTATTAATTCATCCATCTTGTACAAACGACGTGTACATTCAGGATAAAAATCCTTAATTCTGACTTTGACATTTTTTTTCCCAACTCAACTCTATTTCCTGGTGAAGTCTAATGTTTCTTCGCTTTGTTCCTTCCTATGGTTGTTATTCCTCACATTGCTATCCTCTCAGAGGGTCAAGACGGAGGAATGTTGCACAGTCAGAGGATCACTACTGAGGGGAAGCTATATTGTCAGAGGGTTAGTACTGAGGGAGAGCTATGCTGTCAAAGGAGCAATATGGAGGAAATACTGCACAAACTGTTCAGAGGATCAGTGCTGAGAGAGTACCATACTTTGGGACAGTCTCACTTAGTATAAATGTTCGAACAGGGCAGTGCTCCCTCAGCGTCAACCTTCTGGCAGCGCAGCAGTCCCTCAATACTACTTGTCTCATAGTGCAGCGCTCCTTCAGTACTGACTTCTGACAGTGCAGCACTCCCTCAGTACTGACCCTCTGACAGTGCAGTGCTCCTTCAGTACTGACTTCTGACAGTGTAGCACTCCCTCAGCACTGACCCTCTGACAGTGCAGCACTCCCCCACTACTGACCCTCCGACAGTGCAGCACTCCCTCAGTACTGACCCTCTGACAGTGCAGCAATCCTTCAGCACTGACCCTCCGACAGTGCCGCACTCCCTCAGTACTGACCCTCTGACAGTGCAGCAATCCTTCAGCACTGACCCTCTGACAGTGCAGCACTCCCTCAATTCTGACCCTTTGACAATACAGCACTCTGTGAATACTGCTCTTCTAATCATACAACAATTCCTCCATATTGCACCTGTGGCGTGCATTACTCCCTCAGTACTGACACTCTGACAGTACTGCAGTCTCTCAGTACTTCCCTCAGTACTACCCCTCTGCCAGTTCAGTTCTCCCCCGGTACTGAGCCTCTGACAGTTCAGCACTCTCTCAGTACTGATCCTCTGATAGTTTTGATCCTCATACAGTTCAACATTCCTGAATGCACTGGAACATCAGCCTTGATTTGTGTGTTCATGCCCTGGAGTGCATCAAAAACCATCTAACTCAGACAGTAGAATACCACTCATTGAGAAGGATAAGAGTGTCAAATGTTTGTGGAAAAATTCTGCTCCTGTTGCATGTTGTGTTCACCTTTTTGTGACCTGGCCCTTTCATTCTTTGTCACTTTGCGTGCCAAGTATCAAAGTTAAGATGATTCAATCTTGGTATCAAAGTCTCTCACTATTACTCATTGTGTTCTATCTAGTTTCAAGAATTGCCTTGTCTGTAATTGAACCAGTGCAGTGGACTCACCTAACTTGATGGTATTCCAAGTATGAAGCATTGCAGCTTGTCCCAGTCCATGTATTGTTAAAAGGAGCAGGTTAGTGGTCACAACGCGGGGGGTAGTTCCGCAAAGGTTCAGTTACTTGGTTCATTTAAAATAGAAAAAATCTGAGCAGAAGACTGGCTATGATAATATAAAGCTGTGAGATTGATTACAGGCTTTGTGTAATGATTTGCAGAATAATGTTGCCAAAGTTTGCTGAAAAGATGTTAAAGGGAGGAAATCCTGGTAGAGAGTATAAATATAATCAGAACCCCTTGAAGTATTTCTGTTGTCTTTTTCTATCTGATCAGAATTGTACAGTTACTGGGTTGGTGCAAGTTTATATTTGGATGGACTGTGTTGGAAATTTTGTGAACTGCTTTGTTTTACACTTTCTTCAATGTGGATTCATTTTTGCAATAAATGTAAAAGGTGACATTAACCCAAAGAATCGCCCAATTGGAGAAATTTAATTTTGCAAGGTGCTGTTTGTTTTGGTCTTGATGTATACTTTATAAATAGGCTCAAAATGAAAACATAATTATCTAAGGATATAATATTTAAGATTAAATCTTTATGTTCCTGTATAATTTAATTCAAATTACTTGTTATTTTGAGAAAAAAATACATATTGGATAAATGATGCAGTGCTTTTAAAAAGAATATTATCTTAATATCCTGAATGGACTTGTTTCACATCACGGTTTTTTTTCTGAAAAAGGAAGCCATTTTGCTGTTGTGCTTACATTTTGCTGAAATGTTTTGTATTTTGAATGGAGCCCCTACTGTTTGCCTAATTTTAACAAAGGTTTTTTTTATTATTTTAATTTCTATGTGGGTGTGTGTGTGATTTTGATATTTGTGTTCTGTTGGCTGCAGATTTGAGGTTAATGGCTTTTTCTCATCCCCACAAAATTTGCCCCTCCCTGTCCCATAACATCCTATAGCCCCACAACCCTCCAGGGTCTTGGCGATCCTTCAGTTCTCGGTTCTTACGCAGCCCATTGATTTCCAACCCTGGGCGTTGAAGTCTACAATTCCCTCCCTAAAGCCTTCAGCCTGTTCCTCTCATTTAACATGCTCTTTCAAACCAATGGTTCTGACTTGGCATTTAATGACCCATGCTAATACCTTCTTATGTAACACATCAACAATTGAAAAGAGCAGTTGCTTCTTTGAAGAACCTTGAGACATTTTACATTTTATGATTTACCAGTTGTAAATGTTCTTGCATTTTGTGTTTCCAGTCTTATGTTGATTAAATAAATAAATTAATTATTAATTAGCACTTAATTTAGTGGAGAGCAAGGCCTTGGAGAAGGTACATGGAAGATTTACAAGCATGAAGCCAGAATCAGGAACTTTAATTAGCATGGGGAGACTGGAGAAGCTATGACTTTACTCCTTAAATAAACAATTTAACAGATTTTATGAAGGGCTGAAAATCATGAAGCATTTTGAGAGAATAAATGAGGAGAACAGTTCTTAGTGGCAGAAAGGTCGGTAACCTAAGGGACACAGATTGAAGACAGCTGGCAAAAGAAAGGGAAGACAGGAAGAAATGTTTTTGCACAGCAAGTTGTTGTGAATTAGAAGGTGCTGGCCAAAGGAGCGGTGGAAACAGATTCAATAGAACTTCCAAAAGGGGGAATTGGATCAATATTTGAACGGAATTCATTTACAGTGTTATGGAGGAAAAAAGCAGGAGAGTGGGATCATTGGATAGTACTTCCAGTGAGCCAGTATAGCAGTGAATGGTCTATACCTGTTTTGTCAGCCTCCATAATTTGAAGAGTGTTTGTTTTAACAAACAGCCAAAGTCACCTATTGCATAATTAATTGAATCTTAGAGTTGCCGTACAGAAATGGTGAATGCACAATAAAGCAAATTTGTAAATTTCCATTGGTATGTGCACTTTCTGTTTATCAGCAGTACATCCTGTTTGCTTTCTGCTGTTTTATTATGCAGTTATGTTGTCTGTCAATGTATTTCATAATCTAAAAGGCCTACCTGTTTCTGGGTGCAATGTGCCTGTTTCTGTGTGTGTTTCATGTGCAGTAATTATTTGTACTTTACTGTGCCCAGTTCATGCCCCATTTTCTGTTTGCATATTTAGTGTCTGTGTGAGTTTCTTACTTATCTGCTGTTTCAATTATATAACCATGGCAGCCACTTATGCTCCAGCCGTCCCTTTGACTAGGGCTTACCAATTATTCCCACTCCTCTGCTCGCTCCCACAGACTATGAATGTATCAAGTCTGAGAGATTAGCATTATCATTTGGTATTCATTTATTTGGCATTTAGAGAGATGTGGTGCGCAGTTGTTTTCCTCAGAACACAGAAGGCCAAGGGAAAATAGGCCAGAATGGGCTTGAAGGACTACAGTTAACGTTGAGAGACTGGAAAAGGTTGCAATTGTTCTCCTTAGAGCAGGATAGGTTTTAAGATGAGATTTGATAGGGTTGTTCAAAATAACAAAATGTTTTAATAGTATAAGGAAATTTTTCACTTGTTACAACACCATTTGACCTTACTACTGGATGGGAGGATCCCAGAATGGAATCCTGGCTCAAATGACTATAACTTTTACATTTTAAAAGAAAATGTGGAAGAATTTCAAAAGAAAATGAGGAAGAGTCACAGTACCACTAATTTATTTTAGCAAAAATAGAAAGCATTCTAAAGATTTAAAGGGAATTTGAGGGAAATATAGTTAAAGTGAATCTGGAACTCGCTGCCTGAAAGGATGTTAGAGGTAGAAGTCCTCATAACATTTAAGAAGCATTTGGATGAGCATTTGAAATGCCATAGCATTCAACGCTCCGGACCAATGCTAGAAAATGGGATTACAAATGGATAGGTGCTTGATGATCAGCATAGGCATAATAGGCTGAAGGACCTCTTTCCATGCTGGAAAACCCTATGACTTTCAATTTTTTCCAGTGATAGGGGGAACTGTAACCAGAGAGCATAAAGATCAAACAATTAGAAATTAAATGAGAGAAGGAAGTCAGGAGAAATATTTTTACACAGAGTTGTGGTGATCTGGAATGGACTGCCTGAAAGGGCAGTGGAAGCAGAGTCAATATGGAGAAAGTAATGAAGGAAGACAAAGTGGGATAGAATGGAGTGTTACGAGAAGGCAGAAAGCTAGAGAGAGAGAAGGGCAGGACGGCACAGAAAGAGAAATGCGAGACTGACACAGAGAGGAACAAAGCGAAAGAGAGAGAGAGACGAAGACAGTGACAGAAATAAAAGGGGAAAAAGAGAGAACAAAAATAAATTTGGAAGTTAACCGGAAGAAAATGAGAGTGTTGTTGGAACACAGAAAGTAGCGTAAGGGACAGTTGATGTTGTTAGAGAGGACAGAGTAAAGATTCGAAGAATTGGGATTGTTGTAGCTTGTGAAACTCAGTATATCGTCGTCTATAGAAAAACAAAGCTGAGCGGTGGGGGGAGGATGGCAGGAGGGGTGGGGGGGGTGGAGGATCAGGAAGTGAGATCTTACCGACATAAATTTGCTGCTAACCAACCAGCAGTGGAGGGGTGTGAACAACCTTTGACAGCCGTGAGATGACAAACAATTACTTCAAACAGAGAGACGAAGAGAGATTGACAAGGTGACCATGGAGAATGTTACAGTCTCTTTTTCTTATATGGACAATTACTATGACACGTATCCTACTGAGATGAGTGAGGAAGATGAGTGTAAAATTATATCTCTTCCCCAGTCCAGTCTCTTCTTTTCCCTATTTTACTGCTTGATCTTCGTGGTGGGAGTGCTGGGCAATGGGCTGCTGGTCTTAGCCATTGGGATGAGGTGCCGGGTCAAGAGACAGCTGGACATCTTCGTCTTGAACCTGGCCTTGGCTGATCTGGTCTTCCTGGTCACCCTGCCTCTCTGGGTGGATGCTGAGGCCTGGGGAAAGTCCTGGAGGAGTGGCCTCTTGCTGTGCCAGCTGAGCAGTTACCTGGTGGCAGTAAACGCCTACTCCAGCATCCTCTTCCTGAGTTGTATGAGTTTGGACCGTTACCTAGCCATCGTGTACCCAATCCGCTCCCGGAGAGTCCGCTCCAAGACATACGCAATGCTGACCTGTCTATTGGTTTGGGCAGCCTCTTTCCTCTTGGGATTGCCTGTACTTCGCAGCCGAACTATCCAGACGCGGGACGAGGGGAGGGTGTCCTACTGCATTGAAGACTACGACTCTACCAACCCCGCTGTCTCTCTCACCTACCTGCTCCTGACCTTCTTCGGCCCAATGCTGGTCATCCTGCTCTGTTACTGCTCCATCACCAAGAAGCTGTGCCTCCAGTACAAGAGGAGCAAGAAACAAGACATCAAGCTGAGGAAGTCGATGAAGGTGGTCTTTCTGGTGGTGTTGGTCTTCTTGATCTCCTGGCTGCCTTTAAATGTTTTCCGCTCCTTGCATTTGGTGCTCCGCTGGGGGATGGGGCAGGAGTCCTGCACCTTCCGGACAGCAGTGGGATTTGGTATGATGGTCAGCGCTCCTCTGGCCTTTGCCAACAGCTGCGCCAACCCAATCATCTACTGCTTCTATGACAGATCCATCCAGAATGCTGTAGTGCAGCTGCTGCTGCCTTGCTTCAAGTCCCTGCACATCAGCCAGCTCTCCACCACCTCCGACAGCCAGCCCAGTACCGCCAGCACGGAAATTCCCAACAGCAAGAGGAGGTTGTCCCGCCCCACCATCCAGCTGTCCACCTGGGCTTCCAACCTCCAACCCTGAGCCCCACTGCGTGGATTGAAGGGGATGGGGAGAGGGGGAGATGGCTGAGCTTGGTGCTAGGGCAAAGTGAAAAAGAGGATATGTTGACATTCACGTGGAGTAAAACATTGACATTGATCAGTTGCATCCAATGTCCTGCCTGTTTAGTCTACACATAATGCAAACACATTGTAACCCTTCCAGAAGTAGTGTCATGCTTACGTTGACTGGCCAAGATAGGAACTTTCCAACCATGTTCAGGAGATCTCGCCGGAAGCCAAATTCATTGTATGTGAAGATTTTGTCATTTGATAGAACCCCCAGAAATGCCCACCAGGAAAATGGAAGTCAAAAAGAGATACTTCAGAGAAGCAATTGGTATCCTGGCTGACTTCACTTGTCGTCATTGGAAGATGAACATTGCGCTTTGACCCTGGGATGGACAGGTCAACACTTACATGAACATTTGGTTTTGTTGAGGCTGAGACTGAGACTCTTAAGATAAGTAACTTGAAGAGATGAGTCCCTTGACCCCTTATCATGATAATGGGAGATTATTCCTTTAAAGCTGTGATTATCATCTTCAGCCTGACAGACAGACTACAAGTTAAGGATTCAAAGGATTGTCCTTACAACAACAGATAGATAGGAAATCCATCTTTGGTTATGCATATCCAGTATTTTGTCTATCAGTCTCTGACATGCCATGTTTGGCTTTGAATACCAACAAAAGGTGTTGGCATTCATCCCCATTACACAATCACCTAAGGAGTCAAGGGATTCATCTCTTCAAGTTACTTATCTTAAGAGTCTCAGTCTCAGCCTCAACAAAACCAAATGTTCATAAAAGTTTGTTTCTTTTTCATACAGCCATTGGCAGTGAGTTAACTAAAGAAGGCTTCTGAGGGAAGCTGCAACCCCTCCCCCACCCCTTCATAAAACATCCGATGCCGTTTACTGCAGTGCAAATCAGATAACATCAGACTGTCGGCCACATAAGAACTTTAGGCACTTGACCAACAATTTGGTCAAAGAGAAAGGTTTTAAGGAACTTCTGATTAAAAGCCTTTTCCTCTCTCTGCCTTCTCCCCTCATCTCCATTTCCTCCCTCCCTTGCGCACTGTTTCTCTCCGAACACCCGCTCTTATCTCCTCCCCTGATCCCTCGTTACAGCTATCCCCTCCACTGTCACTTCTTCACTCTGTGCCCTTTCACTCTTCTCATCTAAATCACCTTGCCCTTCCTCTGTCTTCTTCCTTCCCCATAAGCCTACTCCCACATCTGTCAATGTCCTCAAATGCATTTATAATTGAATTGACAAAGTGTTGCCCTTTGCAGTGCCGCAGAGATTCTCCTGAAAATCCCAAGCAATCTGGGTTTCACAAGCTCCAGAAATACCTAGAAGTGTATATAGATTCCAGTGAGAGAGAGAATGTGTTGTTAATACAGCTCTCTCAGTTATATAGATCCCAGTGAGAGAGAGTGCATGCTAATACAGTTCTCTGAGTTATGTAGATCCCAGTGAGAGACGGTGTGCATTAATATAGCTCTCTGGCTTTGCAACCCAGAATTAGGCTGTTGTTTGAACAATTTAGAGAGGAATTTCATATCTCCCTGAACTCTCTCCATTTAAGTTTTGTAGCCTGGGAGTCTTGTCCCAATCAATCTGTGACATTTTTCTGCATATTTCTGTGTTAAAAAAATTAGGGAAACTGTTGATCTTTTAAAATTTCTTATTGCAAATAAATTCTCTGAAGAAAATTGCAGTCGGACCAATGGTTATTATTAAATGTTGGTGTCTGGTAGCATGACTTTATCCTGTGTTCAGCGCATTCTAATCCCCTTAATTCCCCAAATTCAAAACATCGAGAAAGGGAAGGAAGGGATGAGCAAGAAGATTGAGAAAGAAACACAAAAGATAAGATCAGAGAGCAAGAAAAGAGGGATAGAGACGGTATGAAAGACAGAAGCTGGATGAGAAGAGACAGCGGTAGAGATAGAGAGAAAATGTGCATGATAGATGGAGTAGGACGGAAACACACCAGTACAGAGATAGGCAGCACAAGCAGTGGGGAGAGGAAGACAGAAAAAGATTAAGAGATTAAAGAAGACTAAAGAGAGGGGCAGAGCTGAACGGAGAGAAGGAGAGAAAAAGACAGGACAAGACAGAGTGCAAGAGCAAAAGATGAAGAGAAATGGTGAGAGAGAAAAAACAGAACAGGAGATAGAGTAGCAGAAAGAATGTTTCATGAAGAGTGAGTCGGAGGGAACGAGAAGAACTAGAGAGAGAGAGAGAGATAGACCGAGACAATAAAGCAAAGAGTGAATTGAACAGAGACTTGAGAGACATGGAGAAAGCAAGACAGAGACAGAAAGAAAAAGCCAGGAGGCAGTCATAAGGAGCGCATGAAACAGACAGAAAGAGAGAAAGAGGGAAACAGACTGAGAGAATAACCCAGAAAGAAAGAGATAATTCAAAAATATGATGCAAGAAAAAGTCAGAGAAATAGAGAAAGAGACTGAGGAAAACAGAGAGTCGTAGGCAGATGACCATACATTTAAAGTAAATTACCCAAATATTTGAAGCTTTGTTTAGAATTTACAATTACATTCAATATATAATCCTGTGTATAATGCCCTATCTAAAATATTACAATCCACAGTATTAAGAAATAGTCAGATAGAAGGAAACAAATTATTCACAGTCAGCATATTTGCCCTGATTGCAGCCCAACCTTGAATACCCCTCAGTACCGGTTTGAAAATGAAAGGGGTGGATGCAGCAACACATGGCCAGGCTGAAAGCAGTCATTCTATTTTCAGCCAACAGTGTGTGATAATACTAACACAAAATGGATCAGGAACACTTTACTAACACCTTCACTTTCAGTTCCGCATACTTAGAATATTTTTACATTATAGATCTTACAGATTCCCCTTTGAACAAGTGGCAGGATCTTCTGGGCACCTGCAAGTATCAGTTTAATTCAGAGTAAGGTTTTGTGGTTATTACAGGATTTCTTTAAAGTAGAGTGTGATTTCCAAGTGGTACCCTATGTATAAATGTAGGATATTTCTTTTTGTGTGGGTATAGACATGTATTTCTACCTCATTCAGGAGAGGTAAAAGGACTGCAGGGTCATTCTCTGAAAGTGTTCCTTACACGATTACTGGGCAAGAATTGGCAGCTGGGTTTCCTACATTACAGTAAGAATCTCACAACACCAGATTAAAGCACAACAGCTTTATTTGGTAGGAAACGCCTCTAGCTTTTGGGGTTTGCCTCTTCGTCAGATGAGTGGGAGTTCTGATGACAAACAAAGCATACAAAGGCACTCACAGTTTACAGAATACTGACTAGAATGCGAGTCTTCACAGCTAATCAAGTCTTAAATGAGATTGGAGATAGCATTAAACATAGGTTAAAGAGATGTGTATTGTCTCCAGAGATGTTGCAACCCAGGCGGGGTTACAAATAGTTACACCAGTGAGTTCACTTCAAAATGTCTACCATTAGCTGCAAAGCTTTTTCAGGCATCCTAATATGGTGAAAAGCAATATGGAAATATAGAAGCCTTTTCTCAAACCTATTTGACTTGCCTTGGAGAGGAAAAGGATTCACAAGATTAATTCACCTTTAACTCTTCTGACAGATGTGTAGGTTAGGTGGATTGGCCATGCTAAATTCTCTCTCAGAGTACCTAAACAGGAATGTGACAACTGGAGGATTTTCACAATGACTTCATTCTACTGTTAATATAAACTGACTTGTGGCACTAATAATTACATTTTAAAACTCTCTTGTGAAATAAGGTGACATCTTGAAATGCAAATATTTGCTCAGGAGATCTGTGGCATCTAAGTTTTTCTTAACTTTGACTATTCAAAGGTTGAACATGTAAAGTGAAGCCACTTTTGCTTCTTGAACAGAATTACAGAAACCACTCAAGTTCCCCCTCATTCTGAAAAGAATTACTGCCATACTGTCAGAAACACTTTGATTCTCTGCTGAAAGCTGGTTTTCTCTGCATATTTGGTAAGTTGTTTCAATTAGAATCATAGAGGTTTACAGCACGGAAACAGGCCCTTCAGCCCCACTTGTCCATGCTGCTTTTTTTAACCCTTAAGCTCGTCCCAATTGCCAAAATTTGGACCATATCCTTCTAATCCATCTTACCCATCTAACTCTCTAGACGCTTTTTAAAAGATAAAATTGTACCCACCTCTACTACTAACTCTGACAGCTTGTTCCAGACATTCACCACCAAGACATGAAAAAAATTGCCCCTCTGGCACTTTTGTATTTCTTTCCTCTCACATTAAACATATACACTCTAGTTTTATACTCCCCTAGCTTTGGAAAAGATATTGACAATCTCGCTGATATATGCCCCTCATTATTTTATAGATCTTGAAGATCACACCTTAGCCTTTTCCTCTCCGGAGAAAAAAGTCCCAGTCTGTCCAGCCTCTTCTTATAGCTCAAACCATCAAGTGCTTGTAGCATCCTATAAATCTTTTCCACATTCTTTTGAGTTTAATAATATTCTTTCCGTAACAGGGTGGCCAGAACTGTACACAGTATTCCAAGTATGGCCTTACCAATGTCTTGTACAACTTCAATAAGGTGTCTCAACTCCAATATTCAATGTTCCGAGCAATGAAACCAAGCATACTGAATGCCTCTTTCACCACTCTGTCCACCTGCGACTCCACTTTCAAGGAGCTATGAACATGTACCCCTAAATCTCTTTGTTTTGTCACTCTTCCCAATGCCCTACCATTAAATGAATAAGTCCTGCCCTGGTTCAATCTACCAAAATGCATCATCTCACATTTATCTGAATTAAACTCCACCTGCCATTCATCAGCCCACTGGCCCAATTGATCAAGATCACAGTGCAATCCAAGATAACCTTTTTCACTTCCCATATGACATAAATCTTGATGTCATCTGCAAACTTACTAACCATGCCTCCTATATTCTCATCCAAATCATTAATATAGATCACAGATCCCTGAGGCACACTGCTGATTACAGACCTCCAGTTTGAAAAACAACCTTGTATGACCTTGGCTTCTGCCATCAAGCCAATTTTGTATCAATTTAGCTACCTGACTTTGGATAAAATAGACATGTAGTTTACAGGGGCTGTGAGATTTTACCTTATGCAACAACCTACCATATGGTACCTTGGCAAAGGCCTTGCTAAATCCATGTAGATAACATCAAGAGCACTGCCCTCATCTATTTTCTTGGTTACTCCTTTAAAAACCTCAATCAAGTCTGTGAGACATGATTTTCCACTCAAAAGCCATGCTCAGTGTCCCTAATCAGTCCTTGCATCTCTAAATGCTGTAGATCCTGTCTCTCAAAATACCTTCCAACAACTTATCCACCACAGATGAAAGGCTCACAGACCCTATAGTTACCAGATTTTTTTCCTACAGTCCTTTTTAAACAATGGCACATTTACCACCCTCCAATCTTCAGGTACCTCCCTATGACTATCAATGATTCAAATATCTCTGCTGTGGACCCACAATTTCCTCCCTTGCGCTCCATATGTCATGGAATACTCCTCATCAGGTCCCAAAGATTGATCTACCTTGATGCGCTTTAAGATTTCAGCACCTCCTTTGCTGGAATATGTACACCCCTCAAGACATCACCATTTATTTTCCCAAGTTCCTTAACAACCATGCTTTTCTCATCAGTAAATACTGATGAGAAATATTCATTGAGGATCTCACCCATCTCTTGTGGATCCGCATATAGATGACCTTGTTGATCCTTAAGAGGCCCTATTCTGTCCGTAGTTACTCTTTTGGCCTTTATGTATTTGTAGAAGCTGTTTGGATTCTCCTTTGCCTTATCTGCCAAAACAATCTCATGTCCCCTTTTTGCCATCCTGATTGCTCTCTTAATTCTATTCCTACACCCCTATTCTCTTCAAAGGATTCACTTGATCCCAGCTGCTATGCATGTTATGTGCCTCCTTCTTCTTCTTGACTAGGGCCTCAATATCCTGAGTCATCCAGGGTTCCCTATTTCTATTTCTTGCCCTTCACTCTAAGAGAAATATGCTTACTCTGGACAGTGGTTAACTCAGTTTTGAAAGCCTCCCACTTACCATAAGTCCTTTCCCTCAAACCCCAATTAACATTTGAAAGTTCATGCCTACCATCAAAATTGGCCTTTCTCAATTTAAAATTTTAACTTTTGGACCAGACCTATCATTCTCCGTAGCTATCTTAAAACTGATAGAATTATGGTCACTGGTCCCAAAGTGATCACTCACTAACAATCTGTCACCTGCTCTTCCTTATTTCCCAAAAAGAGGTCAAGTTTTGCCCCTATTCGAATAACAATTGGAACAGAGGATGTCACAGGAATGATTTATCTGAGAGCGATTTTTTAAGAAATGATTGGGAATCTGGGTAGACAGGCAGGAAAATCCCAGACATTATTCCCAACCTATTAATGTGGAACATGCATGTCAAGTCACACAAGGTGGCTGTGAGACAATATTTCATCGTATTCTACTGGGAAGGCTGTGAGATCCATTTTCCTCTCTCTGCTTCAAGAAGATGGCCATCATCCCAGTACCTGAGAAAAACCAAGCAATGTGCCTTAATGATTATCAGCTGGTGGCTCTGACATTTATCATTATGCAGTGCTTTGAAAGCTTAGTCATGGCATGAATCAATTCCAGCCTCCCGGATTACCTGGGTCCACTACAGTTTACCTATTGCTGCAATAAAACCCAATTCCCTGGCCTTGCACTCAATCCTGGAAGACCTAGATAATGAGGGCACCTATGTCAGATTCCTATTTATTGACTACACTCAGCCTTCAATACTATTATTCCCACAAAACTCATCTCCAAACTCTGTGGCCTGGGCCTTACACCTCCCTCTACAACTGGATCCTGAACTTCCTAACTCACAGGCCACAATCAGTAAGGATAGGCAACAATACCTCTTCCATGATAATCCTCAACACTGGTGCCCCACAAGGCTGTATTCTCAGCCCCCTGCTATACTCCTTGCACATATATGACTGAGAGGCCAAATTCCCCTTCAATTCAATTTTTAAGCTTGCTGACGACACCACCATAGTGAGTCGGATCTCAAACAATGACAAGATAGAGTACAAGAATGAAATAGAAAATCTAGTGAACTAGTGCGGCAACAATAATCTCTCCCTCAACGTCAGCAAAACTAAGGAGATTGTTATCAACTTCAGGAAATGTAAAGGTGAACATGTCCCTGTCTACATCAATGGGGACGAAGTCGAAAGTGTTGAGAGCTTCAAGTTTTTAGGTATCCAGATCACCAATAACCTATCCTGGTCCCCCAATGCTGTCACTATAGATAAGAAAGCCCACCAACACCTCTACTTTCTCAGAAGACTAAGGAAATTTGGCATGTAATCAATGACTCTCAGCAACTTTTACATAGAAAACATTCTTCCTGCTTCTATCACAGCTTGGTTTGACTTCTGCTCTGCCCAAGACTACAAGAAACCACAAAAGATTCTGAATGTGGCCCAGTCCATCATGAAACTAGCCTCCCATCCATTGATTCTGTCTACACTTCCTGCTGCCTTGGCAATGCAGCCAACATAATTAAGGACCCTACACACCCTGGACATTCTCTCTTCCACCTTCTTTCTTTGGAAGAAAAACCTGCAAAAATCTGAGGTCAAAGAACAAAAAACAAAGAACAAAACAGCACGGCAAACAGGCCCTTTGGCCCAACGAGTCTGCGCTGCCACCTCGATGTTCTCACTTTTATCCTGATCCCTGTCATCCCTGTCTATGTTTATAGATTCATGCATTAGAACCAAATTTGAGACAATGTAGGCAGAATTTGTTCTGTCAATCAGCCTAAGAGCACATCTTTGGGATGTGGAAGGAAACTGGAGGACCCGGAGAAAAACCATGCAAGCATGGGAAGAATGCGCAAACTCCCACAGACACAGACCCAAATCCATGTATCTGCACAGTACAGCAATAGTCACTGAGCTGTCGTGTTGCCCATCAAATGGTCCAGGTCAAGTGTACACTAACGACATGAAGCACTAGGCTACTCCTGAAAAATCCAAGAGCAGCCCTCTCACAACCCATCGCGTGTAAGCCCCTTGTTAGACAAGGCGGACCGAAGTACTTGTAGGATAAAACAAATATCAATATCATCGACGGCTCATGATCCTTATTTTAAATTAGTTTTCTATATCCCTC
The DNA here is from genome assembly GCA_024679065.1 of Sphyrna mokarran. Classification (NCBI taxonomy): domain Eukaryota; kingdom Metazoa; phylum Chordata; class Chondrichthyes; order Carcharhiniformes; family Carcharhinidae; genus Sphyrna; species Sphyrna mokarran. The sequence goes on along the minus strand of JAGIQG010000016.1, from coordinate 8,383,348 downwards.
CATTCCCATTCTGTTCATTTGTCCATCTAAGTATCTCTTAAATAACTCCAGAGTGCCTGCCTCTACCACTTTACTTGGCAGCGCGTTCCATACCTCCACCACCCTCTGTGTGAAAAAAACTCCCTCTAGCATCTAAATTATATCTTACCCCCCTCACCCTAAGCCCGTGATCCCTTGTGCTATTTGAGTCCATCCAAGGAAAAAGCTTAACCGTGTTCACTCTATCAATACCCCTCATAATCCTGTACACCTCTATTAGATCTCCTCTAAGTCTACGTCTTTCTAAGGAAAATAGCCCCAATTTGGCTAACCTCTCCTCGTAACTCAGACCTTCCATACCAGGCAGCATCCTGGTAAACCTCCCCTGCACTCTCTCCAGAGTCTCCATGTTCTTCCAGTAGTAAGGCGACCAGAACTGGACGCAGTATTCCAAATGAGGTCTAACTAATGTTTTATACAATTGCAATATTAAAGGCCAGCTCTTGTACTCTATACCCCTTCCTATAAAGGCTAGTATACCATATGCTTTCTTCACAACCTTCTACACCTGCTCTACCACCTTCAGAGACTTGTGCACCTACACCCCCAGGTCCTTCTGCATTTCTATATTCTTAATAGGTCTACCCTTTATCATATACCTCCTCTCTACATTCTTTCTCCTGAAATGCATCACCTTGCATTTACCAGGATTCAATTCCATCTGCCATCTGTCTGCCCAAGCTACCAGCTTATCTATGTCCTGCTATATTGCCTGACAATGCTCCTCACTATCCGCAAGTCCAGCCATCTTTGTATCATCTGAAAACTTGCTGATCACTCCACTTACTCCCTCTTCCAAGTCATTTATATATATTACAAATAGAAGAGGTCCTAGTACTGAGCCCTGTCGCACACCACTAGTGACCGACCTCCAGCTAGAAAAACACCCTTCCACTATTAGTCTCTGTCTCCTATTACCAAGCCAGTTACTTATCCATCTAGCTACCTGTCCTTGTATCCCATTAGCCTTGACCTTTTCAACTAACCTCCCATGAGGGACTTTGTCAAACTCCTTACTAAAATCCATATAGACAACATCAACGGCTTGCCCTTCGTCGACCGTTTTCATCACCTCCTCAAAAAATTCTACCAGATTCATAAGGCACGACCTCCCTTTAACAAAGCCATGCTGCGTATCCCTAATCAGATCGCAACGCTCTAAGTGCCTATACATCCTATCTCTGAGAATCCCCTCCAACAGCTTCCCTACCACTGACGTCAAACCCACCGGCCTATAATGTCCAGGGTTATCCCTACTTCCCTTTTTAAATAATGGTACAACATTAGCTATTCTCCAGTCCTCTGGGACCTTACCTGTGTCCAAAGAAGAGACAAAGATTTGCGTCAGAGGCCCAGCAATTTCACCTCGCACTTCCCTAAGCAGCCTTGGCTAAATACCATCAGGCCCCAGAGATTTATCAGTTTTAATGCTACCTAGAAGCTCTAACACTTCCTCCCTCGGTATGGATTTTTCCCTCAACTGGTCCATAGCTCCCTCAGAGACAGGACCAGTCAACAAGCTCCTCTCTTTCGTGAATACGGACACAAAGTATTCATGCAGGATCTCCCCCATTCCCTCAGGCTCTAAGCACAGTTCCCTCCTCTGTCCCTAAAAGATCTGATTTTTCCTCTAACCACCCTTTTATTCCTAACATAGGAGTAAAAAGCCTTTGGATTTTCCTTAATCCTATCTGCCAAAACCATTTCATGTCCCCTTTTTGCCCTTCTAACTCCCCGTTTGAGCTCCCCCCTACTCTCTCTATATTCCTCCAATGCTGTCTCCGTTCCCAGCTGCTTTGACCTAACATACGTCTCTCTTTTCTTCCTAACCAAGTCCTCAATATCCCTAGTAATCCACAGCTCTCTAATCCTACCTTTCCCATCTTTCCTCTTAGCCGGCACATATCTTTCTTGCAACATTTTCAGTATTCCCTTGAAAAAGTCCTACGTGCCTAGCGTGGACTTACCCTCGAACAACCATTCCCAATCAGTTTCCATAAATTCCTGCCTAATCCGACTGAAGTTAGCCTTCCCCCAATTCAGCACCCTCTCTCTAGGGCAACAAGCATCCTTTTCCATCTGTATCCTAAAGTAGACAGAATTGTGGTCACTGTTAGCCACATGTTCTCCTACTACAACATCAATCACCTGCTCTGGCTCATTACTCAGAACTAAATCCAATATAGCCCCCTCTCTAGTCAGACTAGCCACATACTTCTCCAATGATCCTTCCAGTACATATTTTACAAATTCCTCCCCATCCGAACCCCCACCTCTAGGTAGCCTCCAATCCACCCTAAGGAGATTAAAATCTTCCACTATAACGACTCTGTTCTTTCTGCACCTTTCCAAAATGTCTTTGCATATGCCTTCTTCCACTGCCCGCAGGCTGTTGGGTGGCCTATAATAAATCCCTAGCATAGTAATCGCCCCCTTTCTATTCGTCAACTCCACCACAGCGACTCCACTCCTAACTCCTCTGTATTGTCCTCCCTCTGCACCGCTGTGATGCTCTCCTTAACTAACAATGCCACTCCCCCATCTCTTTTGGACCCCCCTCTGTCACGCCTGAAACACTTATACCCAGGAATATTCAGCTGCCACTGCTCCCCTTCCTTTAACCACTTCTCCATCACTGCAACCACATCCGAGTTCCTCGCAAACATTAAGGCCCTAAGTTCATCTGTTTTTCCTGTTATGCTCCTCGCATTGAAACAGATGCACTCCAGACCTCCAAGCCCACTCGGAATCTCCTTCTCCCTGCTGTATTTCCTCTCATCCAAACTTACTCTATCTCCCATCTCGCTCTCTACCAAGTTATCGGTCTCATCCCCTCCCCCTCTTCATATTAGTTTAAACCCTGCCGAAACACTCCAGCTAACCTCCCAGCTAAGATATTCCTACCCTTTCCACTTAAGTGTTCCCCATCACTTCTATGCAGGTGCCCTTCTTTCACAAATACTTCCCAGTTATCCACAAATATGAAACCCTCTGCCCACGCCAATCCTTGAGCCACGCATTCAGCTGTAGGGTCTCATTTCTCCTTGTCCTGCTGTTACCTGGCCCTGGTCACAGCCCTAAGATCATCTTAGGGAGGCCCTGCTCTTCAGCCTACCCCCCAACTCCCTAAACTGCCTTCGTATATCCTCCCTGTTCTTCCTTCCTACATCCTTCTCTCTTGTGTGAATAATCACATCCGCCTGGGTTCCCTCACCCTTCAAAATGCCCTCTACCCTGTCAGATACATCTTGCACCCCTGCTCCAGAGAGGCAAACTACAATCCTGGAGTCCCGCCTTTGATCACAGAACCACCTATTTATTCCTTTAACCTTCCCATCCCCCACCACTACCTCCTTTCTAGTCCCCTTCCTCCCCTCTGAGGTACTCTGGTTCTCCTGCCTTACCTTTTTTACCCCTCCACCCTCAATATTTTGGGGGACTGCCACTAGGGAAGCTTTTGGACTGTGGCCCCACTCCTTTTTCCCCTTCCTTACAGTAACTCACCTGTAAGAGTCAGGTTCCCCCCCCCCCACCTGCCTTAGGCTCTGGATTCTCCATTTTACTACGCCTCCCTTCCATTATTGCCTCGTTCTCCCTGACTAAAAATACATCTTCCAATCGCCGCTCTAGTTGCTTGACCCGAGCCTTCAGACACTGCAGCTCCAAATACTTGACGCATATGTGGACTTTCGGGAAACACCTTGCCTCCAGGAACTGCCACATATGACACCATATGCAGGTGAGGCATCTTCCCGTAATCCCTGCCATTGTCCTGAACAATCTGACTGTCTGTGCTGATGTGTGCTATTGCAGACCAGAACACTGCATTTGCCTGACGAAGACACAAGAGTGTTGAAAGCTCGCAATTTTACTATCAAATAAATCGGTTGGATTTAAAATTGGTGTTGCTAAATTCTTACTGAGTTCTTATTGACCTGAACACCTTTGGAGGTGTGAACGCAATTGGAAAACCAGCAACACTTTGCCTAAGTCTGCTCTCACCTAAGCCCAGCAAGCCAAAGCCTTCAAATCTCACTCTGCTCCCTGCTCACTTCACTGCCCGCTCCCGACGCTGCCCGCTGTCTACTGCCACTTTAGAACATAGAACATAGAACAATACAGCACAGAACAGGCCCTTCGGCCTTCGATGTTGTGCCAACCAAAATAAAAAGCAATGCCCCTCCAAACTAAACCATTCCCTTCTCTTCCATATACTTATCAATTAACCTCTTAAACGCCACCAAACTTGGCGCATCTACAACAGCTGCAGGCAGGGCATTCCACTCCCTAATCACTCTTTGAGTAATTATTTCTTTTTATACTCTCCGGTTCTCTTCCCAGCTACCCCCATGCCTAACTACAGCAGCAAAAAGCAATCAAAAATAGAGAGAAAAAACAGCAAATTGAATTTTTTTTTTCACACTTAGCCACCAGCACTTCCAAACACTCTGTTTCACAGAACAATCGCATACCAACCAACTCAAGAACAGCTTCTTCCCTGCTGCTGTCAGACTTTTGAATGGACTTACCTTGCATTAAGTTGATCTTTCTAATGACTGTAACACTATATTCTGCACTCTCGTTTCCTTCTCTATGGATAGTATGCTTTCTCTGAATAGCACGCAAGAAACAATACTTTCAACTGATTGTTAATACATGTGACAATAATAAATCAAATCAAAACCAAAATCTGTAATAGCCACCCAATTCTGTCCTGAGTCTGTTGATCTGCAGAATCCTTAATCCATGCTGTTGTCATTGCTAGATTTGCCTATTTTAACAGACTCCAGCAGGTCTCCTGCATTCACCCTCTGTAAACTTGAACACATCCTAACCAGTGTTCCTGTATCCTTAATCACGATAGTTCTTATTTACCTTTTGCTCCCTTTTGCACTTACTTACCTACTTTGGCTCTTGGGCCAAGAGATATTTTAGAAGTTCTCATCCTCATTTTCAAGTTTTTCTAAGGCATGGAGTCTCCCTCTCAAGGTAACTCACTTCAGCCCCTGAAAACTACCCTACCTAAATAATCTTCTGCAGCCCCTGAAATTCACCCTACACCTGTAGTATTCTCCAGCGCCCTACAAATATGACTGTGCACCATCTGTGTTACTTCCTCCAACCACAGAGCTATTCCTTTACCTGTCATCTTCTCTAGCTGCGCAATCCCTTCTGATTCCTGTAATGTTTTCGAGTCTCTACAAATCTCCCAATTTCTGGAAACTCCACCAATCTTTATAGCTGAATTTTTTTTTTACCACTTCCAGTCTATACAATCCTCTTTATTGCTTAAAATTCCTGCAGTCCTCTAACTTCCGCCAGCTTCTTCAACCACCATAATTGCTTAAGTTCTCCATCCTTTATAACCCTCCCCATCTCCTTAACTTCCTTGATTACCTGCAATCATCCTTAACTCTGAAAACTTCTCCAAATGCAATAAACCTCCCTAACTCTGTAATTTCCTCCAGTCACTTCTCTCCTCCCAATCTCTGCAACATCCTCTTGCACCAACAACATGATCTATCTCTGAAATATCCTCCAGCACCTTCAACCATACCTGCCTCTGGATCCTCTGCCCACCCCTAAACTACACCCTCTGTTTGTAACACCCCCAAATTCTGCAGATTTTGCTCTGCCTTTAACCTTCTCCATCCTGTGCAATCCTCCCTGTATCTATATCCTTCTCTGGCCTCTACAACTTTCCCTATCTCTGTAATTTCTTCCAATCATGACAACTCTCCCAATCTCTGTAAAACTCTTCAGCCCTGTAAAGACTTCCTTCCTCTAACATCTGCAGTCTCTACACCCCTCAAAGTCACATGATACCACCTCATAGTTCAACGGCTTTATTTGAAATCACAAGCTTTCAGAATGCTGCTCCTTCGACAAGTGAAGACTTCATGTATGGTCTGTTGGACTATAACTTGGCATCATGTGACCTCTGTCCTCTAATCTCTTGGTCAGACATCATTTCTCTACTTTGATAGCAACCTCACGAAGCATCTTCACTAAAACAGTCTCACTCGGGCACCCTTTAATTAATAAAGTGGGGGGGTGGGGGGCTACAAAACCATTAGCATTTCATGGCCTTGTCACTGAAGTTAACTGAATCTCTAAGGAATGTAGTCAACTCAACTTGCTTTCAGGATATTCCCAATTATAGCTTTGATAAATTTGTTTATTGACAACATAATGCAATAATGTATATTGCTTATCAAGTCAGTGACTGAGCATTTTATCACTATCTATAATTTTAAGGGGTGTCATCATGTTATCATTTATTCTTGTCAGTTCCCCCCTAAGTCCCCTACCATAACTTTTTTGTTAGCTGTGACATTAATGTCTTTCTGACTCTGTTTTGATTAGAAACCGTGAAGACAGCCTCATTAAAACTCACTCTTGTATCAGTTTTTTTTCTGATAAGGTGTCTGATAAGGCAATTAGTCTCCTTTATGGCCTTGTGATTCCAATAGTTGGGTGCTTAAAAGGAATGTATCTAATGTATGTTTGATATCAAAAGGGCAATCTGCAACTGTGTATCAAAGTTTTTTTGTTTAATTTCTAAAAATGTATAGAAGCTACATTACGGACCAGATTTTACCATTTGGAGGCTAAGTGCCGGATCCGAACGTAAAACGGATCCAAACATGGAATCCCCATCCCCATACACTTTTTGCTGGCTCCCATCGGATCTGCGAGGTGGGGCAGGGCTTAGTCCTGCCGGAACGATCGGAGCTCCGAATTGTGCACGCGCGAAAGACAAAACTGAGAGAGAGCCGGGGGGAATGGGGGCAGAATGAGCCGCGATCGGATCCAAACAGAGATCCATCTGAGCTGCCCAATACCACCCCCACAGGCAGATGCCCTCTGATCAAACCTCCCCCTCCCCAGCCCCACCCTGGGAGGCAGGCCCCCCTCGGCAGAGCACAACTCCAACCTATCTGGATTGTTGCTGTCCCTCCACTATCCTTCTGACTTGCACTCGTTGATGTGGAGATGCTGGCGTTGGACTGGAGTCAACACAGTAAGGAATCTCACAACACCAGATTAAAGTCCTGTTGGAAAGTCCTGTTGGAGTTTAACCTGGTTTTGTGAGACTTCTTACTGCACTCGGAGGGCCTGCAGCACCTTCCTGGTCTTCCGCTGGCATCTGCCGGAAGGGGGAGCAGGCTTAGATGGATCTCTGGTTGGGCAGGGGAAGCAGGGGTTCAGATGTATCTCTGGTTGGGGGGGGGGGTCTCAGATGGACCTCTGGTTGTAAGGGTGGACTCAGATGGATCTCTGGTTAGTGGGGGAGGTGGGCTCAGATGGATATCTGGTTGGGGGGGGGGTGGTAGAGGATGGGTGTATGATAGACTTGGGAGAATCTGCACCATTGTGGTGTTTGCAGAAGGTGCTGTTGGACAAGTTTGTAGAATAAATCAGTTGTTACTTTGAATGTACGTGTGCAAACCTCAGGTTTCCTTTTTACTTAGAACTCACAATTTCTAATACAATAAGGATATTACCTTAGCAGCGTGGTTGCATTTTTCTAATCAAGTTGGACGATGACACACCAACCTAGCTGTATTTTTCAGAGAGGGCTCTGTGGCAAATGAATTGATGATGTGGAGATGATTGTATTGGGGTAAACACACACTGTTGTTATATACTCTGAGGCCAGAACTCTCCCATTCACCTGACAAAGGGGCAAAATCCAAAATCTTGTGAGTTTACTACCAAATAAATTGGTTGGACTTAAACCTGGTGTTGTCAGAATTCTTATGAGGCAGGAGTGAAGTCAGATAATGTTGTAGAGCTGAAAATAATCAACAGCTTCCTGCCTTCAGTCAGAATTGATACTTGCTGATCATTTTAGAACAATTCCTTCGCAGCACCCTCTGCGTTATGATTTTTGGTGAGCAGAGACACTGTCATCCTGTCACAAAGGAGCTCAGAAAGGATAGACAATAAAATGGTTTCTGAGGATAAGACTGTGATTCTGTTTGGAATGAGTGGAAGCTGGATGTGGTTTCAATGAGTCTGCTAACAACTGCTTGCAAGAGCCCAGACACTCTCCGCTTTGCATGTCTCGCCTCCAACCTTTGAAGCGACTAAAATTTGGAGAAGCTTTTGACCACAGATTTCCTGAGTAACTGATTTCTTTATATACCTCCTCATTCTGTCTGGCAGTTTGAGATAATTAATTGTGTAGGTGGTAATTTTTCTCTCTCTCCTCCTCAGGCTTGTTTGTTAAAGGACCGCTCTCTCTACACTACCTTATACAACCTGAATCTCAAAGGCCTTTGCAGCCAATGAAGGACTTTTTGAAGTGTAGAAACTGTTATAACGCAGTTAACATAGCAACCAGAATGCAGCCAACAATTGGAATAATTTCACATGAGGAGCCTAGCTCCTTTCCAGTCAGTTTCTTCTGAATGCAGTAGAAATACATATTTATCTCCACACACTCAGAACTACCACACACTCAACCACAGGATACCATTTTGAGAAATCATAGATTGCTCTGCTGAACTCCTGCAATAATCACAGTTAACAGATGTACCACAGCAGCCTCTAGTTACATCAAAATATGAGGAAGTGACAGAAGTGAAGCTGACCTGTTTCTGACCTATTCCATGCCTGTGGGCTGGCTGTGAGTGGAATAACTGCTCCCAGCCTGACCTTGTGTTGCTATGTTCACTCACTTTGATTCTTATTCAAACCAACACAGAGGACTATTGAAGATCAGGCAAATATCCTAATGGTGAGTTACAGGCTTCTTATATTAGGCTACCTCTTATCTAATACCGTGGGTTATATATTCAAGGGGGCTTTCGTGATACACGACAGCGCAGAGTTGCTGAACAGAGACTGATAGCCAAGCTCCGCACACATGAGGACGGTCTTAACAGGGATCTTGGCTTCATGACACACTATCTGTAACCCCCGTAACTTGCCTGGGTTAGCAAAAAACCTCACTTACTGTGCTGTCTGGAGAAAATACACAACTCTCTAACAATGCTCAGGATCCCCTTCACACACATTGTTAGCCACTTTAACACTTGAATAGCAGGTTAGATGTAAGGATTCGCATTCTAATCAGCAATCTCTGACTGTCTGTGCTGATGTGTGCTATTGCAGACCAGAACACTGCACTTGCCTGATGAAGACACGGGAGTGTTGAAAGCTCGCTATTTTACTATCAAATAAATCGGTTGGATTAATAATTGGTGTTGCTAAATTCTTACTGAGTTATATATTATAGACAGGAATATGCAGATAATTGTCTACAATAGACTATCATAGGCAGGATTATATACAATAGAGCATTATATAGTAGAAAATTATATTACTGACAATTATATATTAATTTGTTACTTATGTAGCTCTGTGTAATAGCTTCTGCCTCAGTTTGTCTCTGCTTTTCTCCTCTCTCCATCAGTGTCTCTTATCTCTCTTTGTCTTTCTCAATCCCTGTTTGCCGATCTGCTTCCCTCTGTTCCTCCTATCTTTCTCTCTGTGTCTCCATGTCTTGCTTTCTCTCTCCCCCTCTGCCTTTCAGTATCTTGTTCTCTCTGTGGCTGTGTCTCTATCCTTGTCCCCCTCTTACTGCCTGGCCCGCTTTCACTGGCTCTCCCTCTGTCTTTCTCTGTTACTACTACTCTTGTCCTCCTGTCTGTCCCTCTGTTACTTGGTCTTTAACAGTGTCTCTCTCTCTGTCTCCCTGGCTTCTTCTCATGCTGTCTCTGTCACCACTTTATCGATTCTTTCTGTCTTCTATTTTATTTTTTGTCTCAGTCCCTCACACAGCCTCTTTCTGTCTCTCTTTATCTCTCTGTTTCACTCAGTCTGTCTCTATATATCTCTGTCTTTCACAATTCCTTCACCTGTCTTTGTCTTTCACTTTATCTATATCTTGATCCTTCTTTTGTTTCCTCTCTCTGCTTCTCATTCTCTTTGTCTTGCTCCTTTTCTGCATTTTAGAGTATCAATCTCTGCCTTTCATTCTCTCTCCCCTTCTCTCAAAATCTCTCATTCTGTGTTTCCATCTATCACTTTCTTTGCCTCTTCCTGATTCTCTGCTGCTCTCTTTCTCTCTCTCAATTTACCCCTCTAACTCTCTCTGTCTCTATCTTTTTCTCAGCTTTTCCCCTTTTCTGTCTCTTCTCGATTTTCTTTCCTTGTACTCTGTCTTCCATTATCTCAGCTATTCACAGCCTGTGATTCCTTCTCTTCATTTCTCACTCTTCAGTTGTTCCATCTCAGACCTTGGAAGCAATTCTCCCACCTTGCCACACTCTTTGTAGATTGTGCCAATTCCGGAGAATAAAGTATGGGTCTAAAAATCAGTTGTGCACCCGGCACCAAACAATTTGCAATTCTTCCAACCCTTTGCTTAATGACGTGAACCAAATTAGGCACAAGGCTGATTAGCATATTTAAAACATTCAAATGTGCATAGCATTTTCAAATTCCAGCACGTGGAATTCACTGGCCTTCAGGCACGATTCAATAACAGCTAGAATCTTTTTCGGTGTCTATTAGCGGAGACCTGGCGCAATGATCATGCTTTGGGAGGTACTCAGAGACCACTGAAGTCCCTGATGGAAAGCAACATGCTGGGCAGTGCCCTACTAGCAAGGCCCACTTGACAGGGCCCGCCTGGCACACAGCAGCAGCCAGCAGATGGCACAACAGAACCAGTTGGACACTGCCATTGTACCAGAGCAGTGCTCATGAGGTGAGGCCTGAGTAGGGCTCATTACCGTGGTCTTTTTGATGGGGCAAAAAAGAGAGAGGTGAGTTCTGATGGGGAGGCTCATGCAGAGTTAGATTGTGAAGGTGGGGGGAGGTGTGGCAGAGATTGGGGGCATTTTGGATATTGGGCAGGGAGACCCATTAGGGGTGCCCTGATGTCCCAATGCTAGCTATCCATTTTGGGGAATATGCTGCTGCTGAGAGGTCTATCCCAATGTCCATAGGGTGAGGGAGGGAGTCTCCCAGTGCATTCTGATGCTCTTGCAAAGCAGCACCTCAGAAGCCAGGCTCATTGAAATATTTAGGTCCCACCCTCTCAGTACCAGCACGAATTTCCCAACTCTCCAAACAACTGCCTGAGTGTGAGAGGGACGGTGGTATGGTTCTCACCTGGGAGACTGGCACAGATCACATCATTATGATACTTAGAAATTTTTTGGAAGAATTTTGCACATTATCTCTCTTCCTCTCTCGCTATCTACCTCCTTCACTCCCTTGCTGTTTGTCTCCCTCTGTGACTTCTGGTGTGTGTGTGTGTGTGTGTGTGTGTGTGTGTCTTCCTCACCTCCTTCTTCCTGCCTCTCTGCCCCCCCATCTTGAAGTTGTGAGTATTACGAGACCAAGTGAACTGAACTCAGGATAAAGTGAGTGATGCCAGACACAATTTTGAAATAATAACCACAATCTTGACTCTTAATTTTCTACAGATAATTTATTTGCAAAATGATAGAATGTTAATAGTTTCACAAATACCTTTAATATGAAGCATTGCATAAAAACAGCAACAGGCAGGTTTCAAGTTACACATATGACAAAGAAATTAAATGGAGATATCTTAGTCAGACATGGAGTACTTCTCTGAAACATTCCAATATTTGTCTAATGCTGGTTATAGATTCATTAAGTTGTACTGTCTCTGTCTCTGTATCTGCATGGTGCCCCAGCAGATTGTGGAAGTGTACTGTGCAATGATTATTTGAAATTTTATTGGGAGTCTCTGCCACACTGCTTGTAGGGCTATTTTTAATGTTCTGTTCCTCAAGAACAGAAAGATCTAGTCAATTCTGATTGTTTTGAGGATTTTAGCTGATGAAGGAGGGATGGTGGAAGAGGATGAAGCGAAATCGGGGGCTACAAAAGACAGGATGATGAAGGGAGAGGGGAGGAAAATGGAGAGTGAATGAGCTTGGACAGCTGAGGGGAGATGGAAGAGGAAAATGGAGAGAAAGAGAAAGAGAGAGAGAGAGAGAGGGGGGAGAGGGGAATTTTTTTTTAAAGATGCTGTTTTACACCTACCTCTACGACCAAGTTCTTGGTCACCTGATCTAATGGCTCTAATATAATTCAGTGTCAAATGTGGTCTGATTTACACTGTTCTGACACACAATTGTTTATTGTACATACAGCTACAACGTCTTGTAAAATCCCTATAATCATTAATTAGCACAATCACAATGACTGTGCAAAATAACCAAAGGGATTTGGAATGGCAGTCATTATCATCTCCATCGTGAGACAACAGGAAGAAGCCTTTCGTAAGATTGAGAGTCTCCGAGGCACTTTATCTTAATGTAATCAGCTCCATGCTGGAAATCAGCACAGATCTGATTATTATACAGAAATTTGAATTTCCACAGGATTTGCGGGCCCTAGGTGGTAGTCACTGTGCCCGCTAGAGTTTCCCCATCCCCTGCAGTGGGTTCCCACCAATGGAGATTATAACTGCTCCACGTTAATGGGTTCCATGAGTCCTCAAGCCGCTGATGGGGATAGAAGCCATTCAGGACCCATGCAGAGGTGCCAGCCTGGCACTGCCCAAGAGGTACACCAGCATTGCCCACTCTACACCTTGGCACTACCCACTGGAACTGGGCATAATACGAGTGTGAGGTCAGAGGGAGATGGAGTACACTGAGGGGGGCCTATTGGGGGAGTGGAATTGGTGACAGGAATGAACAATTAGCATTCTGCAAGTGGGATTGATGGGAGATGGTGGAGACAATTGCAGCTGGTCATCATGGGGGCGGGGGTGGGGAGGTGGGGGGGGGGGGTGAGCTAGCCATTGGGGTATTCACGGGCTGGCCATCAGGGGGTGTGCTGGGAAGATTTGAGCTACCCATTGTTCGAGAGAGGTGAGAGAAGATTGGGAGTGGCCAGGGGCGGGGCGGGGGGGGGGGGTTGGGAACATTGGGGAAACCAGTGATAATGAGGCAGGCACGGGGGGCAGTGCATATGCATCGATCACCCCACTGACAGACCAGCACGCTGATTCTGGCCCCACCCCCCACTTTTCACAGTGAATCAGTTTGAGGTACTCTAGAGTGTCAGACATTCATTTAGTGAAGTACACCCAAAAAGCAGATGGAAAATCCCCTGTTTTCCTCCCCGTTGGGCACTTAGTCTTATTTTGGGAGAATCCCAGCCAAGGACTCAAAGGGTCTTGGATACAATAACAGAGAGACAGGAAATGCATCTTTGCTCATACATGTCCAGTCATATCCAGTTATCTACCAATCTCTGACACACCACATGGCTTTGAATCTGAACACAAGGTGATAAACACACTATAGATTCGTCCTCGCCTCACAGACACTGACTCTTGATAAAGGGAAAGTACCTCTATTACCATCTCTTCATACTACTTATCTTGAATAAAGAGTTTCAATTTCAACAAGGCCAGATTTCTATTTAAATGTCGATCTGTCCATTTCTGAGTCAAGTCCATTTCATCTCCCAGCATTGAAGGGCACTCAGACAAGACACAGGCTGTTTCTCGTGTGTGTCTCTGTTTGGTTACCATTTTCTGACAGGCCACTTCTAGTGATTCTATCCGATGGAAAGAGGGGAAATTCTATATACTGTTGTGGATATGATTAATATGAGATTACCTGTCACTGGATGGAATGCCCATCTTCTTTGGTTAATGTAAGAAAGGTGCAATTTCTGATAGGAGTCTATAAGTGACATAATTTGTTGAACAAACTGAAAGGATACTAGGTGCATCTAGTCAACGTTAATGTTTTTCTTCCACATCAACATCTGCACACAGTCTCCTCTTGTTCCAACACTAAGCTTAGCCTCCTGCTGCTCTCCCCCGCTCATCCCCCCATACAGTGGGGCTCAGGGTTGGAGGTTGGGAGCCCATGCGGACAGCTGGATAGAGGGGGAGGTGAATCTCCTCTTGTTGCTGGGACCTTCTGTGATGACAGTGCTGGAGACGGATCTACTGGCCTGACTGTCGGAGGTGGTGGAGAGCTGGCTGAGGTGAAGAGGCTTGAGGCAAGGTAGCAGCAGTTGCAGAACAGCCTTCTGGATAGATTGGTCATAGAGGCAGTAGATGATCGGATTGGAGCAGCTATTGGCAAAGGCCAGGGGAGCGCTGACCATCATACCAAGTCCTACCACTGTCAGGAATGTGCAGGACCCCTGCCCCATCCCCCAGCGCAGCAACAAGCGTAAGGAACGAAAAACATTTAATGGCAACCAGGAGATCAAGAAGACCAGCACTACCAGAAAGACCACCTTCATCGACTTCCTCAGCTTGATGTCTTGTTTCTTGCTCCTCCTGTACTGAAGGCACAGCTTCTTGGTGATGGAGCAGTAACAGACCAGGATGACCAGCATTGGGCAGAAGAAGGTCAGGAGCAGGTAGGTGAGAGAGACAGTGGGGTTGGTGGAGTCCTGGTCTTCGACGCAGTAGGACACCCTCCCCTCGTCCCGCGTCTGGATGGTTCGGCTGCGAAGTACAGGCAATCCCAAGAGAAACGAGATTGCCCACACCGATAGACAGGTCAGCGTCGCATAAGCCTTGGAGCGGACTCTTCGGGAGCGGAGTGGGTGCATGACGGCAAGGTAACGGTCCAGACTCATGCAACTCAGGAAGAGGATGCTGGAGTAGGCGTTCACCGCCACCAGATAGCTGCTCAGCTGGCACAGCAAGAGGCCACTCCTCCAGGACTTGTCCCAGGCCTCAGCGTCCATCCAGAGAGGCAGAGTGATCAGAAAGACCAGGTCAGCCAAAGCTAAGTTCAAGACGAAAATGTCCAGCTGCCTCTTGACCTGGCACTTCATCCCAATGGCTAAGACCAGCAGCCCATTGCCCAGCACTCCCATCACAAAGATCAGGCAGTAAACTAGGGGAAAGAAGAAACTGGACTGGGGAAGGGAGATCATTTCACACTCTTCCTCACTCACCTCAGTGGGAAATGACTCGTAATAATAATTCATATCAGAATGATAATCTGTCACGGTCTCAATGGTCACCTCTTCCATCTCTCTTTGTCTCTCTCTCTCTCTCTCTCTCGCTGTTCGATGTAATTGTTTGTCAGCTCACGGCTGTTGAAGCTTACTCACTCCCCTCCCCTGGCATCTGATTCGCCATCTCACCTGGCATGTGAGAGGTTTTATCTCTCAAATCTCACTTTCTGACTGCCACCACCAGCAACAGCAACCCCTCCCCGCCTCACTCACTGCCCGTAAACGTGATTCATTTGTTTGATGGAGGTGAACTGCATTTCTCAACTGACCTTACCAGTCCCTCACTGTCCTTTTATCTCTTCCAATTCTCCTTCCTCAAATATTACTCTGTCCTCTCTAACAATCACCTGTAGCCTTTTCTCCTACCCCTTCTGTGCCATTCAAATTCTTGCTGTCTTTCATCAAGCTGCCAACTCTTTTTTCAGTGTCCCTTTCCCTCATTTTTTAATGTTGTTCTTTTCTATCTCTTTTTTTTCTATCTCTCCTTTTGTATCTCCATAGATCTCTCTGCATCTCACTTTTTGACTACTTACAGCTCCATCCCCTTCTCCCCTCTCTCTAATATATATATATCAGCCAGAATCGTGCACATCACTCACAGCTCAAACTGTGAAACACATTTTTTTTTCTTATCTCCTATTCCTTCAAGATTTTGGCCAATTCTATTAAAGTTTGCTTAACCTTCTCTGCTCCAAGGAGTAAAATGCCAGCTTCTCCAGTCTCTCCAAGCAACTTTAGTCCTTCATTCCTTCAACCAATCTCCATCTTGTTCAAGCTCCAGCTTCTCTAAGGAGAATAATCCGAATTTTTGTAAATGTAAGATAAATAAATCCCAAGTATGATTGCAGGTCACTCCAAATTGCTGCAACAAGTTATTGCGACCTGGAATATGGCCCAAAATCTATAATTTTTTTCTCCTTCAAACATCCACTCTCTTGAAAGTTCCTATTTAATTTGCTTCCACCGTCCTTTCAGACAACGCCTTCCAGATCACATCAGCTCACTGCGAAAGAAAAGAATTCTCCTCACCTCCCTGTTTGACTCTTTTAGAAATTATCTTCAAACTGTGTCTCTCTGGTTTCCATGCTGTCACTGGAAACAGTTCTTCTTTTTCATTCTGAACAAAATCCTGCTTGATTTTGATTGACTCAATTAAATCTCCTCTTCCACTTCTCTGCACCATGAAATGCAATCCCACCTTGGCCTGTCTTTTCACATTAACTGAAATCATCCCCCCAACCATGCACCTGATCTTGCATCCTTCCAAAGCTTTGGTATAAAATAAAATATCAATCAATTTGTTCAACACAAAGCCAAATTCGCAGTTATAAATGTGACAGGAGTTTGTATTTATAGAGCATCTTCAACAGGGTAAAAACTCTAAGACATTTTGGCAGGAGTAAGAATGAAGCCAGATCTGCTACCAAGATATTTAAGGAACTAAAAACAGCTGGACAAGAGGTTAGGCTCCACAAAGTTCAGTTTGACAGAGCGTCTTAAAGGAGAGTAAGACTAGTGGAAGATTTTAAGGAAGGAATTCTATGATATTGCTCATTACGATACCATGGATGTTTATGATAAACAAGAGGCCAAAAGTAAGGAAAACAGAAATCTCAAAAAGTTGGATGGGTGAAAGGAATTTACGAAGTTTGGGTGGGGTGACTCGCCAGAGTATGAAACAAAAGCAACCAGCTTGAAAGCTACGAGGAACAAATTACACAGACTGAACAAAAATATCAAAACGCATACACGCACACCACATCAGACTCAAAATAACCAAAAATATCACACCTAAAATGAAAATCAATCATGCCCTATTGACAACACAAAACCTTCACAGGTCAGAACAAAAAATATCAATGTTGTTTCCTTATATTTTTTCAGAAGAAATAACCCAATTTTTTTTCAGACGCAATAACGTTGCTATGTTAAAATCCAGTGAGATTCAGAATATTAAACGTAAAGTTTTCTCAAAATATAATGGTCAGAAAGCTGGCAGGATCTTCTGAGGGGTGCATTCAATGGGATACCCTATTAACAACATTGGATCAGAAGATCCTGCCACTGGCCAATGGTGGTCATGAAATATGGTGAATCCTGCCCCATGCCCTTTATTCCATATAATTCAGGTATGTATTTAATCTAAAAATAATAAGTTTTTTTTATTTTGATTAAGTACAACAGAATACAATGATTTGTTATTAATTAGTATATTAACCAGCAATTGCAATTAAATAGGATCATAAGGAATTAGCATTAAATACTAAATCTAGAAATTTAAAATAGGGACACAATATTCAACAATAAATATTAAATTATCCAGTAATTTAAATTAAATGGAAATCTAATGAGTTAACATTAAATATTATGTTTCCAGTTATTAAAATTGAATGGGAATTTAAAGTCAAGACAAAATATTACATTTTCAATAATATAAACTAAAAAGGTACAGAAGGATTCACCATTTAATATTAAAATATTCAGTAATATAAATTAAATGAGAATATAGCAAGTCAATATTAAATGTTAACTTTCCAGTTATTTAAATTAAATGAGAATATAGCCAGTCAAAATTAAATATTTTATTTCCAGTAACTTAAATTGAACGGGTATGTAATGAATCAATGCTAAATATGAAAATTTCCAGTAATTTAAAGGAAAACAGACATGAGTGCTCACTATTAAATATTAAAATATATGGTAATTTAAATTAAATGTAAATGTAGCAAGTAAATATTAAATTCCCAGTACATTAAATTGAATAACAATGCAATGACCCAATATTAACTATGATTTAATATTAAACACTTTGGTAATTTAAATTAATTGGGAGCATAGGGGTTCAATATTAAATCATAAATTATCCAGTAATTTAAGCTAATTCAGAAAACTGGGATTCAATATTAAATTATCCAGGAATTTAGCTTAAATGGAAAGACAGAGAGTCAATTTGAATTGTTATCAATAATTTAAACTAAATACAAACATAGAATTCAATATTAAATATATTGGAGAGGCTGGTTATACTGTGTCTACTATGCAGATGCATAACATAAATAAATGCGATATTACTTTGGTACCAATAATAGGAAGACTGATTATTACTTGAATGGGCATAAATTGAGAGAGGCGGATACGCAAGGACATCTTGGAATCACTGGAGCACAGATTTAACATTAAATTCTAAATTTAAATTAAATATGGACACAGGAATTAAATATCAAATTACTGTCCACTATTTTAAATCAAATAAGCATGTAAGGATTCAACATTATACACAAAATTATAAAATTACTTTAATTTAATTAGGAACATAGTGATTAAATTATCCAGCAATTTAAATTAAGTAGGGATGTTGTGATTCAACATTAAATAATCCAGTAATTTAAATTAATTGAATAGGATGGTATAGATTCAGTAGTAGATAAATCAGAAATTTAAATTAATTAAAGAAGTATGTCGGGATTCAATACTAAATAATTCACTCATTTGAATTAAGAATGCAGGATCATGGCAATCTAATGTTAAAGTTTACATTATAAAGTTTACATCGAAGATTAAATTAATTTGTTTTTGCTCACTATTGCATTCTCTAATTTGAGATGTTATCTTTTGGTTTTACTGTAAGATTAATTTGGATTGTGGTTTAAATTAAAAGACAACGACAATACAGTGAGTTTGCAATACGCCATCCAGGTGAAACCATTTACTGACCCATGAACTCGAGTTTTTTTCGGAGTTTAACAGTTGATAACGGCTGTACAAATTAATCAAGACAGTCCACTTGAGGATATATCCATGGAGTGATCGTTTGCTCTGATTTTAACAGATTTTGAGCAATTCTCGGCAACACTATTAGCTAAAGCACGACAAATCACCTGCAATCAATCACATGATATTAAATTTTCCGGCCCTGGTTTCTTTTCTGATATCTTCCTGTTTCCTAAAAAATATAATGCATTTGCAGGATTGCCCCCACCCCCAATATTTTAATAACCTACCATTCTTGAACAACTGGAACGAGCTGCAATGCTGCAAAAGTGGAAATATCGCCAGTTAGCTGAGTCGAGCACTCTGGTTCACTTATAGAGA
This sequence comes from Sphyrna mokarran, assembly GCA_024679065.1. Classification (NCBI taxonomy): domain Eukaryota; kingdom Metazoa; phylum Chordata; class Chondrichthyes; order Carcharhiniformes; family Carcharhinidae; genus Sphyrna; species Sphyrna mokarran. The sequence goes on along the minus strand of JAGIQG010000016.1, from coordinate 8,364,220 downwards.
GAGCAACTGGATCGAAAATAATGAGTAATAGTGAGAGACTCCAACTCAAAGTTTGAATAATCCTAACTTTGATACTTGGCACGCAACATGATAAAGATTGAAAGTACCGGGTCACAGAAGGGTGAAAGCAGCATTCAAAAGGAGCAGATCTTATCAACACAGAATATTAATAATGATGCTTCAATACTGACCCTCTGAATGTGCAGCTCTCCCTCTGTACTGACCCTCTGACAGTGCAGCACTCCCTCAATACTGACTCTTTAACAGTGCAACACTCCTTCAGGACTGACCATCCGACAGTGCAGCACTCCCTCAGTACTAATCTTTGCACAATGCAGCACTCTCTCAATCCCCTCAGTCCTCACCTTTTGACAGTGTAGCACTTGCTCATGGCTGACCTTCAGACAGTGCAACACACCCTCAGTACTGACCCTCTGACAGTGCAGCACTCCCTCAGTACTGACCTTCTGACAGTGCAGCGCTCCCTCAGCACTGACCCTCTGACAGTGCGGCACTCCCTCAGTACTGACCCTTTGACAGTGTGGCATTCCCTCACTACTGACCCTCTGACAGTGCAGCAATCCCTCAGTACTGACCCTCTGACAGTGCGGCACTCCCTCAGTACTGACCCTCTGACAGTGCAGCACTCCCTCAGTACTGACCCTCTGACAGTGCGGCACTCCCTCAGTACTGACCCTCTGACAGTGCGGCACTCCCTCAGTACTGACCCTCTGACAGTGCGGCACTCCCTCAGTACTGACCCTCTGACAGTGCAGCACAGCCTCAGAACTGACCCTCTCACAGTGCAACAATCCCTCAGCACTGTCTGACAGTGCAGAACTCTCTCAGTACTGACCCTTTGACGGTGCAGCACTCCCACAGTACTGACCCTCTGACAGTACAGTGCTCCCTCAGTACTGACCATCTGACAGAGCATAAAACCTCAGTACTGACCCTCCAACAGTGCATTATTCCCTCAGAACTGCCCATTACATAGTGTAGCGCTCCTTCAGTAATGACCCTCCGAGAGTGCAGCACTCCCTCAGTACTGACCCTCTGACAGTACAAGTACTTGTTCAATAGTGATGCTCAGATAGTGCAGCATCCCCTCAGTACCGAACTTCAGGTAGTGCCATTGTGGCACTTCAGGTAGTGACAAGGGGGAATGAAATGAACCTTGATTGTGGAGTTCCAATCACTGGAAGTGAAAGGGTATGGTTGAGGAGGAGATTGAAGCATCCATACTCTGCCTTACATCTGTTTGTGAAACTTGTTGAGAGACGAGAGTGGAAAAGAAAGGCCAGATTGATTTTCCGGTTTGCAATTATTTAGACTGAGAATGATTTTTGAAGAAAATGCAATGGCACTGCATAATTAATCAAGAATAGAAAAAATGGAGCAGTTTTGTGGCCTTCAACCTGTGATAACCTGAGCACATTAAGAAACTCAGCGGAAATGTGTCTCAAAAAAAAGTAATTGCCGGTTGATCAGCACCTGGTTGTGTTTGTGTGCGATGACACAGATTGTGGTCAACCTGAAGTGAACTGTGAGGAAGTGTTTCAGTCCTGACATTCATTGCAGATCGCGCTGTGTTGCAGTTCAGAAACAGTGATAAAACTGGATATTCATTCTGAGGTTAGCTTCCAGGGAGACAATAAATATGAACTGGGGTCGATCATTCTGCCCCTCATGCCTGCTTCACCATTAAGTATCACCATGCTGATCCTCAGTCTCAGTTATGTCCTCCAGCTAACTCCCCATCTCCCTTGCTTCCCAACAAGACCAAAAATCTATTTCACTTCAGACTTAGATATGTTCCATGTTTTAGCATCCTGATAAGTGGAGGGCATTCTTTAGATTAGATGAGTGAGTTCTGAGTGTGGCCCGCAGCACATTTTGTTGACTGTTGCGCACACAGAAATACCGCATATCTCTGATTTCCATCCACATTTTTTTCATACCGGTGTGACTCAAGTGAAATGCATGTTAAGTAAGGCATATGAGGTTGCGTACATGCTGATCGTACATAATATTGTGGTAGCCATGCACTTCTCCCTTCTTTCAATTTAAGTATAAATATTTTGATTGACTTTACTATTTGAAGTTGATGACACTTCTGTTCATATATAAATGATTAAGCCTTTCTACAACTCATTACGACGTATTCAGCATGTATTAAGTATGTTTAATCTTATTCACAGACAGCACGGTAACATAGCAGTTAGCACTGCTGCCTCACAATGCCAGGGATTTTTGTGTGATTTGGCCTTGCAAGGCTGTCTGTATGGATTTTGCAAGCTCTGCGTGTTTTGCAAGACTGTGGTTTTTCTCCGGGTGCTCCAATTTCCTCCCACAGTCGAAAAATATACAAATGAGGTGGATTGGCCATGTTCAATTGTCCCTTAGTTTGTCTGTGTGTGTGAGTGTGGTTGTTCCTTCTGTGGTTTAGTGCTCCTCAGCTATAAGCCCCTCACAACTGACGAGCAACCTACTCCAGGAATAATTACCTACAGAAGCAGACAGTAGTCTGACTTATGCACCATGAGATGCCAAAAGGTTGGGAGAGAGAGAGAATCTTATTCATGGGGTCATAGTTAGTACATATACTTGATTTCAATCTTGCAAAGCATTGAGATGAAGAAGGACCACTCACGCAGCCCACTCACTAGCTCATTATTGATCCAAAAAATCAACGACTCTTTGAGTTCACTTTTTGCGTGAAGTAATTTCACCTCTTCCCAGTCCTAAACGATCGGCCCTTTATCCTGAGACTGTACCTCTATGTTCTATGTTCCACAACAAGCGAAGCAATCTCTCAGCGTCGACACTGTCAAACCCCTTCAATAACTAAAACCAGAATGTTTTCATTGAGAGTGTTGGAGGGATTGAACGAACAGTCTGCGAGACCATTTGGAGCTTAAGCAGAAATGGCTTTATCTAACATGCATGAGGGAGAGCAGCACTCGGAGTTGTAATTCCAGCTTGTTTCCGAGCTACTTTGCAAATCATAGGTTTTCACAAATTCCTATACTTTTTCGTGTTACAATGTGTTATATGCAAGGTTTTGATTAGATCATCATCTTAACCTTAAATTTTTTAAAGTTCTGTTTCTATCACATTGTACTATTCCATTGTCCTCAGTACTTTTATCTTTAATCACTATTTTGCACATGTCCTGTCTACCTTGTTGTAATATCAAGGCCTTGCAGTTTCCTTCCAAAATTTCAACTGTGCATGTCAGTTGTCGTGATCAGTTTTCTGGAGTCAAAGTGGAAGTTATAAGTCATCTCTAGACATTGTGTGGTCATGGTAACTGGTATTAATTATTTATTGTTGTTGTAATCTCCAAAGACCTGGTTGTGATTATCTAGTATAACCTGGGAGGTAGTTATTTGTAATTTGTCACGTATCTCCCTGCAGTGAGTTTTGATACTACAGCCAGGCTGCCTATTTAATCCTTTCTGTTCTTACCTATCTTGCTGCAGCCCAAACTCCCTGAGAGTCCTACTACAAGATCATCTCTCAATCTTCTGAACCTTGGAGTTTATATTCGCATTTTTATCAACCTCTGATCACTGAACAATCCTCTCAACCCAGGAATTAATGTTTTCAGCCTATGCTGTATGAACAGCAGTGCAAATACATCCTCCCTTTAATAAACTGACTAAACTAAGCAACATATTCACAAGCATCCTGTTTATTATTTTTAGACTTCCTTATTATTGTATTTCACTCCCATTGCAAAGATGACCAATACAACGTTTGCCGTCCCAATCCTTTTCTGTTCCTTTGTGTAGATATATCAAAGTCCATCTGAATGTGTTTTCGTTGCTGAACTTTACTCTAAAACATGTGCATTATGTATACACACCATAATAGTTTGGATTTTATATTGCGCAATATACAAAGCAAAGACATTTGTTTTAATACGATATCTCAGGTATCTAACTGTACATATATTTCAGCTATGTATCAAACTTCTGCAAAATCAGTACTGAGCACTATATGTCAAAGTGTCAGTACTGAGGGAGTGCTGCACTATCTAAGGTCATTACTGAGGGAGTGCTGCATTGACTGAGAGTAAGTGCTGAGAAAGCGCTGCACTGTCAGAGGGTCAGCACTAAGGGAGTGCTGCACTGTCAGAGGATCAGTACTGAGGGAATGCTGCACTGACAGAGGGTCAGTGCTGAGGAAATGCTGCACTCTCAGAGGATCAGTACTGAGGGAGTGCTGCACTCTCAGAGGGTCAGCACTAATGGATCGCTGCACTGTCAGAGGGTCAGTACTGAGGCAGTGCTGCACTGTCAGAGGGACAGTACTGAGGGAGTGCTGCACTGTCAGAGGGTCAGTACTGAGGGAGTGCTGCACTGTCAGAGGGTCAGTTCTGAGGCAGTGCTGCACTGTCAGAGGGTCAGTACTGAGGGAGTGCTGCACTGTCAGAGGGTCAGTACTGAGGGAGTGCTGCACTGTCAGAGGGTCAGTTCTGAGGCAGTGCTGCACTGTCAGAGGGTCAGTACTGAGGGAGTGCTGCACTGTCAGAGGGTCAGTACTGAGAGAGTGCTGTACTGCCAGAGGATCAGTACTATGTGATATGTGCTTTGTCTGCAAGACAGGGGGAGGCAGTCGCGTAGCAGTATTGTCACTGGACTCATAATCCAGAGAGTCAGGGTAAGGCTTTGGGGCTCGATATCTATTGAAAAACATCAATTCTTTGTTGATTGTCTTTACAACCCATCTGGTTCACTAATTGTTAGGGACTGAAATATTCTACCCTTACCTTGATTTCTCAATGGGTGATTCCAGATCCACAGTAATGTGACTGTCTCGGAAATGTTTCACAGTTCACAGGTACTGTGGACTGAGCTGGGCAATGAATCTGGGCAATAAACCCAGCCAGCAATGTCGACATCCCTTGAATTATTAACTAGTGGGTCTCTCTGCCCTCTTACAGTCCAGACCCCATATTTTACTATCAACCACAAAAGTAATCCATTGACACAAGTTTCACTTCACATTGATGAATATTATGAACCCAGTAGTCTATCCTTTATACTACTGACACCAGTTGCTCAGTAGGATCCGAGTACAGGAGCTCATTCACAGGTTCTTGGTCCACTGAACAAGTTCTTCCGCATAACATTCAGTCACCAACCTAGTCACATCTCTGAGTTGCAGTCCCACTGCCCTTGGGAACTGTATCTTTTATACACCTTTCTGACACTGTGCCCAAACTTAGAAATTAATGTCTTAAATCAAGTCAGCTGAACAGATGATCAATGGCCATGCAAAGACTGCCTGATCTGATCTCAGTAAGGGGTGTCTCACTCTATCTGCCAGCAATCCACGTGATTTCTCTATCTCAGAAAGGGCATTTCCTAGGTTAGTTTCTGTTTTACAGTAGAATCCTACAGTGCAGAAGGTCCATTGAGTCTGTACTGACTCTCCGACAGAAAATCTTACCCAGGCCCTATTCCCCTTAACCCCATGTATTCACCCAACTAATCCATCTAACCTGCACATCTTTGACACTAAGGGGCATCTTTTGCATTGCCAATTCACCTGAACGTTTTTAGAATGGAAGACAAAACTCATGCAGATACAGGGAGAACCTGCAAACTCCATGCAGACAGTCACCCAAGGATAGTTTTAAACGCTGGCCCCTGGTGCTGTGAAGCAGCAGTGGTGACCACTGTGCCACCATGTGCCCCAAGATGTTTAGGGTGTCTGGTGGTTAACTATTGCCCCAGTGGCAAGTCCTGACATGTGTGTGTCTGTATCTGTGTGCACAAATACGCGTGTGTGGTCAGAAACCTTCATCCAATGTCTCCCGCAGACCACATGCCTACTAGCTGGCTCTGAGCGCAGGACATTCAGCCCTCTCACAACTAGTTATATTTTGACAAAATTATGAAGTTAATGGGGGTGATTTTCTGGGCTCGCTGCACCTGCTGCAGTCAATTTATGCCAATTTCAGAGAATTATCTGCAGGCGTGAAAATGACTTTTTGTACCCAGCAACAAATGGTTTGTAATCCACCTGCTCCATAGTGCAACGAGATGTTGTCTCGAAAGAGTGTGAGGCCAATTAACGTATACAAAGTCACATTTAAATATGCCTAGCTCATTTGGTGCTGGATTCCCCCAGCTCTCTCGATCTTCCGACCCTCAAGCATGTCACAAACCAAGCGAGCATCAGAACAGGTCTCCACTAGTGGAGACCAGACATGATGGCCACGCAGGGGCTTCAGAGGCCACTGAAGCCCCAGATGGTCAGGCGCACGGCTAGGCAGTTCTCCTCTGGCAGTGCCAACTGACATTACCCAATTGGCACACTAGCAGTGTCCACCAGGCACACTAGTAATGTCCACTTGGAACATGCCAGTTGGGCATTTCCAATGTGCACAGGCAGTGCCAAAATGGTGGGGCATGAGTACAGGTCATAAAGTGGGAATGAAGGGTGGAGCACGAAGGGGAGACTTTTGAAAAGGAGCAAATGTCCTGATATAAACGATGCATGTTGGGCAGGGAGTCAGGAAACATGTCGCTGATGGACATGGTGATCACAATGCCATTGGGGGGATGGATGATGCCTTCCAGTGCACTGTGAGATTGGGACACTCTTTCAAAATGATGCCCACTTGCTTTGCTGCTGGGCTCACTGATGTGTTTAGCTCCTGCCCCTTGCAAAACTGATGCACAATTGCAGGGGATAATTGTGGTCTGGTTCACACCAGATAATTTTGTGCAGATCGCTCTAATTTTCACGTTATGACACTTTGTAATTTTTTGGAAATATTGCATCAAGTAAATGCAAAACAGAAATAAAGATAAATCTTGCAGTATCACAGAGATAGGCAAAATATTCAAATGGCTTTGCAGCGTCAGTACTGAGAAAGTGCTGCTCTGACAGTGGGTCATGAAGGAAAGCATCTTGATCGGCACAGGCTTGTCGGGCTGAAGGTCCTGTTCCTTTTTTATCTTTATTAACTGTTTTTGCAATGCTGCACTAACGGAGACTCACAACCAAAGGACTGCTGCACTAACGGGCAACCAGTACTGAAGGAGTGCTGCAGTGTCAGAGCGTCAAAACTCAGACAGCGCAGCACTGTAGGAGGGGCAGTACTGAGGGAGTGCTGCACTGTTAGACGGTCAGTACTGAAGGAGTGAAGCACTTTCGGAGGGTCAGTACTGAAGGAGTGCCGCACTGTCAGAGGGTTAGTACTGAGGGAGTGCTGCACTGTCAGAGGGTCAGTACTGAGGGAGTGCCGCACAGTCAGAGGGTCAATACTGAGGGAGTGCCGTACTGTCAGAGGGTCAGTACTGAGGGAGTGCTGCACTGTCAGAGGGTCAGTACTGAGGGAGTGCTGCACTGTCAGAGGGTCAGTACGGAGGGAGTGCTGCACTGTCAGAGGGTTAGTTTTGAGGGAGCTCTTCACTATTGCAGTGCCAGTTTTGAGAAAACACTGAAATGTCACAGGTTCTGTGCTGAGGGAACACTGCACTCTTTGAAGGTACCACTGAAAAACATTTTTATAGTATTAGGGAGCCAAACCAGAAAAATTATATTTTTTTTCACAATATATACAAATATACACAAATCTATAGAAGTTTCTTTGTTTCTTGTATTTATATATTTACTATAATTAAAAGTTTTTTTTAATCAAAAAACATTCTTTTGTCAATCTTAAGGTAGTGACTGTTGCTGATCCTTTGATTCAAATGCTATTGGAGTGCTGAATAAACATTTCGGAAACGTATATATCTGATCTCTCACACACTCACCTCTCACACACTCACTTTTCTCTCTCTCACATGCACTCTGCTCTCCTCTCACACATACTCACCTATCTGACAGATACACACATGCTCACCTCTTGCTCATACACTCATCTTTATCTCTCAGAGACACAGTCATCTTTCTCAAACACAGTCTCAGCTCTCTCACACATGCTCTCTCACACACAAGAACAGACTCTTTCCTCTCTCTCTCTCTCACACACACACACACACACACACACACACACACACACACACACACACACACACACACACACACACACACAACACACACACACAACATACTCATACACACACACACACTCACAACTCTCTCTCTCTCTCTCATACATGCATACACTCTCACCTTTCTTTCACTCACAGATGTACACTCTCATAGAACATAGAACATAGAACATTACAGTGCATGACAGGCCCTTCGGCCCTCGATGTTGCGGCAGCGGACCCTCTAACCTAAACTATTCCAATATCATCCATATGCCTATCCACCGAACATTTGAATGCCCCCAAAGTAGGCGAGTCCACAACTGCTGCAGGCAGGGCATTCCACGCCCTCACCACCCTCTGTGTAAAGAACCTGCCTCTGACATCCGTCCTATAACTACCACCTCTTAATTTAAAGTTATGTCCCCTCGTGTTGGTCATCACCATCCGAGGAAAAAGGCTCTCACTATCCACACTATCCAATCCCTTGATCATCTTATACGCCTCAATTAGGTCACCGCGTAACCTTCTTCTCTCTAATGAAAATAACCTCAGGTCCCTCAGCCTTTCCTCATAAGGCCTTCCCACCATACCAGGCAACATCCTGGTAAACCTCCTCTGCACCCTTTCCAATGCTTCCACATCTTTCTTATAATGCGGCGACCAGAACTGTACGCAATACTCCAAGTGCGGCCGCACCAGAGTTTTGTACAGTTGTAACATAACCTCACGGCTCCTAAATTCAATCCCTCTACCAATAAAAGCTAACACACCGTACGCCTTCTTAACAACTTTATCAACCTGGGTGCCAACTTTCAAAGAGCTATGTACTTGTACCCCAAGATCCCTCTGCTCGACAACACTATTAAGGGTCCTTCCATTAACCCTATATTTCATATGCCTGTTATTCCTACCAAAGTGAATCACCTCACACTTATCCGTATTGAATTCCATTTGCCAACTCACGGCCCAGCTCTGCAACCTATCTATGTCCCTCTGCAAACTGTAACATCCATCCTCGCTGTCTACAACTCCCCCCACTTTGGTATCGTCAGCAAATTTACTAATCCAACCCTCTACACCCTCATCTAGGTCATTTATAAAAATGACAAACAGCAGTGGCCCTAAAACAGATCCTTGAGGTACACCACTTGTAACTGCACTCCAGGTTGAATATTTCCCATCAACCACCACCTCTGTCTTCTATCAGCTAGCCAATTCCTAATCCAAACTGCTAAATCACCTTCAATCCCATGCATCTGCACTTTCTGCAGTAGCCTACCATGGGGAACCTTATCAAACGCTTTGCTAAAATCCATATACACTACATCAACTGCCTTACCCTTATCTACCTCTTTGGTCACCTCCTCAAAAAACTCAATAAGGTTTGTGAGGCACGACCTACCCTTCACAAAACCGTGCTGACTATCCCTAATCAATTTATTCCTCTCTAGATGCTTATAAATCCTATCCCTTATAATTCTTTCCAAGACCTTGCCCACAACAGAAGTCAGGCTCACCAGTCTATAATTTCCAGGATGGTCCCTACTCCCCTTTTTGAACAAGGGGACAACATTTGCCATCCTCCAGTCTTCCGGCACTATACCTGTAGCTAACGATGACATGAAGATCAAAGCCAAAGGCTCTGCAATCTCCTCTCTAGCCTCCCAGAGAATCCTAGGGTAAATCCCATCTGGCCCAGGGGACTTATCAATTTTCATACCCTCAAGATTCGCTAACCCCTCCTCCTTATGAACCTCAATCCTACCCAGTCTACAACCTGGTATCGCAGTATTCTCCCCGACAACACTGTCTTTCTCCTGCGGGAAATGATCTGACATTTCCCAGGTCAGATCATTCTTCCACACTCATTCTCCCTCACACTGATCTGTACATTTTGTACAGATCTGCCTGATCTCCCGCAGAACCTGTGAGATCGTCTGGCAGAGTCAAATTTGGAATCCCTGCATTAGTGAACTAGATAGGTTTTTTACAACAATCATGAGCATCATTAAAATTTTAATTCCAGTTTTTTTTTAATGATTTCAAATTTCACTATCTATTGGGAAGGGATTCGAACCCAGCTCACTGAAGCATTGTCCTCTGCCTCTGTGTCCAGCCCAACTTACAATACCATTATGTCACTGTCTCCCAATGTTCATGCTCAAGATAACCTCAGCAAGGGACCATGACTGGGAGTGGAACAAAAGAAAAGAAATCAGTGAGTAGCCACAGCTATCTTTGCCATAAATTGGCACCTAGATACAAATGGTATCTGCTTTGAATGAGTGTAAGTAAGAGACTACACAGTAATACAGTGGTTAGCATTGAAGTAAGGAAAGAGTAAATGCATTTTGTATCAGAAAAGAAAGGTTACTGGATTTTGTACCTACAATATGTCATAAACATAACTCTTCCTCATGGCTGATCTCCTTTAGCTTATACCATTCCTGGCATTAATATAAGTTATTTGTTTATGTATTATATGCTTTAACTCTCATTTTTTATATAGACAGATAGCTTAATGTGACTTATTTTGTAGACTTTGCACATCATACCTATTTGTGTTAGTAGTCATCATTACACCAATGGCAGTTTACGATACTGGCTTTTGACAGCTGCTGATGGCAGATTGCGATACTGGCTTTTAACAGGAAGAGTCCAACTGGGACACTGCAATCGCACAAGTAACTTCAAAGACAGGGATATTGGTACTGCTGCAGAAAGGTTTTGAATCATGACTGTGTGTCATTACTGCAGCTGCGAGCTGGACTATGAATCGTGATTAAATCTGGGGCTATATCACAACCAAGCAAGGAAGACCTGGAGTTCTAGCTGGAATGGGAAACTTGGAATCCTGATTGACACTAAGACTCATGATGTATAAATGCCCCACTTGTGTTTGTATTCTATGAGAAGTGAGTAATCCTACTTCTCCCAAAATTCTGGAATACACCCCATAGTTTTGATATAAAAACCACTGTATTTTGACTCACTTATAGTCTCAGAGGTATTATTTTACTGACAATAGCATGACTCCCTCACAGTGCCAGGGACCTGGGTTCGCTTCCAGCTTTCAGTGACTGCGTGGAGCTTGCATGTTCTTCCCTTGTCAACGTGGGTTTCATCTGTGTGCTTAGGTTTCCTCCCATAGTCCAAAGATGTGCTTTCATCTGTGTGCTTAGGTTTCCTCCCATAGTCCAAAGATGTGCAGGATAGGTGGATGGCCATGCTAAGTTGCCTCTTAGTGTACTAAGATGGGTTAACGAGGAAAATGCAGGGGTTACAGGGAGATGGTCTGTCACAGTGCATATTCCAGGGGCCAAATCACCACCTTCTGTACATAAGGATTCTATGATTCGATGAATTATCTCCGAGGCATAACTGAGAGAAGATCTTCACTGTGCACATACATAATAAATTTTCCCAGATTTACTTACAGCTATGAATTCAGTGTCGTTACTTTGAAACTCTGCAACAAATTGGCAGAATCCCCCGTGGCTGAGGAACCAGGCAACTGGATACACAGAATGAATGAGCATCCAGATGCCTGGTGAGACAGCGTATGGATGAAAAGGACTAAAATAAAACTATGAGCAGATGAGCAATAGGTGCAACAAGTACTGCGAGTCAACAAGAGAGAACAGACATGCAAGCAGATCAAAACGAAGCCTCAGAGAGTGTGCCAAGACAGCCAACTTTGGAAAGTGTGTCCAAAGTGCTAATTCACAGGCCAGAGGCAGGTATGGGAACATGGACATGTCAAAGTGAGAAGAGGGTGGGTACAAGCAGGTGAAGGGTATAGTTTGTGATGTAGCATGATACTTGAGAGAACATTAAGTCTGACATGGATCTCCAGAGTGACAGGGTTGTGCTAGTAATTACTATATCCATAGCCAGTGGCTAAGTTAGGGAATGGAAATTCCTGATGATTATGCAGAGGTACACAGCAAAGAGATCTACTTATCACTGGGGTAATGTTTCAATCTGCAGGCATGGTGTACCCAGTGGGGTCAATTATGTACCTCATGCTGGATCAAAATCATTCTCTGCTAATGATATCGAGGGAATGTAGCACTGAGTCACAGCTTTATGTTGTCTGCTCTTGAAAAATGCTAAAAACCATCAATAATGACCTTATTATTGTGGTGTCAGTAAATCCTCCAGTAAGAAATTTAAAGGTACCCCAACTTCTCAATGGACAACATCATGGCCTGGATTTTCCAGTCTTGCTGCCAATTATTCCTCTGAGAAGATGCAGAAAGCCATTAAAATGTTCATTGGTTTTGGCAGGACTGGAGGATGCCACTAGCAAGAGAGGTGGGAAAATTCCTCTGCTGTCACCCCCTTCATTGTTTGTGTACTGCTGCTTGAAAGTAAGTCTCAGGTAGACAGAATGGTGAAGAAGGCATTCAGCATGCTTGGGTTTATTGTTCAGAACATTGAATATAGGAGTTGGGACGTCTTGTTGAAGTTGTACAAGTCATTGGTAAGACCACACTTGGAATACTGTGCACCATTCTGGTCACCCTATTATAGAAAGGATATTATTAAACTGGAAAGGCTGAAGAAAAGATTTACTGGGAAGATATGTAACTTGATGGTTTGAGTTATAAGGAGACGCTGGATAGGCTGGGACTTTTTTCTCTGTAGCATAGGAGGCTGAGGAGTGAGCTTGTACTGGTCTATAAAACAATGAGGGCATAGATCAGTTAGATAATGAATATCTTTTCTCAAAGGCAGGGGAGTCTAAAACTAAAGGGCATAGGTTTGAAGTGAGAGGAAAGAGATACAAGAGGGTTCAAAGGGACAATTTTTTCACACAGTAGGTGGTAAGTGCCTGAAAAAAGGTGCCAACGGTAATAGTAGAGGTCGGTATAATTTTGTATTTTAAAGAGCTTTTAGACAGTTATATGCATAAGATGTGTATAGAGGGAAATGGACCAAATGCAGGCAATTAGGAGATGCTTAGTGGTTTAAAATAAGAGTGCACGGACAAGTTGGGCCTGTTTCCATGCTATAAACCTCAGTGACACGATGATTGAATGACAGGGAGGAAATGGGAAGGACAACCAATAGCATCAGTGCTGGTTTCAATAATCACAACAATTAGTAATCTCCCAAAACTGTCCACAAGGTGCACACACAGAGATACACATTGCACTGAGCTAGTCACTCAGAGAGACAGGCAATAAATAGGGGAGAATATTTATGTATGTACAAATACTCCAGGCTGAGCTTAGGCTATAAGGGTTGCAGCAACACCAGAAGAGAAAAAATATCAGAAGAAATAAAAAGCTGGCCGAGTGTAGTTAGGTCCCAAATTGTGGGGGAGGCCAAGGATTTATGGGTGTCTATCCAGGTCAGAAATCTGATGAAGGGGAGAGGGGTATGTGGTTGGGATTGGGTTGCTGAAGTGGAGAATGATGGGGTACTTGACTATGCAAGGAATCATGGAAATTTATAATCACTACCACTAGCCGACAGTTACAAATTGTTATTGGGAAGTGTGCGACATTGAGTCATGCTCAAGATAAATTTGGAGGAGGTGACAGAGTGCAAGAGGTGGAGGAGAGGATGAGAAGGAAGTGGAGAAAAGGAGGTGATGGAGGAGTGGCGGAGGAGAGAAAGTGGAAGAGTGAAGAGGAGGAGCAGTTGGAAGAGAAGAACAGGAGGAAGTGGAGAAGGAGCAGACAAGATGCTGGAGAAGGGAAGGGGTGAAGGAGAGAAAAAGGAGGAGTTGGAAGAGAAGAAGATGAGGTGGAGGAGAAGGGAAGGTGAAGGAGGAAGAGGACGAAGTCGAGGATGAAGAGAAGAATGTGGAAAGAGGAAGCGGAGGAGATGAGAGGAGGAAGAGAAGGTGAGGAGGTGGAGAAGAGGGCGAGGTGAAGGTGGGAGAGGGGATGGAATTGGAAGAGAGGGAGAAGAGGAGGAGAGGAATTTTGAGACAGTGTTATCTTAGTTGCAATTGGAAAGTATTTGTGCTGAAGTGGATGTAGCTTTTACTCTGTTCTGAGGACAGACACAATCTAACAAACCCTCACTAACTAATCCTCACTCCCTTTCTCACTCTCCCTCACTCTCATTCCCACCTTCTCACTAACCTTCAGTCATTAATCCTCACTACCTTCCTTTCACGCTCTCACTCACTAACTCTCATTCCCTTTCACACCTTCACTCACTAACCCTATTTCCCTCTCACACCCTCACTCAATAACCCTCACTCAATAACCCTCATTCACTCCCTCTCATTCACCTTCACACAATAATTTTCAGTCCCTCATGCACCTTCTCATACCACTCCTCACTCACTCTCTCTCAATCACCCTCACACATTAATCCTCACTGACTTACACAGTAGCCTTCATTCCGTCCCTTTGACTCATTTTCACTCACTAAACCTCACTTTCTCCGCCTCACGCACTCTTACCAACTCAGGCAGATACAAAGCCTGAAGGCCAGGAGCTTTCAAATGTGGATGGGCTACAAATGAAAGGTGCTCAAGAAGAAAGAGGGGGAAAGCATTGCAAAGTGGAAGGGAGTAGGGTAAGGTGTGGAGCATAAAGGAAAGGGATGGGAGTGGGGAAAGATAAGGATTTGGGCAAAAGAGCATGGATTGGGAAGGAAGACTGGTGAGTGGGAAAAGATCTGGAAGTGTTAGGAAAGGTGGGAGAGATGGGTAAAAAATGGAGGGGAATGGGAATAGAGAAAAGAATTTGTAGTTGGCAATAAGTATGGGGAACTTGAGAAGTGAAGAAAAGGGGTGGAACATTGGAAGGGGCAGAGGGGAGGAGAGGAGTGTGGGGAAAGAATCATTCTGTGGGAGAAATAGTCATGGAGTGGGGGAAAGAATTGGGGCTAGGGAGAAAGTGGCAGAGTGAGGAGAAAGAGTGGAGGAGTAGGGAAAGATGTGGTGATTGTGGGGAAAGGGACAGAAAGCAGGAGAAAATGGCAGGCAGTAAGAGAAAAGCTTAGATAGTGTAGGGAAAGATGCCAGAAGTGGGGGAGAAAACAGAGTGAGGAAAGAGGTGGAAAAAAGGAGCAGATTGGGTGAAGAGGGTGGGGAAGGATGTGAACAGACAGAGCATGGAGTAAAGAGACAGAGTGGGGAAAAGGAGTAAACGGTGCATGGTGAGAGGAAAGGAGTGAGGGGAAGGAGTCAGCGAGAAGAGATAATGTTAGGCATGTAGAAGCGAGTGGGGAAACATGGAGGAATAGAGGTAAGAAGCCAAGACTCAACTGGGAATTCTGAATGTGATTCCCATGTGCTGTGTAAAACACGTCCTGAAGAGCTGTAAAACTGAGGCATAAAGTGACCTGGGTGAGGAGATGGAGGAGGAGAGGACAACCTATGCCACAGAGTGGAACTATTCAAGACACAAAATATGCTGGCCAAGTTAGGTAACTGGTCTATTTATATCACCCCTATTCCTCAAAGCAGCCTCAGGTCAGAGTGGCACAGATGATTTACCAATGTTTTAGTTCAAATGGCAGCAACAGTAATGTCAAACCAAGACTTCCAAATGCTTCTGAACATTGGAAACACAGCCACAGACTTTTACAAACCAAATACCACCAAGATAATGAATCTCAAATCATACTCATTACTTGGGGCATAACTGTGTATAGAGTGCAAGAGCATTTATCGCTCTTAATGCAACATGATGTTTCCTAGTTTTATTTTGATATCTAATTGTTTCACAACACCAGTTTAAAGTCCAACAAGTTTATTTGGTAGCGCGAGCTTTTGGACACTTCTCCTTCATCAGTGAGTGCAGGATTTGTTTCATAAACAGAGCATATATAGACACAAATTCAATTACAAAATAATGGTGGGAATGGTTTCCAATTATTATCTTGTAATGGAGTTTATACTGTTAGAGAGTCAGTACTGAGGGAGCACTCCACTGCAGAACTTGGCTATCAGTTTCTACTCAGCGATTCACACTCAGTTCCGTACACATGAGAACAGCCTCAACTGGGATCTTGGGTTCATGTGACACTATCTTTAATCCCCATAACTTGCCTGGGCATGCAAAATCTCTCTAACTGCCTTGACTGGAGAGAATTCACATTTCTTTAACCTGTGCATAACCCTCTCTCTACTCAAATTGTTTGTACCTTTAAGACTTGAATACTTGTAAAACTCACCATTACCTTGTAAATTGAGTTTATGTCAATATATGCCCTGTTTGTGAACACAACTCCTCACTCACCTGAAGATGGAGCAACACTCCAAAAGCTTGTGCTACCAAAGCTTGTGTTGGACTTTAACCTGATGCTATGAGACTTCTTACACGGCATAGTAAACCAGTGTTCCATCTCCCTTTCAGGAGAATGTGACAAATCCCACGCTGTAGAAATTGATAGCACCTCAGAGAGCTCTGATATAGTCAACAGAATTTCCCGTTCAATCGACATCAGCAAACCCAGAATTCTCAGTTAATGTTGCATTGTTTTTAAATACATTCCTGGAATCATTAATCTAGCTTTTATAGAGCAGCATAATAGAAGGAAGTGATGAACCCCCATCATAGTGATCTTTGCTGTCAGGGATACTAACACGATAAATAGGAGGGGATTATGGGGATATGAAGTCTGTGAGATTATTGTCGATGTAAGTTCAATGGGTCGCTGGCCTCCATCTGCCCTTAGGGATTCTATGTTTCTTGATCAGCTGCAGTTCATGTGTAGTCAAATCTCTCACATTGCTGTTAGAAGGAGACTTTCAGGAATCTGATTTAGGAGCAAATGAGAGTGTGGCCACGTTGGATACCTGTGAACAGAAACTGAAATAGAAACCTCTACTGAGAACTGCAATGAAGAGGAGAATGAAGATCTGATGTAAATTACAGCATAGTAAGAAGTCTGATAACATCAGGTTTAAGTCCAACCGATTTATTTGATAGTAAACTCCCAAGCTTTTGAGGTGTTTCAATCTCTTTGTCACAGGTGAATGAGGTGTTCTGGTCTCAGATAGCACAAATAACAGCACAGACAGTTTACAGATTACTGATTAGAATGCGAATCTTTACACCTAACCTGCTATTCAAGTCTTAAAGTGGCTAACAATGTGAGTGGAAGGAGTACTGGGCACAGGTTAAAGAGATGTGTATTGTCTCCAGACAGCACAGTAAGGGATGTTTTGCAAACCCAGGCAAGTCATGGGGGTTACAGATAGTGTGACATGAACACAAGATCCCTGTTGAGACCGTCCTCTTGTGTGCAGAACTTGGCTCAACAATCACCGGGCAAGACTGTTCCCTTCTTGTTGGCGAACACTTCAGCAGTCACGAGGGCATTTGGCCTCCAACCTTCGGGTAAGCATTCTCCAAGGTGGCCTTCACGACACATGACAGCGCAGACTCACTGAGCAGAGACTGATAGCCAAGTCCCGCACACATGAGGACAGTCTCAACAGGGATCTTGTGTGCATGTCACACTATCTGTAACCCCCATGACTTGCCTGGGTAAGCAAAACCTCCCTTACAGTGCTGTCTGGAGACAATACACATCTCTAACCTGTCTGCACAGGTTCTTCCACTCACATTGTTAGCCACTTTAAGACTTGAATAGCAAGTTAGGTGTAAAGATTCACATTCTAATCAGTAATCTGTAAACTGGCTGTGCTGTTATGTGTGCTGTCTGAGACTAGAACACCTCACTCACCTGATGAAGAGGTCGAAACACCTCAAAAGCTTGTGAGTTTGCTATCACAATAAATCGATTGGACTTAAACCTTGTGTTGTCAGACTTCTTGCTCTGTTTACCCCAGTCCAACTCTATATCGTAAGTTACAGCAGACAAGATTTAAGGGAGATATTTGTAGTAACAAGTCAGCCAGTAGATGGTGCATTATCCATGATGCAGTGTTATCAATCGGAAGTTTACTGAGAGCCAATGTTTCAGTCAGCGGTCTGAAAGATAGAGTTCGCAGGTCAAGCACACAAAGGAGCTGAATGAACTCTGTATTGGAAAATTCCACTTAGCACACAATGTATGTTGAAAGTCAGTCCAAACAGCATAACCATCCTTCACCACCAGTCTCCCCCTCTCCCAAGCTCCATCTCTCAACGGCAGCTCCTCCCCGGCTCTCTCCCAACTGGACATATCCCTTCTCCATGCTCCCTCTTCACTTATTGCTCTGAGATGATCGCTCCCAGTCTCTATGTTCACTTATCATTAATCTTTGGTATCTGTGACTCCTCCCTCAGTCTACGATCCCCAGGGTCTGTGAAAGAGAATCCCTGTGATCAGTGAGAGACAATACCTTCATCTGCGACTTTTTTTTCCCTGACCATTTCTCATTTCCACCTGGATGGATTCAACCTTTTTTCTCCGAGAGCATCTTTCACTACTATGCTGATGCCATCCTGAAATACCAGAGCTGCACCTCTCTTACCTGAGTGTCTGTCCTTCCGAACAGTATCATACCCCAGGATATTTAACTCCCAGTCGTGACCACCCTGCAACCATGTCTCTAATGACCACTAAATCATACCAATACTCATTGTGCTATCAAATCATTGACATTGTTTTGAATGCTAGGAGCATTTAGTTAAAGGGTCCTTGTGCTAGTTTTCATACCTTCCTTTTGAATCCTAACACCTCCATTAAGGAGATCTCCTGAGTTCTCCTTCCTTTTAACTTTTCTCATAATTTTCCATTAGTTGAACGCCTCATTCCACCCTCCCCCCATATGCTTAGCAGCTTCCAATTAACAATTATACTTCCCATCGTTTTATCCTCCTCTCCCACCACCCATCCAATATTTCTTAGTTTAAAGTTCATGTGACCATCCTATTTATCCTTTCCACTAGGACACTGGTCCCACAACACTTCAGATAAAGACAGTCCCAATGGTACAAATCCGCCCCCCCTCCCCGCAATCAAATATTGATGCCAATGCCCAATGAAATGGAAACACACCTTCTTGTGCTACTCCTTTAACTATCTGTTTACTTCCCTAATTTCTCATCCCTAGTCCAATTCACACATAGATCAGCTAGTAATCCAGATATTATAACCCTTGAGGATCTGTTCTTTAATTTAGTTCCAAGTGCCTGATAGTCCCCAGATAGGTCTTCTTCCTAGTTTTGCCTATTTTATTTGTTCCAATGTGAACCACAACAACTAGATCCTTCTCTTCACACTCCAATATCCTTTCAAGCCAGTCAGAAGTGTCCCTCATCCTAGGCAGGCAACATACATAATTCTGCATACAAAAGATGATATCAATCGCCTAAATCACAGAATTATTATAACATTCACTTGTCTTTTTGCTCCAGATCTTGCATGCCTATCTCATCTTCCCTACAGCCCTTTCCCTTCTTCACATAGGGAAGCAATTCCACATACATATTGGACAAGGTCAAGAGCTGAGTATACACAGTTCCTGACTTCAGGCTTCTCTACCTGCCTCACTTGCCATCACACCTTGTTGGCCCTGGCTACTAACTGAATTGGAGGTATGTAATTCATTGGTGTGACTGCCTCCTGTCCAGGTAACTCTATCCTTCATGGATGTGCCACAATTTCTGGATCTCAGATGCCATAGACTAGAAGACATAGGAGCAGAATTAAGCCACTCGGTCCAAATAGTCTACTCAGCTATTCAGTCATTTTTTTTTATATTTTGTTTTTTTTCACTCTCATTCTCTCCTGCTTTTTTTCCCAGAACCTCTGATCCCCTTAGTAATCAAGAACCTATCTATCTCTGCCTTAAAAACACTCAACAGCCTGGCCTTCCACAGCTTTCTGTGACAAAGAGTTCCACAGATTCACCATCGTCTGGCAGAAGAAATTCCTCCTTATCTCTGTCTTAAAATGATCATCCCTTTAAACTGAGGTTGTGCCCTATCATTCTAGTTTTGCCTACTACTGGAAACATCCACTCCACATCCACTCTATCCAGGCCTCGCAGTAACTTATAATCCTATAAGTTACAATATGATCTCCTTTCATCCTTCTAAACTCTAAAGAGTACAAACCCAGAGTCCTCAACTGTTCCTCATACGAAATTATCCTTAATTATGCTGGCTGCTTTTCAGAGGCAGCGGGAAATGTCAGCAGAATCAATGGATGGGAGGTTGGTTTGTGTTATGGATTGGGCTAAATTCACAACCTGTAGTTTCTTGTCGTCTTTGTAGAGCAGGAGCCATACTAAGCTTTGATACAACCATAAATAATGCTTTCTGTGGTGCATCTGTAAAACTTGCTGATACTCGTAGCAGACGTGCCAAATTTCTTTAATCTTCTGAGAAAGTAGAGGCATTGGTGGGCCCTCTTAACTATAATGTTAACACAGGGCGACTAGGACAAATTGGTGATATGGATATCTAAAAATGTGAAGCTCTTGATCATTTCTATTTCATCCCCATTGATGTAGTCAGGGATCTGTGCTTCGCTATGTTTCCTGAAGTCAATGACAATCTCCATCATCTTGTTGACATTCAGGGAGACAATATTGTGCTCACACCAATTCACCAGATTCTCTATCGCATTTCTGTATTCTGTCTTGTTGTTGTTTGACATCCAACACACTACAGTGGTATCATCAGCAAATTTGAAAATTGGGTTGGAGGGGAATTTGGTCACACAGTCATACATATATCAGGGGTATAGTAGGGGGCTGAGGACACAGCCTTGTGGAGTGTTGAGGGGGGGGGCTGCGGCACAGTGGCATGATGATTAGCACTGCTGGCTCACAGCTTGAGCCATTGGCTGTGTGGAATTTGTATGTTCATCCTGTGCCTGCATGGGTTTCCTCCAGATGCTCTGGTTTCCTCTCACAATCCAAAAGATGCACTGGTTAAGTGTATTGGCAATGCTAAATTCTCCATCAGTGTATTCAAAAAGGCGTTGGAGTGTGGTGATTAGGGGATTTTCACAGTAACTTCATTGCAGTGTTATTGTAATCCTATATATGACTGATAAATTAACTTTATCTTTGATCATGGAGATATGTTGTTGCCTATCCTTGCTGATTGTGGTCTGTGAGGTAGGGAATTCAGGATCCATTGCAATTAAGCAGGGTCGACTTTATTCTGGAGAATGATTCCATTCATGTTCACAGTAATTTGGCAAAATAATTTGTAGATCTGAGCCATTCCTGGAAAGCTATTGACTCCAAAAAAAACAGACATGTTGAGTAATATAGAAACAGGAAAACTGATAAGCAAAATGCACAGATAGTGCGGACTCTACCATGCTTAGTCTCTGACCAGCTCTCAATCTTTGTAGAGAAAAATAAGACAACAATTTATTCTTTGGAGATGGCAAGAGGTTCAAACAATAAATTCCGAAACTTAAACTTGGAAAAAAACATATGAATCAAATGTATTCCCCGTTTTTATAAAGATAGAATACCAATTTATAATAACTGATGTGATATCCCTTGCCTTGGAATAAACATGGGGTTAGTTTTGCAATAGTATAGAGTAAGAGGCAAGAATCAAGAGCATCACAATGTGGGTGTAGTCACATTACAACTTGCAGAAACCTGCTGATTGTGATTTTTCTGTACAGTTTTCATCAATTGCAAGTGTAAAGGATGTATGATCCTTTGTAAAGTGTAAAGGTGTACCAAGGCCACGATTGTGTG
Source organism: Sphyrna mokarran (assembly GCA_024679065.1). NCBI lineage: Eukaryota > Metazoa > Chordata > Chondrichthyes > Carcharhiniformes > Carcharhinidae > Sphyrna > Sphyrna mokarran. Next base: position 8,342,617 of record JAGIQG010000016.1, on the reverse strand, counting down.
TACAGTTAATGTCCTTGTCTTTCTAAACTTCTAATACAATTCCTGAGGAACATTAGCATGTTACCATATGTTGTGAATTTCTGGCTGAAATTTAACTTGCAACAGTTATTTATATTAACTTTACAGAGGATCTTAAATGGAGTATTTCTGACTTCTTGCATATTTAATCTATTTCTTCCTTTGTCTGTTTCTTTCTCATTCTTTCTACGCTCTATTTGCATCTCTCTCACCTATTCCCTACTACACCTCTTTCTTCTTCACTGTTGTTTTCTTGTTCTCACTCTAACTCAGTCTCTCTCTCTCTCTCTCTCGCTCTGGTAGTTACGATGTAGCGTTACCAGTGTTGGTGTTGGGGTAGGCACAGTAAGTAGTCTCACAACACCAAGTTCAAGTCCAGCGGGGTTATTTGGTAGCACGAGTTTTCGGAGCATTACTCCTTCAGTAGGAGAGTGAAGAGTTCAGGTCACGGACAAAAACCCAATTTACGAGATAATGGCTGAAACACAAGTCTTGACGGGTAATCAGATCTTTATCGATGCAGACAATGTAGTGGAGAGAGGATTGAGCACAGGCTAAAGAGGTGTGAAATGCCGCCAGTCAAGACATTTAGTGAGATTTTGCAAGTGCAGGCAAGTGGGGATTACAGAAAGTGTGACATGAATCCAAGAACCTAGTTGAGGCCATCCTCATGTGTGCAGAACTTGGTTATCAGTATCTGCTCAGTGATTTGATGTGTAGAAAATTGATGTCTGTGTTGATATATTGTCAATATCCACCTTTCCACTCATCTGGCATGCTGCCAAAGGCCTAAGTCAGAAATTGTTCTCAAATTGGATATCATTGTCGGCAGGCAATAAATTCGGAGGAGCGTGGAAATTGCAGGGGCTGGGGAGGAGAAGTGTGGGGGGGTAGGTGGCTGGACTGTGGAGGGAGGGGAAGGAAAGCCAATTGAATCCACAATACTGAGGTTCTGACCGTGGAACTCTCATGATTCTTTTACAGTTCCTCTTATTTCTTTCTGACTGAGATGCAAGTTTGTGCCTAGAGTTACATAGGGGTATATTGCAAAGAAACAGCTATTATTTTTCCAGCAGCAAATGATAGTGTTTGTTCCATCAAATGTATTACCATGTCTTTTGATTTAAATCTCATCCTTCTGTATTTTGTTTGCCTCTGTTTTTAACATGCATTCCTATTGCATATATCTATTGTGTGTAGGGTTTTCATACATTTCATACTAAAACTAATTGATGGAATGCAAAACTACTTCTGGGCAGTGCAATAAATTTGATGCTTAACTGGGATACGGGGATCCTATTTTATTTAAGTATCCGAAATTAGGGGAATAGAAGGATTGATTTCTCCACATCAGTCTCCATCCATCTCTCCACCACGAAAGAGGGGGAGGTGATGGGAAGGTGATGGCCCAGTAGTATTATCGCCAAACTATTAATCTAGGAAATCTGCTAATGCTCAGGGGACAGGGGTTTGAATCGCGCCACTGCAGGTAATGGAATTTCACTAAAAAAATCTGGAATTAAGAATTTACTGATGACCTTGAAACCACTGTTCACTAAAGCCATCTGGTTCACTAATGTCCTTTTTGGGAGGAAATTTGTTGTCTTTACCTGATCTGGTCTGGCCTACATGTGACTGCCACAGCAATATGGTTGACACTCAACAGCCCTCCAGCAGCTAAGGGTGGGCAATAAACGCTGGCATGCCAGCGACGCCCATGTCCCATGAATGGATCAAAAATATGCTCTCTCTCTCTCACACACACACACACTCTCCCTCAATCTCATGCTTGCAACCTTTCCCTTTCTCGCTCTGATCTGCCCCTTATCTCTCACTCGCCCTGTTACTCTCAAACTCCCTCTGTGTCACACAAATATATCACTTCCTTTCGATCTTTCTCTTACCCTCTGACCTTGTCTCTTAAGATTTTGTGGTAATTTCTACCAATCTATATTTAAGCTTTGCTGTGATACTTTTTGGTCCTCTTTATTGCTTCAGTTTTATCTCCACTATAATATGTCTCAATTTTCTTTGTCCCATGACATTGTGTTCAGTTCTGTATATCTAGTCCCATCTCACTTCATTGAGTCTGTTGTATTTTGTGTTTAGTGCTGGAGGGAGTTTAAAGCTGTAACTGGCAACTGGAGTGCAGCAGCACGGTCTTTTGGAAATTTTGCACTTCAAAAGAAACACTCACACTTGCTGTACAGCCAGGGGAAAATGTGACCTCACTACAGATTTGGATTGACTGTCCAAGGATCAAGATAAATATATATCAGATTTCCAACACCTTCACTTCCCTGTCTTTTTGAACACGATCAATCTCCCTGCACCTTAATTTTGCCCTATGTATTTCCATGCACCAATTTTCTTTCACTGGATACCACTGCATCTGCATTTCTGCATTCCAAGATTTGTCTATGTCCACAGTTTTCATCCTACATTGTAGATCTCTCACCCTTTCTCTAAAACCCTTTCCATCACCATCTCCCAGATGGTTGTTCTGATTGGATAGGCCAGAGTCTCTGTGTGATTATTGCCGAGCTATACCCAGTTCCTGCTCTACCATGTAAATCTCTAACTGGCTTGTTCTTCATGTGCCCATGTATTGATGTAGTCTATAAACAGTACTGTTCGGTATATTTCCCTGCCTATTGGTATCTACCTGAGATCGATAAAAACCTTGACAAACTTCAGAAACAGGATTGTACCAAGTAGACAGCTGAGAAGAGTAGTGCAAGAGCTGAATGATATGTCCCTTATGGACAGACTTACACTGTTCACGTGGTTACACGTATGTTTAGCCAAGAGTCGCATTACTGTATCATGAAATGCACATGGACAGTTCAAATTGACAGTTTCTGGGAAAACACAGTAAGAAGATGGCAATGTTATATCTGGATTTCAGGCAGACATTGACAATGTGGATTATCATTGCCAAATGACACTATTCTAGTAATTTTGGACTTTCTTGTGCTCTTCATAGTTGCCCTCCTCATGCTGTGCCCCTTATCTGCCTTACATAGTTTTGTTCCACAGCCCTTTGAAGCGACTGCTTGAAAGTGCTCTTGCTATACCGTCAAACCCCTGACTGGCTTCCCAGAGACTGATGTGGAGATGCCGGCATTGGACTAGGGTCTGACATGGTGTTGTCAGACTTCTTACTGTGTTTTCCCAGAAACTGTCAATTTGAACTGTCCATGTGTATTTCATGATACAGTAATGCGACTCTTGGCTAGACATATTTAAAGACAAAACAGTGGTAGCACTCTGTGATAACAAATTCCACAGATGCCCTAGCCACTGAGAAAGGAAATTCCTCCTCATCTCTATCTTAAGTGAGTGACTCCTTATTCTAACATTATGCTGTCTGGCCCAAGTTTCTTCCAAACTTTCAGAATCTACGCTGTGAAGCTCACTAAGAATTCTATATAGTCGCTTTTCATTCTTCTCTATTTCAGTGAGTACAGGACCAACTTACTCAACATTTCCTCAGAAGAAAACTCCCCCATAACCAGAATCAGCCTGGGGAACATTCTCAGTACTGCCTCCATTGGCAGTCAAGATTTCCCTAGGTAAGAAGGCCAAAATTGAACCAAGACTAAGGTTGGAACATTTTGCTTCTCTGTTTCATGCGCTGCTCTTATCTATCTGATAGAGGGAAATAAAACATTGGGTAGGTTTCCATTGGATAAATGACAGAGAAGCAGCTCATTCTACCTCACCAATGTATTAAAAAGGTTTAATATATTGAACATAGCGTCATGTGTTTTCATCAAAACTTCCATTGCCTCCTTCGATGTTCTTCTTCCTTATGTATTTTCACGTTGCACCCTTGAGCACAGCTATACTAGTCACTTTGACAACTCTCTTTGCTGGCAAGGTGGAGAGCTGTATGGACTTTGGGAGGAGAAATTGCTTCTGTATCCCAGTTGGATATTTTTGTAACAATTTGACATTGATCTCTTCTGGTAAGAACACTATCTCGAAGTGATGTGGAGATGCCGGGTCGGACTGGGATGAGCACAGTAAGTAGTCTCACAACATCAAGTTTAAGCCCAACAGGCTTATTTGTTAACACTGGCTCTTAGGACATTGGCCCTTCATCAGGACCGTATCTAAAAGTGAAAGCGTTTTCTCAATGCCATCTACCATGCAAAAAAAAATTCTCATAACATGAATGATTTAAACTTTGATACCTCTCTGCCTCATCTATCTTTCAAAAGAGTGAAGACACATGGGGTCAACCCCTGGACTCCTGTATACACAGAGGAAAGAAGAAAAACTAGACCTTTGACGCAGGGCCATCCGGACTGGAAATACTGGGCTCTATTTTCTCTGGACAGATGCTCTCAGACGTGCCGAATTTTTCCAGCGTTCTGTTTTTGTTACAAATTCCAGCATCCGCAGTATTTTGCTTTTATGTTCGATCAGCGTGTTTGGAAAAAAAAAGGGGAGACAAGAAATTGGATGGGCTGGGAAGAAGTCACGGAATATTGGGGGGCCGGGAGACTGGGGACGAAATTGATAAACACTGCACAGCTTGATTTTTAAAATCTCCGAAAGATTCAGCAATTTCTTTCTTATTTAACAGTGCGATTTAACATTCTGTGGGGACCGATAACATAATCGGTAAACATCGGAACTGGAGTTTGCCGCAGAAAAAAGAAATCGGTGCGAAATTCCATTTAGGAACATGCTGTTTGCAATCCTCTTCCCTGCAGTTTATACCACAATGGACACATTGTCGTAATTAAATGACCCGAAAACATTCGAGGGAGTTATTTTACCGTTGAGGTGAAGGAAAAATATCTTTATCTCTCTCACACTTTTCCCACTCTCACCCTCACCTGGCATAAACTGCCAGGGAAATAACATTATTGCATAAGGAATGCTGCTGTGCCCGAATGACAAGTGGGAATACGCATAGCCTGCCCTTCCTCTCCTGCAAGAAGTCTTACAACACCAGGTTAAAGTCCAACAGGTTTATTTGGTAGCAAACGCCACTTTCGGAGCTTTCGGAGCACTTGCTGCTCTTTTGTTAGGTGAGTGGAAGGTCTGGTACAGACCACAGAAATCGGCACGTTTCAATGAGACGTGGCAGCAAAGCAGAGAGATGCAGGTCATTTTCCAAAGCATGTCGTTACTGCATAGTTCAAAGCCTCTGGACGGAAACATTCAGTTAACAGACCTGGGAGATAATTACAAATCCCACGACCCTGATACTTGAAACTTGTAATTACTAAATCGCTTCTTCCGTGTTTAAAGAGTGTAGCATTCTCTGTGCTTAAAGGTGATGCACACAGGCTGTGTATATATGAGAAAAAAAGAGAGAAGCGGAAATAAAATGAGTATAGTTAAACCGAGGAAGCTGTTTATGTTCTAGGTGATGACACTAATGCTGTGTGCACCTTCCTGCGATTCTTACTGCATTCCAACAATAACCACACTGTAAAAACAAACGACTGCAAAATTCTGGTTCGGGCATGGCGATTCGTGGCGATTCGCTTTAAAATTTAAATCTGGCAAATGTGTTTTCGATACTCTCAGGAATTTGAGCCTGAAATGATTCCCCGGACAGACCGCTGAATATAGTGCACACTCAGCAGGGCGGAAATCTGAACGGTCTTAGAGGGAATGCAGCTTGCCCGGAATGACTCCCACGCTGCACGCCGCAGACCTCTTTCGCTCTGTCTTTCCCTTCCTGTCGCGCTCTCTTCAGCATTCTTCGAAGTTTATATTGATGCGATTGTTTAAATGCAATGCTGGAATATTGCTTGTTGTCAATTTCAATGGATGAAAGTGCCCATTTCCAATTTGTTCCTTCCAGCTCGGACTCGAAGCTTTGGTATGAGCTGCAGAGGGGATTGTTAAAATTGATTGGGGCGTTGTCTTACCATAAGGTCCCTTTTGTACCACCAAGGAGTTGTGACGCGTTTTCATTCTTGATAGTGCATCAGGTGTCTTTGCCCCTCTCTCTGGCATTCTGCAAAGTTAATTTTCCCCAGAAACATCAATGAATAGGTATTTTTCTCATTTATACGAATAACTGAGCAAAAATTATTGCAGCATTTCATACAACTCAGACTCAGATGTAAAAATAAATCACGAGGACTAAAGCTATTCCGGTCAGAGGGCTACATTGATGGTTCAAATGAGACACATATCTACCATTTAAATACTAGATATCCTGGAATTCAAGATGTGATATTCTCTCTTTATCTGTTTCTCTATCTCCAGCATCTTTCCACGTTACTCTACTTACAAACGTTTGTGCTTTTTTTAAAAAAAAATGTGGCAAATAGTCAAGCAGCTTGTTGTCATTTTATATAGACTAGGATGGCTAAAAACGGAATCGCTTTTCCTACTTGCAGCTTCCAACATTCATTTTGATGTGAGCTGTGGGAGGCGATGAATACCTGCGACCTGTTCTGGGTTCGGAATACCTAAGCAAAGCTGGGGAGGCTGAGCCTGGCTGCAATTGTGGTCGGTGCAGACTCGATGGGCCAAAGGGCCTCTTTCTGCACTGTAGAATTCTTTGTCTCCCTCCTCTGACTTTTGCTTCTCTATGTAGTGCACGCTGTCCGACTCTTTGTCGCCCTCTCCCCAACCACTCTCAGTCTTCCTTTATCGCTCTGTCTCTCGTTCCTCTCTCTCTAAGTCATTTGAGCCTCTCCAACTCCCTTACCCCCTTATCCCCATACCCTGTCTCTGTCTCTACCTCTGTGTACCCACGACCACCTCTCCCCACCGCCCTCCCCCTCCCCCCCCCAAATCATTTATTATCTGTTTAAACATTGTAATCGCTTTAATTTTAAAAAAAAACTTAACATAGCTGACGATTAAGGCACAATTTCTTGAGAGGAAATTGATGTACTCAAATTGCAAGAGAGAACCGATCACGGCCTAATCTTCTGGCGATATTTATTCACAGGCAAAAAGCAGAGCCGATGGGGAACCAAGGCGAGATGAGCCAAGCAAAGAAAGTCTCGGGAAATATCTCTCCATGTGGAGTTCTCAAATGTGTGTTTATTGTAGAGCTCAGAGGCTGTACGGAGTGGGTCAGGATAAGGAGCAATTTGGGGTGTAGGGTGGGGGAGTGGGGCGGGGGGAGTGGTGGTGCGGGGGTGGGGGGGGGGGAATGTTTCAGACCTGGGTGACCACTGTAAATGCTTTGAAGGTGACGTTTGAAATTAAAAGGGAACCAATGAAAAGGGCACAGCCATTTAAATACAGCCCATTGTGCTCCTGTTTAGGGATGTCTCTCTGTTTCTTCGCCGTCCTCCAGATCTCCAACAAATGAAGAGAGACCGACAATTTCAGTCGAAATTAGACACAAAGAGACTCCACAATGTGGTGCTGATGCTTTATTAAAATTACACTTGTCTTTTTCTCCCTACGCAAATATTTGATCTTAACCTTCCGTATCTTCTCTGGCACAAACCTTCCACTTGACTCGTCTCAAACATTTCCTGTGGCAGCGAGTTCTACGTTCTCTATCTCAGTGTGCCGGCTTGAGTGTCCTGCCACTGTGTTACATATTCCTGTTCTTACAAAAGGAATGTGAATTCGCTCCTGGATTTTTTTGTCATTGTCTTGCACAGATGTCGTCTAGTCATGCTCTTTTTACAGCTGCAGAAGGCGGCTCCCGATATCAAAATCTGTTAAATCTTTCGGAATTTTAAATCTTTATTTAGCCATTTATCTGGGGTTTTTTTTACGAACATTCGAATTAGTAGCTTGAATAGCTCACTTGGCCTCTCGGGTCTGCTATATCATTGAATACCTCATGGTTGATCTGTTTTTAGCTTTTTCATTTTCCTGCATACCTCTGATAACACATCTTTCAGCGTTTGGAGGTGTCTGTTGCGATCCTCCTTAACTGAGCAGAACTTCTGATAACTTATTGCTTGAAGATTTTCAATACAGAGGTAAAGAGATATTGATAAGTAAAATCCTTATTTTTAACCAGAGGCACCGGGTTCTAGGTTTATCCGTAAGCGGAAACATCCTTTTGGCATCCATCCTGTCAAGATCCAACTGGATATCACAAGTTTCAGTCAAATCACATCTTTCTGCCCTGAACCCCACTGGCTCCATGTCTAGCCCATCTAAACCTTCGCCATTAGCACTGCACACATTTCAGGTACAGATCTGGTAAATATTTTCTCAGTTATTTCGAATGCATTTATATATTTCCTAAAATAGACATGTTATATACAATACTCGAAATACAGTCTCACTCAACACTGTCACTCAGCTGAAGCATAACCTATGTTTGAATACCATTATTGAATGCTAAGCAAATTTGCTACTTAATTGCTAACACAGTGAGAATCATGCACAAGAGCCTCTCTATGTCACACCGATGAAATCTCTTGCCATGAAGATAATACAGTTCTCCTATTTTAATTTCCCTGCCAAATTGAATAATCTTACATTTTTTTCATTTTTACCTCCGTGCCCACTCGCTTGAGCAATCTTGTGTAGTCTTCCTATATTTCCGAATTTACTCTCCTATATTTCTTTGTCATCAGCAAATTTAGCAAGCATTCCATGGCCCAGGTATGATCATTGATATAAACGACCGAGATTTGAGTTTCAAGCACTGGCAACTGTGGGGAACCACACTTGTCTCTTCCAGAAAATGATGCCATCAGATACTCAAACTTCTTACCATAGTAATATATCACGCCTACACCATGTTTATTTTTCACAATGAACTTTGTTGAGGCATCTTATATAATGCCTGTTGAAAATCTAAGTACCATGCACCCACAATTTCAAATCATCAACAGCACTTCTTAAAAATCTCCAATAAATTAGTTACAAATGATTTCTCTCACAGCAGACCATTTTGACTCAAAATGATTACTGTCACTTTATCAAATTACCCTGTTATAAAATCATCAATTATTACTTGTAAAACATTCACCATATCAAGTGAGCCGACCTTTAGTTTCATGTTTTCTGCCTCCTACCACTTTTTAATATGGCAGGGCATTAGCCATTTCCAAAATGAATGGAACCTTTCTTGAATCTATATGTTTTGAAAAATTAAAACCATTGCATTGGTTATCGCTTTTGCCATTTATTTTGTTACCAATCCAACCATCAGACTCGGAGAATTATCAATGTTTTTCCCAAGTATTTCCTGAGTACCTCTAGTTGATTAAAATTGAAGTTAATTCCTCCACCCAGATTGCAATTTTGCAGCTATTTCTGCGTGTTATTTGAATCTCCAGTGATCCCCGATGTAACATCCCTCTATTAATTTCCTCATTTTCCCAGATTATCTGACACACCCAATTTCTATTGTTCTGAGAGTCACTTTGTTCATTCATCCATCATGATGCAATCAAATGTTCTCTTTGCTGTTTGATTGTATTTCAAAAGATTTTTAGTTATCCACAGATGGTAGATCCTCTGGTTGGAATTTTCCTTTCTCGTTTGAAACCCTTTTTTCTGCATATTCTAAACATCCTCTTAATTCTTTACCACTGCATTAATAGATCTATTCCCTAATGTTCCATTTTTGCTAACTAGATTTGCTATGAAGGTTTCCATTGAAGCAGTGGAGGCTACCTCATTAAATGTATTTAATTCACAGGTAGATAAATTTCTGACCAATAAGGGAATTAAGGGTTATGGGGAGCAGGCAGGTAAATGGAACTGAACTACTATCAGATCAGCCATGATCTTACTGAATGGCAGGGCATGCTTGAGGGGCTAGATAACCTACTCCTGTTCCCATTTCTTATGTTCTTATGTTTCATGCCATTGTGATTGTTCTTACTTAGGTTTAAAATGGTGGTCTGTGGCCTACTCTTCTTTCTCTCAAAATTCAGTCATATGAAGACAATAGCAATTTAAGGCTGGCTTAACATTGGGAACTGTGATGAATTTTTGACCAAAATCATGTCTAGCATAGCCCGCTCCCTGGTGAGAGCCAGAACAAGCTGGAAAAAGAAATTTTCTCCCAAGCGTTCTATTCATTTGTCATCTATGCTATCCTGGTCCATCTTATTGTTCCAGTCTGTGTTTCGATTTATATCCTGCATTGTAATCACTGTAACTTTCTCACCAGACCCCATGATAATTAATTTGCTTTCCCTTCCTAACATTTAATTGCATCTTAATGGCCTATATCAAACTCACAAAAGTTATGTGTGGCCTTTGTCATTTCTGATCTTGATACAAACCACTTCTATATCCCTGGATTCCAAATTTAGTTGACCTGTCAGTAGAGTTAAAATTGTCCTTACTTTAGATAGGCACCCACCCACCTGTTCTTCACTTCCCATCATTCCAAAATTACTCATGCCCTTCAATATTCAGGTCCCAATCTATGTCATCCTACAATCATGTCCTGATTATTGCTATTAAATCTTACTCTGTGTGATAGTGTACAAATGAAGCAGTGGCCTGATGAGAAAAATGGTCAAGTATTTAGTATAAAGGATAGCAGACCAAGCTATTTCAAAATGCCAGACCCCTGTAAAGTTGACTGAACAAAGAAATGACTATAACCAGTAAAGGCCAAACGCTTCGCCTCAGTCAGCCTTTATACAGTTGACTCCATATACTGTGAGATAACATACAAAACATTAGGTAAAGTCTGGAAGGAGGGAGTCACAGAATTTGTTCATTACAGAAAACAAGGCATAAAGGAGTCAGGGATAAGGGAGTCACTGGAAGTGTTTTGTTCGATGTACCACTGCTTGTATTACTAACATCATGTAAGCTAATAAGAAAATGTATAAATATTGAATTGATCCTTGTCGTGGGTGCAGTCTTAGGATAGAATTAGCAATTAGTGTGGACTGCTCTCTGTTTCCAAGATTCGGCCACATACTGCGTGCAGTTTTGTGATAATAAAAACTAATTTTTTTTAGAAAAGCAAACATTGTTAAGTTTAATTATCACAACTCGGGAAAACAAAAAAATCTTCAGTCCAACACTATATTATATTTTCGTTAGCAGCTCATTTGTGCTTTTCTTTGTTGTTCTATTATGTTTGCCACCTACAGCCTTATCTCTCTCTCTCTCTCCCATCTTGGAAACCTGTGCCTTGTCTATTCATGTCATGATCTTTTTATTGTTTCCCAAATTAATATGTTGCTCTAATACCTAGACTCTGCTCTTTTAAATATTATACCTTGCCAAATTTGATCCCCTCTCTCCACTATTTGGTTTAAAAATGATACTTCACTATTAACATCATTTACAAAGCACTCATCTCGGCATCCAAATGGACAGAACCGTAATTCTGAGTACTGTTTCCAGTGACCCACAAACCCAACCTCACTTCTCTCACACCATTCTTTGATTCATATCTCCAAACTTACTTCAGTGTGCCAATGTACACTTGGCTGATGTTCTGTTTCCCAATTTGGTACGTAGTTCTTCGCACTCACCACGCAAAAACTCTTTCCTTATCCTGCCAAAATTGCTGGTAACGATATGGGCAAGGAGATGACCCAATGGATGACCCCACCTCTTCCTGAAGTTTCTTCTCCTGAGCATATGGCATGAAGATTGGCATTGGGCAGGCAACACAGCCTTAACAACAAGTGCTTTGCTGAATAATATCAATCTGTTCTTCCTCAAACATTTTGTAAGCCCCTATATCCCACTTCAACTATTTATTCTGAAAATTGGTGTATCACTTCAGTTTAAAAATCAGAAGTCCCAAAGCCCATACCCCCGGTATATGGTTATCTTTTTATCAAAGTCTTCCCCTTCCCCATTTTTTTTTCCTATTCTTGACAGCCTGCTGCAACATAATGTCATGACTACTCTGCATCAACCTTCGAGATTTTGATTTGGTGCACAAGGTGCTCAGAAGCTCAAGCCTATTTGAAAATTCAAAGGCCTGATTCTCCTCCCCTCCTGTCTGTTCAGTCCAGTTATCGGCCTCACTCAGGGTCATAGAATCATAGAACCCTACAATGCAGAAAAAAGCCATTCGGTCCATCGAATCTGCACCGCCCACAATCCCACCCAGGCTCTAACCCCATATCCCTACATATTTTACCCACTACTCCCTCTAACTTACACACCTCAGGACACTAAGGAGCAATTTTAGCATGGCCAATCAACCTAACCCGCACATCTTTGGACCATGGGAGGAAACTGGAGCACCTGGAGAAAACGCACACAGACACGAGGAGAATGTGCACACTCCACACAGACAGTGACCCAAGCTGGGAATTGAGCCCAGGTTTCTGGAGCTGTGAAGCAGAAGTGCTAACCACTGTGCTATTGTACCGTCACATCATCTGTTTTCTCTCACTACTGACCAAAAGATGTGATCCTATTCTAAAACAGGTGACTGTCTTAACCATGGAATCATAGAATCCCTATAGTGAGGAAGGAGGCAATTCGGCGCATTAAGACCATACTAGCTCTCCAGCAGAACATCTTACTGAAGGCCAAAGCCCTCCCCAAGCAAAATCCCCTTAACTCCACACATTTATCCCACAAGACCCCCAACCTACATATCTTGATTACTAGTGGACAACTTAGCATGACCAATTCACTTAACCTGCAATAATTGGACTGTGGAAGGATGCTGAAGCACCCAGAGGAAACCCATACATACACATGAAGAATGTGCATACTCCAAGCTGACAGACATCCAAGGCTTGAATCCAACTCGTGTCCCTGGCACTGTGAAACAGCATTGCTAACCGTTATGCCACTGTACTAACCTAAATTCTGCATTGTCTGCAGTTCAGCATGCAGCTCAATAATCTTGGTAATTTCCAGTTTTTACACTTCCTGCAGATAGCATTGTAATGGAATGCTTTAACATCCAAAATGTACCATGAAACCTAGCTGCAAACCATCATCAGTCCTGTGATTTTTTTCCCCTTAAGGTGTTCAGTCAACATTACTAATTTACTTCCATCATGAATTTAGAATGAATTATGTTTATGTCACACCTCTTCCCCCATGTACTGAATTGGCATTTGAACCTCATTTGCTACTCAGTTTTTGTCTCAAGCTGGCACAGTTTCCTGTTTCCTTGAGTGTCCCTTTAAGATCCAGCTGGTTGACATTTCCTTATATTTTAAATATAACACGTGACGGAAACAGAAAAAAAATTAAAAGTTGTAAATACAGGACGGGACAGCAAAACAGAGGTGCAAGGGAAGAAATGTTGAATAACAATGTGAAGTTATCCATTCTAGTAGACAGATTATTATTTGTAAATTGAGAGAAGTGGATAGTCAATGAGTCCTTGGTGTCCTCAAATATCAATTGCTGAAAGTCAAGGCACAATTACAGCAAGCAGTAAAGGAGTAAAGAAATGGTGTGTTGTCTTTCATAATGAGATGATTTGAGCATGTGAATAAGGATGTTTTACTATAATGGCATCAGACATGAGTGAAGCCGCACTTTAAGTATTGCTTGCAGCTTTCATGTTCTTATCTGAGGAAGGATTATCTTACTATAGAAGGAATGCACAATTTTTTTCCAGGCTGATTCCTTTGTGGGGGGGGTGTGTAGTCTGTCATATGTGGAGAGATTAAATCGGTTTGGAATATATTCACTGGACTTTAGAACAGTGAGAGAGTACCTAATAGAAATTTATACAATTCTAAAAACATTGGACATGGTAGGTTCAGAAAGAATATTCCTGATTGTGGGTGAGTCCAGAAGTGGGGGTTAATATTTGAGGATAAGGGGAAACCCAATGAGATGAGGACAACTGTTTTTACCCAGAGCAGTGAATCTGTGGTATTTGCTACCACATAATGTGGTTGAGACCAAAACACTATGTAATTTCAAGAAGGAGTTAGATATAGTGCTTGGGACTATTATGATCAAGGAACATGGGGGAAAGGCAGCATCAGGGTATTGAATTTGATAATCAGCTATGATGATAATCAGTGACCAAGGAGGATCAAAGGGCTGAATGGTCTATTCCTGTTTCTATTTTCCAGATACATGTTTCTATGAATGCGAAGGTCTCTAATGGATAATCGCTTTACAGTTCTAAGCCTTTAATAAATCTATCCTGATGTAAGCATGGAGGACAATTGATAATTATAAAAAATTATCTTCAGACAGTAATTTTTCTGAATCTGAAGAAAACAACCCCTTACAATGTGTTTAAGGAGATAGTTTACCACTGTTTTGGAAGTAAAGAGGTACTGCAAACCGTGGGATAGACATGGAGTTGAGATGAATTTGTGGGAAATGTTTTCAGCAGGTTGCAAGATAAAGAAGGAATCATGTCCATGCACCATATGTAGGAACACATGGACTGAAAATTTTTTGTCTGTCTGTATATCTATCTATCTATCAAATCTCAAACATAGATTGTATTTACCTTTCTAGCACTATTGCTCTCCCCATAGCTCTCCCTCGAGCTGTCTACAACTTTATTCTTTTTTTCCCCACCATTAAAACTTAAGCTTCTGGTTTGAGATTTCAGTACCACCCTCCATTTCTTTCCCCAATGGGTACCATCAGGAATTATAACTGTATCAGTTTTAACTGCTTTCTCTTGACAGATTTTTTTTGAAATCCTTCTGTGTCCTAATAATTTGCACCATTCCATAAATGGCAAAGGCAGGAATGTTTTAAAACAATATGTAGATATTTCAGCTATTCCTGAGCAATGCAAACAATGTGTTTGAAAAAGTTTGCGAAATAACCCTGTGCTTTGAGGGTCAGAGCAGATTGTTGAATATCTCCCATTTCAACTCGAACCACATTTCTCTTGTTCAGTATTTAAGCTTCTAATAACATTTTAAAAAGAGGTGAACCCATTTCTAGCTTGTAAACCACTGTTGCTTTGGGGATCTTACTGTGCTCATATGTTCTTCAGTATTTTGAGTTCTTTTTGAATTGAGACCAATCGCAAATTCAACAATCCCTCATGACTGCAGTACCATTACTTTGTGTGAAAATGTTTAAACATTTGTTATAATTGAAAAAAGTTAAACATCAATATGTTTTTATGCATGTTATGATTTTTTCTTCACGTGGATCTGTCCAGCTTTATGTCTCTATCACTCTCTGTGCTGTTTCATTTCCGTTAGTTTTGATCTGTAAAACTCGCAACATTATGATCTGTCCGTGTGAGTGTGAAATGAGGAAGTCCAATTTCGCAGTCTTACCGACAGTTTTGATTTGAGTTGTGGCAGGAATATTAGCACGTGACAGCCTGGAGATGCTAAGAGGAGACTCAACACGGTGAAAATGAACAAAGAACAAAGAACAAAACAGCATGGGAAACAGGCCCTTCGGCCCAACGAACCCATGCCGCCGCTCCGATATTCCCACTTCTACCTGTGATCCCTGTCTATGTTTATAAATCTATGGATTGAAACCAAATTTGAGACAATTTAGGGAGAATTTGTTCTGCCAATTAGCCTAAGAGTACAATTTTGGGATGTGGGAGGAAACTGGAGCACCCGGAGAAAACCTACGCAAGCACGGAGAGAATGCGCAAACTCCCACAGACACAGGCCCAAATCCGTGTATCTGCACAGCACAGCGACAGTCACTGAGCTGTCGTGTTGCCCATCAAATGGTCCAGGTCAAGTGTACACTAACGACGTAAAGCACTAGGATACTCTCGAAAAATCCAAGAGCAGCCCTCTCACGACCCATCACGTGTATGCCCCTTGTTAGACAACAAGGTGGACCAAAGCACCTGTAGGATAAAAACAAGTACATCAATATCATCATCTATTTACACACTTCGCAGGGACTCCCAAGGCTCATGATCCCTATTTTAAATCAGTTTTCTATACCCCTCCATTCCCATTCTGTTCATGTGCCCATCTAAGTATTTCTTAAATAACTCCAGAGTACCTGCCTCCACCACTTTACTTGGCAGCGCATTCCATACCCCCACCACCCTCTGTGTGAAAAAACTCCCTCTAGCATCCAAATTATACCTTACCCCCCTCACCCTAAGCCCATGACCCCTCGTGCTATTTGAGTCCATCCTAGGAAAAAGTTTAACCCTGTTTACTCTATCTATACCCTTCATAACCTTGTACACCTGGAAAGAATGCATGCATTTGTGAGACGATCTCGAATGATGTTGCACTGTTTAAAATTCAGGGATCGCCCAGTTAAGACACACATGAGGAGGGCTTTTAGAACTCTCCTACATTATAGCTGGAAGCAGAGTATTTGCATTTAGATTGGTTATATGGGTTGTTGGGGGTGGGGGGGAGCTGCTGAATAGTTATTGGAATTGGTTAGAATGTGTAGTCATTTTCCAATCAAAGCAGATCCTATTGATGGTGCATGAAGGACTAATCTTATTTCTAATGGGTATGTTCATCCCTGTGATTTGGTCCTGTCTGTGTGGAGATACCGGCGTTGGATTGTGGTAAACACAGTAAGCAGTCTCACAACACCAGGTTGACCTAATCAGTATTCTGTAAACTGTGTGTGCCTTTATATGCCCTGTTTGTGATCAAAACTTCCCACTCACCTGACGAAGGAACAGCGTTCCAAAAGCTAGTGGCGTTTATTACCAAATAAACCTGATGGACTTTAATCTGGTGTTGTGAGACTACTTACCGTATTTGGTCCTGTGACCAAGCGCCGGCATAGATTGTGAGAGTTGGTTCACGATTTGTCATTTCCTTTCTGTTCCCCTCACCGATATTGTGCCCATTATTTAACACCACTCAAGTAATTGTGTCTTAAATAGATGATGATATTGATGTACTTGTTTTTATCCTACAGGTGCTTTGGTCCACCTTGTTGTCTAACGAGGGGCATACACGTGATGGGTCGTGAGACGGCTGCTCTTGGATCTTTTTCGAGAGTATCCTAGTGCTTCACGTCGTTTGTGTACTCTTGACCTGGACCATTTGATGGGCAACACGACAGCTCAGTGACTATCGCTGTGCTGTGCAGATACATGGATTTGGGCCTGTGTCTGTGGTAGTTTGCGCATTCTCCCGGTGCTTGCGTGGGTTTTCTCCGGGTGCTCCGGTTTCCTCCCACATCCCAAAGATGTGCTCTTAGGCTAATTGGCAAAACAAATTCTCCCTAAATTGTCTCAAATGTGGTTTTTAATCCATAGATCTATAAACATGGATAGGGATCGCGGGTAGAGGTGGGAACATCGGGGCGGCGGCACGGGTTTGTTGGGCCGAAGGGCCTGTTTCCCGTGCTGTTTTGTTCTTTGTTTTTTGTTCTCGGCAATATTCACTCCCTCACATCCACTCGCACTCTATCGGAAATTGACGCAAAATTTGACTGCACCCCCTCACACATTGCCGGCTCTCAGGAAGTGGTGATTTCCCTCTGTTTTATTTCAGAGAGTGGGGGAAGGGAGGAAGTCTGTGCACCTCTGAAATTGGTAGAGAGTTGGGACTGGGGAAATTGGGAAGGGGGGGGGTGGCACGATTTAGTGCTGAAACCTTCACTGATCATCAGCATAGTGATCGATACTTTCCTAAGTGACATGGGTGGCAGGAGACACCCTGTCATTTAATACCAAACTCTCTGATTGGCCCGTCAGGGTTATACATGTAAGTGCGCGTTACATGTTGGCTATATTTCCAAACAAATAACAGTCGATGACTAACTTCACATCCTCGGGGCTGCATTAAAAGTACTTGCTTGTCATCATTGCTTCTGAATTTTGCGCAATGAGATAAATTGCATGAAATGTGCAAAACATACAGATCCATTTATTTCATTCAAGTGCTCATGTGGGGAAATTCTAACCAGTTAACAAGATTTCTATATTGTATTCTATATTAAATATTAAAGCACTTATTGGGCTACCAGCAAAGAGTTATGATTCATACAGCAATATTATAAGCCAGCAGCAGAATGGTATAGTAATTATAGTATTATATAGTATAATATAGTAATTATAATATTATATAATATAGTAATTATAATATTATATTGTATAGTATAGTAATTATAAGCCAACAAGAGAATACTATCCTGCAATACTTAACACCATTTTAAAACACTAACCTGCTATTGAGCTGGATGCTGCTTCTCATGTTAGAATCATAGAATCCCACAGTGCAGAAAGAGGTCCTTCAGCCCATCGAGTCTGCACCGACCACAATCCCACTCAAGCCCTACCCTCAACTCCCTACATATTTTACCCACTAATCCGTCTAACCTACGCAAGCCGAGACGCTAAAGGACAATTTTTAATGTGGCTAATCAACCTAAACCACACATCTTTGGACTGTGGGAGGAAACCGGACACCTGGAGGAAACCCATTCAGACACAAGGAGAATGTGCAAACTCCACACAAACAGCGACCCGAGCCTGGAATCGAACCCAGGTTCCCTGGAGCTGTGAAGCAGCACTTTGCTACCATGTTAGCTTCCTAGCGATGAGTCAGCCAGGTGGGGTTATGTTTCCTTCCCCACCCCGTGCTCACTTGCACGACCAAAGTATTTTCAACACGTGTGGTTACACCCAACTCTGTAATTGAACCTTTGGTATCAGCTGGGCCGAAATGAACCACTAAACGATGTCAGGAACGTAACCAACCTGTAAATAAAACGGACAATTCAAATCAGACATTGCTTAAAATGCCATTCTGAGGAATTGATAATACAGCCCATCCCTTACAGTGCCAATTAATTGTAGGGACCTCAATATAACAGTGGACACCATGAGCCCCATCACCAAGACATCTATTTATATATAAATAATCGTTGTATTTATTGTCTCAAATCAATAATCAGCTTCTCTCCCCTTCCTGCACAACACGCAGCTATACACGCACCACTCCCTCCCACGCAACCACATGTGATACACTATTTTGTGAAGGTGTCAAATGCTGAAGAGAGATTGACTCTCTGTCTCCTCCTTTGCCAAAAATGTTGAATAACAGGGCCTGACTTTGAAAAATGGGCCAAGATGTTTTGATTCGGGGGAAGAGGGACACAATCTCTTCAAATGATGAAGCATTCTCAAAGGGTTTCAGAAAGTTGGAATGGAAAAATGTGTCTCCCTGACTGCGGAGTCAATAACACAGGGTCAACTTCTCAGGGAAAGGAATATGGGTGGCATTGTGGCATAGTGGTTAGCACTGATGCCTCACAGGGCCAGGGTCCTAGGTTCAATTCAACCATGGGTGACTGTCTGAGTGGACACTTTCCCTGTGTCTGTATGGTTTTCTTCCAGGTAATCTGGTTTCTTCCCACAGTCCAAATATGTGCAAATTAGCTGTATTGGTCATGCTAAATTGTTCCTTACTGCCCCAGCATAGTGGGGTAAGTACATGGGGTAATGGTGATTGGGCCTGGATAAGATGAGCCTGTGCAGACTTGATGGGCTGAATGGTCTCCTTCTGCATTGTAGGAAAGTATGATTTCTGAATGAGTTTAAGAGTTGTAAATTTTTCCATTCTTTTGCTCTAGAAGATTCAAGTTTCTTCATCATTGAGCAGCTTCGAGGTGAACATTCAAGAGAAAATGGTTAAATATTTTACAGGATGGAGTGTAAAAAGCTATTGGGAGAATTGCAGCAAGATAGGGTGTACTGGTTTATTGGGATAAGGAACTAAAGAGGTTGCAGCTCTGGAACATTCTAGGGAATGATTGATTCAAGAACTGAGAAGGGGGAATGCACGATCAACAACTTTCCATCCTCACTTGTATGGGAGTGCTGTGCACCCAGGATATCATCGACTCTGTTGTTTCCCATGATAGGCAGGGAGTCAGATACACTACTTCCCATGTGTCACCATTACCAGTTGCATTATTGCACAGACTCGTCTCACGGCACGTGGCTACAAGTTTCAGTTTTATAAGAAAGACTAACAAATTGCTCTTCTTTGTGCAGAAATTAGAAGAAGCGTATTGTTTGAAGAAAATAGGAGTTGACCCCACTGCAAATAAACAAAATGCAGTTTACCTTTAGTACAGTTGGCAGATATGAAAAAAAAACTTTCATTATCCAAGTGCAGTTTAAATGGTGTGGGTAAATTAGTTAGATTTGCTTGTCTAGCCAGGTGTTTTACATTGAGTTATTTTGTTTGCCTTTCTTTCTGTTTATGTCATCCATTGTGATAACTGGTTATGTCCTGTCTGATTGGCAAGAAGGAGCCCATCACTGCTCTTTGCTTTTCATCTCTTATTTGAATATGCAATATCTCGTTCACCAGCTCTTTAACCTTACTTGCTAAATTGCTTCCTGACTGTCTAAAAATGCATAAAGTGAATTGGATGGATCCTACTTGGACGGGGTTCGGGGATAGGGCAGGTGGGGTCCAGATAAAATACACTTTTGGAGAGTTGGCACAGACTGGATGCCTGACTGCCATCTTTATGCACAGTAATGATTCTATGGGTGCCATGGGCTTTGACTTTCCTGATTTGGTTCTACATTATTCTCACTGCCTCTCTTTCCAAAGTCCGGTGTCCAGTGACAGAATGTTCACTGCTGCCTCATAACGCTAGGGTTCAAGTCTGGCCTTGGGTGAAATTCTGTTTGCCATTTGCACAGGTTTCCGCCCGGTGCTCCAGTTTCCCCCCACAATCCAAATATTATCCCAGGATGTGTCGGTTATGCACACTATCTCGGGAATACATGCTCTTTCAAAACGTCAGTGCTCTCCAAGAATGTGGACTGAGTAGCCTCCTTCTGCACTCTTTGGATGTTCAACATCTAATATAGAAAAAGTAGCATTGGTGAAACGATGCCAGTGCTAACATGGTCAGATTTAGATTAGAGTTTATTTATTAGTGTCACAAGTAGGCTTACATTGTCATTGTACGGAAGTGCCTGTAAAATTCCTCAGCCATCACACTGGTGCCTATTCAGGTACAATGAGGGAGCATTTAACATGGCTCATGCACCTAATCGGCATGGCTTTTAGACTTTGGGAGGAAACTGGAGCACCTGGACGAAACCAACGTAGGCATAGAGAGATCATGCAAATGCCATGCAAACAGTGAGTCAAGCTGGGAAGAAAATCTGGAGCCCTGGCACTTTGAGGCAGCAGCGCTAACCAATGTGCCTCTGCACTGCTCCAGGTTTCACCCGAAACCGATCTCACAAGCAAATGTGAATTTGGGTTTCAGTAAAAGGCATTGGAGCTTTCATATGAAGAGCATTTGCAGCAAGAACAAGAATGAATGGCACTGACGTAGATCATTGGGTTGGATTGGGTTGCAAGGTGACCAATGTTGGTAACTAAATTGACTAATGTTTCGAAAAGGGAGATCAGTGTTTAATGTGCTGCAGCAACACCAATAATTAAGAATGTAAGTCCAGGAATGAGGAAGAATTTGTGATCACATTGACCCCCTCCCCTCACTCCTCCATCGAAGTGCTGACCCAAACCCTTCCAACAGTAGGATAACATGACTAGCTGAACATTTCCCCAAAACATTCTAAAAGCTAGAGCACAAAAGTCTACTAAAAAAGACAAGAACCTTTTGTACCAAATGTAGAATATTAGCACGGCTGGACGATTGGCTAATTATAGAAGACAGAGAGTTGGTATAAGAAGGGCCTTTTCAAACTGGCAATCTGTCACTCGCAGAGTATCACAGAGACACTTGCTGAGGCTACAGTTATTTACAACATATATTAATGATTTGGATGATGGAAGTGAATGTACGATTGCAAAGTTAGTGAATAATTATAGGTAGCAAGGCGAGTGATGAGGATGATATAAAGATTTTAAGGGGGATTTGTACGGGTCAGGTGAGTGGGCAAACAACTTTGTTGATGGAATATCATGTAGGA
Source organism: Sphyrna mokarran (assembly GCA_024679065.1). Lineage (NCBI taxonomy): Eukaryota > Metazoa > Chordata > Chondrichthyes > Carcharhiniformes > Carcharhinidae > Sphyrna > Sphyrna mokarran. The sequence goes on along the minus strand of JAGIQG010000016.1, from coordinate 8,320,875 downwards.
AAATATAAAGTTCCGAATTTGGTAGGAGGAATGAAGGAGCTGAATATTATTTAAATGATGTAAAACCGCAGAAAGTTGCGGCACAAATGGATTTGGAGTTCCTGGTGCATAAATCACATAAAAAGGTGCCTTGCAATTTCAGCAATTATTAGTGTAGCCAAAGAGAAAGTTGGTTTTTACTTCAAAGGGAGTATGAAAAATAGGCATGTCTTGATAAATCTACCAAGGCATTAATGAGACGACACCTAGAATACTGTTATTTCAGGATGCTTGACAGGGTTGATGCTGAACCCTTGTGATAGAGTCAAGGGCAATTGGGCTTGATCTCGGGGTCCCATGCATTTAACAGAATTGATCAGCCGTTTGTCAGAGTGTAGTGAATCTGTGGAATTATTTACTATAGAGATTGGATTGTTAAGTATGAGCCAGACTGAGATAGACAGATTTTTAATCAGCAAGCGGATCAAGAGCGGTGTGGATAATGTGGGAAAGCAGGAATTAAGGATTATATCCAACCAGCCATGATCTACTAGAATGGCAGAGCAAACTCAACAAGCTAAATGGCCACTGCTGTTCTGACATCTATATAGTCTTTCGCACAATCTTATATTCTCCTATGGCTGCAACCAGATCCAGTGGATAGTGGCATAGGCAAGTGAGGTGGAGGGAAGATTTACAGGATAGAAAGAGACTGCAAAGTGCTTGGAACAAATTGACTATCTCCTTCACTTACACTACAAAAATAAGATGGCCAAATGAACCTTTTTGGTACCATTTCTGACAGTAGCTCACCTCAGCCTAGCTGAGCCCTGGTCAAATTTGTCAGGCCAATCGCATCATTTAATGATGAGTGAAACGATTTTAGTTGGAATTGTCTAAAAGATGTGGACAAGTCTCAATGTTGAACAATGGGCATGGGGAGATTCGGATAGTAGAAGGAAAAGATGTTACACAAAAGTAGGTTCCATGTGCCTGACCCAGGTTCTGATCGCCCACACACTTTACCACTTTCTGAGCGTTCTTGCAGCTTTTGTCATTGTTGGCCATAACATTGCAGTTCATTCTCGATCCTATTGGGATATTCTGCAATGAGAAACAAAATAAACAACAGCTGGTTGGGTGATCACTGGGGGACCAGGTTTTCATTTGTGGATCTGGGTTCATATGTTACATGCCTGGGCCAGTAGCCAGCTGGGGGAACTGAGCTGTCAATGTGGAGTGAGACAGACTTTGGCTTTGCTACCAAATAAACCTATTGGATTTTAACCTGGTGTTGTAAGACATCTTACTGTGTTTACCCCAGTCCAACACTGGTATCTCCACATCATGATGATCAGATGGTCAGTATGGGGTTTGAGTGGTGAACTGGCGAATTGCTGGTCTGCGGAAGATCAGATAGTCAGTGGCAATGGGATTGGGTTGTCACTTGTGGGCAGGGGGAGGTATGAGCAGATCTGTGGGACGGTAGGGCAGTCAGAGGGAGAGCGGAGTTCAAGTTGGTCATGGGGCAATTGCACTGGGAGGTGAGCAGGGGATAGTGAGCATGGCAAGCTGATAGATTGTAGTGAGATGGGATGGTGGGGCGATCAAGGAGAAAGTGGGGATAGTTGTGTCGGAAATCAGTTAGGTATTCTGGAAAGTGTTCTGAGGGGAGGGAATGTGATGTAGGGGGAGTTTGGGGATTTTGCAGATGATTCTGGTGAGAGTCAGCAAGGTCCTTCAGTAAGCAAGAAAATAGCAGCACTATAATTAAGCAGAAGGTAGGAGCGGATTGAATTATTTTAGCTTATCAAGGTTCCTTTTCTCCTCGATTTCACTCAGAGTATTGGATGGGTACAATTCAATTGTCCATCAGAAGTTGGACTCCTCAAGGAATTCCCTTACATCCTTATCTGGGGAAGAGTAGAATTTTGATGGTGAGTCCCAGGAATGAGCCGCTGGAAAGGACAAGTTATGGGCCACTGGAGCATCAGCCAAAGGGTTCCATAGCAGGATTGATCAAATTACAATTCACATTGAATGATGGAATCAAGCATCAGAATAGGAGACCACATGCTTGATCAGACAATTAGGTCTCAAGATGTGAGATGGGGAAGAAGAAGAGAGCTTTGAACAGGGAGTTCACATTTTAGGAAGCGGATAACAGCAACAGACAGTGTCATGATGATAACGAGGATGTACAGATAATTACCCAATGAAATAACACAACTGCATCTGACAGAATCATGGACTGATTGATTACCTGACGTGGTCTGTATATTACAAAGTTCAGAATCACCTAACTTGTTCTGCCTCATGATTAAGATAGGGCCATTGTTGAAAAATAGAAAGTCACACCCCCCACCCCCGACACACATGATTGCCTTAGTGTCGAGCTGTCAAGAAGCCCTATGAAGAAACACAAATTGGATAAATATACCTTGATAAATATTCCTCCTTTTCATGGAATTCTTCCAGTAGGATTGTGAGGTGCAAATACTTAGGTCATGCAAGTGAGCACTCAGAAAGTGGTGACGTGTGTGGGTGATCAGGCACATGGAACCTACTTTTGTGTAACATTTTTTTCTTCCATAGGATGGGAAGGAAACATAAGCCCCACCTGGCTGACTCATTGCTAGGAAGCTAAGTTCACACTAACATGAAAAGCAGGGTCCAGCTCGATAGCAGGTTCATGTTTTAAAATGATGGTAAATATTATGGGATAGTTACGGCACTTCTTCAATTAGTTTCAAATTTGCGAAAACTTTCAACATCAATACACTTTGAAAAGTCAGCCTTTGGCTTATCTTGAGGTATCAACAGGGGTGAGCTGTATCCCTAATTGTCATCCCTGAATACCACCCCTCCCCCACCCACCCTCTGAACCCACCATCCCCCAACCCTGACCTGTTCCCACTCCCGCCTTCTTGTTTCAGTTGATACTGTCTGCTCGGCATCCCTACTTCCCCTGTTCGTTGGGCTTCCGGTTACATTTTCATCTGCTCCGCTGGCTAACACTGAGGTGTTATTCTTTGAATGTGTTTTTTTCTCTATGTCAAAGCGAGATGAATTCTGATTTGGGGTGGGGAAGTTTGAGTAACTATTATCAAGGTTAGCTTGGAATGTGGGAGTTGAGGATACAGTCAGGTGAATTATGATGTTATGGACTGATGGAATGTGGTCAAGGGGCCGAGTGGCCAGCTCTTGGCCAACAGTTGTTCACTATTTACATTAATGGCCTGGAGGACTGAACAGAATATAATGTTCCCAAATTTGCTGATTATACAAAGATATGTGGAAGGGCATGTTGTAATGAGGGTACTGTGATTCTGCAATGGGATAGGGATACATTAGGCAATTGGGCAAAAACTGAGCAAATGGAGCAAAACGTGGGAAGTATGAGGTCATGCACTTTGGTCAGAAGATTAAACGGAATATTATTATCTCAATGGAGAGCGACTGCAGGTGAGTGAAGTACAGAAGGATTTAGGTATTCTAGTTCATGAATCACAAAAGCCTAACAAACAGATCCAACAGGTAGTTAAGAAGGCAAATGGCCTTTTGACCTTGATTGCAAGTTGGCATTAAAAATAGACAGGTATTGTTGCATTTGCAAAAAGTGCTATTGAAGTTTCAACCGTAATGTTGCACAGAGTATTGGTCTCCATACCTTAAAAAGGACAGAGTAATAGTGGAAGCAGTCCAAATGAGATTCACCTAATTCCTGGGATGAGAGTGTTGCTATGCGAATCAACACAAGTTTTTTTTTCATTCAATTTTTATATAATCCACTGCAGGTATTGCATTTGAGATATTTGGACTATGAAAAGAAAGAGTTGGGGCATGGCTGTCACTTTCTCACTTTCAACACATGGAGCTCTCATTTCATCTCATCTCCTGCCAATAATCCCTCCTGAGACCGTAGGTCTGTTCAATAGTTTTCAAGGCAGTTCTCTGAGTTTTCAGAAGACTGTCATCTGAATACAGTTGTTCAATATAGTCAATGAAAATAACATTTGTTTCATCTCAGAATATGAACCCTCAGTACAGGAAACTACAAGTCTCATTAACATAACCAATTCCATTTCAGTTTGCCTTGCTCATTCATGTTTGGCGACCAGATTTTGGAATGCACAGAATTTATTTCACAGTTGCACGACTTTTAATTGTTCTGATCTCTGCTGCAAGATTAATTGTGAAAAAATATTTGACAAAACTGCAGATGTTTTGATGCCCCCAGTTTCTGATTCATTCACAATTGATGATTAATTCTAGAGATCTTTGCTGTTTGATGCTTCATTGTTAAGATTTACTTGTCAGTTATTCAATGCTTATGATTCCACAGTCTGCAATTCATAATTCTCTCAACTTGTCCAGTTGATGGCAGGCTTCTGTAGTAAATGTATTCAGTTTGCTACAAAAGCAGAAATTGCTGGAAAAATTGCAATAGGTCAAACAGCATCTATCAAAAGATAACAGGGCCAATGTTTTGAGTCTGGATGACCCAGTGGCTGTATTCTCTCCCAACAGACGCTAGCAGACCTGCTGAGATTTTCCAGTTTTTGTTTCAGATTCCAGCATCCGCAGTATTTTGCCTTTATTCAGTTTGCAACCGGTGTACATATTACTGATTGGGAAGTCAGAATTTATGCAGTTACTTATCCAAGGTTGTAAATGCATACCTATTTGCCTTCACATAGATTTTGACGCCCTAGCTTATGATTAAATAGAACTTTCTCAATTTGATCCTCGGTTTGGGAAGCAGTAACAAAATTAACAAGAGTAATATGGCTTTTCACTAAGGGAGCATGTACAGGGAAAATAAATAGATGCAGAAGTTAGGAGATTGTTTAGACAATCCATTTAAAAAGATCAAAAATATGAAACTCTTTGATTCTGACACAGCAACCTGTACAAAGCAAATATTCACGTGTGTGTGTGTGTGTGTGTGTGTGTGTGTGTGTGTGTGTGTGTGTGTGTGTGTGTGTGTGTGTGTGTGTGTGTGAGAGTTTATGTGTGCTGACATGAACATGCCAGTCTAACTATTTTTGTTTCACAATATCTGTGTTTCCTTGTTCTTGTGGTGTCCCTGTGCTCGTGTAGTCAACATTTGATGTGCGTGTTGGAGAAGATATATAAAACATTCATCGTAGGTAAAAATATTCTGTTTTAGGATGAACGTACATTCCTATCATCCACTGCATCATGCGGCCTAATCTTGATATCTCTGAGGGAAAATAGTCTGTGTTTGTGCGTACTGAACATGTTGGGTATTGCAAGGGAATCTTGCTGCAATTATACAAGGCCTTCATTAGAAAATGATTATCGTGAAGAAATACAACTGGTTAACTTGTATATGCGTGGATTGTTACTGGTACTCTGATCGAGAAGAGGGAAACAAATAAAGAAAGAGGCAGATAGTCATCACATCAATGAGGCAAAAACATTTAGATTTCAACAGAACAATTGAGATGCTCAATTACAGGTTTTGAACGTTTATTTGTCAAGACTCACAGACTCACAGTCACACAGCCACAGCAAAAAAAGATGTCCTTTGATCTATCATGTCTTCTTTGGCCATTACGTACCAATCTAATCTAATCTTAAAAGATGTGAGAGTTCCTACATCTATCATCCATTCAGGCAGTGAGTTCAAGAATCCCAAAACTCTTGCGGTGAAAAATGTTTTCCTCATATCCCCTCTAACTCTCCTGCCTTTGATCTGTGCTGCCTAATCACTGAATTTGCTTTGAAGGCAAATGTTTCTCATAATTTTGTGCACCTCAGTCAGGTTCCCCCCTCCACATTCTCTGCTCTAAGGAGAACAACCCCAGTCTAACCAATCTCTTTTCATAGATGAAATGTTGCAGCCAGGCAACATTCTGATGAATCTCCTCTGAAAACTGTCAATTCTTGCAGTGCAGTGATCAGAACTGCACACAATACTCTCGTTGTGGCCTTGCCAAAATTTTATGCAGCTCCTGGTCTTGTATTCTATGTATCAGCTAATACAGGCAGGTATCGAATATTCCTTCTGAACCACCTGATCTAGCTGTCCTGCTACATTCAAGGACCATCGGACATGCATGCAATGTTCCTCTGGTCTAATGTTCACTCTGCGTTCCCTTGCTTTGTAGTCCATTCACTGTGCACCACATCATTCAGGGTTAAGTTCCATTTTGCAATGTTTTGACCCAGTGGCAGCAGAAAGTTTTGGTCTGCAGTCTACCATTTTACCATTCTACCCTTTTGAACATGTAGGAATACTTTCTAATTTGCTGGAAAAAAAACTGTTGTTACGCTACAGATGGTTTTCGCTAAAGCCTTTGATGTAATCAAGAATTGATATCCAAATGTTGCTGAGCATCAACTTGTTTCTATGTTCTGCTACAAAGGATATGGGTAAGGTAAGCTGGAAACTTTAAGTTTCTTACAGGGTGAAAAGAAAGTAGTTGGAAAGATGCACTAAAGTTACAATAATTAAGATTGGAAATTCTCCAGAAAAAAACAGGAAGTACAAATATCTCGGAGCAGGGAGGAGCATTCTGGATGTGAGGTTGGGATAAGGGGAGGCATTAGAGCTGGGGGAGTGTACATGTCATGCATGTCAGAGATAAGATACGATTAGATTAGGGATGAAATTCAAAACCAGAATGAGAATGCTGAATATCAAGTTGAATGTTCAAAGGGAACCAATGTCAATCAGTAGACAGGGCAGATGGACAAAGGCAACTTCAGAATTTGGGGAGCAGTGTTCCAAATGGCTCTGATATGAGGAAAGTTAAATTATAGGAGAGTAGCCACCTGTGTGTACAAATAAAGTGATGAAACACTGAGATGAGAGTTTCCTTTGCAGACAATCTGGGGCTAGGATAAAGTCCACTGATGTTTGCAAAGTTAGAAATATGTAGACTGACTGAAGGTGGGGGTTGGAGTTTCAGAATCAAATCAGCTGGAAGATTCCTCAGTCAATAGTGAACCGTCAGTTATTTACTAATCAGTTACCAGCAGCTTTAATGTTACTGTGAAAATTCTGTAATCGCCACACTCCAGTGCCTGTTTGGGTATACTGAGGGAGCATTTAGCATGGCCAATTAACCTAACCTGCGTATTTTTAGACTATGGGAGGATACTGGAGCACGCGGTGGAAATCCACATTGACATGGAGAGAACATGCAAACTCCACATAGGCAGTATCCCAGGCCAGGAATTGAACCAGGGTACCTGGCACTGTGAGGCAACAAGTGCTGACCACTGTCACGGTGCCATCCCGTATTTTGCTGTCACCTAATTTTAACTGTTTTTTCATACTCAGAGCGAAATATGTCAGTGTAGTACTCAATAACATTGGTGAGACATCAGGATAAAAAAAAGGAAAAAAGAAAAGGAGAGAGTGAGACTAAGTTGTAGTACGTTATGTGATGTCCAGTTTAACATTTAACTATTTCCTTAATATGTTACTTCTCCACAAATTTTCTTCTGAAATGCATCCCTCCTCAGCATGTGTGTCATGTGTGTATGTGTCAATTTCATCAGCGTGCCTGAAGGCACTGGCTCGATTAATGAAGTCTGGTGCTACCCTCTAATTCTTTATGATTTAGATGTTATACCATATAAAGCCAACCAATACAACTTCACCAGAAAATATGATGCAATTGATTTTAATTTAACAGTTGGCACTCTGTGTGATATGGACCTGCAAAAGATTCTGGAGCTGACAGTATAAGACATAAGAAGTAAGAAGTTCTGGTGGAAATATGCAAAGGCAACTGCAGGGATCTTGAGTTTGATGGCAAGAGGTTTATTACTGGTATTTCACATTGAGTTCGAAGTTGAATGAAGAATGATTTCCTTAATCAAAGTGTATGCCCCTTGACTGGTATGGGCCACATGGAAGTGCAAATAACACAATGACATATTTTCCAAATCTGCTTGAACATAGAGAGAGGAAGTGCTAAAATTAATTTTACAAAGGAAAAGAACAGATGATCCGGACTGAAGTCAAAAACAAGGTGAGCGATCATCCCCACTTTCTATCAATTGGCAGGATTTCACTCCCTTCACTCACCCACTTCATTGACTTTTTTTAAGTTTGCAGAGATATTTTGACTGATATGTAAAAGAGGCATGTGGGTTGCCAGGAAGACTATTCATTTTAACAGCATTTTGTTTGAGTTCTGGTCTCCTCATCATGAATTACCCAATATGGATTTAAAATTTGACATGAATACAGATGATGTTAAAATCAGTAACAACAAAAAGAAACTGTCAGACTAAATATATTGCATCTCGACTTACAAATGTTATTTCTTGACTGCAATCAATGATTTTCCGTCACGACAATTTGAATACCAGAGATGCAGTTTGTACAATAAAATGGAACATTAATCAACTGCCTGTCCATTCAAATGTTGATTGCAAAACTTATTTCATGCCATTGAGTCATAGAGTCATAGAGTTATTGAGCCACAGATGTTTACAGCATGGAAACAGACACTTCAGCCCAAATTATCAGTTTTTAATATTAAACTAGTGCCAGTTTCTCCCATTTGGCCCATATCCTTCAATCTCAATCGAACTCATGTGCTTCAACAAGACATCACAACTCCCATATTCAATGTTCTGAGCAATGAAACCAAGCATGCTGAATGTCTTCTTCACACTCTGTCCAACTGTGACTCCACATTCAAGGAGCTATGAATCTGTACCCTGAGGTCTCTTTTTTCTAACTCCTTTTTAAATGACAAAATTTTACACAACTCTACTATTATCTTAGCAGCTTTTTCCAGACACTTTCCGCCCACTGTGTGAATAAAAATGCCCCTCTGAAACCTTTTATATCTCTCCCCTCTCACTTGAAACAAATGCTCCCTAGTTTTAGACCCCTGTATCTTTAGAAAAAGATGTTGACTATCTATCCCATCTATGTCCTCAATATTTTATAGACTTCTATGAGATCATCCCAAAATATGCTCCTATGGTCCAGGGGAAAACAGTCCTAGTCTATCCAGCATCTCCTGTAACCCAAACCCTCAAGTCCCAGTAGGATTCTAGTAAATATTTTCTGCACTCTTTCTGGTTTAATAATATCCTTTCTATAACAGGGTGAGCAGAACTGTACATGGTATTCCAAGTGTGACCTTACTAATGTGTTGTAGAACTTCAACAAGATATCCCAACCTCTGTATTCAATGTTCTGGCCATTGAAACCAAATATGCTGAATGCCTTCTTCCCCACTCTGTCCACCTGTGATGCCACTTTCAAGGAGCTATGAGGCTGTATCTCGAGATCTCCTTTTTCTATTACTCCTATCAGCGCCCTACCATTAACTGAGTAAGTCCTGCTCTGATTTGATCCACCAATGCATATCTCACATCCATCTAAATTAAACTCCATCTGTTATTCATCTGCCCCAATGACTCAATTGATCAAGATCCTGTTGGAATCCAAGATAATCTTCTTCATTTTCCACTCTGCCACCAATCTTGACTTCACCTGCAAAGTTATTAACCATTCGTCCTAAATTCTCATCCAAATCATTAATATGAATGACAAATAACAGTGGACCCAACATCGATCACAAAGGTCCACAGGCCTCCATTTGATCAACAACACTGTATAAACATTACTTGACAGATATGTTTTGGACCAACAATGAACTCAACTAAATACCAAATTATTTTCTATTAAGAATCAACTGAATGGCCGAGAAGCAACTTTAAACATGGCTTAAATGTGAGTTAGGATATGTTTGAATCTGCATTAATTCTACCATGAATCAACTGGCAGAAGACAATTCTTATGCAGATAAACACATACTGAAAATCTCATTAAAAGTAATTTGAAACACCTAATAATTATGTACTATTTTGAAGAGAAAATGTGTCACGTTAAACATTCCTGCAATTCCTTTTCATTAGCATCACCATCTTCCAGAAACACTAACATCATTTAAGGATTGTGTTTACTTTTCTGGAAATGCAAGTTACATTTTGTAATTCTATGTAAATAGAAAAAAAAAGAATAGAAGAGAGTCCAAAGATGTGCGGGTTAGGTTGGTTGACCATGCTAAGAAATTGCCCCTAGAATTCAGGGATGCGTAGGTTAGAGGGATTAGTGGGTATAATATGGAGGTAGGGCTTGGGTGGAATTGTGTTTGGTGCAGACTTGGTGAGCCGAAGGGCCTCTTTCTGAACTATAGGGTTCTATGTTCTATGTTCTAACATTACTTTTCTATCAATGTGAAGAGATAAATAAACACTGGCCATTCGGAACTTGTCCTTGAGATCAGTAATGACTTGTGTGCCTGAAATATTAAACAGCTTTCTGTATTTTCTTCATCTCCCTTTCCCTGTCTCTCTCTTACTCTCCTTCAAATGTACCGAGTGCAGCTACCAGATGCATTATCATAGTTGAGTAAAATAGAAACAAGGAAACGTAAGAAATAGGAGAAGGAAGAGATCAGCTGTCCCTTTGAACCTGTCCCATCATTCAATTTGGTCATGATAAAATCCTTGTCCCAATATCATACTTCCGCCATCCCTCCATATCTTTTGGTGAATTTAGAGGTGAGCAATCTATCTATTTCCTTCTTAAATATATTCAACGATTTTACCACCACAGATATCTGCAGTAGATAATTTCAGAAGGGAATGAAAGTGGATAGGTCGTTGATGTATTGGTGAGAGAGCATTTTGTTGATAGCAACAGCAATATGATTCAATTCAAATAAGGAGGTAGTTATGGAACTCGGGGAGAGAGGAACTGGAACAAATTGTCACAGGCAGTGACAAAGTATTAGAAATAATGGCGGTCTTAAAAGTGGATGAATCTCTCAGTCTGACTAAATTGTGTTCCAAGCTCTTGTGGATGTGAGGGAGGAAATTGCAGGAGCACTGACCCAAATCTTTAATTCTCTGTGGCTACAGGGTAGATACTAACGAATGGTCCCACTATTTAAGAAAGGTTGTAGGGACAAACCAGGGAACTACAGACCAGTGAGTCTCACATCTATGTTCAGGAAACTACTGGAGAAGATTTAGGAGAGAATCTATCTCCATTTGGAGAGGTAAGGTTTGATCAGGGAGAGTCAGCATTGCTTTGTCAGAGGGAGGTCATGCCTAACAAATTCAATTGAGGGTAATGCATTGATGTAGTTGATATGGATTTCAGCACAGCCTTTGACAAAGACCCACATGGGAGACTTATTATGAAGGCAAATACACATGGAATACAGGGTGACCTGATGAGGTAGGTTCTTGATTGCCTTTAGAGGTAGGAGGCAGAGAGTAATGACTGACGGCTGCTTTCATGACTGGAGACCAGTGGTGTACTATAGAAATCTGTGCTGGCCCCCCCTATTCTTCATCATTTGTATAAATGATATAGATGACTATTGGAGAATACAATCTATAAGTTTGCCAGTGACACAAAGAGGTTGTTTGTCTTGGGTTACAGGAAGACATAGACTAATTGGTCAAATAATGGATAAATGGCAAATGGAAGTTAACGTGAAAAACCTTTGGAAGGAGCAAGTTGATAAGGAATTTTACGATGGAGGCCTGACACTGCGAAGTGACAAAGAATAAAATCACCTTGATGTATTTGTCCATAGATCTCTCAAGGTGGAAAGGAAAGTTAATAGGGTGGTGAAAAATTTGAGTTGATACATTTTGGAAGGAGCAAGTTGATAAGGAACTTTACAATGGAAGGGCTTTGGGAAGTGGCAAGGAGTAAAATCGCCTTGGCATATTTTTCAGAGACCTTCAAAAGTAGAATCCAGATATAGATTCCAAAAGCAGAGAGATTATGATGGAGTTATATAGACTTTGGTGAGCGCACAGCTGGAGTACAGTGTGCAGTTCTACTCACCACATTATAGGAGGCTGTGATCACACTGGGAGGGGTGCAGAGCTGATTCACAAGGATTTGCGTGGGATGGAACATTTAAGTTATAGAGAGTGGTTGGGTAGGCTTGTGTTTTTTTCTCTGGAGCAGAAAAAAACTGAGGGGTGACCTCATTGAGATGTTCAAGATTACCAACAGCATAGGCCGGTTGGATAGGAAGGAGCTGGAAGATCACATCCTTTAAAATGTAACAGGATGAACACTTGGCACACAATAACATTCAAGGCTATGGACCAATTTCTGGCAAGTGGTATTAAGTGGACAAGTCAGGATCTTTCATACATCAGTACAGGTGCAATGGGCTTGAAGTGCTCCTTATGCACTGTACTATTCTGCAATTTTGTAAGTCTTTGAAGACATCAGAAAGTGAAGTTGTTTTGCCTCAACTCAGTGTTAAAAAGCTTACTCCGTTGTGCTGGAACTGTGAACCCTTTTTCTAGATGCACAGTTATAATTCAGGTCAGAAACTCCAAACTGTTTTATGAAATCTGCCTGAACCATAGGTTTTGCTCTTCAAATTTGGCTAGGGTGAACAAGAGATTTTCACTTCAGGTATGATGCAAATGAGCCACTAAGGGGCTTTTATCTAACTAAAGTGAATTTAAGAATACAGTTCACATGTACAGCAAGGAAACTAGCAATATCTTTTACCAATTGCAAACAAGAATAAAAACAATCATGATGTTGTACAAACCTTAACAGCAAAACACCGTTCCAATGAAACAAGTCCCGTAAATAAAATCTTTGTCACGGGTTTAACACTGCAAAGACTAATGCTCATGTGAGAGTGGAATTAAGCTTTTTGGTTAAATTCTGCAATTCTCTTGAATCACACAGACTAGCTTGGATTCAGAATAGTTCAATCCTTTAATTGGAGAACTGAAACTATGACATCTCAGCCTTGTAACTTCTAGCAGTTCTCTGAATACACCCAGAACAGTTTAAATTCAGAACAGCTATCCAGAATACCAGGGAGACAGAGAAAGAGAGAGAGAGAGAGAGAATCTGGGCAAGCCAACTATCAACAGCAGATTTTCCACTCTAGGAAGGCAAGAAATTTGCTTTCAGCTAGCCAGCAACACCAAGAAGCAGAGAAACATTGCATTCCTATCTGATGCCCCCACCTTTTTAAACTAAAAACTGAAAATGAATCCTTCAATATTTTTTTCTTGGGCAGGAACCACCAGACTTTGTCTTGTCAATCAATCTTTCCTCCCACAATGCAAGACCAAAAAATGTTTGCAGAGTAAAAATAAACCGAACCCCATGTAAGCTATTGAAGTAGGACTTTTCCAGACAGCCCGGCAACAATAAAAAAAAAAGCTGAGGCTGTGTTAGTGGCAGAGGATATGATTAAACAAAAACATTTCTAACATCAGGACACACTAGTCAAAGGGAAGAAAATTCATTCAACCAATCTGTTGATTCCTGTCAGAATTGTATTCATTCCAATTTCATTTTCTCTCATTCTCTGAAACTCCAATGGATATAAACCCAGTTGAGCTAACTTCAATTACACATTGACATTAATGTGTAATGTCATTTTCATTAGCCCAGAGAGCATTTGTTGCATTCTCTCGATGCTAAGTATATAATTTCTGAGACAAGGAGATGAAAATTGCACTGAATCCTCCAAAATTGCTCTCTTCAAAACAGTGTAAAACTGCAGTAAGACATAACTGCTCCTTTATTCTGTCTTCTTGCAAGGAAGACTGGCATATTATTTGCCTTCCTAATTGCTTGCTGTACCTGAATGCTTGTTTTTAGTAACTAGTGTGCAAGTGAAATATTAAGGGTTAACATTGCATGCAACGAAGAACTTTTGAGTTGATTTCAAAATAACAAATTCAAGACATCTGTGATTAACAAATTTACTCTTTAACAATTCTCTTTCTTTCAACATGATAATGTTACGACCTTAGATATGGTTAACCTGACTAGAACAAAGGGTGTCTTGTAATTCACTATATTGTATCAGACCGCATGTGATCACAAGGATTGTAAAAGCTATTTGAAGGAGGATTGTCCCATTATTCAGTGCGTGTTTGTTACCTGACTCCCAGCACTGAGCGGATGTTACATAGCACAGGTTTGTCAGCTTGCATATGTAAGAAGAATAAAGAACTTTTGAATCAGACAGCGGTTGGTAATTGCCTTTGTATCAAGGATGGAAGAGTCTCGCGAAAAATGAACATAACAATTGGCGCAACGCTTATTCTCTTTCAAATGCACCAAATGCAGCCATCAGATGTAAATGTGAGTAAAGTAGAATCATGGAAACATAACAAATGGAGGTTTGAATGCCCTTTGACCCTGCTCCATGTTCTGCCTCTCCTTTCTCTCTCTCTCTTACGCTCACTCTCGTTCAGGACAAAAATCTTTCTATCTTTACCTGATTATCAAACTTTAAATTTCATTGTTGGGCACATCAGTTAACCAGAAAGGTTTGGTTTTCCATATTACTTGATATTACTGAATTTGAACGAATTACTCTCCTAGACCATTGTGCGAAAATGCTGACGTTTTTTGCACAAGAAATTAACATAGTCGACTGCAGCTGAATATCATGCAAATTGACAAGGATACCTCGCTCTGTCCCCCACCACCTGCCTGCCTTCTTCTGGTGCTGCTTTTCTTCAAATGCACCCATTCAGCCACCAGAAGTACTATTATGGATGATTAAGGTAGAAGCGTGGAAGTGTAGAAATAAGAGCAGGCCATTCAGTTCTTCAAGCCTTTTCCATCATTCAGTATGATCATACTTGATTCCATGTCCCAATGCTATATTTTTGAACTTGCTTCATACCTTTTCTTTTTCATTTTGTCTAAATCAGCCTTTCGAGTCCAGGGGACTATGAATTCCCTTTTTAATTATATTCAGTGACTTTGACTCCATAAGCTAACATGGCTGAAAATTCCAGATATCGACCATCCTCAGAGCAAAGATGTTTCTCTCATTTTCAGTCTTACAAGGTGTACATCGTATAAGAAAACTGTGATCTCTTTTCAGCCCTCCCCAGTCAGAGGACACAATCATTGATTCAATCTGCATAGCTTTATTAGAATTGCATAAATTGCAATTAAATGATCTATCATTTTTTCAAACTTGGAAAGTAAAAAGTCCAATTGATCCAACTTCTATTCACATGAAAATCTTGCCTACTCAGGAATTAGCCCAGTTAACACTTGCTGCATTCCTTTAATGGCAGGTAATAATTTCTTGCACAATGAGACCAAAACTGCACAGACTCTGTCAGGATTTGTCTCAACAAGGCTGTGTACACCTGTGGTACTATTTCCTTGCTCCTTTACACGTATTCTTGCAATGAAGGCCAACATGACAGTTGGCTTCCCAACTGCTTGCTGACATAGTAGGGAAGCAAGGGTCTAATGAGGACAAATAGTAGAAAAAAGAGTACATAGAACATAGAGCATTACAGCGCAGTACAGGCCCTTTGATGTTGCGCCGACCTGTGAAATCAATCTTAAGCCTACCTAACCTACACTATTCCAATATCATCCAGATGTTTATCCAATGACCATTTAAATGCCCTTAATGTTGGCACAGTAAGAAGCCTCACAATACCAGGTTAAAGTCCAACCAGTTTATTTGATAATAATCCCACAAGCTTTTGGAAACAGTGTTCCTTCGCCAGGTGTGTGGACGGTTCTGGTCAGAGAAGGGTATATAAAGACACACACAGTTTACAGAATACTGATTAGAATGCAAGTCTTTACAGCTAACCTGCTATTCAAGTCTTAAAGATGCAAACAATGTGAGTGAAGATAGCATTAGAATAGGTTAAAGAGATGTGTATTGTCTCCAGACGGGACAGTAAGTGAGATTTTACAAGTCCAGGCAAGTCTCCCACGAAACTAATGTCCCTGTTACAAAAGACAACATTATTGAGACCAGTGTACAACGGGAGAAGTTACCCAAAGGGTCACAGATACAGACCATAAGAACATAAGAACCAGGAGCAGGAGTAGCTTGTCTGGCTCCTCGAGCCTGCTCTGGCATTCAAAAGATCATGGCTCATCTTTTCATGCACTCAGCTCCATTTATCTGCCCACTCACCGTAACCTTTAATTCCTTTACTATTCAAAAATTAACCTATCTTTGCCTTAAAAATATTCAATGGGGTAGCCTCAACTGCTTCACTGGGCAGTGAATTCCACGCCCTTGGTGTGAAGAAGTTCCTCCTCAACTCAGTCCCAAATCTGCTTTTACTTATTTTGAGGCCATGCCCCCTAGTTCTAATTTCACCCGCCAGTGGAAACAACTTCCCTGCTTCTACCTAATCTATTCCTTAATAATTTTATCTGCTTTTTCTTTATAAGATCTCCCCTCATTCTTCTCAATTCCATTGAGTATAGTCCTAGTCTGTTCAGTCTCTCCTCGTAAGCCAACCTCTCAAGTCCAGAATTAACCTACTGAATCTTTTCTGTACCCTCTCCAGTGCCCATGTATACTTCCTCAAGTAAGGAGATCAAAACTGTACACTGGACTCCAGGTATGGCTTCATCAGCACCCCATATAGCTGCAACATAACCTCACTGTTTTTAAACTCCATCCCTCTAGCAATGAAGGACAAAATTCCATTTGCCTTCTTAATTTGCCTGCTGCACCTGGAAACCAACTTTTTGTGATTCTTGCACAAAAGCAACCAGGTCTCTCTGCACAGCAGCGTACTGCAATTTTTTACTATTTAAATAATACTCCATTTTGCTACCAAAATGGATGACCTCACATTTATCAACATTGTATTCCATCAGCCTGACCCTCGCCCACTCAGTTAGATTATCTATATCCCTTTGCAGACTTTCAGCATCCTCTGCACACTTTTTGTCACTCATAGTGTCATCTGCAAATTCTGACATACTATACTGCGTCCTCAACTCTGTAAATCGTAAACAATTGCAGCTCTAACACTGATCCCTGAGGCACTATTCATTGATCATCAACCAGAAAAACACACATTTAACTCCAGTCTTTGCTTTCTGTTAGTTAACCAATCTCTATCCATATTACCAGTAACACCGTGCATCTTTATCTTATGCAGCAGTCTTTGGTATGGCACCTTGTCAAATGCCTTCTGAAAATCCAATACACCATATCCACAGGTTTTACATTGTGCACTGCGCATGTATTGTTCTCAAAGAATTCCACCAAGTTAGTCAAACATGACCTGTCACTAATGAGTCCATGTTGCGTCTTTCCAGTGGGAGAATTTACATCCAAATGTCTCACTATTTCTTTCTTGATGATAAATTCAAGCATTCTCCCTACTGCAGAAGTCAAGCTAACTTTAGTTCCCTCCTTTTGTCTAAGTCCTTTTTTAAACAGTGGCGTCACATTTGCCGTTTTCCGAACTGCGGGAACCACCCCAGAGTCCAGTGAATTTTGGTGAATTACCACTGGTACATTTTTTATTTCCCCTGCTATTTGTTTTAGTACCTGGTATGCATTCCATCAGGGCCAGCAGACTTATCTATCCTTAGCCCCATTAGTTTGCTCAACACTACCTTTTCATGATAACAATAGTTTCTAGATCCTCACCTACCATAGCCTTCCTGTAATCCACTTGTGTCTTTTACTGTGAAGACCGATACGAAATACCTGTTCAATGCCTCAACCATTTTCTCATTTCTCGTTATTACAGCCCCCTTCTCATCCTCTAAAGGACCAGTGTTTACTTGAGTCATTCTTTTTTGGTTTATATACTTGGAGAAACTTTTGCTATCTGTTTTGAAATTCAGAGCTAGTTTATTCTCATAATCAGGGTGTATGGGGTGTCAGGGAGGGGTAGTATCTCTGGTGGAGGAACATGTTGTGTCCTTTTCAGGGCAGTTTGTCCCCATCATGGCACCCAGCTCTCAGCCGTGGCTGCCTTTTTCTTTACTGAATACAACTTAAAATTAATACTAAAGAAATGAAAAAGAAAGAGAAAAGTCAGTTTGGAGGAAATGGCTTCTTCACCGCCAGCCCCTCCTGCTAATATTGAATCCTCATGATCTCAAAAACAAGTCTGAACAACTGAACTCAAAAACATGTATTGAAGTGCACAACATATGCTATTTGCAATCTGTGTTATTGAAATTACTGGGACAAACTGTGTCTGTAACTTCCATAAACAATTGGCAGCTGTGTGATTGTGAAAGTTCTGTTTTGGCTTATGAGAAAGTCTCTTCATCTTGCAGGATTACTTTTAAAGAATGCAGGTAACTTTCCAAGCTCATCCCAGCATTTCCAGCTGAGTTTTAAAATGTGGCAAAGTTAGCTTTAAAGCTTAGCATAGTTAGTTACATAGGCAGAAATATCTTAAAATGAAGTCTTTTAACTAAAGCAAATCATACAAAGGATCCCACATTGTGGAATGCAAAACATGGGGCCACACACGCAGGGTAAGGAATAACTATTTAGGAGTGAGATGAGAAGAAATTTCTTCACTCAAAAGATTCCAATACTGAATATCTTTCAAGTTGGGAGAGGCAGATTTTTGGCCTCTGCGATGAGTGGAGCCATGACAGAGTGTAGATGATGACCTCGATTGGCCATGATCATATTGATGATGGAGCAGTCTGCAGGGCAACATGCAGACAGGAAAAAGGTCCATTTTTGTTCCATTTCTTATGGTCTTATGACAGGAATTTGACTTCGGAGATGAACTCTCACATCTAATTTTCATCTCACTCAGAGGGTCAGGACTGATGGAGTGCTGCACTGTCAGAGAATCAACACTGAGGTAGTGCTGCAATGTCAATCAATTCTGAGGCACTGTCAGAGGGTCAGTGCTGAGGGAGTGCCGCACTGTCAGAGGGTCAGTGCTGAGGGAGTGGCACACTGTCAGAGGGTCAGTGGTGAGGGAGTGCCGCACTGTCAGAGGGTCAGTACTGAGGGAGTGCCGCACTGTCAGAGGGTCAGTACTGAGGGAGTGCTGCACTGTCAGATGGTCAGTGCTTAGGGAATGCTGCACTGTCAGAGGATCAGTACTGAGGGAGTGCTGCACTGTCAGAGGATCAGTAGTGACGGAGCGCTGCACTGCCAGAGGGTCAGTACTGAGGGAGTGTTGCACTGTTAGAGAGTCAGTACTAAAAGACTGTTGCACTATGGAAGGGTCATTGCTGAAGGAGTGCTGCACTGTCAGGGAATCAGTATTGAGGGAACGCTGCACTGTCAGAAGGCCAGTACTGAGGGAAATGCTGCACTGTGAATACATCACAGTTATTTCTTCTGAAAAAGCATTGAAAACCATTTTAGCTGTTGTCCTTATGCTTTATTGTAGACAGACAACTTGTTCCGCTCATTTAACATGCTCTTTGTAACTGACCTCTCTGACCTGGCTTTTAATCACCCATGCTAATGTCTCCTTATGTAGCACAGTAATAATTTAAAGAAATAATTGCTTCTATGAAGAACCTTAAAACATTTACTGTGTGATTGTACTACTTTACACCACTTATAAATGTGCTTGCATTTTATATTTGTGAGATTTATCTTGTTCAAATAAATAAACTAATAAACAATGAACAGTTAATTATTGGATAGGAAGTCCTTGGAGAGAGGATATGGAAGATTTACGAGCATTAAGCTGGGATCAGGAACTTTGGTTAACGTGGGGAGACTGGAGAAGATAGGACTTTACTCCCTGAATCAGCAACTTAAGAGATTTTGTGGAGCTGCTGAAAACTATGAAGTATTTTGAGAGATTAAATGAGGAAATCTGTTCCTAACGGCAGGAATGTCCATAACCTGAGGGACACAAATTGAAGGCAACTGGCAAAAGAAAGGGGAGATGGGGGGAAATATTTTTGCACAACAGGTTGCTGTGATTTCGAAGGTGTTCCCCAAAAGGTGGTAGAAGCAGATTCAATAGGAACTTCCAAAAGAGGGAATTGGATACATATTTGAAGAGAAACCATTGACAGTGTTATAGAGGAAAAGAACAGGAGAGTGGGACCATTGGTTAGCTCTTCCAGTGAGCCAGTATAGTGATGATGGGCTGAATGGCTTACACCTGTTTTTCAGCCTCCATAACTTGAAGAGTGTTTGTTTTAACAAAGAGCCAAAGTCATCTATTGCACAATTAATTGAATGTTATTGTCATTGTGTGGAAATGGTAAATGCACAACAAAGCAAATCTAAATTTCCATTGGTGTGTGCACTTTCTGTTTATTAGTAGTATGTCCTGTTCGCTTCTTGTTCTGTTTTATTATGCAGTTAAGTTATCTGTCAATTTATTTCATATTCTAACAGGTTCCTACTTCCTTCTGGTTGCAATGTACCTGTTTCTGTGTGTGTTTCATGTGCAGTAATTATTTGTATTTTGCCGTGCCCAGTTCATGCCCCATCTTCTGTTTGCATGTTTCGTGTCCATGCGAGTTTCTTATTTATCTGTTTTTTCAGTTGTACAACCATGACAGTCCACTGTGCTCCAACTGTCCCTTTGATTAGCACTTACCAATTATTCCCACTCCCTTGTTCTCTCCCCACAGATGTGTGAATGTATCAAGTCTGGGAGATTAGCATTATTGTTTGGTGTTGATTTATTCGACATTTAGATAGGTGGGGTGGGCATTTGTCTTCTTCAGAGCACAGAAGATCAAGACCGAAAGATGAGCGACTTCAGTTGATGTGGAAAGACTGGAGAAGCTGGCAATTGTTCTCCTTAGAGCAGAGAAGGTTTTTTGAGGACGCTTGATAGAATTGTTCAAATTGACAAGGTGTTTTACTATTGTAAGGAAGGAGAAATTTCACTTGTTATGATCCCAACAGATGTTGGAACTGGATGGGAAGGTCCCAGAATGGAACGCTGGCTCAGACAACTGTAACTTTTATTTTTTAAAAAGAAACTTGGAGGAACAGAGTCACAGGACTGTTAATTGATTTTAGCAACTAGATTAGAAAACATTTATGAAGATATAGAACAGCTTTGAGAGAAATATTTTGTTGGGACTCTGGAATTTGCTGTCTGAAAGGATGTTAGATGCAAGAGTCCTCATAACATTTAAGAAACATTTAGATGAGCACTTGAAATGGCAAGGCAGAAGGCTGCAGTCAATTGTTGGAAATGTGATTAGAATAGAGAGATATTTGATGGTCAGGTAGATATGATAGGCTTGAAGACTCTAGACTCTAAATTGTCTGTAGTGGCAGGAGGATCACTAACCAGAGGCATAAATTTCAGACAATTAGCAAATGAATGAGAGGAGGCAATGAGGAGAAATGTTTTTGCTCAGAGTATTGTAGTGATCTGAAAGGGAAGTGGAAGCAGATTCAATATGGAGAGAGTGATGCAGGGAGCGTGAGAGACAGTAGGAGGGAATGGAGAGTTACAAGAAGGCAGAAAGTGACAGAAAGAGGGGTAGGAAGGCACAGAGAAATGCTGAGACTGACACAGAGAGGAACAAAGTGAGAGAGAGAGAGAGAAAGGGAGAGCCTGGGAGAGAGAGGCACAGAAAGAGAGATGTCAAAAGTGACACAGAAACAAAATAAGCGAGAGACAGATTGCGAGAGAAACAAAAAAAAACGAAAAGACAAAGACAATTTTTGAAGTTAGCTGCAAGAGAAGCAGAGTGTTGTTGGAACAGAGAGAGCAGTGTTGTTAGAGAGGACAGAGTAAAGATTCAGGGAATTGGGATTGATGTACTTTGTGAAACTGAGTACATCATCATGGTCAGAAAAATAAAAAAGCTCAGTGTGAGACAGGAAGAGGGGTGGGGGTTGGGTGTGGATGGTGGAGTCAGGTGGGACGGTCAGGAAGTGTGATCTTGCAGAGATAAAAAAACAACTGCTAACCAGTCAGATGCCGGGGAGAGGCATAAACAACCTTTGACCTCCGTGAGATGGCAAACAAATACTTCAAACAGAGAGACAAAGAGATTGACGAGATAACCATGGAGAATGTAACAGTCTATCCTTTTAATATGGACAGTTATTATGACACGTATGCTGCTTAGTTGAATGAGGAAAAGGAGTGTGAAACCATTTGCCTTCCCCAGTACAGTCTCCTCGTTCCCCTAGTTTTTTGCTTGATTTTCATGGTGGGAGTACTGAGCAATGGGCTACTGGTCTTGGCCATTGCAATGAGGTGTCAAGTCAAGAAGCAGCTAGACATTTTCGTCTTGACTCTTGGCCTGGTCTTCCTGGTCACCCTGCCTCTCTGGATGGGTGCTGAGGCCTAGGGAAAGTTCTGGAGGAGTGGCCTCTTGCTGTGCCAGTTGAGCAGTTACCTGGTGGCGATGAATGCTTACTCCAGTACCCTCTTCCTGAGTTGCATGAACTTGGGCCATTACATTGCCATCGCATACCCACTCTACTCCCAGACAGTCTGCTTCAAGGCTTGTGTGATGCTGACCTGTCTGTTAGTGTGGGCAACTTTTTCCTGTTTAGATTGCTGGTTCTTTGCAGCCGAACCATCCAGGTGCGGGACGAGGGGAGGGTGTCCTACTGCGTCGAAGACCAGGACTCCACCAACCCCACTGTCTCTCTCACCGACCTGCTCCTGACCTTCTTCAGCCCAATGCTGGTCATCCTGCTCTGTTACTGCTCCATCACCAAGAAGCTGAGACATCAAGCTGAGGAAGTCGATGAAGGTGGTCTTTCTAGTAGTGTTGGCCTTCTTGATCTCCTGGCTGCCTTTAAATGATTTTCATTCCTTGCACTTGATGCTCCGCTGCGGGGATGGGGCAGGAGTCCTGCACCTTCCCGACAGCAGTGAGACTTGGTATGATAATCAGTGTCACTCTGGCCTTCACTAGCTGCTGCTTCAACTCAATCATCTACTGTCTCTAAAACCAATCTATCTAAGGCTGTTCTATAACTGCTGCTATCCTGCCTCAAGCCCCTTCATTTCAGCTAGCTCTCTACCATCTCTGACAGCCAGCCCAGTACCACCATTATGGAAGGTCCCAATAGCAAGAGGACGTTGCCCTGCCTCACCATCCAACTGTTCATCTGGGCTTCCAACCTCCAATCCTGAGCTCCATTGTATGGATGAAGAGGTTGGGGAGAGGTGGAGCCACCTGAGCTTAGTGTTAGAGCGAGATGAAAAGATGGATGTGCAGTCATTGCTGTGGAGGAAAATCATTGCCATTGATTAGTTGCGACCAATGACCTGTCCATTTGGTCTACTTATTATGCAATTCTGTGAAATCCTGCCAGAAATAGTGTCCTGCTAACTAATCAAGACAGGGACTTTCCACCCAAGGACAGAAGATCTCACATGAACCAGGATTGTATATGAAGATTTCACCTCTGTCCATCGGAGAGAGGCACCAAAAGTGGCCTCCAAAAAATTGGAAGCCAAGCAGAGACACTCGAGAGAAACAGTGGATGTCCTTGTTGACTCTGCCCTTCTTTCTATGGCAATGAACTTCGCTGCTTATTCCAGGGATGTACAGGCCAACATTTAAATGGACCCCAGGTGTTGCTGAGACAGACTTTTTGTGTTGTGCAACGGGGGTGAATCAATAGTGTGTTCACCATCTTGTGTTGGGATTTAAAGTCAAATCTGGCATATCATAGATTGATAGACAAGAGACTGTATAACCAAAGATGGATTTACAAGGAAACATGCATACAAAATAGAAGTAGGAATAGATCATTCAGCCATTCAAACCTGCTCCACCGTTCTTTAAAATCATGGCTGATCACCAAATTCAGTACCCTGATACTATCTCCCCCCCATATCCCTTAATCCCTTTAGCCCCAAGAGCTATATCTAATTCATTGTTGAAGTCACACAACGTTTTGGCCTTAGTTACTTTCTGTGGTAGTGAATTCCACATATTCACCACTCTGTGGGTGAAGAAATTTCTCCTCCAGTTTAAAAAGTTTTACCTCTTTTTCTCAAATCCTAGTTCTGGATTCCCTGACCATTGGGAGCATTCTTTTTGAATCAAACTGTCTAAACTTGTTAGAATTTTATAAATTTCTATGAAATCCCCTCACATTCTTCTAAACTCCAGTGAGTATAATCCTAACGTACTTAGTCTCTCCTCAAAGGAATGTCTTTTCGTCCCAAGAACTAGTCTCTGCTGCACTCCTTTGTAGCAAGAGCATCCTTCATCAGATAAAGACACTAAAACTGCACACAAAACTGCATCCAGGTGTGGCCATACAAACACCTATACAATTTCAGCAAAACATCCTTATTCTGACACTCAAATCCTCTTGCTATGAAGGACAATATATCATTTATTTCCTTGACTACCTCTGTACTTGCAACTGATGCACAAGGATATCAAAGTTTCACTGGATGTCCACCTTATTCAATTTACAGCAGTTCAAATAATACTCTGCCTTCCCATTTGTCCACATTATACTGCATCTAACATGCATATGTCCACTTACTCAGCCTATCCAAATCACGCTGAAGCAGCTTTGCATTCCCCTCACACCTCACCCTCCCACTCAACTTTGTATCATCTGCAAATTGGAAGATAGTACATTTAAATCTCGTATCCAAATCACCAATATATAATTGAACTGTTCAGCTTCTTGTAGTTGTCTTTGCAGTACCCCTGTCTGCCAATCGAAGAAGACCCACTTATTCCAACTCTTTTCTTCCTGTCTGCTAATCAGTTTTCTATCCATCTCAAGACACTGCCCACAATCCCATGTGTTTTAACTAAACAAAGTAATTGTTATGTGAGACATTGTCAAAAGCCTTCTGAAAGTCTAAATCAACCACATTCATCAGTTCTTCCTGATCAATTCTCCTCATTCCACCTTCAAAGAATTCCAGTAGATTTGTCAAGCGTGATATCCCTTTCTTAGATCCATGCTGAGTTTCTCTGATTGTACCACTGAATTTCCAAATGCTATACTGTGAAATATTTGATAATGCACTTGAGCAATTCCCTACTATCTTTCCTACCAATCTGCTACAGTACCAATACCCTTTCAGTGCTTAACTCGCAGTCTGTCCGTCAGCTGGAGATGGATAATGGATGCTTACTCCATTTCAGCTTTGATCCCAAACCTCTTTTTGGTTATCTTTTTTCACACAATCATTTGTAGCGTCATAACTAACAGAGAGACAGCTCTTAAAGGAAACTGCAACTCAAAGAACAAAGAACAAAACAGCACGGGAAACAGGCCCTTCTGCCCAATAAGCCCACGCCGCCACCCCGATGTTCCCACCTCTACCCGCGATCCCTGTCCATGTTTATAGATCTATGGATTAAAAAACCAAATTTGAGACAATTTAGGGAGAATTTGTTTTGCCAATTAGCCTAAGAGCACATCTTTGAGATGTGGGAGGAAACCGGAGCACCCGGAGAAAACCCACGCAAGCACGGGGAGAATGTGCAAACTCCCACAGACACAGGCCCAAATCCATGTATCTGCACAGCACAGCGATAGTCACTGAGCTGTCATGTTGCCCATCAAATGGTCCAAGTCAAGTGTACACTAACGACGTGAAGCACTAGGATACTCTCGAAAAAAAATCCAAGAGCAGCCCCCTCACGACCCATCGCGTGTATGCCCCTTGTTAGACAACAAGGTGGACCAAAGCACCTATAGGATAAAAACAAGTACATCAATATCATCATCTATTTACACACTTCCCAGGAACTCCCAAGGCTCATGATCCCTATTTTAAATCAGTTTTCTATACCCCTCCAATCCCATTCTGTTCCTGTGCCCATCTAAGTATTTTTTAAAGAGCTCCAGAGTACCTGCCTCCACCACTTTACTTGGCAGCGCATTCCATACCCTCACCACCCTCTGTGTGAAAAAACTCCCTCTAGCATCCAAATTATACCTTACCCCCCTCACCCTAAGCTCGTGACCCCTCGTGCTATTTGAGTCTCCCATCTCTTCACGAAACTTCTGATGGTGTTCACTGCAGTGGAAATCAGACTTCATTTGACTCCAGCCACATAAGAACTTTAGAAGATGAGCAACAACTTGACCTAAATGAACAATTTTAAGGAAATCTCAATTCTGTCTCTTTCTTTGTTCTCTCTCCACCCCAGCCCCCCATTTCCTTCCTCCCTCACTCACTGTTTCTTTCCACATCCATCCTCTCATCTCACCACACTGCAGCTATTCTTCACTCTCTGTCCTTTTCCCTTCCCTTTTCTTCATCTTGTTTCTTTCACCGTCTCATCTGCTTCCCTCTTTCTTCTTCCCTTCCCGTATCTTGCCCTCCCCATCAGCCAAACTTCCTCAGAAACATTCACAATTGATCAGATATTTCTCTTTGAGGAAGAGAACATTGAAAATTGTCCTAAGTGCAGTGCTGCAGAGATTTCCACAAAAATCTCTAAAAGCACAGCTCCAGAAACAAGTGGGATTCCATATAGATCCCGGTGAGAGAGACTATTTGTTCTTACAACTCTCTGGGGCATATAGATTACAATGAGAGAGAATGTGTGTTAATACAGCTCTCTAGATTATATAGATCCCGGTGGGAGAGAATGTGTGTTAATACAACTCTCTGGGGTATATAAATCCCAGTGAGAGAGAGTATGTGTTAATACAACTCTCTGGGTTACATAGATCCCAGTGAGAGAATGTGTTAATACAACTCTCTGGGTTACATAGATCCCAGTGAGAGAGAGTATGTGTTAATACACCTCTCTGGGTTATATAAATCCCAGTGAGAGAGATATGTGTTAATACAGCTCTCTGGGTTATACAGATCCCAGTGAGAGACAGTGTGTGTTAATACACCTCTCTGGGTTATATAAATCCCAGTGAGAGAGAGTATGTGTTAATACAGCTCTCTGGGTTATATAGATCCCAGTGAGAGACAGTGTGTGTTAATACACCTCTCTGGGTTATATAAATCCCAGTGAAAGAGAGTATGTGTTAATACAGCTCTCTGGGTTATATAGATCCCAGTGAGAGACAGTGTGTGTTAATACACCTCTCTGGGTTATTTAAATCCCAGTGAGAGAGAGTGTGTCTTAAGATAGCTCTCCAAGTTTTATAGATCACACTGAGATCACAGGAAGAGGAAGGATGTAGTCACAATATTGGGATTTTACTATAAGCCACCCAACTGCCAGCGGGAGAAAGAAGAATAGATATATAGGCACACTTTGGCAAGATGTAAAAGTAACAGGGTTTTTGTGGTGGGAGATTTTAACTTCCCCTATATTGACTGGGGCTCATTTAGTGTGAGGGGCCTGGATGGGGTAGAGTTTTTAAGGAGCTTCCAGAAAGGTTTCTTGAAACAGTATGCAAATAGTCCAACTCAAGAAGGAACCATACTGGACCTAGTATTGGGAATGAGTGCTGCCAGGTGGTTGATGTTTCAGTGAAGGAGCAATTCAGGAATAGGGACCACAATTCAGTGAGCTTGAAGGGACTGATGGATAAAAATAAGTGTCATCCTCAAGTTAAGGTGCTAAATTGGGGGAAGGCTAATTATGATAATATTAGGCAGGAACTGAAGAATGTAGATTGGGGGCAGATGTTTGAGGGCAAATCAACATCTGTCATGTGGGAGGCTTTCAAGTTTAAATTGAGAGGGATTAGGACCAACACATTCCTGTAAGGATGAAGAATAAATATGGAAAGTTTTGGGAACCTTAGATGACAAGAGATATTGTGACCGTTGTCAAGGATAAAAAGGAAACATTTATCAAAGCTAGGAGGCTGGAAACACACAAAGTGTGAAATATAAGGAAAGCAGGAAGAAAGTTAAACAAGGAATAAGCGTTGGCCAGCAAGATTAAGGAAAATCCCAAGGCTTTTTATACATATATAAAGAGCAAGAGGGTAGCCAGAGAGAGGGTTGGCCGACTCATGGACAAGATAGGGAATCCATGTGTGGAGCCAGAGGAAGTGGGTGAGGAATTAAATGAGTATTTTGCATCAGTATTCACCAAAGAGAAGGACTTGATGGACAAATAGTCTGGAAACGGGTGTGTAGATAGTTTGAGTCAAGTCGAGATCAAAAAGGAGGCTGTATTGGGGTTCTTGAGAAACATCAAGGTAGACAAGTCCTCAGGGCCTGATGGGATATATCCCAGAATACTGAGAGAGGAAAGGAGGAAATTGCTGGAGCCTTGAGAGAAATCTTTGTATCCTCGCTGGCTATTGGGGAAGTCCTAGACGATTGGAGAATAGCCAATGTTGTCCCTTTGTTTAAGAAGGGTAACAAGAATAATCCAGGTAATTACAGACCAATGAGCCTTATATCAGTGGTAGAGAAATTATTGGAGAGGATTCTTTGAGACAGGACTTATTCCCACTTGGAAATAAGTGGGCATATTAGTGAGAGGCAACTTGGTTTTGTGAAGGGGAGCTCATGTCTCAAGAACTTGATCGAGTTTTTCGAGGAAGCTCCGAAAATGATTGATGAGGGTAGGGCAGTGAATATTGTCTACATGGACCTCAGTGAGACCTTTGACAAGGTCCTCAAGGCAGACGGTAAAGTCGCATAGGATCAGAGTTGAGCTGGCAAGGTGGATACAAAACTGGCTCGGTCAAAAAGATGGAGTATAACAATGGAACAGTACGTTTCTGAATGTGACAAGTAGAATTCATCAGGGATCAGTGCTGGGACCTTTGCTGTTTGTAATATATACATAAATGATTTGGAGGAAAATGTAACTAGTTTGATTAGTAAGTTTGCAGACAAACAAAGATTGTTGGATTTGTGGACAATGATGAGGATTATGAGAGGATACAGCAGGATATAGATCAGTTGGAGACTTGGGCAGAGAGATAGCAGATGGAATTTAATCCAGACAAATGTGAGGTAATGCATTTTGGAAGATCTAACACGGATAGGAAATATACAGTAAATGACGGAACGCTTAAGAGAATTGATAGGCAAAGGGTGTACATATATATAGATCACTGGAAATGGCAACACAGGTGAGAAGGTAGCCAAGAGGGCATACAGCATGCTTGCCTTCATTGGCCAGGGCACTGAGTTTAAAAATTGGCAAGCTTTATAGAATGTTATTGAGGTTGCACTTGGAATATAGTGTTTAATTCTGGTCGCCACCAGAAGAATTTGAAGGCTTTGGAGAGGTTACAGAAAGATTTACCAGGATGTTGCCTGATATGGAGGGCATTAGCTATGAAGAGAGTTTGGAGAAACTTGGTTTGTTCTCACTGGAACGATGGATGTTAAGGGGTGACCAGATAGAAGTCTACAAGATTATGAGGGACATGGACAGAGTGGATAGCCAGAAGCTTTCTCCCAGGGTGAAAGAATCAATTTCTAGGGGCCATAGATTTAAAATGTGAGGGGCAAGTTTAAAGAAGATGTACAAGGCAGATATGTTACACAGATAGTGGTATATGCCTGGAACTTGTTGGAGGGGGAGGTAGCGGAAGTGGAGGCAGTCGTGACTTTTAAGCAGCGAACTGACAATGCATGAATAGGATGGAAATAGAGGGATATAGTCCAGAAAAGGGTACGGGATTAAGTTGGGCAGCGTGGTCGATGCAGGCTTGGAGGGCCGAAGGGCCTGTTCTTGTGCTGTAATTTTCTTTGTTCTTTGTTCTTTGAGAGAGAGTGTGTGTTAATATAGCTCTCTGGGTTACATAGATCCCAGTGAGAGAGAGTGTGTGTTAATACAGCTCTCTGCTTATGTAGTTCCCAGTAAGAGAGTGTGTGTTAATACAGCCCTCTGGGTTATGTAGTTCCCAGTAAGAGAGTGTGTGCTAATACAGCTCTCTGGGTTATGCAGTTCCCAGTGAGAAACAGTGTGTGTTAAGACAACTCTCTGGGTTATGTAGTTCCCAGTAAGCCAGTGTGTTAATACAGCTCTCTGGGTTATGTAGTTCCCAGTGAGAGAAAGTATGTGTTAATATAGCTCTCTGCTTATATAGTTCCCAGTGAGAGAGAGCGTGTGTTAATACAGCTCTCTGCTTATGTGGTTCCCAGTAAGAGAGAGTGTGTGTTAATACAGCTCTCTGCTTATGTAGTTCCCAGTAAGAGAGTGTGTGTTAATATAGCTCTCTGGGTTATGTAGTTCCCAGTAAGCCAGTGTGTTAATACAGCTCTCTGCTTATGTGGTTCCCAGTGAGAGAGAGTGTGTGTTAATACAGCTCTCTGGGTTATGTAGTTCCCAGTGAAACACAGTGTGTGTTAATATAGCTCTCTAGGTTGTGTAGATTCCAGTGAGAAAGAGGGTGTGTTAATACAGCTCTCTGGGTGTATAGATTCGATTATGTGGAGATGCATCAGGTGAGTGGGATTTCAGTTCACAAACAGAGCATATAAAGCCACAAAGTCAATTTATAAAATAATAATTGGAATGCGTTTTTATACGTAATCATGTCTTAAAGATACAGGCAATAAGAGTGGAGAGAGAGTTAAGCACAAGTTAAAGAAGTGTGTATTTGTCCAGCCGGGACAGTTAGTGAAATTTTGCAAGCCCAAGCAAGTCGTGGGGGTTACAGATAGTGTGACATGAACCCAAATCCCAGTTGAGGCTGTCCTCATGTGTGCAGAACTTGGCTATCAGTCTCTACTCACCGACTCTGCACTGTCGTGTGTCATTGGAGGGCTACATTGGAGAATGCTTACTCAAAGATCAGAGGCCGAATGTCCGTGACAGCTGAAATGTTTCACAACAGGAAGAGAACACTTTTGCCTGGTAATTGTTGAATGGTGTTCATTCATCCATTGTCATAGCATCTGCATGGTCTCCCCAATGTACTATGACCAGGCACATCCTTTCCTGATGTATCAGGACGGCAATGTTGGCTGAGTTGCAAGTGTATACACCATTTACTTGGTGGATGGTGTTCTCATATGAGATGATGGCATTCATGTTGTTGATCCGACATATCTTGCAGAGCTTGCTGTGACAGGGTTGTGTGGTGTCATAGTCACTGTTGTCCTGAAGGCTGGATAGTTTGCAGTGGGCAATGGTCTGTTTGAGGTTGTGCAGTTGTTTGAAGGCAAGAAGTGGGGGTGTGGGGACGGCCTTGGAGAGATGTTCATCTTCATCAATGACACGTTGAAGGCTCCGGAGAAGATGTCAAAACTTCTCCGCTCCGGGGAAGTACAGGACGATGAAGGGTACTCTGTCTGACATGTCCCATGTTTGTCTTCTGAGGTCACTTTTTGCTGTGATGTGTCAGAACTGTCGATTGATGAGTCGAGCGCCATATCCTGCTCTTATGAAGGCATCCTTCAGCATCTGGAGATGTCTGTTGCGATCCTTCTCATCTGAGCAGATCCTATATATACGGAGGGCATGTCCATAGGGGATGGCTTCTTTAATGTGTTTAGGGTGGAAGTTGGGGAAGTTGAGCATCATGAGGTTATCAGTGGGCTTGCTGTACAGTGAAGTGCTGAGGTAACTATTCTTGATGGAGATGCGTGTGTCTAAGAATGCAACCAATTCTGGAGAATCGTCCATGGTAAGTCTGATAGTGGGATAGAACTTGTTCATGTCATCACACAACGGCTTCTGTGATTGTTCACCGAGTCCAAATGAAGAAAATGTTATCGATGTGTCTAGTTTATAGCACCGGTTGAAGGACCTGTGCAGTGAAGAGGTCTTGCTCGAACCTGTGCATGAAGATGTTGGCATATTGAGGTACAAATTTGGTCCCTGTGGCTGTTCTGTGTGTCTGGATGAAGAATTGGTTGTGAAGGTAAAGACGTTGTGGTCCAAGATAAAGTGGATTAGTTGTAAAACTGTATCTGGAGATTGGCAGTTGTTAATGTTGAGTACTGAAGCAGTTGTAGCAATGCCATCATCATGGGGGATGCTTGTGTAGAGTTCCTAGATCCGTTGTGACGAGGGATGCTCCTGGTCAAACTGTTCAAGGTGTGCTGAGTTTCTGTAGGAAGTCCGTAATGTCACGACAAAAGCTGGAGTTTCTTTATACATTGGGTTTCGTGATGCCCTCGACATAGCCAGAGAGGTTCTCACACAAGGTCCCATTGCCCAATATGATAGGACAGCCGGGTGTGTTGGCCTTGTGTATCTTCGGGAGGCAATAGAGATCTCCAATGCAGGGAGTACATGGGATGAGAGCATGGAGAATCTTCTGAAGGTCCGGATCAAATGTCTTGTTCAGTCTGTCAAGTTGACGGGTGTGTTCTTTGGTCAGATCTATGGGTAACTGTCTGTAATGATCCTAATTGTTCAGTTGTTGGTGTATTTCTTTGCAGTAATCCATTCTGTTCAGTATGACGATGGCCCTTTCTTTGTCTGATGGTTTGAACAAAGAACAAAGAACAAAACAGCAAGGGAAACAGGCCCTTTGGCCCAATGAGCCCACGCCGCCACCTCGATGTTCCCACTTCTACTCGTGATCCCTGTCTATGTTTATAGATCTATGCATTGAAACCAAATTTGAGACAATTT
This sequence comes from Sphyrna mokarran, assembly GCA_024679065.1. NCBI lineage: Eukaryota > Metazoa > Chordata > Chondrichthyes > Carcharhiniformes > Carcharhinidae > Sphyrna > Sphyrna mokarran. The sequence goes on along the minus strand of JAGIQG010000016.1, from coordinate 8,288,681 downwards.
AGGGAGAATTGTCTCATCGGTACATCGGTTATTTAGAGAGAAATGAATTGATTGGGGATAGTCAGCATGGTTTCGTGAAGGGTAGGTCATGCCTTACTAACCTCATTGAGTTTTTTGAGAAAGTGACCAAGAGGTGGATGGGGGTAAGGCGGTTGATGTAGTATATATGGACTTTAGTAAGGCTTTTGATAAGGTGGCCCATGGAAGACTTCTACAGAAAATGCAGATGTGTGGAATAGAGGGTGATTTAGCTAATTGGATTAGAAATTGGCTGGCAGATAGAAGACAGAGGGTGGTGGTTGATGGGAGATATTCATCGTGGAGTTCGGTGACGAGTGGTGTGCCTCAGGGGTCTGTTTTGGGGCCCCTGCTGTTTGTAATTTTTATAAATGATCTGGATGAGGGTATTGAAGGATGGATTAGTAAATTTGCAGATGACACTAAAGTAGGTGGAGTGGTAGATAGTGAAGAGGGGTGTTATAGTTTGCAGAGGGACTTGGACAAGTTGCAGAGCTGGGCCGAGAGGTGGCAAATGGAGTTTAATGTGGAAAAGTGTGAGGTAATGCACTTTGGCAGGAACAATAAATGTGTAGAGTATAGGGCTAATGGTAGGGCTCTTACTAGTGTTGAGGAACAGAAGGATCTTGGTGTATGTGTCAATAGATCCCTGAAAGTAGGCAGTTAAGTGGATAAAGTTGTTAAGAAGGCATATGGAGTCTTAGCTTTTATTGGTAGGGGGATTGAATTTAGGAGCCGCAGCATCATGTTGCAACTGTACAAAACTCTAGTGCGGCCGCACTTGGAGTATTGTGTGCAGTTCTGGTCGCCACATTATAAGAAAGATGTGGAGGCATTGGAGAGGGTACAGAGGAGGTTTACCAGGATGTTGCCTGTATGGAGGGCAGTCTTATGAAGAGAGGCTGATGGATTTGAGGTTGTTTTCGTTAGAAAGGAGGCGGCTAAGAGGGGACCTTATTGAAACATATAAGATGATTAGAGGTTTAGATAGGGTGGAAAGTGATAGCCTTTTTCCTAGGATGGAGAAAGCTAGCACGAGGGGACACAGCTTTAAATTAAGGGGTATGAGTTATAGGACGGATATCAGAGGTAGGTTCTTTACTCAAAGAGTGATTAGGGAGTGGAATGCCCTGCCTGCAGCTGTTGTAGATGCGCCAAGTTTGGTGGCGTTAAGAGGTTAGTTGATAAGTATATGGATGAGAAGGGAATGGTTTAGTTTGGAGGGGCATTGCTTTTTATTTTGGTCGGCACAACATCGAAGGCCGAAGGGCCTGTTCTGTGCTGTAATGTTCTATGTTCTATGTTCTAATTTTGTTCTGGCAATCAGCCTAAGGATGGGATATAGGAGGAAACTGGAGCACCCGGAGAAAATCCACGCAAGCACGGGTAGAATGCACAAAGTCCCACAGACATAGGCCCAAATCCATGTATCTGCGCAGCACAGCGAAATCTCTGTTGCCTGTATCCTTGAACATGTTAATTCATGCCCACCAACTCCCTTTTGATCTGCTTTGACTCCTGGGCAAGAGAGGTATTAAATATTCTCAGCATTAATTTCAATTGCTGCATTTTTGCAAAGCCAGTAGAGAGGGAGTGCTGCACTGTTAGAGAGACACTACTGAGGGGGGTGCTGCAGTGTTAGAGGGTCAGCAACGAATGAGTGCTGCATTGTCAGAGACTCCATGCTGAAGGGTTGCTACAATGTTAGTTGGTCAAGACTGAGGGAATGCTACACTGTCAGAGGGTCAGTACTGTGGGAGTTCTGCACTGTCAGTGTGTTAGTACTGAGGGAGTGTTGCACTGTCAGAGGATCAGTACTGCGGGAGTGCAGCACTGTCAGCGTCAGTACAGAGGGAGTGCGGCACTGTCAGAGGGTCTGTATTGAAGGAGTGCTGTACTGTCAGAGGATCAGTGCTGAGGGAGTGCTGCTCTTTCAGAGGGTCAGTGCTGAGGGAGTGCTGCACTGTCAGAGGGTCAGTACTGAGGGAGTGCTGCACTGTCAGAGGGTCAGTGCTGAGGGAGTGCTGCACTGTCAGAGGATCAGTGCTGAGGGAGTGCTGCACTGTTAGAGGGTCAATACTGAGGGAGTGCTGCTGCACTGTTAGAGGGTCAATACTGAGGGAGTGCTGCACTGTCAGAGGGTCAGCACTAAGTGACTACGTGATTCGTGCCATGACTAACCTTTCAAAGCATTTCATAATGATAGAACAAGAACATAGAACACTACAGCACAAACGGGCACTTCGGCCCACGAGTTGCGCCGATCACATCTATACCTACCATTCCACAGATCTATCTCTAACACCCTATCCCGTTAGTTCCCATATACTCATCCAGAAGTCTTTTAAAAGACCCCAGCGAGTTTGCCTCAACAACCTCCGATGGCAGCCAATTCCATTCATTGCAGGAATACTAATGCAATATAATTCCTCTTTAGATAATGACTACACTTTGGGCATTTCAAGTTTTATTTTGTTAGTATTTGAATGCAGATTTAATTGCATAAGAATTGACCTCAATCGACTGAATCATCAGAGAATCATTGGAGATTTAAAGGTACATTAAATCATACCTAATGCAGATTTAACTTGCTTCTCTTGGCTAGCTACTTTATTTTTAAAAGAAAAGAATGCATTATTTAATTGAGCCTATCTATGACGACCCACAGAACCTTAATCAAATAGGGTTTGCAGTCAACATTTGATTTCTACTACCATTTAATTAATTTTCCATTTCATTGTACAAATTACACCTCTGGTATTTAAATTGCCATGCCAGAAAATAATCGATTCCAAATAAGAAATAGCATTTGTTAACTGTGATGCAATATTTTGGGACTGCTAATGATTTTTTTTTGTTCTATTATTGCACTCCACTTTCCTGAATGCCAATGTTCTACATTTGAAGTAACCGTGGAACCTGTAACTTTCTGTAACTTTCAGGTATCTGTCACTGAATTTTGCATAAAGTTTTTAAATATCAAAGAGCAAAATGTCATAGGAACAGGCACTTTGGCCCCCCAAACCTGCACCAATTCACAGTTTCTATCTCTCTGTTCATCTCCCATTCATATATCAATCAAGGTATATTTAGAACGTTGCTAATGTTCCAGTTTCCACCGCCTCTACTGGCAATGCATTCCAGGCACCCATCACCCTTTGTGTGAAAAACTTTCCCTGCACATCTCATCTAATCTTACCACCTCTCACCTTAATCCTGTACCCTCTGATAGTCAAGCTTTCCATGTTGGGAAAAAGTCTCTGAATATCCATCTTATCAATGCCTCTCATAATTTTGTAGATTTCTATCAAGTCGTCCCTCAGCCTCTGTCTTTCAGATGAAAGCAATCCAAATTCATCCAATCTCTGCTTATACCTACAGTTCTCTAGACCAGGTAACGTGCTGATAAAACTTCTTTGCATCCTTTCCAAAGCATACACATCCTTCTGGTCATGTGGCAATGAGAATTGCATGAATTATTCCGATTGCAGACTAACTAAAGTTTCACACAGCTGTAACATAACTTGCTAACATTTATGCTCGATATCCCAGCCTGTGAAGACAAGCGTGCAGTTGGCCTTCTTGGCCAGCTTATCCACTTGTTTTGCCACTTTCTGGGATCTGTGGAACTCCACGCCCACATCCCTCTGTAGGTTAATGCCCTAAGGATGCTGCTATTTACCGAAAATTCACATCAAAATTTGCTCTTCCAAAATGAATCACATCACATTTGTCAAGATTGAACTCAATCTACCCAAGTCTTCAATGAATCTATATCTTGCTGTATCCTTTGACAATTATTACAGCTAGACATATACAGACATTTTTTTTAAGATCACATTGTTTCATAGAATGACTACATTTCCTCCTTCAGTGACTATTAATGACTTAGTTTTGGTCTGTACATACAGTAATTGGTTTTCTTGCTTTCATGTATTCCTTTCCCAGTTATGGCTCATCTCTTTATCAGCCCTTATCATCTTAGTGTGTCCTTATCTTTAAAGTGTCTCAATCTCTTTACTGGCTTCCTGCCGTACCTGATTCCTGCATGTTTAACTTTAAATAATTGTCTGTCTTACGTGTTTTAATTTCAAGTAGCTGTCGGCACTAAAAGTCAATGCCTGCTTAATGTCTCTCTCTCTCACAGATAACCTTTTTATGTGCCATGCAACCGTTTCATGTGTCAGGTATCCACCTTTATGATTTTCCCCACTTCAGTCCCCACTTTTGACTTTAATAATCCTGAGATTAACAATTACATTTTCACATATAGAGGTCAATTTTCTTCTTTCCTTCTTTGTTTCTTCTGATGTTTACAGGGATCCTCATCATGGGTTCTTCCTCCTTGGATACACTGGCTTCTGGCACAATTCTCATTACAATAATCTTGCAGCTGACTTTTAGGCATCCAACATTTAGACACAAGCAATTACAATTGAAATAAGTATGAATAATCCATGTAATAAATAAGATTCCCTGACTAGCCATTCCAGCCAGTTACTTCCTTCCTTGTGTCCCTGTCTGAAGTTATTAAGTTGTTCTCTGATTGTATTGATAACTTGTGTAATGTTATAGAACTCGTCTGTGACATGGGTTATGCACTTGTTGCTTATCATTGTACACACATGTTGTGCTAACTGGTAGTCAACTGCATATCATGTCTGCTGTGTATATAATCTCAGTTCAGCCATTTCTTGGTTAACAGCCTCTAGTGCTTTTGAAGTGCTATTTCCCAGAACTTTTAGTCCACAAACAATATGATTCCTATTCTTTGCACTGATCATTCCTGCTCCTCCTCTCCTCTCCCTCAGAGATAAGGCTCCAAGGAACCCATATCCCAGTGATGATCCCATTGTGCTCGGGGCTTCCCAGTTGGCGGAGAATTCTTTGCTAATTAGCCCGGGTTACTATTCTCCTCCGAATGGGCCCCTTCTAAGGGCATGGAACTGTCAGTGATCCTATTGTTCCTACTGCAAAATGGTTTGGGAGGTTTGGTGTTTCTGTCATGTAAGCACCATCGAAGAGGAACACATATCCCTTCTTACCCGGTAACATTTAGTGTCTGGATTGTGAGTTTGTTCATATTTCCAATTATTCAGTTTACTTGACTCCACGTTTGATCAAAGGAGTATGTCCATATGGCTGAGCTTACACGAGTTCCATTGCATTGTCCACAAATGAGCTGTCTTCCCACAGTTATATTTAGACAGTTCTGTTCATCACAAGTCCAAGTAAACTGTCCCTTATTAACCCGACAATGTTGATGGATACACTGCATCGGCATGCAGGAATCATCTTAGGGACTAAGGCATTGGCACGTCCCCATTCCTGTCCCGTAAAAGTGGATAGTTTGCAGTATCTGAACAAGCTTTTCCTCCCACCTGTTGGAACTCCTTGCACACAGGATCTGTGGGGTTTATAAGTCCCACATATCTCACCTGTACACCTCTTTTATACTTGTCAATTTGTCCCTTACAGGATGCATCCGATGTATCTACTGTATGTAAGTCATGCGGAGTCCACCCAGGGATGGCTACAAATTGGGCTTCTACCGACTGTGCTAACAGGTAACATACAGTTCAATTCCCATGTGAATGTATATGAGCTTTGTGAAATAGATTATCCTCCAGTCCAGTCAAATTTACAATTGTGACAATGCAAAATAGTACAATTACAGATGCAATTACATACATATTCGCAATGCTCAAATGTCAATCCTAATACTATAATTTATATCATCCCCAAAAGTTATAATATTAACCTGAACACGCCAGTTCTTTTGCTTGCAGTGTTTACCTGTGTTGAGGAAAGCAGTCCGGTTAATTTGGTCATTCTTTCATTCGTTTCTTTGTGTAATTTCAGCTGGGTCCAATGTTTCCATATACCTTTCTGTCTTATGTCGAGACAGGCACAGTTATCTCCACTAATTATAATTTCATATGGCCCATTTCATTTTGCTGCAAACCCTGGTTTGTCAAGTAATGCTTTTACTAGGACGCGGCTGTTGGAATGTCAGGGAACATTTCAAACTCTCTCTCTGCGTCTTTTATTTTCTGATTGATTTTTACCAATTTGCGCATCCCTTTTAGTTGGGTGCTTAGTTCTAAAACATATCTCCTGATTTTATCTTTTAGTGGATCTACATCAGTCCCACCTGTTATGATGCTTTCTGGTAATTGCATCGCCCGTCCTGTCATTAATTCATAAAGGGTTAATCCAGTTGTCCAGTTTGTGGTAGCTTTTAGTCTCATTAGCATAGTGGGCAATACCTCTGCAGTTCACTTATACGCTAGTGGTGCAAAATATTTAATTACGTATCCCCCTTCCATACTAAGTTTAGTGTGAATCAAATAACACTTTGCACTGGCCTTTTGACTGCAGCTGGACACCCATTTGTTTGCATGTAATCCTATCAAAAGACATTGCTTTCCCCATTAAAATCACATACCATGCAGCTCCAATCTTTATATGTTGTACTCTTCTATTATATCTAATTTGATCATTCGTTTGCATGTAAGCGCCGCATTACTGTACTTCACAAAATGCTGCTACTCTCCCTATAAAGGAGCACCTTCAAATGCCTTGCACCAATATTTAGCAGCGTTGTACAAGTAATTTCAGGATTTGATTTTATTCTTGTATCTATATGGTCATCCTACACCGCATAATAATAATAATAATCAAGGAACAGTTGTATTATACATAACCATGATATCAAAGAACAAAGAACAAAACAGCATGGGAAACAGGCCCTTCGCCCCAACGAGCCTGCGCCGCCACCTTGATGTTCCCACTTCTACACGCGATCCCTGTCCATGTTTATAGATCTATGGATAAAAAACCAAATTTGAGACAATTTAGGAAGAATTTGTTTTGCCAATTAACCCAAGAGCACATTTTTGGGATGTGGGAGGAAACCGGAGCTCCCGGAGAAAACCCACGCAAGCACGGGGAGAATGCGCAAACTCCCACAGACACAGGCCCAAATCAATGTATCTGCACAGCACAGCTATAGTCACTGCGCTGTCGTGTTGCCCATCAGATGGTCCAGGTCAAGCATACGCTAACGATCTGAAGCAGTAGGATACTCTCGAAAAAGGTCCAAGAGCAGCCCTCTCACGACCCATCACGTGTATGCCCCTCGTTAGACAACAAGGTGGACCAAAGCACCTGTAGGATAAAAACAAGTACATCAACATCATCATCTATTTACACACTTCCCAGGGACTCCCAAGGCTCAAGATCAAGTATCGAAACACTTACAAATTAAGTTGTTTCTATTTTTAAACTGAGTCGAGCTTTGCAGTGTTTTTATATTTGGCAAACCTTGAACAATAGATGGCATATGAAATTCCGACGGTGGTCTTTAATTTTAACCAGCTACAGAATACAAAACTATCAGACGTTCGTAAATCATGATATTCTGCGGATCTTAATACCACATTTCACTGACTTGATATACTTAAAACTGACTCACAGACAGTATATTTACCTCATTCTTTTGTTTCCATTTTTCTACTTTTCACAAAATTACTTGTTTTCTTCTCCTAACGTCTCAACTAACCCTCTTATAATTTCTACTTCAAGACAAAGGAAAGAGCACGTGGTTCCCTTCAAGGTTTAACTCATTTAAATTTCAATTTACTTTCCAATTTTTATTTAAACTCTGCATCAAACCCAATGTCGTAAAGTCACAATTAGGTGAAGGATATTAAAATATTAAAGCAAACAACAATAAAACATCCATGCAACCACTTTGTTAAAAACACACAGACACACATGAAAGCTTCTAACATTCGTTCAACAGCATTTCCTCTTTCAATCAAACATAACAATTTTAAACTGGGATGAAAATAAAACATTTAGAGAAAATACAGAAAGTTGATTAGACAGTTGCTTTTATTCTTCTTTCTTCCAAACTGTAACTAAACTCAAAAACACAAGCAAGTTCAAGAAATCTTATCGCTTTAATCTTTAACAGTTTTAATACTCCCCCAGCCTCCCTGAGGTTAAACCAAAGTGCAAAGCACTTCATCCACTCCTGCAACAAACACTTCACAGGAAAAAACAGGCTTCAGTAGCTGCTGCTCTCAATCTAATGCAACAACAACCACCTGCATTTGACAAACAACCAGACAACAGAAACACACTGAAATACAAAAACTAAGATTTCGCCTCTACATCTCTAGGTTTGCCACTAACCTATTCTACCAATTCATTTGTAATCTTGGGACATAATCACTCCCACTTTTAAGATGGTTTGGTGAGCACTAGAGAGTCCATCCTTAAAAGCCTGGATTAATGCTCAATTTCCTCGAACTGGATTTCCTTGTCCTGAGCACTTTTGATATACCTGGAACAATTGTTCCTCATATTCAGAAGTTCCTTCCCCTTTTAACTGTTTCGTTGTGCTAATCCTGCTCCAGTTAGTAGGAGCTTTCCCTAATATGTCCGAATCTCTGCCTTAAACTGGATGAAGGGTGCCTGTTGGGCATCTATCTCCGATGTTAGGGTGACTACATGTGTCCACTATCCTCCTCTGTAATCCTGTGTTGGAGGAGCGGCGGTTCTACCTGCTACCTGCCTCCACTTATCCGCTGGTGTACGTCTCTCAGGTATAATTGGTGTCCTACCCAGATTGTGTCTAATTCTTCCCTGCATTTAGTATTTGCGCTTCTAGGTTGTAATTTACTCAGGGAAGCCATTATTTGCTGTCTCTCACCTGGGCTGAAGGGTTTATAATTCGCCTTTGACTGTGCATCTGTTCCCCCTCGAGTTACTGGCGCTAAGCTGTGTTCTAGTGCTTCCCATTCCTCGGGAGGAGCAGTTGGTCCCTGTTGTGTGGACTCATAATGAAGTAGAGGAATAGTTCTCCTTCTCCATTTCTTTTCTTCTAATACCTGGTTTTGTTTCTCCAGTCCCCTCACTCAGGATTCTAATTCTCTAATCTTTTCTTTATCTTCACTCCCCTTCATAGTAGAGATGACTACTTGCTCAGTTAGACTAGCTAATTGATGTATTAACAATACTCCTATCTTCTTTGTCTTGTTTCTCTTTTCTTTATCTATTCACTTTACTGCTCTAAGCTTTGAGAAGTATCCCAACTATCCCTTTGCATCCTCTTTATTAATGCTTTTCTGCCTGTGATATACACTTCAATGAGAGAACCTGCAGATCCTCTCTTAACTTAATTATCTGCCATTTCGCAGACTTCACAACCCCGGCCACTGTTACTACTCTAGCACAGTGTTTCACTACCAACTCAGCGTTTCAATTTATATTCACAGTTTTCACTATTACCGCCTCAGCAATGTGCTTCTCTATCAGAGTCCAGTTCTGTATCAGAATTGATCAAGTTCCTTTTCCACACCACTTTTACAACATTGACAGCCCAGTACCAACTTTACGAACTTTCATGCAGACAGATGGCAACTCTGCGTTTGTTCGCCACTACAGAATTTGAAGTTAACCGAACTTCTGCCACTTCTGCTTCACAGTCCTAAGTGCCTTTGGTCTCTTTTTGCCCACTTCAATTCCTGACCTTTGGGTGAGGGATTTCCCCTCTTTACAACCCCTCGAAGGCTGGGAGTTTGAGACAGGCACTACCAGTCCTCTTGTCGGCCAGCAGAAGAAACAGTTATTTATCACTATCAGCAGTTAGTACTTATCACTATACTGTATACAACAATACTTTATTACTACAAAGATCTCTTAAGTTTAACCCCTTTAAAACTGTATTCTTGACCTTTTCTGACTCCTACAGATTCAGTGATCTCTACCCCGGCTTTCCAATCGTGGCAAATCGATGGAAATTTACCAGTAATAGGATTCTAGCCGACTACGCCAATTGTTGTGAGAAATTACCATCAGAATCAGACTGGAGGTTCAAAAGTACAGCTTTATTTCGGACACAAAACTTTGGGGAGAAAGCACTGGTACTCTGCAGTACTTGACAGCTACCTTCTCAATAATAGAATAGGAGTGGTTCATTTTTATGCTTTTCAACAATGGATAGTCCATTAGCCATTTAACACCTTGTTTTAGTTGAGTAGGATCGATAGTTTAACAAATCATTACAGCCAGACATATACAGGCATTGGCTTTTAACATCACATTGTTTCATAGAATAACATTTCTTCCTTCAGCGACTTATCTAAAAGTCTGGGATGGGATGATCTAGTTGTTAAAATGCCAGAATGCCAGTAGCTCTCTGCGTTCCATGCTGAATATCCATCCTTAAGTGTGGCTTATTATGACTTAAAATTACAGGGAATATGGAAACATTTTCACTTCAGAATAAGAGGAGCTAATTCATAGAATTCCAGCTGTGTAACAGGAGTTGATTTGAAGCTCATTAAAGACATTGTGAGATGCTTGAAGACTGTAACTTTATATGGAAGGCACTATATTCTGCTATATGGGGAGGCTGGAACAGTAATGTGTTGGGGGGAAATTAACAGTAAGTTATTCACAAAGCAGAACGCACAGATAAATATGGGGATGTGCCACGGGTGAGTTGCATTGGGGATTGATCACATGCTGTGCATTAAAGAGACAGTCTCAATGGAGCCCACACATTTCCAAATGCAGTCTCATTTTATAGTTTGGGAAATGAAATGAACAAAGAACAAAGAACAAAACAGCACGGGAAACAGGCCCTTCGGCCCAACAAGCCCGCGCCGCCACCCCGATGTTCCCACCTCTACCCGTGATCCCTGTCTATGTTTATAGATCTATGGATCAAAAACCAAATTTGAGACAATTCAGGGAATATTTGTATTGCCAATTAGCCTAAGAGCACATCTCTGGGATGTGGGAGGAAACGGAAGCACCCGGAGAAAACCCACGCAAGCATGGAGAGAATGTGCAAACTCCCACAGACACAGGCCCAAATCCATGTATCTGCACAGCACAGCGATAGTCACTGAGCTGTCATAAATGCTTGCATTTAAGATTAATTTGCATTCACAGGCCATGCAGGGCTATGACAGATAAGGCCTCAATAAAGCTGTACAGAACTAAGAAAAAACATGCTTTTGTCCAGGAAATCATAAAATGGAATACGATGGGAAAGAGGGTGACTGAAAATACATAACTAAGCACACAAAAATGCCTCATAGTGATTGAAAGAAGGACCAAGGAAGACTGAGAGACTGGGACAGAAGCAGTGCGCATTGTCATTCTGTTTAGAAATATGAAACCAAGTGAGTGATTGGGCCCATTACATACTCTTTCAATGAGCAGCATCAATTCAAATGCATATGTTCAGTTCCAGCTCATGTTTACAGTCGGTGATACAAAGGGATGTGTAATAAATGTCTGCACATAGACATAGCGAAATGCATAATCAAAATGGAAAAACATCCCTGACACCCAATAATTGTTAATGATCTAATTTGCTGAATTGCTGTATATTTCCAGTTTTTTCTGCTTTTATTTCTGTTTCCCAAAATTCACCATTTTGGTTTCGTGGAGACAGAGGTCAGAAATCTATATTATAAACGAACGTGGATACATTCCTTTACGGTGAAGAACAAACAAGAAAAGCAGCTCCATGATGACTAACACAACAAAGTCAGAATGGTTTTGGATCCAAAAAGGGGTAAATAAAATTGCTAGAAGTAATAATGAGCCTGAGGATTGGAAAATGTTCAGAATCCAACAAAGGAGGATACAGAAATTGAGCTGAATAGCATATGAAAGTAATAGAAGGACTGTATTCCTTCTGTAAGCATTAAAATATAGAAAAAGATTAGTAAGGGTAAAGTAGGAGCAGTGTAGTATGATTAGAGAGAGTTTATATGGAAGGAAATGGCAGAGCAATTGTACAACTGTTTTAATTCTGTTTTGATGACTGGCCTCCTCCTACTCGCATTCCTTAGATTTCCTGACATGGTCGACCAGTGATATAGAGATGCCGGCGTTGGACTGGAGTAAACACAGTAAGAAGTCTGACAACATCAGGTTTAAATCTAACCAATTTATTTGATAATAAACTCACAAGCTTTCGACCTATGGTCTTCATCAGGAGAATGAAGTGTTCTGGTCTCCAACAGCACACATACCAGCACAGACTGTTTACAGATTACTGATTAGAATGCAAATCTTTACACCTAACTTGCTATTCAAGTCTTAAAGTGGCTAACAATGTGAGAGGAAAGAGCACTGAGCACAGGTTAATGAGATACATATTGTCTCCAGACAGCACAGTAAGTGAGGTTTTTTGCTAACCCAGGCAAGTCATGGGAGTTACAGATAGTGTGACATGAAGCCAAGATCCCTGTTAAGACCGTCCTCATGTGTGCGGAACTGGGCTATCAGTCTCTGGTCAGCGGCTCTGCGCTGTCGTGTGTCATGAAGGCCCCCTTGAAGAACGTTTACCCGAAGGTCAGAGGCCGAATGTCCATGACCACTGAAGTGTTCGCCAACAGGAAGGGAACAGTTTCCCAGGCAAAAACGTGCATTTAGGCTGATTGGTGTTAACAAATTGTGTCTAAATTAGTTGTCCCTCAATCTGGTTATGGTTCCTTTATTGTGACTCCAACAGGCGAAGACAAATGTCATAGATAGAAGAGGGCATTCATAATATTAAAATGGCGGCGGGGGCTCATTGGGCCGAAAGGCCTGTTTTCCGTGCTGTGTTGTTCTTTGTTCTTTGTGAGGGGTAGGGCAGTTACAGGGGATTTGAGCCTAGGAGGCTGTGGGAATCTGGAACTCACTGCCTCAAAAGGTAGTAGAGGCAGGAACCATTGCTTTGTTTTAGAAGCATTTAGATGAGAAGTTCATATTTAGATGAGAAGTTCATATAAGGTGCAGGGAAGCAAATACAGAAGGGATGTTAGGGGTAAGTTTTTCACTTAGAGGGTGGTGAATGAATGGAATCGGCTGCCAACGGAGGTGGTAGAGGCGAACTCGCTGGGGTCTTTTAAAAGACTTCTGGATGAGTATATGGGAACGAATGGGATAGGGGGTTATAGATAGGTCTGCGGATTGGTAGATATAGATGTGATCGGCGCAGCTCGTGGGCCGAACGGCCTGTTTGTGCTGTAGTGTTCTATGTTCTATTTTCTATGTTCATAAGCCACAATAAACAAAGCTACAGCCCAAGTGCTGGAAAATTGGATTAGACTAGATAGGTGCTTGGTGGCTAGCGCACATATGATGGGCCACAGTGCCTCTTTGTCTGCTGCAAAATTCTGTGACCCTACGGCAAGTTAATGTTCAAACCTATGACCTTATCAATTCTGTAAAAATGGAAAGATTTTCTTCTACGTTGTTTTGGTCCATATCTGTCTGAATCCATGCTTGTTTCACTCTTCTCTATCAAGATGTCAGTAACAATCTACCCATGCACAAGTTATCCAGTTGTGTTCTTTCACTGTAATCATTTTCGAACGAAGGCATTTACAATTGTAGCAAGATTCCCTATAATAACCTGACATGTGCAGGGAATATGAATGCAGATTGTTTGCCCTCAGAAATATCAACATAAGGCTGCTTGATGCATTGGACAATATGGACAATATGGACGTACCTTCATCTTAAGACAGAAAATCTTACTTAACAGACAAGAGTGTACTTTATATCTTCTCCAACCTGCACATCAAACATTGACTACACAAACACAGACAAACACCAAAAGAGGCTGACATGAGTCGGTGTTCTGTAACTTAAGAACAGTTTTGAAAAGAATTGAATTGACCCACAGGCACACAAACGATATCACCAGGAGCCTGATATCGTTCAACTACTTGATCGGTAATGTCATTTACTATAAATAGAAGACAAATAGCATTTCAACAATGTATGAAATTGTGATTCCTGGAAAAGTTATTAATGGACTCAGAAACAATTCCACTCTTTCTGGCCTGGTGACTATTAATAGTAATGAAATCACAGCTAAAGACACGCTGTCCCAGATGACCACAGGTTGCTCTCCTGAGGATCACTATGCCTCAAGAGAGGAGCAAGGTTAGGAAGGCGGGATCTTCATTGATAATCTCAACTGGTGCAGGAATTGAACCAACTTTGTCGATATCATTGTCCAGCCTACTAGAGCAAAACTGATATAGACAATGAATGCATCTCAGACTGGAAGTTGCAGGGTTTGTTGCTGGAATGTGTGGAGTACGGGGAGGATCAGAAACATGTCTTGCTATCGTGAAAAGTTTATTAAGTTCCTGGAGCAACTGTGACACTCTAATTTGCTACCAGAGGCAGGAAGATGTGGGAAATTATGAAATTTGAAACTGGAACTCAACAATTACCAGAAATTAGATTTATTTGAGGGCAGCATATTATTGTCATCCTGACTTCAAGAGGCCATTAAGTCTCAGAAGCAGATCAGAAAATATATTTTTAAAAGGGAATTGATTAAAGTGTCCTTAGATGGAATGACTTGCAGTGGGCATTTAACAGTGAACGATATAAGCAATTTATACACATGTTTCCGATAGGAAGTGTCATGCTTGCAAATTCAACCTTAGCACCCTTTTGGGACAGAGTATTCCAGAGATTTCAATTTCTGTGAACACAAATTTCTATGTACCTCAGTTTTAAATGACTGGCTCTTTATCTTGTTGTCATGTTCGTTTACTTGAGACTTTCGTATTAGTCAAAACATCTCACCATCTACTCTGTCAAGGTCCATCAGGATCTTGTATGTATGAATAAGGACACTCTTCACTCTTCTGAACTCCAAGGAAAACACTCCCAGCCAATTTAGCCTCTCTTGATAGAACAATCCATTCATCCCTGGAGTTAGCCTGGGCAATCTCTTCTGGATTGCCTTCAATGTTACTATATCCTTTTTATAGGTCAGCCGACCAAAACTGTACAGAGTATTACAGGTTAAAACGTACTAGCACACTTTATAATTGCAAAGATAATTTCAGCTTGCAATAAGAGGTTTCTTCACTGTTCGTTGGACCTGCTTCTTAGCTTTTTGCTATTCAAGCACGAGAACACCTAACTTCTTCTGTACTTTACTCACCAGCGGTGTCTCTCCATTTAGACATTCACCTATCAAAGTGCATGGCCTCATAGTTCCACATTGTACTCCATTTGCTAGGTTTTCTGCAGTCACCCAAAGTATTGATATCGCATTGTAGAATCACACTACCCTATTAAAACATGCCTTTCCATCTATCTTTGAACCATCAACAAATTTAGAAACCTTGCATTTTGTTCCTTCTTCTTGCTCATTAATGTAAATAGTGAATGATTGTTGGCCATGGATGAGGCACTCGACACTTCGAGCATCCTCCGCCAGTCCATTAAATCATGATTCATCTGATTATATCCTCAACTGCCACATACCAAGCTACCCTCAATAAAAGTTGAACCCCCCCCTTCTCCCTTTAATTAGCTCCAGCTTTAAAAAAGTACATTCAGCCAGGGAGCAGGTGAAACAGATTCCGTGAGGACAGTTTCAATAGAAATGAGCAGACAGGAGCCTGGCCTGGGGGAAGAGGTGTGGCCATGGGTAAAATTAGCGAACGAGGAGCCCACTGCTGTTGATACCACAAGTAAAATGGTAGCAGACTTTTCAAAACTTGGAAGTTTTAGAAAATCTGAAATGATTTGAACAAATGATGCAACAGGAGATGGGAAAGATCTTTTAATGAATATCTCTCCTCACTGTTTACTGAGGAGAAAATCATGGGCGTTAAAGAAATAAGGGAAACAAGTGGAGTTGCCTCGGGCCAGATCCATATCATTCGGGAGCAGTTACTTCCAGCCTGAAAGTGCATTAATGTGGATAGACCCCTTGTATCGGATCGAATGCATCCTTGTATCTTGTTTGAGCTGAGGGAAGAAATTGCAAAGGCCCTGGCAGAAATATTTGCTTCATCTGTTTACCCTGGTGAAGTTCTCGGAGACTGAAGAGTGGCTGATATTATTCCTTTATTTGAGAAGTTTAGCAAACACAAGCTAGGGAATTACAGGCCAGTAAGCCTGACATCAGTGGTGGGTATGTTGCTGGAGGAAAATCTGACAGACATGATCTACCAATGTTTGGATGGTCAAGATGTGATTAGGATTGTCAGCACAGCTTTATGTATGGCAAGCCATGTCTGATGAATCCTTTGGACTTTTTCAAAGAGGTAACCAAGAGGATGGATAAGGGTTATGAGGTAAATATTGTCTGTATGGACTTTAGTGAGACCTTAGATGGCAGGCTCGTCTGACAGTTTATGGGAAACAACTGGTGTTGGATCTAGGGCAAGGCATGGCATTTAGGGAGAACTAGCTAATTGGATTCAAAATTTGTCTGATGGTACAAAAAAGTGTGTGACAATCAAAGGTTATTGCTTAGATTTCAGCTCTGTGAGTAGTGCAGTGGCCCAGGATTTGCTGTTGAAAACCTTGTTATTATATGAAGGATTTGGATGTGAATATATAAGGCATAGTACATTTGCAGATGATAATGAATTAGAAGGGATCTTTGAAAGCAAAGAAGATTATCAAAAAATTACAGTGGGAGCTTGATCAGTTAGGGAAGAGCACTCAAGGCTGGCAAATGGATTTCAATAAGAAAAAGTGTGAGTTGTTTCATTTTGAGTGTCAAAGCAGGGTAGACTTATACAGTGAAGGGTGAGGCCCTGTTAGTGTTGAGGAACAGAGGCAACTAAATATATAAGTACATAATTTGTTGAAAATGACGTCATCAGTGGACAGGGTGTTGAAGGCATTTAGCACACTGGCCTTCATTAGTCAGGGCATTAAGTACAGGAGTTCGCACATTACGTTACAGTTGTATAAGTCCAGACAGCGCTTGAAGTATAATTAAGTTTTGGTCGACACCTTGTTATAGGAAAGACATTGATGAGACTGTAAAGAAGATGTATGAAGGTGTTGCCAGGACCTGTGGGCCTGAGTTGTAGACAGATGTAGGCCACACTCAGATTTAATTCCTTGCAACATAGGAGAATGAGAAGTGACCTTTCTGAGTTATATAAAATCGTGAAGGGAACGATTGGTTGAATACATATATTTTTCCCAAGAAAGAGGAATTGAAACCAAGAGGGCATAGAATTATAGAATCCCTACAGTGCACAAGGGCATTTGGCCCATTAAGCCTGATGTCATCCAGGCGCTATCCCCAAAACCCACATATTTACCCCGCTAATCCCTCTAACTTATATATCCCAAGGAACAATTTATCATGTCCAATTATAGCATCGGTTTAAGGTTAGGAGGGAATATTTAAAAGGAACCTGAGAGGCAATTTCTCCGATAGAATTTGGTGTATATATGGAATGAGCTGCTAGAGAATGTGGTTGAGGCAAGTACATTTAAAAAGACTTTATTAAGTATGTGAATGGGAAATATTGGGGAAATAGGAGTCAAATGTGAGCAATTCGAAGCAGCTGGGTGGGCATCCTGCTCAGCACAGACCTATTAGGCCAAAGGGCTTGTTTCCATGCTATACTGTTCTTTGGCTCTATGACTGTATGCTCTATTCTGCAATTCTTACCTTCTTTATAAAATACTAACCAGCCATTGAGATACAGCCTCTACCTTGATGCCCAAGTTCTTCACGTTAGTGGGGACTTAGCATTCTCCCAATGAGACAGATATGAAGAGCATCTCTTGCCTTCCATCTTTAGTTCAGTTGTAGGATCAAACTGTTTTAACCTCACAATCTTACTGACTGAATTCAATGAAAAGGAGGAATATTTATCCAAGTTAAACTCCAATGTGTGTTTTTTTTTAACAGGGGAACTTAATACCATGGACGTTGAAACAAGCTGTGAGAACAAAATTCCATCAGGATCATTTACCTCTGGCACAACTTTTATCTTGAAAGAAGCCAAGTATTGTGCCATTGACTTTTGTAATTTGCAGATTGAGCCAGGTAATGTATCAATCTATGATTTTAATAGATTTATTTCATTGATGAATGTTCTGCACGTCCCCTTATCATTGCAGGACCGTGTGCTGCTGCTTTAATGTGTGAATTCTCTGTCCAAACATTCCCGCCTCTTCCTCATTTCACCTCTTTGAAACCTAGTTCTTTGACCAAGCATGTTCAAATATCCAATTCAGTCATACTGTCAAATAAATCGGTTGGATTAATAATTGGTGTTGCTAAATTCTTACTCAGTTTGATCATGCCTGTTATGGAACACTTTGGGTGATGCTCCAATCGCCCAAAGGTTGCACTTGCCTGAGAATCATGCTTGGGAAAACTCCCTGAAGGAATGTTGAATGAGCTTCATCCCATAGACCACCAGACAAGGAATTTTCCTGAAAGTTGAAATTTCTGAAAGACAATTGGCCCGCGCCTTTGAATCTAACCATACTCTGGCTTAAGTGAGGAAATACATTAGCTTGAGAAGGAGAAATATTTCAAAGCACTGTAACGTTCTCGGTCAATATCATACTACCATGGGGTTGGCTCTCAAGGGTCCTCCCTGACTCCCATCCAAAATCCCTACAAAACCCCCAACATCCCCCCCTACAATGACCTCCGACACCCGCTGCCTCCCAACAAGCTTTTCATACAAATATAACCAACCACATGAACTACACTCCCAACTACTGACTAACTCCCAATGCAACATCTACCACCACCTGACATCTCGATTTCCCTCCCCCACTACAACCTGGTGGCTGGCCATCTTTATCACCTACTCACCACCCCAGGTCAATGTATGCAAGATGCACTTGAATCCCTGTCCTACTGAATACCATATCAATCCACAGATCAGCTCTCCCACTGACAAGTCAATCCACCTTCCCCTGAACATTTGATCTTCCACAGATTAGCTGACACCCCACTGTCAACCAGTTGTTCCACCTGGCCACTGGCCCAGGCACTCACTTGCTGAACCCACCTCATAAATGAAGACTTTGGCACCACTGGCCACTCGACCAGTTGTTGTTTATTTTACTTTTCATTGCAGATCCTGCCAATATGACTGAGAAAGGACTGGAATGTTATGAATGCCTGGCCATGGATGAAAAAGATTGTACGTTGACTGAGAGACCGATGAAGTGTGTGGGAAAGCAGGATCGGTGTATGTCTGGACCAGCCGTACTGAATATCTGTATGTTCAACTATTATCTTCCATTATCCGATCACCCACATTCTTGTTCAACATTGAGATTTGTCCCCTTTTTTTAACCTCGGTAATTGCAACCAAAAATCAACACAAATCATAAGATCCAGTGATTGTTCAATAAATTGACTGGGGCACTGTTAAGCTGAGGTGGTCCACTGTCAGAAACAATACAAAAAATGTCAATTCGGCCCATGTTACTTTTGCAGTAGATGTGAAATAGATAGTCAATTTATTCCATTCTCTTTGCAGTCTCTCAGCTCTGCAAATCTATTCACCCTTTTGCAAAGGTTGCTACGCCATGGGCCTGATTACAGCTGCAGGACAATGTGAGATTGTGCAAATGGGGACAATTGACCATATTATAGACGTAGGAACAGCTGTAGACCATTCCGTGCACCGAGTCTGTTCCACTATTTTAGGAGACCGTGGCTAATTCAATATAATCTTTCACTCCCATTTGCTACCTTATACCTCGATTCCCTTACTGATTAAAAATGTGTCTATCTTAGCCCTCAACATTTTTAGCAACTCAATTTCTGCAACTCTCTGCCATAAAGAATTTCACAGAGTCATTACCCTCTGAGAGAATAAGTTTCTCCTCACCTCTACCTTAACCGGGTGACCCCTTTACTCAGAGATAATTCCCTGTGGTCCTTGACTCTCCCACAAGGGGAAACAACCTCTCAGCATTGACTCTTTCAAGCTTCCTGAGAATCCTGTATGTCTCAATAAGATCACCTTTCATTCTTCTAAACTCCAATGACTGCAGTCCCAATCTACTCAACTGTTCCTTATAAGAAAATCTATCCATACCCGGGAGCAACCTAATGAACGTTTACTGGACTGCCTCCAACCTCAGTATATCTTTCCTTAGATAATGGAAACCAAAACTATTCACAGTATTCCAGGTGTGGTCTAACTAGTGCATTGGTAGTTTTATCAAAGCATCCCTATTTTTGTGCTCTAGTCCCTTTGAAGTAAAAAGTAACATTCATTTATTTATTCCACTAAGTAGGTTTACATTAACACCTCAATAAAGTTACTGTGAAAATCCTCTATTCGGCACACTCCAGCACCTGTTTGGGGACACTGCTTGAATTTAAAATGGCCAATGTGCTTAACTAACATGTCTTTCAGATTGTAGGAGGAAACTGGAGAACTCAAAGGAAACCCCACAGACGTATGGATAAGGTACAGACTCCACACAGACAGTGACCCAAGCCAGCAATCAAACCCTGGTCCCTGACACTGCGTGGCAGCAGTGCTAACCACTGTGCCACCCTCATTCCATTTGCCTTCTCAATGACCTACCATACTTTTATGCCACCTTTTTGTGCTTTATGCAGCAGGATCACAAAATTCCATTTTGCTGCAATTGCTGGCAATCTTTCTTCAATTAAAATAACATTCAGCTCATTTTTTCCTTCCTACCAAAATCATGACTTCATATTTTCCTACGTGTATTCTATCTGGAAAGTTGTTTACCCACTCACCCAACCTTGTTATATACCCCTTAAAATCCTTGTGTCATCCTCACCACTTGCCTCCCCGCACAAACATGGCAATAGCACATTCACTTCCCTCATACTAGTTATTGATAAATATTGTAAATAATTGTGGCTGCAAGAAGGAGCCCGGTGATATTGTTCTCGTTACAGGTTGTTACCTTGAAAATGGCCCTCTTATCCCAACTCTCTGTCTTGTATCAGTTAGCCAATCCTCTGCATGCTCATTATACTCAACACCTATTCAGATAGACATGTACGTGGTAATTTATGGAATTCTTCTGGGAAATATTCAACTGGTCCTGTTATTTTTGGAGGGGTTTCAGTCAGTACATTGCAGATTTTCTCTCATTCTTAATTATTGGTGTTGCTACTGTGGGTTATTCCTGGGTTTCTCTTTTGGAAACATGAATAAATATATTTCTCAACGTTGGTCTGCTTGCAACCCAATCTAACCAAAGGCTCATTCATTCTTGTCATTATTGCAAATGCTTAAGAAAAACGTGCCATATAGTTTCTGTTTAGCCGCAATATCTCCTTGCACCTTACCAAAGTCGCTCACTGCAGTGCTCACTGGTCAGCTCTTCACTTGGATGTTCCAACACTTGTTAATGAAACCCAAGTTCACATTTGTGTGTGAGACCTGTTTTAAATCTTGCTGAATTTGGCTTCATTACCACTTTCAGTGTTTCACCAATGCAACTTTTCTTCATAGAGGTGTACATACAGAATCTCTCGAGTGTAGAAGGGGCTATTTGGTCTATACCTGCAGAGAGCACCAACCCTTCAAAAGAGCATCTATTTCTGAGATGCCACCCATAGCCTACACATCCCTGGGGTAATTTACATGGCCCGTCCATCTAATTGCACATTTGTCGATGGTGGAAGGAAACTAGAACAACCCAAAGGAAACCCATGAAAGCTCCACACAAAGTCACCTGGATCCCTGATGCAGTGAGGCAGCAGCTTTAACCATTTGTCACCCGTGATAGTGATACAGGATACTGAAGATTTCAAATAGAGGCATTGAGGACAATATAGAAATCAATCATTGCAGGAAGATCAAAGCCGAAGCAGCAAAGAATCCTTTCCAGGCAGAGAGATTCCATTCAGCCCATTGAGTCTGCACCAATTAACCCATTTTGCCCTATCTTTATAGCCCCCTGTAATTAGTATCCATGTAATTCACCCAAGCTACACATTTGGACTGTAAGAGGCAATATAACGTTTGAGATTAAAATGCTGTAAACGAGCTAGTGCATATTGAAATAAGGGACCGAAAGCAGAGCATAGCGAAGATTCCTTCCTGCCAGAAAAATGGGATATCGCCAATTATCACAATAGATATAATAAACATAAAGATGGGTGCAACAAAATAACTGCATGGAAAACATTTGGATGGACATACAATTCTGATTAACTCACCCACAACATTTGAACTGCAGTTAAATAATGAAAGTAAGTTTTTTTCCGTCATAGCCACCAATTGTACTAAAAGCAAATTGCATTCTTTTTGTTTGTAGTGGAGCCACATTTGATTTTCGTCAAAGGATGTACCACGGCCAATGTCTGCGATAAGGACATCAATGTGGGAACATTTCCCATAACAGTGACGCCTGTGCCCAAGTGCTGTGATTCAAATCTGTGCAATGCTGCAATAGGTAATGGCGACATATGGGCAGCAGTGTGCCTCAATGCTAGGTGTTCACATCAGCAAACCTGGAGTAGGTAGTAGGTTGGGTTCGCAGTACTCCTTGTGACAGGTTGATGGAAAATTCTCGATTGTCCAATCCCTCTTGTCAGATCTTGAATCAACCAATCCCCACAATGGTCCAAAATCACAACACATTTGCTGCCTTATCCCAATTATTGATACATTAATCCAGTGCACACGACCCCTCTGCCCTTTCGCCAACATCTCTTTACATTCTATCCCATCAAATATTTAACTATTTCCTCTTGAATTTACCTTGAACTTCTCAAAAATAGACCTTCAAAAGAAATAGAATCAAAATGATACAGAACCCGTGTTACTTCTAATCTCGGTGCAAAGTTATATAATCTGTACAGTGCAGAAGAGGGCCATTCAGCCCATCAGGTCTGCACCGACTCCTCTTTTCCAGGACCTATCACCATAACCCTATATATTTACCTAGCTATATTGTCACAGTAAATGACAAGGTAGCATGTTCAATTCTCCCAACCTACACACCTTGGAGTTTGGGAGGAAATTGAATTTGACACAGGAAGAAAGCACATGTATGCAGTCACCCAAGACTTGAACCCGTGAGACATCAGTACTAACCACTGTGCCACCATGACACTCGGATTTCTTTTCCTGAGAAGCTGATCCTGTGTCATTGACTGCAGGTTAAAATCTAACAGGACAAGCTTTCGGAGTATTGCTTCTTTCTCAAATGAGCAAAGAGTTGTGTTCACAGACTCAATGTACAAGATAATGGTGTTTACAGGTAATCAAGTCTCTGCAGGCATAGACAATCTGAGCAGAGAGACAGGGTTAAGCAAAGGTTAAAGAGGTGTGAATTGCCTCCAGTCGGGATAGTTCATGAGATTTTGCAAGCCCAGGCAAGTCGAGGGTGTTACAGGTAGTGGTGACACGAACCCAACATCCTGGTCCTCATGTGTAGGCATTGATCAGTTTTTGCTCGGCAATTTTGCATTGTCGTGTGTCGTGAAGGTGGCTTTGGAGAACACTTACCAGAAGATCAGAAGGTGAATGCCCATGAGTGCAGAAAATGCCTACCTGGTGATTGTCGAGTGGTGTCCATTCATCCATTGTTATAGCGTCTGCATGGTCTCACCATTCTCTCGAGGCATGGCGCATTTTCTCCTGCAGTGTATCGGGTAGATAACGTTGGCCAAGTCTCAAGAGTATGTACCTGGTGGATAATGTTCTCACATGAGATGATGGCATCTGTGTCGTTGATCCAGCACATCTTGCAGAGGTTGCTTTGGCAGGCTTGTATGGTGTCATGGTCCCTGTCCTCTGAAGGCTGGAAGTTTGCTGTGGACAATGGTGTGTTTGAGGTTGTGCAATTCTTTTAAGGCAAGAAGTGTGGGTGCAGGGATGGCCTTTGTGAGATGTTCGTCTTAATCAATGATATATTGAGGGCTCCAAAGAAGATGTCATAGCTTTTCTGCTCCAGGGAAGTACTGGACGAAGGGAACTCTGTCCTCATGTCCTGTGTTTGTCTTCTGAGGAGGTCAGCGCAGTTTTTTGCTGTGGCTCATCAGAACTGTTGATTGATGAGTCAAGCGCTATATCCCACTTTTATGAGGTCATCTTTCAGCAGCTGTAGGTGTCTGCTCCGCTCCTCCTCATCTGAGCAGATCCTATGTATACGGAGTGCTTGTCTGTAGGGATGGCTTCTTTAACGTTCTTAGGGTGGAAGCTAGAGAAGTAGAGCATTATGAGGTTATCTGTGGGCTTGCATACGCTGAAGTGCTGAGGTAACCATCCTCGTTGGAGATGAGTGTGTCCTAGAATTCAACCAATTCTGTAGTGTAGTCCACAGTAACTCTGATGGTGGAATGGATTTTGTTGATGTCATTGTGAAGTTGTTTCAGTGATTATTCACCATGGGTCCAAATGAAGAATGTGTCATCGATGTATCTGCTGTTTAGCATTGGTTGAAGATCCAGTGCAGTGAAGAAGTCTTGTTTGAATCTGTGAATGAAGATGTTGGCATACTGAGGTGCGAATTTGGTCCCCATGGCTGTTCCATGTGTCTGGATGAAGAACTGGTTGTGAAGGTGAAGACGTTATGGTCTACATGAAGCAGACGAGTTGTAAAATTGCACCTGGAGATAGGACCAAGTATCAGATATAGTTCACTATTGCCTTTCAGGAAGAATAAAAAAATGACCACCTTCTATCATCTGCCTTGCAGGCAGAAGCAGAACTTCACTCATAATAATGCCTTGAAATAACCTGACAAGTCCAAGTCAAACACTGATGGTCTTACCAGCAATGCCTAAAATCTCACAGAAAATAATTAATTTAAATAAAATAAAAATACGCGGTTGTTGGAAATCTGAAATAAAAGTAGAAAATGCTGCACCAGCGCCCCAAGTTAATTAATCCACTCCCAAGTTAATGAATCCACTCTCTGTCTTTAATGGACCGATGTTTATTTTATGACTTCCCAAACTTGTTTGGTATCCATTAAACAAACTCTTAAAATTGTTTATAAATTCCAGGGTAGATTCAAATTCCTGTGTGAATTCGTTCCAGTTTACCAATTTGGTTTTGAATATCAACTGCTAATTTCTAAAACATTAGGAATCCTCAGGTTCATTACCAATCTTCGTCACATGATGGGGCTTGCAATGTCATGTGACTCTTAACAGATAAGCCAATGATGGAACTTTCTCGCTCAGATTTCTGTCCTAATTGAACAATTTATGTTTGAGGCTATTGAGGTCTTCCTTTGAGATTTTCCCTAATTTTTTATCTATTATCAGACATGTGGCTCATTTACTCAGTCAATCAGAATTAGTGCTATGATGAAGAATCATGCAGGCATGAAACGTTGGTTCTATTCTCTCTTCACAAATACACCTGACCAGCTGCGATGTTGTAACATTTCCAGTTTTAGATTCAGACTCCAATATCCGCAGTAATTTGTTTATGTCTCTGATCATACCTTCAGAATTGATTTGCTTAAGTTTCATCACCCTTAAACATAATATCAAAATTAGTTAGAAACATAGAACATAGTACAGTACAGTACATGTCCTTTGGCCCTTGATGTTGTGCCAAGCTATGTCCAAACTCAAGATCAAGCTATCCTACTCCCTATCATTCCCTATCTGCACGTCCACTCTATCTATCACCCTCATCATCTTAAAAACCTCTATTAAGTCGTCTCTCATCCTCCTCCACTCTAAAGAGAAAAGCGCCAGCTCCCTCAATTTTTCCTCATAAGACCTACCCTCCAACCAGGCAGTATCCTGGTAAATGTCCTCTGCACTTTCTACAATGCTTCCACATCCTATGTTTCAGTTTCAAACAACCAGTCAAAATTAATATAGAATGTAATTGCATTATTGTCATCATCGATGTATCTGGTGTTTAGCATTGGTTAAAGGTCCTGTGTAGTGAAGAAGTCTTGTTTCGATCTGAAAATGAATCTAGCAGATCCCCTAGCAGTTATTTGAATCGTCGATAACCACATAGTTGAGGTGCCTGAAGACTGGAAGGTGACAAGTGTTGTGCCTTTGTTTGAAAACAATTATAGGGAAAAGAATAGGAACTACAGGCCAGTGAGCCTCACATCTGTGGTGGGTAAGTTGTTACAAGTTAATCTGAGAGCAGGATCTACATGTATTTAGAGACACAAGGACTGATCAGGGACAGTCAACATGATTTTCTGAGTGGAACATGATGTTAAACAAATTTGGTGGAATTTTTTGAAGGGGGAACCAAGAAGGTTGAAGAAGGCAGTGCAGTTGATGTCTCTATGGAACTTAGTAAGGCATTTGACAAGGTACTGCATGGTAGATTGCTGGATCTGTTTAAATCTCACAGAATCCAAGATAAGGTAATGAAATGGATACAAAATTTTGTTTGATGACAGAAGACAGAGCGAA
This sequence comes from Sphyrna mokarran, assembly GCA_024679065.1. Taxonomy (NCBI): domain Eukaryota; kingdom Metazoa; phylum Chordata; class Chondrichthyes; order Carcharhiniformes; family Carcharhinidae; genus Sphyrna; species Sphyrna mokarran. Next base: position 8,262,475 of record JAGIQG010000016.1, on the reverse strand, counting down.
GTTGCAGATGCTCGTTTTTCAAACAGGAGGCCTCTGACCTGTGGTGTGCCTCAGGAATCAGTGCTTGGTGGGTCCACTGTTAATTGTCATTTATATTATTGATTTGGATGAGAATTTAGGAGGCACGGTTGGTAAGTTTGCAGATTACACCGAGATTGATGGTATATTGCTCAGTGAAGAAGGTTATCTAGAACTGCACGGGGATCTTGATGAATTGGACCAGTGGGTTGATGAATGGCAGATGGAATTTAATTTAGATAAATGCAAGATGATGCATTTTGGTAGATCAAAAAGGGGTAGGACTTAGTTAATGATTGAGTATTGGGGAGGGTTATAAAGCAAGAGATTGTTCCTTGAAAGTGGAGTTACAGTAGACAGAGTGGTGAAGGATGCATTTGGCGTTCTTGGTTTCATTGTACAGAACATTGAATACAGGAATTAGAATATCTTATTGAAGTGGTACAACACCAAGTTAAAATGCAACAGGTTGATTTGGTAGCATGAGCTTTCGGAGTGCTGCCTCTTCATCAGCCGAGGGGGGCAGCGCTCCAAAAGCTTGTGCTACTAAATAATACTGTTGGACTTTAACTTTGTGAAGTCTTTGTGAGACTTCTTACTGTGTCCATGCCAGTCCAATACCGACATCTCCACATCGATATTGGCAAGGCCACACTTGGAATGCTGCGTACAGTTTTGGTCACCCTATTATAGAAAGGATATTATTAAACTAGAAAGAGTGCAGAAAAAATTTACTAGAATGTACCGGAACTTGATGGTTGAGTTATAAGGAGAGGCTGCATATATTGAGACTTTCTTCCCTGGAGCATAGGAGGCTTAGGGGTGATGTTATAGAAGTCTATAAAAGTATGAGAGGCATAGATCAATTAGATAGTCAATATCTTTTCCCAAAGATAGGGCAGTCTAAAACTAGAAGGCATAGGTTTAATGTGAGAGGAGAGAGATACAAAAGATTCCAAAGGGCATGTTTTTCACACAGAGGATAGTGAGTATCTGGAACAAGCTGCCAGAGGTCATAGATGGGTACAATATTGTCTTTTAAAAAGAGAGTTACATTGAAAAGATGGGTATGGAGGGATATGGGCCAAATGTGGGCAATTGAGACCAGTCTGGTAATTAAAAAAAGTGGCGACTTGGACAAGTTGGGCCAAAGGCTCTGTTTCCTAGCTGTAAAACTCTATGACTTTACGACTGTATAATTCACTCCGCTGTGTTATCCTGTCCCCCTCTAGTTTTGCCTTCTCCTGCTCTCACTAGTTTGCGGTCTCGCATCTAACACTATGGGTAAACATGATACTGAGCAACATTGAACCACGCAGCAGACATCCTAATCTATCCTGTCATCCAACTAACCCCACATAATGATGGACCTCCAATACAGCACTGACTAGATTTCAGACCCAAATTACCACACTCCCAACACGAGCTGCCAGACCCCAACACAAGCACACACAGCTAACCCAAACTGAGTATTCTCCCAACACTAAGTTACTTTCTGTTACTCCCAGTTACCGTCTATGGTCCTGACTATTTCTCCATGTGTCCAAATAACCTCCCAGCCTCATGACTATGGCTCACCCATCAGAATACCTTTCCAACTTGTTACATTCCACACCTGGTTACTATGTGTTGAGTAAGACGTCATAACCCAGCTGATCCACGCACCTACAATACTGAGTGTTGAATACCCTTGCCTGGTCAGCAGACTTTGAAAGCTATCTTAACACCCAATCCAATTCATAATGTTACCCGCCCCACCCTATCCTCTTAGTGAACACATTTGACTTCACCCTGGATTCTCAATGTACTTGGGATTTACTGTTAAGAACTCCACTGATATTAAGGTGTAATGGTCCCTAAACCTTGGAAGAGTTGTTTGGAGTGCCAGTTGTTAAGAATGTATAGATTTTGAGCTGGTGAGTGCAAATGTGCAAATCTGTAAGGAGAAAGTTCCAATCCTGCTTTAACCATTTAAGTTAAATAATGTTTGTCAATATCTAAAGACACACAAGAAAGGCCACAATACAAAGCAAAAGCACACTTAACTATAACAATGATTACACACACACAGATGCAGACACATTCTGGAATTAACCCTGTTAGCATCTCTCTAAGTTGCTGAATTATGAGAAACCTTCCTTGTCCCAAAACAACAATCTCGGCCTATGAGATAAATCCAGTGAATAGTTACCATCCATGAGTGTCCTTTCATTTTAGAGAGCCTTTCTTCAGCCTGCCATTTTTCTCCCTGAAATTTTCAAATTAGCAGTTTCTGGCCCGGGGTCTGCTTTCTGGAAGAGCTTCTCTTTCCATCTTTGTCTGACCATGATCAAAATTTTTTTTCAGCTGTTTCAATTTCTTCCCCTCTGCATCTTTCCAGTCAGGACAGAAGCAGCCATCTACCGATAGGCTGTGTTTCCCTTTTTAACTTGTTTGATCTAAATGAGAAACCAGGCTTGTGGCATGTGAGTTTGAAATGTTTTTTATGTTTCTACTTTGAACTGATCCCTTCTGCAGTTTCAACAATAACAAATGGATTCTCTGTTGTTCCCCATTTCACTAAAGTAAATATCTGTTTGCTGTGCTTCACAGCTAATTCGCCTATCAAATCCCCTTCAGAGAGCCACACTCATCAATTCCACTTTCATCCATTCTCCAAATTTGTATTTATCCAAGCTTTAATTTGTATTTTATTCAATGCTTTAAAGTTTACTTTATTCAAGCTTCTTGACAATTTAAGTGTACTGGCTTGATATTATCTAAGGGTACAAAAAACAAAGTGGCACAGCGTCCTGCTTCTAACTAAAGTCATTGGGGACCTAGTACACTATACTATTCTCACATGGCCAGAATCCGAAAGTTGAGCGTGGAGCCAAATTTCAGCACACATTAAAAAAAGGGGACAGTAATTTGACATTATTGCTTGAGGTTCTGTCAGCTGTTGCGTTGTAGCTCACATATGTGTGCTTATTAGCTGTATATATCCACATACCGGTTTCCTTATCTCTGCAAAGAAAAAGACCATGTTGACTCATTGCACATTTTTCAATGAAAACAGAGGTTTGAGTCAGCTGTTCCAGGCTTATTCCCTGAGTAATGCCTTGAGCAATCAGAAACTATTTGGTATATTTTCATTTTGACAGAAGCTTGGCAGCTAAATTTCTTGTGGTGCATTGTGCATGAAAACACCTCTATGAATTGAGACTTGCCAACCGATTGCCACCACCCCACATCTCCCCAATCTTCTCATGCTGCAATGATTGTTGTTCTTTTGGAGATTTGGAATTATTGAACATGTAATCTGATGAATACAGAAAGACAAACTTCAGTAGCCATACATCTTTCTTCAGAATTATTTAACTCCTGGGGTTTTATCAGAAGCTTTTGTAACTTGGGTAAACAATATCCATTGTGCTAAAATGCAAAATAAAAAAGCAATACTGAGGTAATATTTTGGAAATGCATTTTATTTCCTTTATTTGCGGGAAATTTCGCAATGAGTTGCATTCCATCAAAGTCCCTGTTTATTCGTATTTACTCTGTGCTGTCTTGGCAATGAGTTGGCTCTGGTCAGAGCATTCTCTTTATGCTATTCTTGCCTTGGCAAATGTCTCAATTGTATATCATTGTAACATGAAGTGAATCATACAAACCCTACAGTATTAAAAAAGGCCATCAGCCCATTAAATCCGCATCAACAACAATCCCACCCAGGCCCCATCTGCTCAACACCCTGTATTTACCTCTGCTAATCCTTCTGACACTAAGAGTCAATTTAGCATTGCCAATCTACTTGGGGTTTGCACATCTTTGGACTGTGGGATGAAACAGGAGCACTGAGAGGAAATCCATGAAGGCATGGGGAGAATGTGCAAATCCACAGTCACCCAAGACTGGAATTGAACGCAGGTCCCCGGTGCTGTGAAACAGCAGTGTTAACTGCAATGCCACCATGCAGCTTCCTTTCTCAGTGCACCGTCTGATGCACAAAGGTCACCAGGATAATCGTGACATCTGATTCACTTCTCTCCATTTTTCTCGAGATTTTACATCCAGATTCCACCAATCCGAGTAATTTTGAATCTTCTTCACAACAATGCTTAGTGGGATAAATATATAAACATTTAGTAACTCAATCCAATACATCCATGGATGCACAGACCAAATTTATACAGAAACAATCATTGGAAAGTTAAGGGCTGTTGATGACTAATTCCCTAGCTGTATCCAAAGGGCCAGCAGTGGGAACCTCCACCATTTGCGTGTGGTTGCCGTGACATTCAAACTCTATAGCCCTGTGTTTAATTCTTGTTGTCTCTGCAAGGTTGCATTTCACGATAATCAAAAATCACACACTTGATGATAATCAACAGACAAGAGGAATCACAGATACTGAATTATTCAACTGAGGGAGAAATAAAAGTTTTCAAGAGGTATACTGCAGAGTATTTTGACCACCCTGCCCTGGATTTGAATTAGGGATTGTGCGTTGGGGAATTGATAGTGATACTTTTTGTGGGGGTCCTTCCCTGTAATCGTCTTCTGGTGGCAGGGTAGGCTAGGGGAACTTTACCCTTAATATCTCAAATACTGATGCAAAGTGCTCATTAATACCTCACCCATTTCTTCTTGCTCCAGGCATAGATTCTCTCCTCTGTCTTTGAGCTGGCCAACTCCCTTCCTGGCTACCCTCTTGCTCCTTATGTATGTGTAAAAAGTCTTGGGATTTTTCTTAGTCCTGCTGACTAATGCTTTTTCATGACCCTATTTAGCTCTTCTTACTCCTTGCTTAAGTTTCTTTCTAATTTCCTGGTATTCCACACTTGCTTTGTATGTTCACAGCCTCCTAGCTTTGACAAATGCTTCCTGTTTCTCTTTGACTAGGCTCACAATATCTCTCGTTATCCAAGGCTCCCAAAACTTTCCATACTTCTCCTTTACCCTTACAGGAATGTGTTGGTCCTGAATCCCTATCAACTTACATGTGAAATCGTCCCATATGCTAGATGTTGATTTGCCCTCAAACATCTGCTCCCAATCTACATTCTTCAGTTCCTGTCTAAGATTGTTCAATTTGCCTTTCCCCAGTTTAGCACTTTAACTTGAGGACTACACTTATGTTTATCCATCAGTACCTTACAGCTTAATGAATTGTGGTCGCTGTTCGCAAACTGCTCCCCTACAGAAACATCGTCCAGCTGCCCGGACTCATTCCCCAGTGCCAAGTCCAATATGGCCCCTTCCCCTAGTTGGCTATCTACATACTGTTTCAGGAAACCATTCTGGATGCTCTTCAGAAACTCTGCTCCATCCACGTCCCACTCAATATAAGGGAAATTTATACAGGAAATATAGGGAGTTAGCACATTCTCTCTTTGATTAGGTTTCCTCCAGATGCTCCGGTTTCCTTCCACGGTTCAAAGATGTGTGAGTTATGTGGATTGGCCATGCTAAATTGCTCCTTAGTGTCAGGGGGCCTAGCTTGAGTAAATGTTATGGGGGGTTGGGCCTGGATGGGACTGTGGTCAGTGCAAACTCAATGGGCCGAACGACCTCCTTCTCCACTATATCATTCTAAGGTTTTTCAAACATGATTTTTATTTGATAGATCCACGCAGACATTGTCTAACCCATTTGACCTTTTTTTAAGTGTCCTGTTGTTTCATCCTTTATAATAATCTCTAGTATTTCCCTGCTACTGATGTTAGCCTGACTGGTGTGTAAGTATTGTATTCTTTTTCCCTCCATTTTTAAAAGTGGTGTTTAATTTAGCTCCCTCAAAACCGATGGGACTGTTTCAGGATCTACAGGATCTAATTTGAGAAGAAGACATTCTCTCTTTCCATGGCCACATCCTTTAATACCCTGCCATGTAAATTATCAGGCCCTGCTCATATATCACCTTTTGAGTCCCATTAATTTATTCAGCAGGGCATTTTTGGTCATACTAATTTTGTTCAGTTCCTCCTTCCTACTATATCTCTGCATCTTTAGAACGGCTAAAAATAGTAAACGATTAGAAGATTGGGAAAGATTTAAAAAAACAACAAAGAATGACTAAGAAGATGATAAAGAAAGGAAAAATAGAGTATGAAGCTAAACTAGCTCTAAATATAAAAAATGACAGCAAAAGTTTTTACAAATATATAAAGAAGAAGAGACCAGCTAGAGTGAATATTGGACCCTTGGAGGATGAGAGAGGGGGTTTAGCGGTGGGCGATGAGGAAATGGCTGAGGCTTTAAATAAGTTTTTTTGTGTCAGTCTTCATGGAGGAGGCTACAAATAGTTTGCCGGATATTAAAGATAGAAGGATGGTAGGAGAGGAGGTCCTTAATGCGATTACTGTCACTAGAGAGGTAGTGCTCGATAGACTAACGGGACTGAAGGTAGACAAGTTGCTGAGACCGGATGGGATGCATCTCAGAGTACTGAAAGAAATGGCAGAGGTGATAGCAGGTGCCTTAGTAATTATTTATCAAAATTTGCTGGACTCTGTGGAAGTGCTGGAAGATTGGAAAATGGCTAATGTTACGCCACTGTTTAAAAAAGATAGCAGACAAAAGGCAGGGAATTTATAGGCCAGTTAGTTTAACATCTGTAGTTGGAAAAATGCTTGAATCCATCATCAAAGAAGAAATAGCGAGGCAGTTAGAAAAGAATGGTTTGATCAAGCAGACGCAGCATGGATTCGTTAAGGGGAAATCGTGTTTGATGAATTTATTGGATTTCTATGAGGATGTGACTCATGCGGTAGACAGAAGAGAGCCTCTGGATGTGGTGTCTTTAGATGTCCAAAAGGCGTTTGATAAGATGCCTCACAAAAGGTTGCTGCAGAAGGTTAGGGTGCACAGAGTTGGGTGTAAAGTGTTAGCGTGGATAGAGGATTGGTTGTCTAATAGGAGGCAGAGATTTGGAATCAATGGGTGCTATTCTGGTTGGCAGTTGGTGACTAGTGGAGTGCCCCAGGGATCAGTGTTGGGGCATCAACTGTTTACCATTTACACAGATGATCTGGAGGAGGGGGCTGAGTGCAGAGTAACGAAATTTGCTAATGACACGAAGATGAGTGGGAAAGCAAATTGCGTGGAAGGTGTGGAAAGTCTGCAGAGGGATCTGGACAGGTTGTGTGAGTGGGCGAGGACCTGCAGATGGAGTATAATGTTAGCAAGTGTGAGGTTATCAACATTGGTAGAAATAATAGTAGGAAGGATTATTATTTAAAAGGCAAAAAGTTGCAGCATGCTACAGTGCAGAGGGACCTGGGGGTCCTTGTGCATGAATCACAAAAACCCTGTCTACAGGTGCAGCAGGTGATCAGGAAGGCGAATGGAATGTTGGTCTTTATAGCGAGGGAGATAGAATATAAAAGCAGAGAGGTCTTGCTGCAACTGTACAGCGTACTGGTGAGGCTGCAGCTGGAATACTGTGTGCAGTTTTGGTCGCTGCATTTGCGGAAGGATATATTGGCCTTGGAGGGAGTGCAGAGAAGGTTCACCAGGCTGATACCGGAGATGAGGGGTTAGCCTATGAAGAGAGATTGAATAGACTGGGTCTGTATTCGTTAGGTTTAGAAGGCTGAGGGGGAATCTTATAGAGACATATAAGATAATGAAGGGGATAGATAGTGCAGAAGTAGAGAGATTCTTCCTGCTTAGAAAGGATAGCAGGACTAGAGGGCACAGCCTCAAAATAAGGGGGTTGGGGGGGGGAAGTTTAGAAGGAGTTGAGGAGGAACTTCTTCACTCAAAGGATGATGAATCTCTGGAATTCTCTGCCCATTGAAGTGATGGAGGCTACCTCACTGAACACATTTAAAGTCACGGGTAGATAGATTTCTGATAGACAAGGTAATTAAGGGTTATGGGGAGAAAGCAGGAAAGTGGAAATGATCCACTTCAGATCAACCATAATCTTATTGAACAGCAGGGCTAGATAGCCTACTCCTATTCCTATTTCTTATGTTCTTGGTTACCTCTCATTTCTGGGAAGTTATTTTAGTCATTCTCTTTGAAGACAGAGCTGAAGTAATTGTTTAATTGCTCTCCCACTTTCTTGTTCCCTATTATAAATTAATCTGTGTCATATTGCAATGGATCTACATTTGGCTTCACTAATCCTCCCTTTTTCTTAGGATATTCATAAAAGCTTTTGCATTATTACAATTATACTCTTGTACCCAATTTACCCTTCTGCGTCCATGTTGTGGTCTTTATTTGCTAAATTTTAAAATGCTCCCAATCCTCAGGCCTGCTACTTTTTCCAGCGACTTTCTGATGCATCTCCTTGAATCAAATCCTGTTTTTTAATTTTGTTTGTAAGCCAAAGACCCGCCAGTTCTCTTGTTTTGTTTTTGCATCAAAAAGGAATAATTAAATGCTTCAATGTACACAATTCTTTGAGAAATAATAGCCATTGCCTAGCTTCTGGTTAGACTTATTCACACGTTGAAGGCTTCATAATGCTATGGTCACTATTCCCTAATGTTATTCAATGATCTCCAATGGCTGTGATGCCTCCTTCAGTCACTGATCAACCAGGACACTTCTTCTTACCTCAGTCAATGACCTCTAAAGATTGTGATTCGTCCCTTATTCAATGATCCCCAGGGATAATGTTGCCTCTTCAATCGACGATCACAGTGACTATAATTTCTGCCTCAATCTGGCTGTTATAATTCCTTGCGCTGTCAATATTCCCCAGGGACTCTCACTCATCCATTTCTCACTCATCGTTTATGATTGTACTTCACTCTTTGTCAATGATCTCTGATATTTGTGATTCATTTCTCGGTAGATGGTTTCTGCAGGACTGCAAGCACTTCCTTTATTGATGATCCCAGAGGACTGCAATGGTCCTCTCAGTCGATTATCTCAGTGCCTGTGATTTCTCTCAGTGTCAACGATCACAGGACACTATTATTCCCCCCGATTCAATCATCCTTTGTGCCTGTAATTCTACTCTCAATCGGTATTCAACGGGAACCTGCTTCTCCTTCAGATTATGAACGTGGGGGCTGTAATTCCTCCCTCATTGATTATCACACAGAATGTTGATTCCTTTTTCTACATGTGATTTGTGGGAACTTTTATTACTCAGTTGAATAATTCAGTATCTGTGATTCCTCTTGTCAATTGATTATCATCGTGTGTGATTTTTGAAGCAATGCCCGTTTTGCAGCTCTTGCACCTCCACCATGTAATTTGCTATTTGATTATCGTGAAATGCAACCTTGCAGAGACAATAAGAATTAAACACAGGGCTATAGGGTTTGAATGTCATGGCAACCACATGCAAATGGTGGAGGTTCCCACTGCTGGCCCTTTGGATACAGCTAGGGAATTAGTTATCAACAGCCCTCAGCTTTCCAAAGATTGTTTCTGTGTAAATTTGGTCTGTGCATCCATGAATGTATTGGATTGAGTTGCTAAATGTGTATATATTTACCTCACTAAGCATTGTTGTGATGGCACATATCAAGAGGGAAAGCATTCACAATGTGGAAACAGGATTGTCCACTACAGCTGTCTGTTTTCAGTCCCACTAATACTTTTGTAAAGAGATGAATCTGGAACATTTGATAGGTGAGCATTAGGTCAGGTTGGTATTTCCCTTTTGCTGGCTAGTTCACTACCTGCCATGGATGCAGTCTGGTCATTAAGTCCTTTAGCATTCAGCAAGCCTGATCAGTGGCACTACTGCTGAGCTACTTTTTATAATGGATTTTAAGGTTTCCCACAACTGAAAACATTTTGTGCCCTTGAATGTTAGGGGTTCCTCCGGATGGTGTTCGAGTAATTGCAATGGCATCATGTCCTGCACGGCAAATTGGCTGCGCTGTGATGACACCTATCCACCGGATGAAGCAATCCAGCCTGGCTATAACTTTCCCTGCTTAGACTGTCACTGGGGCAGTGTGACAATTATCATTATGTTACTCATTGATATGACCCATTACTGGCCTGGCACTTTCTCCTCCTTTGAGCATCACAATTTGTTGAGTGACTCCCAACTTTGGTTTAGATCATTAAACCGTAATGTTCTCCCCAGTATGACAATACGTTGTATTTATTTCATATAAATAGAACCTTAGAATCCCTATAGTGAAGAGCAGAACATTCAGCCCATCAAGTTTACATCAACTCTTCAAAAGATAATCTTACCCAGGCCCACCCCACTTGCTGTGGTGGGATTTAACGAACTGCCCTCAGACCCGCTGGGTTAATAATCGAGTGATTAACGATCACCATGTTTATCACCATTGAATTCATTCTCCTCCTCTCTCCCCAAATCTTTCCCTTATATAAATTTCTCAGCCAATATTCACTGACTTGGCTTTAGCACCTCACGTGGTCTCTATACATTGAATACAGCAAGTGCTTCTCTGCTCACTTCATTATGTAATGTCCAAGCTGTACGCAGCACTGCTCCACAAGCAGCAGGTCAAGACTGTTCTGAGCTCAGGTGCGCTTTCTGAAATCCAGGTCATGTTTTGCTTTATATGGAGATCCAAAATTTGCTTAGATTGGTGGAATCTGGATGTAAAATCTTGAGAAAAATGGAGAGAAGCGAATTAGAAGGCATGATTATCTTGGTGACTTTTGTGCATTAAACGGTGCATCAAGACAGGGAGGAGCATGGTGGCACAGCAGTTAACATGGCTGCTTCATAGCGCCAGAAACCTGCGTTCAATTCCAGTCTTGGGTGACTGTGGATTTGTACGTTCTCCCCATGCCTGCATGGCTTTTCACTCGGTGCTCCGGCTTCATCCTACAGTCCAAAGATATGCAAACCAGGTAGATTGGCAATTCTAAATTGGCTCTTAGTGTCAGAGGGATTAGTAGAGCTAAATATAAAGTGTTGAGCAGATGGGGCCTGGGTGGCATTGTTGTTCATGTGGATTTAATGGGATGAATGGCCTTTTTTTATACTGTCAGGTTTCTATGATTCAATGAGCCACAGTATGTAAGCACTTCATGTTGCAATGATACACAATCGAGACAATTACCAAGGCAAGAGTAGCACAAAGAGAAGGCACAAAGAGCCAACTCATTGCCAAGACAGCACCAAGTACATACAGTTAAACAGGGGCTTTGATGGAATGCAACTCATTGTGAAATGTCCTGTAAATAAAGTAAATAAAATGTGTTTCCAAAATATTTCCTCTGCATTGTTTTTTTTTAATTTTGCATTTTAGCACAATGGATATTGTTTACTCAAGTTATAAAAGCTTTTGATAAAACCCCAGGAATTAAATAATTCTAAAGAAAGATATATACTATTGAAGTTTTTCTTTCTGCGCTCATCAGATTACATGTACAATAATTCCAAATCTCCAAAAGAGCAGCAATCATTGCAGAATGAAAAGGCTGGGGGGATGGGCGGTGGTGGTAACGGGTTGGCAAGTCTCAATTCATAGAGGTGTTTTCATGCAGAATGCACCAGGAGGAAGTTTAGTGCCAGGCTTCTGTTAAAACGAAAATATACCAAATAGTTTCTGATTGCTCAAGGCATTGCTCAGGGAATAATCCTGGGAACAGCTGACCCAAACCTCTGTTTTCATTGAAAAAAGATGCTATAAGTCAACATGGTCTTTTTCTGTGCAGAGGTAAGGAAACCTGTATATGATATATGGAGCTAGTAAGCATACATATGAGAGCTACAATGCAAGTCTGGCAGACTGGGACAGAACATCAGGCAATAATGTCAAATTACTATCACTTTTTTTAATGCGCGCTGAAATTTGGCTCCACACTCAACTTCCCCATTCTGGCCATGCAAGAATAATATAGTGTACTGGGTCCCCAATGACTTTAGTTAGAAGAGGGAAGCCATGCCACTTTGTTTTTTTGTACTCCTAGCTGATATCAAGCCAGTACGCCTAGGTTGTCCAGAATCTTGAATAAAGTAAACTTTAAAGCATTGGATAAAATACAGATTAAAGAAGTTTGGATAAATACAAGTTTGGAGAATGGATGAAAGTGGAATTGATGAGTATAACTCTCTGGAGGGGATAATGGAGAACAACAGAGAATCTGTTATTGTTGAAACTGCAGAAGGGATCAGTTCAAAGTAGAAACATAAAAAACATTTCAAACTCACATGCCACAGGCCTGGTTTCTCATTTAGATCAAACAAGTTAAAAAGGGAAACACAGCCTATCAGTAGATGGCTGCTTCTGTCCTGACTGGAAAGGTGCAGAGGGGAAGAAATTGAAACAGCTGAAAAAAAATTTTGATTTTGGTCAGACAAAGATGGAAAGAGAAGCTCTTCCAGAAAGCAGAGCCATGGGCCAGAAACTGCTAATTTGAAAACTTGGAGAAAAATGGCAGGCTGAAGAAAGGCTACCTAAAATGAAAGGACACTCATGGATGGTAACTATTCACTGGATTTATCTCATAGGCTGAGATTGTTGTTTTGGGGCAAAGAAACTTTCTCATAATTCAGCAACTTAGAGAGATGCTAACAGGGTTAATTCCAGAATGTGTCTGCATCTGTGTGTGTGTAATCATTGTTGCAGTTAAGTGTGCTTTTGCTTTGTATTGTGGCCTTCGTTGTGTGTCTTTAGATGTTGACAAACATTATTTAATTTAAATGATTAAAGCAGGATTGGAGCTTTAGAACATAGAACATAGAACATTACAGTGCAGTACAGGCCCTTCGGCCCTCGATGTTGCGCCGGCCAGCGGACCCTCTAACCTAAACTATTCCAATATCATCCATATGCCTCTCTACTGACCATTTGAATGCCCCCAAAGTAGGCGAGTCCACAACTGCTGCAGGCAGGGCATTCCACGCCCTCACCACCCTCTGTGTAAAGAACCTGCCTCTGACATCCGTCCTATAACTACCACTCTTAATTTAAAGTTATGTCCCCTCGTGTTGGTCATCACCATCCGAGGAAAAAGGCTCTCACTATCCACCCTATCCAATCCCTTGATCATCTTATACGCCTCAATTAGGTCACCGCGTAACCTTCTTCTCTCTAATGAAAATAACCTCATGTCCCTCAGCCTTTCCTCATAAGGCCTTCCCACCATACCAGGCAACATCCTGGTAAACCTCCTCTGCACCCTTTCCAATGCTTCCACATCTTGCTTATAATGCAGCGACCAGAACTGTACGCAATACTCCAAGTGCGGCCGCACCAGAGTTTTGTACAGTTGTAACATAACCTCATGGCTCCTAAATTCAATCCCTCTACCAATAAAAGCTAACACACCGTACACCTTCTTAACAACTTTATCAACCTGAGTGCCAACTTTCAAAGAGCTATGTACTTGTACCCCAAGATCCCTCTGCTTGACAACACTACTAAGGGTCCTTCCATTAGCCCTATATTTCATATGCCTGTTATTCCTACCAAAGTGAATCACCTCACACTTATCCGTATTGAATTCCATTTGCCGCCTCATGGCCCAGCTCTGCAACCTATCTATGTCCCTCTGCAAACTGTAACATCCATCCTCGCTGTCTACAACTCCCCCCACTTTGGTATCGTCAGCAAATTTACCAATCCAACCCTCTACACCCTCATCTAGGTCATTTATAAAAATGACAAACAGCAGTGGCCCCAAAACAGATCCTTGAGGTACACCACTTGTAACTGCACTCCAGGTTGAATATTCCCATCAACCACCACCCTCTGTCTTCTATCAGCTAGCCAATTCCTAATCCAAACTGCTAAATCACCTTCAATCCCATGCATCTGCACTTTCTGCAGTAGCCTACCATGGGGAACCTTATCAAACTCTTTGCTAAAATCCATATACACTACATCAACTGCCTTACCCTTATCTACCTCTTTGGTCACCTCCTCAAAAAACTCAATAAGGTTTGTGAGGCACGACCTACCCTTCACAAAACCGTGCTGACTATCCTTAATCAATTTATTTCTCTCTAGATGCTTATAAATCCTATCCCTTATAATTCTTTCCAAGACTTTGCCCACAACAGAAGTCAGGCTCACCGGTCTATAATTTCCAGGATGGTCCCTACTCCCCTCTTTGAACAAAGGGACAACATTTGCCATCCTCCAGTCTTCCGGCACTATACCTGTAGCCAACGACAACATGAAGATCAAAGCCAAAGCTCTGCAATCTCCTCTCTAGCCTCCCAGAGAATCCTAGGGTAAATCCCATCTGGCCCAGGGGACTTATCAATTTTCATACCCTCAAGATTCGCTAACACCTCCTCCTTATGAACCTCACTTTCTCCTTATGGATTTGCACTCACCAGCTCAAAATCTATACAATCTTAACAACTGGCACTCCAAACAACTCTTCCAAGTTTTAGGGACCATTACACCTTAACATCAGTGGAGTCCTTAACAATAAATCCCAAGTACATTGAGAATCCAGGGTGAAGTCAAATGTGTTCACTAAGAGGAGAGGGTTTAAAGTTTAAAGATTTAAAGAGCAACACAGCATGGGAAACAGGCCCTTCAGCCCAACGAGCCCGCGCAGCGTCATAACTATATAGTAGCAATTCCGTTATCCTATTCTAAATTTAGGTTATTCCTAATATGGAAGACTCTCACTATAGGGACAATTTGTTTCCCAATCAGCCTAAGAGCAAATTTTTGGGTTGTGGGAGGAAACCGGAGCGCCCGGAGAAAACCCACGCAACCACAGGGAGAACGCGCAAACTCCCGCAGACACCGGCCCAATTCCAAGTGTCTGCACAGCTACAGCGATAGTCACTGAGCTGTCATGGTGCCCTTCAGATGGTCCAGATAAAGCACTCATTTACGAAATGAAGCACCAGGCAACCCATGAATCAACATCCAAGAGCTGTCCTCGCACCACCTGCCGAATGCATGCTCCTTGTTGGTCAAGTATGGACCGAATTACCTGTGGGAAAAAAGCCATAGTTAAACAGTCCTACTATATCCCTCTATCTGCATACCGCTCATGTGGCTGTCCAAGAGACCCTTAAACAGCCCTAGCGTGCCTGCTCCCACCACCTTACTCGGCAGTGCATTCCACACCCCACTACCCTTTGTGTGAAAAACTGCCCTCTAATATTCGTCTTATACATAGCCCCCTCACCCTAAGGCCATGACCCCTCATCCTATCCATTTCTGAAGGTGGAAAAAGTTTACCACCATTTACTCTATCTATACCCCTTATAATCTTATACACCTCTATTAGATCCCCTCTAAGACGACGTCTTTCAAGGGAAAACAACCCCAGTCTATTTAATCGTTCCTCATAAGACAGTCCTTCCATACCAGGCAGCATCCTGGTAAACCTCCTCTGCACTGGGGCGGGTAGCATTATGAATTGGATTGGGTGTTGAGATAGCTTCCAAAGTATGCTTACCAGGCAAGGGTATTCAACACTCAGTATTGTAGGTGCGTGGATCAGCTGGGTTATGACGTCTTACTCAACTCATAGTAATCAGGTGTGGAATGTAACGAGTTGGAAAGGTATTCTGATGGGTGAGCCATAGTCATGAGGCTGGGAGGTTATTTGGACACATGGAGAAATAGTCAGGACCATGGAAGGTAACTGGGAGTAACAGAAAGTAACTTAGTGTCGGGAGAATACTCAGTTTGGGTTAGCTGTGTGTGCTTATGTTGGGGTCTGGCAGCTCGTGTTGGGAATGTGGTGATTTATTCAGTGCTGTGTTGGAGTGGGGTTAGTTGGGTGATGGGATAGATTAGGGTGTCTGCTGCGAGATTCAATGTTATTGAACATCATGTTTACCCATAGTGTTAGATGCGAGAGCACAAGCTTATGAGAGCAGGAGAAGGCAAAACTAGAGGGGGACAGGATAACACAGTGGAGTGAATTATACAGTCGTAAAGTCATAGAGTTTTACAGCAAGGAAACAGAGCTTTTGGCCCAACTTGTCCATGCTGCCACTTTTTTTAATTAGTAGGCTGGTCTCAATTGCCCCATTTGGCCCATATCCCTCCGTACCCATCTTTTCAATGTAACTGTCTAAATGCTTTTAAAAAGACAATATTGTACCCATCTATGATCTCTGGCAGCTTGTTCCAGATACTCACTATCCTCTGCGTGAAAAACATGCCCTTTGGAATCTTTTGTATCTCTCTCCTCTCACATTAAACCTATGCCTTCTAGTTTTAGACTACCCTACCTTTGGGAAAAGATATTGACTATCTAATTGATCTATGCTCCTCATAATATTATAGACTTCTATAACATCACCCCTAAGCCTCCTATGCTCCAGGGAAGAAAGTCTCAATATATGCAGCCTCTCCTTATAACTCAACCATCAAGTTCCGGTACATTCTAGTAAATTTTTTCTGCACTCTTTCTAGTTTAATAATATCCTTTCTATAATAGGGTGACCAAAACTGTACACAGCATTCCAAGTGTGGCCTTGCCAATATCGATGTGGAGATGTCAGTATTAGACTGGCATGGCCACAGTAAGAAGTCTCACAAAGACTTCACAAAGTTAAAGTCCAACAGGTCTATTTGGCAGCACAACTTTTTGGAGCGCAGCCTCCCTCGGCTGATGAAGAGGCAGCACTCTGAAAGCTCATGCTACCATATCAGCCTGTTGCATTGTAACTTGTGTTGTACCACTTCAACAAGATGTTCTAACTCTTGTATTCAATGTTCTCCCAATGAAACCATGAATGCCAAATGCATCCTTCACCACTCTGTCCACCTGTAACTCCACTTTCAAGAAACATGTACTGCAGTCTCTTGTTCTATAACTCTCCCAATACTCAATCATTAACTAAGTCCTGCGCCATTTTGAACTGCCATTCATCAACCGACTGACACAATACATCAAGATCCCCGTGCAATTCTAGATAACCTTCTTCACTGAGCAATAAGCCAGCAATCTCGGTGTAATCTGCAAACTTAACAACCGTGCCTCCTAAATTCTCATCCAAATCAATAATATAAATGACAATTAACAGTGGACCCACCAAGCACCGACTGCTGAGGTACACCACAGGTCAGAGGCCTCCAGTGTGAAAAACAATCCCGTCTGCAACTTTGCTCTGTCTTCTGTCATCAAACCAATTTTGTATCCATTTCATTATCTTACCTTGGATCCTGTGAGATTTAAACTGATCCAACAACCTATCCTGCGATACTTTGTCAAATGCCTTGCTAAGTTCCATGCAGACATCAACTGCACTGCCTTCATCAACCTTCTTGGTTCCCCCTTCAAAAAATTCAATCAAATTTGTGTAACATCATTTTCCACTCACAAAACCATGTTGACTGTCCCTAATCAGTCCTTGCATCTCTAAATGCTTATAGATCCTGCTCTTAGACTAACTTGTAACAACTTACCCACCACAGATGTGAGGCTCACTGGCCTGTAGTTTCTAGGCTTTTCCCTGTCGCTGTTTTCAAACAAAGGCACAACATTTGCCGCCTTCTAATCTTCAGGCACCTTAACTGTGTGGTTATCAATGATTCACATATCTGCTAGGGCACATGCAATTTCCTCCCTAACCTCCCACAATGTCCTGAGATACACTTTATCAGGTCCCAGCAATTTATCTACATTGATGCACTTTAAGACTTCCAAAACCACCTTTTCTTTTGTATGAACACCCCTCAAGACATCACTATTTATTTCCCAAAGTTCACGAAGGTGTGAGAGTGATAAAGCAAGATAGACAAAGAGTGAGAATGTGCAACAAGAGAGAGTGGACAGGAGAGCAAAATGATCACAAAAGAACAGAGTAAAAAGAAGGTAAGAGAGAGCACAAGAAGGCAAGCAATGTTGTAGAAAGTGGAAGAGTCAGCAAGGGGTAAGTGAACATGTGTGAGCAATATACTAAGAGATATTTGAGATAGCAAAAGAGCAAATTAGTGAGGACAAAGTGAAAAGCAGGCATGGGTGTGCAAGTGAATCCACAACAACAAGAGAGACATGAGGGCAAGAGATCTCAGTGGGCAGCAAAGAATGAGTGGGCTACAGAGCACAAGTGTGCAAGGGAACGCACAAGGTCAAAATAACATAAATGGGCAAATGAGTATGAGTGGGCTACACAGCATTAGTGGTGAGACAGGGCAAGAGAGCACGTGTGGACAAGAGGGATCTAGAAGGCAAGAGAATGGGAATTAGAGTATGAGAAGGTAAGTGAGTGCAAATGGG
Source organism: Sphyrna mokarran (assembly GCA_024679065.1). Taxonomy (NCBI): domain Eukaryota; kingdom Metazoa; phylum Chordata; class Chondrichthyes; order Carcharhiniformes; family Carcharhinidae; genus Sphyrna; species Sphyrna mokarran. Next base: position 8,244,358 of record JAGIQG010000016.1, on the reverse strand, counting down.
CAAGAGAGCATGAATGGGCAAGATTATGCAAGATGGCAGGAGAGCATGAGTGGAATAGAGAAGACAAGGAAGAGCCAGTTGGAATGAAACAGTGAATTAACATTGTTACTGCCACTGTTACATGGTTTCATTGAGCTGGTGGTGTCAGTGGCTGGAGACATTGTTGGTGCCATGTTCTAGTAGTTGAAGCCATAGTTGTAGTGCAGGAAGCCACGGTTATGGTTGAAACTTGAGTGGGTGTTCATAGTGTTGGCAGTCAATTCATCCATTTTGAAATTAGGAGAAAACAAAGAAAAGAACTTGGTTAAGAATAACTTTGCTCTCCCCTGTCAAAGCCCACTCTTTGATATCAACTTGTCACTAATTCTTGTAGGCATCCTTTTATATAACATGCAAATAACAGCATCTGTAGCAACCCGGAGATTCCTCTCAATGCCAAGTTACAGTATTTGGTTAAAAACGACAAAAAACTATTCCTCTCTTGAAAGATTTGTATGTGTTTTTTTTATATTCCCGACAATAAATGCTGCAGATTTGGAAAACTGGCTTTGGGACACATTCCAGAAATGTATTGTCCACGTACGTTCTCAAAGCAAACTCCTGGGTCTGTGAGTCAGGTTTAGAATTGAAGTATATTTTGACAATATTAAACTGAGATGATTTCTCCAAAAACCTAGTTTTGAAGTTGTTTTTTTCGAGGCAATATCAGGTACTGCAAAAATGGCTTGGACATTCTTAAGGTAGACAAGAAACATTTGCAGTCACAGATAAGTATTCATAATGACAACATGAGTTCTCTGGCAGGGCACCCCAAAGTAGAAATATTTTCTGCTGGATAAAAGAAATATTCTGCTTAATGTAGGGAAGGGTGTGTAATCCAACTGTTTCCAATAATCCAAGGTTTTCTTGGAATCCTTTAGGAAAAATTGATTTTGGTTAACTAAATCAGGTACTGTGCAATGATGTGGGTTTAATTCACAATTATATAGCAGTCAATCCTGTGCAGGGAAATGACAATGACAATTACATTCTATGTTAATTTTGACCGTGATTGTTTGAAACTCAAACACAGGATGTGGAAGCACTGAAGAGAGGATGCTGCAGGGTTTGGAGGGTAGGTCTTATGAAGAAAGGTTGAGGGAGCTGGGGTTTTTCTCTTTAGAGCAGAGGAGGGTGGAAGGCGACTTAATAGAGGTTTATAAGATGATGAGCGGGATAGATAGAGTGGATGTGCAGAGATTATTTCCTCGAATGATTTAGCTAATTGGATTAGGAATTGGCTAGTTGATAGAAGACAGAGGGTGGTGATTGAGGGAAATTTTTCATCATGGAGTTCGGTTACAAGTGGTGTACCTCAGGGATCTGTTTAGGGGCCCCTGCTGTTTGTAATTTTTATAAATGATCTGGATGAGGGTATTGAAGGATGGATTAGTAAATTTGCGATGACACCAAAGTCGGAGGAGTGGTAGATAGTGAAGAGGGGTGTTATAGTTTGCAGAGAGACTTGGACAAGTTGCAGAGCTGGGCCGAGAGGTGGCAAATGAGTTTAATGCGGAAAAGTGTGAGGTAATTCACTTTGGCAGGAATAACAAATGTGTAGAGTATAGGGCTAATGGTAGGACTCTTAATAGTGTTGAAGAACAGAGGGATTTTGGTGTATATGTGCATAGATCCCTGAAAGTTGGCAATCAAGTCGATAAGGTTGTTAAGAAGGCATACGGAGTCTTAGCTTTTATTGGTAGGGGGATTGAATTCCGGAGCCGCAACGTCATGTTGCAACTGTACAAAACTCTAGTGCGGCCGCACTTGGAGTATTGTGTGCAGTTCTGGTCCCCACATTATAAGAAAGATGTGGAGGCATTGGAGAGGGTACAGAGGAGGTTACCAGGATGTTGCCTGGTATGGAGGGCAGGTCCTATGAAGAGAGGTTGAAGGATTTGAGGTTGTTTTTCGTTAGAAAGGAGGCGGCTAAGAGGGGATCTTATTGAAGCATATAAGATGATTAGAGGTTTAGATAGGGTGGACAGTGATAGCCTTTTGCCTAGGATGGAGAAAGCTAGCACGAGGGGACATAGCTTTAAATTAAGGGGTGGTGGTTTTAGGACAGATGTCAGAGGTAGGGTCTTTACCCAGAGGGTGGTAAGGGTATGGAATGCCTTGCCTGCGTCAGTTGTAGATGCGCCAAGTTTGGTGGCGTTTAAGAGGTTAGTAGATAAGTTTATGGATGAAAAGGGAATGGTTTAGGTTAGAGGGTCATTGCTTTTTCTTAATTGGTCGGCACAACATCGAAGGCCGAAGGGCCTGTTCTCTGCTGTAATGTTCTATGTTCTATGATTGTAGCTGTTACTTGGGGGCATAACTATAAGGTTCATAGTGGGAAATACAGGAGGGAGTCCGAGATAGATTCTTCACTCAAGGAGTGGTTGGGGTGTAGAATACACTGCCTGTTGTGATAGTGGAGTTGGACACTTTAGGAACTTCCAAGCGGTTACTGGATAGGCACATGGAGCACACCAGAATGATAGGGAGTCGGATGGCTTGATCCTGAGTTTGGACATAGCTCAGCACAACATCGAAGGCCATAGGACGTGTACTGTGCTGTACTGTTCTATATTCTATGTTTCTAACTAATTTTGATATTATGTTTGAGGGGATGAAACTTAAGTAAATCAATTCCGAAGGTACAATCAGATATAAGCAAATTACTGCGGGTGTTGGAGTCTGAATCTAAAACTGGAAATGTTGGAACATCTCAGCTGGTCAGGAGCATTTGTGAAGAGAGAATAGAACTAATGTTTCATGCCTGCATGACCCTTCATCATAGCACTAGTTCTGATTGACTAAGTAAATGAGCAACATGTCTGATAACAGATAAAAAAATAGGGAAAAATCTCAAAGTCAGAACTCAATAGCCTCAAACATAAATTGTTCAATTAGGACAGAAATCTGAGCGAGAAAGTTCCATCATTGGCTTATCTGTTAAGAGTCACATGATATTGCAAGCTCCATCATGTGACAAAGATTGGTAATGAACCTGAGGATTCCTAATGTTTTAGAAATTAGCAGTTGGTAGTCAAAGCCAAATTGGTAAACTGGAATGAATTCAGACAGGAATTTGAATCTAGCCTGGTGTTTATAAACAATTAATAGATACCAAACAAGTTTGGGAGGTCATAAAATAAACATCAGTCCATTAAAGATCCACCAAAGTGGATTCATCATTAATTAACTTGGGATGCTGGTGCAACATTTTCTATTTTTATTTCAGATTTCCAGCAAATAAAAATATTTTTATTTTATTTAAATTATTTGTTTTCTATGGGATTTTAGGCATTCCTGGTAAGACCATCAGTGTTTGACTTGGACTTATCAAGTTATTTCAAGGCATTATTATGAGTGAAGTTCTGCTTCCACCTGGAAGGCAGATGATAGAAGGTGGTCATTTTTTTATTCCTTCTGAAGGTCAATAGTGAACTATATCTGATACTTGGTCTGTATTTCTAGATGTATTTAATGAATTGGATCTTCATGAGCTGCCATGGTAAGATTTGAACTTAATAATGAGGTTAATGGGTGTAAGGAGCTTAATGGAGTTAATGAGCAGAGATAAAATAGTGGGGAAATCTAAGAGAATAAAAGTGAAAAGCTGCAGGGCTTGATGGCCTACCTCCTACCGATTTTTTAAAAATAAAAAACTTGTAGCTGCAGAGATAGTGGAGCCGTAGTCATGATTTTCCAGCATTCGTTAGAACCTGAAATATTCAGTCATCCATCATCCATCAATATGGATGATGGCCTGTGGAAAAACATGATGAATTGTAGATGGAGGGAGCAAATAGGGAATGAGAGGTTCATTAAGCTGGCATGAAATTTCAGGAAAAAAATGACACCATCCATTCTTAACAAATTCTCAACAACAGAGTGAAAATGTCACAGGCAAGAACAGGGAACGTTGGAGAAGCTGAGTAGGCCGGGTGTCATCAATAAGGTGAGAAAACGGATGTAACGGTCCCATTGAGTTTTCATCAGAACTAAAGAGATGGACAAACGTGATGGGTATTCAACGGAGGCTGTGAGAGATTGCAACAAGATGTAGTCGCAACCTTAACAACAAAAGACATAACGGCCTATATTGGAGGTGTGTGTGTGTGTGTGTGCGCGTGTGTGTGCATTGTGCTGGTGGCTAGTTATTAAATCAAGCCAATAAGTTCATTGGAGATTTAAATATGTACATTTGGTCCTGGGTAATGGGGCTCAGGATGTCCACGCTTACATTGTGGTCTCTCTAATTGATTTGGATGCTTTGAACATTCTTCTGAATGACATTTTAAGTTAAGTTTGTTTAGAATTGTTTGTCTTAATTAAGGATCGGTAACTTCCATGACATTGTTTCATTGTTCATTGCTGACCAGCAAGTCAAAGTGTCGGGTACAGAGTTGGGAGAAAACCCATCTGCTACTGTGTCACTTTGTGAAGAGGTTGCAAACTGAGGAGAGACTGACTTTCCGTCTCCCTCACCATCAAGCATGTTGAAAGCAGGGCTTGCCTTTGGCTCTGAAAGAACGGCCAAAGGTGCTTTCACTGTGGAACAATGAGAGACTATCTCTTCAAAAGCTGAACCATTCTCAAAATAGAAATGAAGAAATGAATCTCCCTGGCTAGAGAGTCAACTGGGATCTTGGGTTCGTGTCACACTATCTGTAGCCCCCACGACTTGCCTGGCTTTGCAAAATCTCACTAACTGTTCTGGCTGGATAAAATTCACACCTCTTTAATCTGTGCTTAACCTTCTTTCCATTCACATTGTCTACACCTGTAAATAGAACATTGCAGTGCAGTACAGGCCCTTCAGCCCTCGATGTTGCGCTGACCAATGGAACCAATCTAATGACCCTCTAACCTAAACTATTCCAATGTTATCCATATTCCTCTCCACTGACCATTTGAATGCCCTTAAAGTTGGTGAGTCCACAACTGCTGCAAGCAGGACATTCCACGCCCTTACTACCCTCTGAGTAAAGAACCTACCTCTGACATCCATCCTATAACTACCATCCCTTAATTTAAAGCTATGTCCCATCGTGTTAGCCATCTCCATCTGCAGAAAAATGTTCTAACTGTCCACTCTATCTAATCCTCTGATCATCTTGTATGCCTCAATTAGGTCATCTCTTAATCTTCCTCTCTCTAATGAAAATAACCTCAAGTCCCTCAGCCTTTCCTCATAAGACCTTCCCACCCTATCAGGCAATATCCTGGTAAACTCCTCTGCACCCTTTCCAATGCCTCCTCATCTTTCTTATAATGCGGCAACCAGAACTGTACGCAATACTCCAACTGTGGCTGCACCAGAGTTTTGTACAGTTGCAACATGATCTCACGGCTCCGAAATTCAATCCCTCTACCAATAAAAGCTAACACACTTTCTTAACAACCTGATCAAACTGGATGCTAACTTTCAGGGAGCTATGCACATACATACTGAGATCTCGCTGCTCATCAACACTACTAAGAGTCCTTCCATTAACCCTATATTCTGTATTCTTGTTTCTCTTTCCAAAGTGAATCATCGCACACTTTTCCGTATTAAACTCCATTTGCTGCCTCTCGGCCCAGCTCTGCAGCTTATCTATGTCCCTCTGCAAACTGTAACATCCATCCTCACTGTCTACAACTCCTCCGACTTTGGTTCGTCAGCAAATTTACAAACCCATCTTTCTACACCCTCATCTAGATCATTTATAAAAATGACAAGAAGCAGTGGCCCCAAAACAGATCCCTGGGGTACACCACTTGTAACTGAACTCCAGGTTGAATATTTCCCATCAACCACCACCCTCTGTCTCCTATCAGCTAGCCAATTCCTGATCCAAACTGTTAAATCACCCTCAATCCCATGCATCTGCATTTTCTGCAGTAGCCTACCATGGGGAACCTTATCAAACGCTTTGCTAAACTCCATATACACTACATCAACTGCCTTACCCTTATCCACCTCTTTGGTCACCCTTTCAAAAAACTCAATAAGGTTTGTGAAGCATGATCTAACCTTCACAAAACCGTGTTGACCATCCCTAATCAATTTATTTCTCGCTAGATCATTATAAATCCTATCCCTTATAATTCTTTCTAAAACTTTGCCCACAACAGAAGTAAGGCTCACTGATCTATAATTCCCAGGATGGTCTCTACTCCCCTTCTTGAACAAGGGGACAACATTTTCTATCCTCCAGTCTTCCGGACTATACTTGTAGCCAATGACGACATGAAGATCAAAGCCAAAGGCTCTGCAATCTCCTCCCTAGCCTCCCAGAGAATCCTAAGGTAAATCCCATCCGGCCCAGGGGACTTATCTATTTTCATACTCTCAAGAATTGCTAACACCTCCTCCTTATGTACCTCAATCCCGTCTAGTCTACAACCCTGTATCTCAGTATTCTCCTCTACTATACTGACTTCTTCCTGCGTGAATACTGACCAAAAATACTCATTTAGTGTCTCCCCTATCTCTTCAGGCTCCATGCACAACTTCCCACTGCTGTCTCTGACTGGCTCTAATTTTGCCCGAACCAATCTCTTATTCTTGACATACCTATAGAAAGTTTTAGGATTCTCCTTGATCCTATCCGCCGCAGTCTTCTCATGTCCTCTTCTAGCTCTTCTTAATTCTCTCTTTAGCTCCTTCCTGGCTAATTTATAACTCTCCAGTGCCCTAACTGAACCTTCACATCTCATCTTTACATAAGCCTCCTTCTTCCTCTTCAGAAGAGATTCAACTTCTTTAGTACACCATGGTTGCCTCACTTGACCACTTCCTCCCTGCCTGACAAGTACATATTTATCAAGGACTGGCAGTAGCTGCTCCTTGAATAAGCTCCACATTTCAGATGTTCCCAGCCCCTGCAATTTCCTACTCCAATCTATGTATCCTAAATCTTGCCTAATAGCCTCATAATTATCTTTCCCCCAGCTATAACTTCTGCCCTTCAGTATATGTCTATCCCTTTCCATCACTAAGGTAAATGTAACTGAATTGTGATCACTATCACCAAAGTGCTCACCTACCTCCAAGTCTAACACATGGTCTGGTTCATTACTCAGTACCAAATCCAACGTAGCCTCACCTTTTGTTGGCCTATCTACATACTGTGTCATGAAACCTTCCTGCACACATTGGACAAAAACTGACCCCTCTAACGTGCTTGAACTATTGCTTTTCCAATCGGTATTTGTAAAGTTAAAGTCCCCCATAACAACTATCTTATTACTTTTGCTCCTATCCAAGATCATCTTTAGAACATAGAACATAGAACATTACAGCGCAGAACAGGCCCTTCGGCCTTCAATGTTGCATCGACCAATTAAGAAAAAGCAATGACCCTCTAACCTAAACCATTCTCTTTGGAATCCTTTCCTTTACATCTCTGGAACTTTTTGGAGGCCTATAAAAAAACTGCTGACCTCTCCCTTCCTGTTTCTAATCTCAACCCAAAACAATCTCAATAGACAGGTCCACATCAAATGTCCATTCTGCCACCGTAATACAGTCCTTGACAAATAATGCCCCTTTCTACCACCTTCTCTGCTCTGACTGAAACATCTGAACCCTGGAACCTGCAACAACCATTCCTGTTCCTGCTCTATCCATGTCTCTGAAATGGCCACAACATCGAAGTCCCGGGTGCCAATTCCGACTGTAAGTTCGTCCACCTTATTGCATATGCTCCTCGCATTAAAGTATACACACTTCAAACCACTCTCCCACCTGCCAATACACTGCTGTGACCTAGAAACCTTATCCAAGACCTCCCTATTCTCATCCTCCTGTGCAATGGAGCTACAATTCAGGTAAAGACATGATTACCTGAAAAGACTCGCATTCCAACCATTATCTTGTAAATTGAGTCTGAGTCTATGTATGTCCTGTTTATGAACATGGCTCCACATTCTCCTGAGGAAGGACAAACACTCTGAAAGGTTGTGCTACCAAATAAACCTATTGGACTTTAATCTGGTGTCGTGAGACTTCTTACTGTGCTTACCTCAGTCCAAAACTAGCATTTCTACATCATGGCTACCATCAACAGTGCAAACTGCCGGCTCCAAGTGGAGACAATCTCCAAGAAGACGTCAATATCTACACAGACATCAAGTTTCTGCAAAGATGCAAGAAAACACAAGATACCAAAACGACTACAGATCATAAACTCACTCAGGATACCCAAAAAAACACAGACTACACTGAAAGACTTTGCCATCACACTTGTCTACCCTTCGACCATCTCATACACCAGCTCTACAACAAACGCTGTAACCTGGAAACCAAGACAGAGTCCATATTCTCAACCTGCGCTCAGGATGCAGACCAGCTGCAAAAAAGCTGCCAAGCAGACGAGATAACGGAATTACACTACCTACATGCACACCAAGAGCAGGAAGAGGTACTCAGGTTCAAGTCTTGGGTGACTGCATAAAGGTACTTTCTCCCTGTGTCAGGTTCAATTTCCTCCCTGATTCCAAGGTGTGTAGGTTGGGAGAATTGAACATGCTAACTTGTAAATATATGGGGTTATGGCGATAGGTCCTGGGTAAGAGGAGTCAGTACAGACCTGATAGGCTGAATGGCCTTCTTCCGCACTGTACAGATTGTATGACTTTGAACCGAGATTAGAAGTAACACGGGTTCTGTATCATTTTGATTCTATTTCTTCTAAAGATTATGCATGTTCTATTTTTGAGCAGCTTCAAGGTAAACATTCAAGAGGAAATAGTTAAATATTTGATGGGATGGAATGTAAAGAGCTGTTGGGGAAAGGGCAGAGGGGTCGTGTGCACTGGATTAATGTATCAATAATTGGGATAAGGCAGCAAATGTGTTGTGATTTTGGACCATTGTGGGGATTGGTTGATTCAAGATCTGACAAGGGGGATTGGACAATTGAGAATTTTCTATCAACCTGTCACAAGGAGTACTGCGAACCCAACCTACTACCTACTCCAGGTTTGCTGATGTGAACACCTAGCATTGAGGCACACTGCTGCCCATATGTCGCCATTACCTATTGCAGCATTGCACAGATTTGAATCACAGCACTTGGGCACAGGCGTCACTGTTATGGGAAATGTTCCCACATTGATGTCCTTATCGCAGACATTGGCCGTGGTACATCCTTTGACGAAAATCAAATGTGGCTCCACTACAAACAAAAAGGATGCAATTTGCTTTTAGTACAATTGGTGGCTATGACGGAAAAAAACTAACTTTTAAGTGCAGTTCAAATGTTGTGGTGAATTAATCAGATTTGTATGTCCATCCAAATGTTTTCCATGCAGTTATTTTGTTGCACCCATCTTTATGTTTATTATATCTATTGTGATAATTGGCGATATCCCATTTCTCTGGCAGGAAGGAATCTTTGCTATGCTCTGCTTTCGGTCCCTTATTTCAATATGCACTAGCTCGTTTACAGCATTTTAATCTCAAACGTTATATTGCCTCTTACAGTCCAAATGTGTAGCTTGGGTGAATTACATGGATACTAATTACAGGGGGCTATAAAGATAGGGCAAAATGGGTTAATTGGTGCAGACTCAATGGGCTGAATGGAATCTCTCTGCCTGGAAAGGATTCTTTGCTGCTTCGGCTTTGATCTTCCTGCAATGATTGATTTCTATATTGTCCTCAATGCCTCTATTTGAAATCTTCAGTATCCTGTATCACTATCACGGGTGGCAAATGGTTAAAGCTGCTGCCTCACTGCATCAGGGATCCAGGTGACTTTGTGTGGAGCTTTCATGGGTTTCCTTCGGGTTGTTCTAGTTTCCTTCCACCATCGACAAATGTGCAATTAGATGGACGGGCCATGTAAATTACCCCAGGGATGTGTCGGCTATGGGTGGCATCTCAGAAATAGATGCTCTTTTGAAGAGTTGGTGCTCTCTGCGGGGGTAGACCAAATAGCCTCTTCTACACTCGAGGGATTCTGTATGTACAGCTCTAATGAAGAAAAGTTGCATTGGTGAAACACTGCCAGTGGAAGTGTAGCCAAATTCAGGAAGATTTAAAACAGGTCTCACACACAAATGTGAACTTGGGTTTCATTAACAAGTGTTGGAGCATCCAAGTAAAGAGCTGACCAGTGAGCACTGCAGTGAGCGACTTTGGTAATGTGCAAGGAGATATTGCGGCTAAACAGAAACTATATGGCACATTTTTCTTAAGCATTTGCAATAATGACAAGAATGAATGAGCCTTTGGGTTAGATTTGGGTGCAAGCAGACCAATGTTGAGAAATATATTTATTCATGTTTCCAAAAGAGAAACCCAGGGAATGATCCACAGCAGCAATGCCAATAATTAAGAATGTAAAGCCAAAATGAGAGAGAATCTGCAATGTACTGACTGAAACCCCTCCAATAATAAGATAACAGGACCAGTTGAATATTTCCCAGAAGAATTCCATAAATTACCATGTACATGTCTATCTGAATAGGTGTTGAGTATAATGAGCATGCAGAGGATTGGCTAACTGATACAAGACAGAGAGTTGGGATAAGAGGGCCGTTTTCAAGGTAACAACCTGTAACGAGAACAATATCACCGGGCTCCTTCCTGAGGCCACAATTATTTACAATATTTATCAATAACTAGTACGAGGGAAGTGAATGTGCTATTGCCACATTTGTTAATAACAAAATTATAGGTGGGGAGGCAAGTGGTGAGGATGACACAGGATTTTAAGGGGTATATAACAAGGTTGGGTGAGTGGGTAAACAACTTTCCAGATAGAATACACGTAGGAAAATATGAAGTCATGATTTTGGTAGGAAGGAAAAAATGAGCTGAATGTTATTTTAATTGAAGAAAGATTGCCAGCAATTGCAGCAAAATGGAATTTTGTGATCCTGCTGCATAAAGCACAAAAAGGTGGCATAAAAGTGCAGTAGGTCATTGGGAAGGCAAATGGAATGAGGGTGGCACAGTGGTTAGCACTGCTGCCACGCAGTGTCAGGGACCAGGGTTTGATTGCTGGCTTGGGTCACTGTCTGTGTGGAGTCTGTACCTTATCCACACGTCTGTGGGGTTTCCTTTGAGTTCTCCAGTTTCCTCCTACAATCTGAAAGACATGTTAGTTAAGCAAATTGGCCATTTTAAATTCAAGCAGTGTCCCCAAACAGGTGCTGGAGTGTGCCGGATGGAGGATTTTCACAGTCATTTTATTGCAGTGTTAATGTAAACCTACTTAGTGGAATAAATAAATGAATGTTACTTTTTACTTCAAAGGGACTAGAGCACAAAAATGGGATGCTTTGATAAAACTACCAACTAGTTAGACCACACCTGGAATACTGTGAATAGTTTTGGTTTCCATTATCTAAGGAAAGATATACTGAGGTTGGAGGCAGTCCAGTAAATGTTCATTAGGTTGCTCCCGGGTATGGATAGATTTTCTTATAAGGAACAGTTGAGTAGATTGGGACTGCAATCATTGGAGTTTAGAAGAATGAAAGGTGATCTTATTGAGACATACAGGATTCTCAGGAAGCTTGAAAGAGTCAATGCTGAGAGGTTGTTTCCCCTTGTGGGAGAGTCAAGGACCACAGGGAATTATCTCTGAGTAAAGGGGTCACCCGGTTAAGGTAGAGGTGAGGAGAAACTTATTCTCTCAGAGGGTAATGACTCTGTGAAATTCTTTATGGCAGAGAGTTGCAGAAATTGAGTTGCTAAAAATGTTGAGGGCTAAGATAGACACATTTTTAATCAGTAAGGGAATCGAGGTATAAGGTAGCAAATGGGAGTGAAAGATTATATTGAATTAGCCACGGTCTCCTAAAATAGTGGAACAGACTCGGTGCACGGAATGGTCTACAGCTGTTCCTACGTCTATAATATGGTCAATTGTCCCCATTTGCACAATCTCACATTGTCCTGCAGCTGTAATCAGGCCCATGGCGTAGCAACCTTTGCAAAAGGGTGAATAGATTTGCAGAGCTGAGAGACTGCAAAGAGAATGGAATAAATTGACTATCTATTTCACATCTACTGCAAAAGTAATAGGGGCCGAATTGACATTTTTTGTATTGTTTCTGACAGTGGACCACCTCAGCTTAACAGTGCCCCAGTCAATTTATTGAACAATCACGGGATCTTATGATTTGTGTTGATTTTTGGTTGCAATTACCGAGGTTAAAAAAAGGGGACAAATCTCAATGTTGAACAAGAATGTGGGTGATCGGATAATGGAAGAAAATAGTTGAACATACAGATATTCAGTACGGCTGGTCCAGACATACACCGATCCTGCTTTCCCACACACTTCATCGGTCTCTCAGTCAACGTACAATCTTTTTCATCCATGACCAGGCATTCATAGCATTCCAGTCCTTTCTCAGTCATATTGGCAGGATCTGCAATGAAAAGTAAAATAAACAACAACTGGTCGAGTGGCCAGTGGTGCCAAAGTCTTCATTTATGAGGTGGGTTCAGCAAGTGAGTGCCTGGGCCAGTGGCCAGGTGGAACAACTGGTTGACAGTGGGGTGTCAGCTAATCTGTGGAAGATCAAATGTTCAGGGGAAGGTGGATTGACTTGTCAGTGGGAGAGCTGATCTGTGGATTGATATGGTATTCAGTAGGACAGGGATTCAAGTGCATCTTGCATACATTGACATGGGGGTGGTGAGTAGGTGATTAAGACAGCCAGCCACCAAGTTGTAGTGGGGGAGGGGAAATCGAGATGTCAGGTTGTGGTAGATGTTGCATTGGTCTACTGACAGTTAGTCAGTAGTTTTGAGTGTAGTTCATGTGGTTGGTTATATTTGTATGAAAGGCGTGTTGAGAGGCAGGGGGTATCAGAGGTCATTGTAGGGGAGGGATGTTGGGGGTTTTGTAGGGATTTTGGATGGGAGTCAGGGAGGACCCTTGAGAGCCAAGCCCATGGTAGTATGATATTGACCGAGAACATTGCAGTAGTTTGAAATATTTCTCATTGTCAAGCTAATGGATTTCCTCACTTTAACGCAGAGTATGGGTGGATTCAAGGGCGTAGGCCAATTGTCTTTCAGAAATTTCAACTTTCAGGAAAATTCCCTAATGCTCCTTGTCTGGTGGTCTATGGGATGAAGCTCATTCAACGTTCCTTCAGGGAGTTTTCCCGGGCATGATTCTCAGGCAAGCGCAACCTATGGGCGATTGGAGCATCACCCAAAGTGTTCCATAACAGGCATGATCAAACTGACACAGAATGACTGAATTGGATATTTGAACAGGAAACCACATGCTTTGTCAAAGAACTAGGTTTCAAAGTGGTGAAATGAGGAAGAGGCGGGAATGTTTGGACAGAGAATTCACACATTAAAGCAGCAGCACACGGTCCTGCAATGATAAGGGGACGTGCAGAACATTCATCAATGAAATAAACCTATTGGATCTCATAAAATCATAGACTGATGCATTACCTGGCTTAGTCAATATATTACAATAGTTCAGATAACAATACTTGTTTTCTCTCGAGAATAAATATCCGCCAAAGGCAAAAGATACTGGTGGAAGCTTGTTCTCACAGCTTAATTGCTCAGATTATGAACTTGCGCTGTGAAAAAAAACCACACACACATTGGAGCTTAACCTTAATAAATATTCCTCCTTTTCATTGAATTCAATCAGTAAAATTGTGAGGTTAAAACAGTTTGATCCTGTAACTGAACTCAAGATGGGAGGCAACAGGTATTGTTCATGTCCATCTCATTGGAGGGTAAGTTAAGTCCCCATTAACGGGAAGTGCTTGGGCATCTACGTAGAGGCTGCAGCTCAATGGCAGGTTAGTGTTTTATAAAGAAGGTAAATATTACAGTCATAGAACCAAAGCACAATATGGCTTGGAAACAGGCCCTTTGGCCCAACTGATCCATGCTGACCATGGTGCTCTCCTAGTAACTTCGAATTGCTCAAATTTGACTCATATTTTCCAAATCATTTCTCATCCATATACTTAATCAAATGTTTTTAAATGTTGCTATTCTACATGCCTCAACCACATTCTCTGTGTTCCATATATTCACCACCTTCTATCGGAGAAATTGCCTCTCAGGTCCCTTTTAAATATTTCCTTCTAACCTTAAACCTATGCTATAATTGGACATGATAAATTGCCCCTTGGGATATATAAGTTAGAGGAATTAGCGGAGTAAATATATAGGTTTTGGGGATAGTGCCTGGATGACATCAGGTTTCATGGGGCAAATGCCCTTCTGCACTGTAGGGATTCTATAATTCTATGCCCTCTAGTTTCAATTCCACTTTCCTGGAAAAAATATGTGTTCAACCAATCTATGGTCTTCATGATTTTATACAATTCAATAAGGTCACTTCTCATTCTCCTATGTTGCAAGGAATAAAGTCTGAGTGTGGCCAACATCTCGCTACAACTCAGGCCCACAGGTCCTGGCAACACCTTCATGCATCTTCTTTACAGTCTCATCAATGTCTTTCCTATAACAAGGTGTCGACCAAAACTTAATTATACTCAAGTGCTGTCTGGACTTATACAACTGTAACGTAATGTGCAAACTCCTATACTTAATGCCCCGAATAATGAAGGCCAGTGTGCTAAATGCCTTCAACACCCTGTCCACTGATGACGTCACTTTCAACAAATTATGTACTTATACACTTAGATGCCTCTGTTCCTCAACACTAACAGGGCCTCACCCTTCACTGTATAAGTCTACCCTGCTTTGACATTCAAAATGAAACAACTCACACGTTTTCTTATTGAAATCCATTTGCCAGCCTTGAGTGCTCTTCCCTAACTGATCAAGCTCCCACTGTAATTTTTTGATAATCTTCTTTGCTTTCAAAGATCCCTTCTAATTCATTATTATCTGCAAATGTACTATGCCTTATATATTCACATCCAAATCCTTCATATAATAACAAGGTTTTCAACAGCAGGTTTTAAAAAAAAAACAGCAAATCCTGGGCCACTGCACTACTCACAGAGCTGAAATCTAAGCAATAACCTTTGATTGTCACACACTTCTTTGTACCATCAGACAAATTTTGAATCCAATTAGCTAGTTCTCCCTAAATGCCATGCCTTGCCCTAGATCCAACACCAGTTGTTTCCCATAAACTGTCAGACGAGCCTGCCATCTAAGGTCTCACTAAAGTCCATACAGACAATATTTACCTCATAACCCTTATCCATCCTCTTGGTTACCTCTTTGAAAAAGTCCAAAGGATTCATCAGACATGGCTTGCCATACATAAAGCTGTGCTGACAATCCTAATCACATCTTGACCATCCAAACATTGGTAGATCATGTCTGTCAGATTTTCCTCCAGCAACATACCCACCACTGATGTCAGGCTTACTGGCCTGTAATTCCCTAGCTTGTGTTTGCCAGACTTCTCAAATAAAGGAATAATATCAGCCACTCTTCAGTCTCCGAGAACTTCACCAGGGTAAACAGATGAAGCAAATATTTCTGCCAGGGCCTTTGCAATTTCTTCCCTCAGCTCAAACAAGATACAAGGATGCATTCGATCCGATACAAGGGGTCTATCCACGTTAATGCACTTTCAGGCTGGAAGTAACTGCTCCCGAATGATATGGATCTGGCCCGAGGCAACTCCACTTGTTTCCCTTATTTCTTTAACGCCCATGATTTTCTCCTCAGTAAACAGTGAGGAGAGATATTCATTAAAAGATCTTTCCCATCTCCTGTTGCATCATTTGTTCAAATCATTTCAGATTTTCTAAAACTTCCAAGTTTTGAAAAGTCTGCTACCATTTTACTTGTGGTGTCAACAGCAGTGGGCTCCTCGATCGCTAACTTTACCCATGGCCACACCTCTTCCCCCAGTCCAGGCTCCTGTCTGCTCATTTCTATTGAAACTGTCCTCACGGAATCTGTTTCACCTGCTCCCTGGCTGAATGTACTTTTTTAAAGCTGGAGCTAATTAAAGGGAGGAGGGGGGGGTTCAACTTTTATTGAGGGTAGCTTGGTATGTGGCAGTTGAGGATATAATCAGATGAATCATGATTTAATGGACTGGCGGAGGATGCTCGAAGTGTCGAGTGCCTCATCCATGGCCAACAATCATTCACTATTTACATTAATGAGCAGGAAGAAGGAACAAAATGCAAGGTTTCTAAATTTGTTGATGGTTCAAAGATAGATGGAAAGGCATGTTTTAATAGGGTAGTGTGATTCTACAATGCAATATCAATACTTTGGGTGACTGCAGAAAACCTAGCAAATGGAGTACAATGTGGAACTATGAGGCCATGCACTTTGATAGATGAATGTCTAAATGGAGAGACACCGCTGGTGAGTAAAGTACAGAAGAAGTTAGGTGTTCTCGTGCTTGAATAGCAAAAAGCTAAGAAGCAGGTCCAACGAACAGTGAAGAAACCTCTTATTGCAAGCTGAAATTATCTTTGCAATTATAAAGTGTGCTAGTAAGTTTTAACCTGTAATACTCTGTACAGTTTTGGTCGGCTGACCTATAAAAAGGATATAGTAACATTGAAGGCAATCCAGAAGAGATTGCCCAGGCTAACTCCAGGGATGAATGGATTGTTCTATCAAGAGAGGCTAAATTGGCTGGGAGTGTTTTCCTTGGAGTTCAGAAGAGTGAAGAGTGTCCTTATTCATACATACAAGATCCTGATGGACCTTGACAGAGTAGATGGTGAGATGTTTTGACTAGTACGAAAGTCTCAAGTAAACGAACATGACAACAAGATAAAGAGCCAGTCATTTAAAACTGAGGTACATAGAAATTTGTGTTCACAGAAATTGAAATCTCTGGAATACTCTGTCCCAAAAGGGTGCTAAGGTTGAATTTGCAAGCATGACACTTCCTATCGGAAACATGTGTATAAATTGCTTATATCGTTCACTGTTAAATGCCCACTGCAAGTCATTCCATCTAAGGACACTTTAATCAATTCCCTTTTAAAAATATATTTTCTGATCTGCTTCTGAGACTTAATGGCCTCTTGAAGTCAGGATGACAATAATATGCTGCCCTCAAATAAATCTAACTTCTGGTAATTGTTGAGTTCCAGTTTCAAATTTCATAATTTCCCACATCTTCCTGCCTCTGGTAGCAAATTAGAGTGTCACAGTTGCTCCAGGAACTTAATAAACTTTTCACGATAGCAAGACATGTTTCTGATCCTCCCCGTACTCCACACATTCCAGCAACAAACCCTGCAACTTCCAGTCTGAGATGCATTCATTGTCTATATCAGTTTTGCTCTAGTAGGCTGGACAATGATATCGACAAAGTTGGTTCAATTCCTGCACCAGTTGAGATTATCAATGAAGATCCCGCCTTCCTAACCTTGCTCCTCTCTTGAGGCATAGTGATCCTCAGGAGAGCAACCTGTGGTCATCTGGGACAGCGTGTCTTTAGCTGTGATTTCATTACTATTAATAGTCACCAGGCCAGAAAGAGTGGAATTGTTTCTGAGTCCATTAATAACTTTTCCAGGAATCACAATTTCATACATTGTTGAAATGCTATTTGTCTTCTATTTATAGTAAATGACATTACCGATCAAGTAGTTGAACGATATCAGGCTCCTGGTGATATCGTTTGTGTGCCTGTGGGTCAATTCAATTCTTTTCAAAACTGTTCTTAAGTTACAGAACACCGACTCATGTCAGCCTCTTTTGGTGTTTGTCTGTGTTTGTGTAGTCAATGTTTGATGTGCAGGTTGGAGAAGATATAAAGTACACTCTTGTCTGTTAAGTAAGATTTTCTGTCTTAAGATGAAGGTACGTCCATATTGTCCATATTGTCCAATGCATCAAGCAGCCTTATGTTGATATTTCTGAGGGCAAACAATCTGCATTCATATTCCCTGCACATGTCAGGTTATTATAGGGAATCTTGCTACAATTGTAAATGCCTTCGTTCGAAAATGATTACAGTGAAAGAACACAACTGGATAACTTGTGCATGGGTAGATTGTTACTGACATCTTGATAGAGAAGAGTGAAACAAGCATGGATTCAGACAGATATGGACCAAAACAACGTAGAAGAAAATCTTTCCATTTTTACAGAATTGATAAGGTCATAGGTTTGAACATTAACTTGCCGTAGGGTCACAGAATTTTGCAGCAGACAAAGAGGCACTGTGGCCCATCATATGTGCGCTAGCCACCAAGCACCTATCTAGTCTAATCCAATTTTCCAGCACTTGGGCTGTAGCTTTGTTTATTGTGGCTTATGAACATAGAAAATAGAACATAGAACACTACAGCACAAACAGGCCGTTCGGCCCACGAGTTGCGCCGATCACATCTATATCTACCAATCCGCAGACCTATCTATAACCCCCTATCCCATTCGTTCCCATATACTCATCCAGAAGTCTTTTAAAAGACCCCAGCGAGTTCGCCTCTACCACCTCCGTTGGCAGCCGATTCCATTCATTCACCACCCTCTAAGTGAAAAACTTACCCCTAACATTCCTTCTGTATTTGCTTCCCTGCACCTTATATGAACTTCTCATCTAAATATGAACTTCTCATCTAAATGCTTCTAAAACAAAGCAATGGTTCCTGCCTCTACTACCTTTTGAGGCAGTGAGTTCCAGATTCCCACAGCCTCCTAAGCTCAAATCCCCTGTAACTGCCCTACCCCTCACAAAGAACAAAGAACAACACAGCACGGAAAACAGGCCTTTCGGCCCAATGAGCCCCCGCCGCCATTTTAATATTATGAATGCCCTCTTCTATCTATGACATTTGTCTTCGCCTGTTGGAGTCACAATAAAGGAACCATAACCAGATTGAGGGACAACTAATTTAGACACAATTTGTTAACACCAATCAGCCTAAATGCACGTTTTTGCCTGGGAAACTGTTCCCTTCCTGTTGGCGAACACTTCAGCGGTCATGGACATTCGGCCTCTGACCTTCGGGTAAACGTTCTTCAAGGGGGCCTTCATGACACACGACAGCGCAGAGCTGCTGACCAGAGACTGATAGCCCAGTTCCGCACACATGAGGACGGTCTTAACAGGGATCTTGGCTTCATGTCACACTATCTGTAACTCCCATGACTTGCCTGGGTTAGCAAAAAACCTCACTTACTGTGCTGTCTGGAGACAATATGTATCTCATTAACCTGTGCTCAGTGCTCTTTCTTCTCACATTGTTAGCCACTTTAAGACTTGAATAGCAAGTTAGGTGTAAAGATTTGCATTCTAATCAGTAATCTGTAAACAGTCTGTGCTGGTATGTGTGCTGTTGGAGACCAGAACACTTCATTCTCCTGATGAAGACCATAGGTCGAAAGCTTGTGAGTTTATTATCAAATAAATTGGTTAGATTTAAACCTGATGTTGTCAGACTTCTTACTGTGTTTACTCCAGTCCAACGCCGGCATCTCTATATCACTGGTCGACCATGCCAGGAAATCTAAGGAATGCGAGTAGGAGGAGGCCAGTCATCAAAACAGAATTAAAACAGTTGTACAATTGCTCTGCCATTTCCTTCCATATAAACTCTCTCTAATCAGACTACACTGCTCCTACTTTACCCTTACTAATCTTTTTCTATATTTTAATGCTTACAGAAGGAATACAGTCCTTCTATTACTTTCATATACTATTCAGCTCAATTTCTGTATCCTCCTTTGTTGAATTCTGAACATTTTCCAATCCTCAGGCTCGTTATTACTTCTAGCAATTTTATTTACCCCTTTTTGGATCCAAAACCATCCTGACTTTGTTGTGTTAGTCATCATGGAGCTGCTTTTCTTGTTTGTTCTTCACCGTAAAGGAATGTATCCACGTTCGTTTATAATATAGATTTCTGACCTCTGTCTCCACGAAACCAAAATGTTGAATTTTGGGAAACAGAAATAAAAGCAGAAAAAACTGGAAATATACAGCAATTCAGCAAATTAGATCATTAACAATTATTGGGTGTCAGGGATGTTTTTCCATTTTGATTATGCATTTCGCTATGTCTATGTGCAGACATTTATTACACATCCCTTTGTATCACCGACTGTAAACATGAGCTGGAACTGAACATATGCATTTGAATTGATGCTGCTCATTGAAAGAGTATGTAATGGGCCCAATCACTCACTTGGTTTCATATTTCTAAACAGAATGACAATGCGCACTGCTTCTGTCCCAGTCTCTCAGTCTTCCTTGGTCCTTCTTTCAATCACTATGAGGCATTTTTGTGTGCTTAGTTATGTATTTTCAGTCACCCTCTTTCCCATCGTATTCCATTTTATGATTTCCTGGACAAAAGCATGTTTTTTCTTAGTTCTGTACAGCTTTATTGAGTCCTTATCTGTCATAGCCCTGCATGGCCTGTGAATGCAAATTAATCTTAAATGCAAGCATTTATGACAGCTCAGTGACTATCGCTGTGCTGTGCAGATACATGGATTTGGCCTGTGTCTGTGGGAGTTTGCACATTCTCCCCGTGCTTGCATGGGTTTTCTCCGGGTGCTTCCGTTTCCTCCCACATCCCAAAGATGTGCTCTTAGGCTAATTGGCAAAACAAATATTCCCTGAATTGTCTCAAATTTGGTTTTTGATCCATAGATCTATAAACATAGACAGGGATCACGGGTAGAGGTGGGAACATCGGGGTGGCGGCGCGGGCTTGTTGGGCCGAAGGGCCTGTTTCCCGTGCTGTTTTGTTCTTTGTTCTTTGTTCATTTCATTTCCCAAACTATAAAATGAGACTGCATTTGGAAATGTGTGGGCTCCATTGAGACTGTCTCTTTAATGCATAGCATGTGATCAATCCCCAATGCAACTCACCCGTGGCACATCCCCATATTTATCTGTGCATTCTGCTTTGTGAATAACTTACTGTTAATTTCCCCCCAACACATTACTGTTCCAGCCTCCCCATATAGCAGAATATAGTGCCTTCCATATAAAGTTACAGTCTTCAAGCATCTCACAATGTCTTTAATGAGCTTCAAATCAACTCCTGTTACACAGCTGGAATTCTATGAATTAGCTCCTCTTATTTTGAAGTGAAAATGTTTCCATATTCCCTGTAATTTTAAGTCATAATAAGCCACACTTAAGGATGGATATTCAGCATGGAACGCAGAGAGCTACTGGCATTCTAGCATTTTAACAACTAGATCATCCCATCCCAGACTTTTAGATAAGTCGCTGAAGGAAGAAATGTTATTCTATGAAACAATGGGATGTTAAAAGCCAATGCCTGTATATGTCTGGCTGTAATGATTTGTTAAACTATCGATCCTACTCAACTAAAACAAGGTGTTAAATGGCTAATGGACTATCCATTGTTGAAAAGCATAAAAATGAACCACTCCTATTCTATTATTGAGAAGGTAGCTGTCAAGTACTGCAGAGTACCAGTGCTTTCTCCCCAAAGTTTTGTGTCCGAAATAAAGCTGTACTTTTGAACCTCCAGTCTGATTCTGATGGTAATTTCTCACAACAATTGGCGTAGTCGGCTAGAATCCTATTACTGGTAAATTTCCATCGATTTGCCACGATTGGAAAGCCGGGGTAGAGATCACTGAATCTGTAGGAGTCAGAAAAGGTCAAGAATACAGTTTTAAAGGGGTTAAACTTAAGAGATCTTTGTAGTAATAAAGTATTGTTGTATACAGTATAGTGATAAGTACTAACTGCTGATAGTGATAAATAACTGTTTCTTCTGCTGGCCGACAAGAGGACTGGTAGTGCCTGTCTCAAACTCCCAGCCTTCGAGGGGTTGTAAAGAGGGGAAATCCCTCACCCAAAGGTCAGGAATTGAAGTGGGCAAAAAGAGACCAAAGGCACTTAGGACTGTGAAGCAGAAGTGGCAGAAGTTCGGTTAACATCAAATTCTGTAGTGGCGAACAAACGCAGAGTTGCCATCTGTCTGCATGAAAGTTCGTAAAGTTGGTACTGGGCTGTCAATGTTGTAAAAGTGGTGTGGAAAAGGAACTTGATCAATTCTGATACAGAACTGGATTCTGATAGAGAAGCACATTGCTGAGGTGGTAATAGTGAAAACTGTGAATATAAATTGAAACGCTGAGTTGGTAGTGAAACACTGTGCTAGAGTAGTAACAGTGGCCGGGGTTGTGAAGTCTGCGAAATGGCAGATAATGAAGTTAAGAGAGGATCTGCAGGTTCTCTCATTGAAGTGTATATCACAGGCAGAAAAGCATTAATAAAGAGGATGCAAAGGGATAGCCGGGATACTTCTCAAAGCTTAGAGCAGTAAAGTGGATAAAGAAAAGAGAAACAAGACAAAGAAGATAGGAGTATTGTTAATACATCAATTAGCTAGTCTAACTGAGCAAGTAGTCATCTCTACTAAGAAGGGGAGTGAAGATAAAGAAAAGATTAGAGAATTAGAATCCTGAGTGAGGGGACTGGAGAAACAAAACCAGGTATTAGAAGAAAAGAAATGGAGAGGGAAAACTATTCCTCTACTTCCTTATGAGTCCACACAACAGGGACCAACTGCTCCTCCCGAGGAATGGGAAGCACTAGAACACAACTTAGAACATACAACATAGAACATAGAACATAGAACATTACAGCACAGAACAGGCCCTTCGGCCTTTGATGTTTTGCCGACCAATATAAAAAGCAATGCCCCTCCAAACTAAACCATTCCCTTCTCTTCCATATACTTATCAACTAACCTCTTAAACGCCACCAAACTTGGCGCATCTACAACTGCTGCAGGCAGGGCATTCCACTCCCGAATCACCCTTTGGGTAAAGAACCTGCCTCTGATATCCGTCCTATAACTATCACCCCTTAATTTAAAGCTGTGTCCCCTCGTGCTAGCTTTTTCCATCCTAGGAAAAAGGCTATCACTGTCCACCCTATCTAAACCTCTAATCATCTTATATGTTTCGATTAGGTCCCCTCTTAGCCGCCTCCTTTCTAACGAAAACAACCTCAAATCCCTCAGCCTCTCTTCATAAGACCTGCCCTCCATACCAGGCAACATCCTGGTAAACCTCCTCTGTACCCTCTCCAATGCCTCCACATCTTTCTTATAATGTGGGGACCAGAACTGCACACAATACTCCAAGTGCGGCCGCACTAGAGTTTTGTACAGTTGCAACATGACGTTGCGGCTCCGAAATTCAATCCCTCTACCAATAAAAGCCAAGACTCCATATGCCTTCCTAACAACCTTCTCGACCTGACTGCCTACTTTCAGGGATCTATGCACATACACACCAAGATCCCTCTGTTCATCTAGACTACTAAGAATCCTACCATTTGCCCTATACTCTACACATTTATTATTTCTGCCATAGTGCATTACCTCACACTTTTCCACATTAAACTCCATTTGCCACCTCTCGGCCCAGCTCTGCAACTTGTCCAAGTCTCTCTGCAAACTATAACACCCCTCTTCACTATCTACCACTCCACCGACTTGTGTCATCTGCAAATTTACTAATCCATCCTTCAATACCCTCATCCAGATCATTTATAAAAATTACAAACAGCAGGGGCCCCAAAACAGACCCCTGAGGTACACCACTTGTCACCGAACTCCAAGATGAATATCTCCCATCAACCACCACCCTCTGTCTTCTATCTGCTAGCCAATTCCTAACCCAATTAGCTAAATCACCCTCCATCCCATACATCTGCATTTTCTGCAGAAGTCTTCCATGGGCCACCTTATCAAACACCTTACTAAAGTAAGCACCAGTAACTCAAGGGGGAACAGATGCACAGTCAAAGGCAAATTATAAACCCTTCAGCCCAGGTGAAAGACAGCAAATAATGGCTTCCCTGAGTAAATTACAACCTAGAAGCGCAAATACTAAATGCTGGGAAGAATTAAACACAATCTGGGTAGGACACCAATTATACCTGAGAGACGTACACCAGCGGATAAGTGGAGGCAGGTAGCAGGTAGGACTGCCACTCCTCCAACACAGGATTACAGAGGGGGATAGTGGATACATGTAGGCACCCTAACATCGGAGATAGATGCCCAACAGGCACCCTTCATCCAGTTTAAGGCAGAGATTCAGACATATTAGGGAAAACTCCTACTAACTGGAGCAGGATTAGCACAACGAAACAGTTAAAAAGGGAAGGAACTTCTGAATACGGGGAACAATTGTTTCCAGGTATATCAAAAGTGCTCAAGACTAGGGGATCCAGGTCGAAGAAATTGAGCATTAATCCAGGCTTTTAGGATGGACTCTCTAGTGCTCACCAAACCATCCTAAAAATGGGAGTGATTATGTCCCAAGATTACAATGAGTTTGTGGAATGGGTTAGTGGCAAACCTGGAGGTGTAGAGGAGAAATCTTAGTTTTTGTATTTCAGAGTATTTCTGTGGTCTGGTTACTTGTTGAATGCAGGTGGTTGTTGTTGCATGAGATTCAGAGCAGCAGCTGTTGAAGCCTGTTTGTTCCTGTGAAGTGTTTGTTGCAGGAGTGGATGTGATGCTTAGCACCTTCGTTTAACTTCAAGGGGGCTGGGCAAGTGTTAAAACTTAAAGATTAAAGCGATAAGATTTCTTGAACTTACTTCTGTTTTTGAGTTTAATTACAGTTTGGAAGAAAGAAGAATAAAAGCAACTGTCTAATCAACTTTCTGTATTTTCTCTAAATGTTTTATTTTCATCCCAGTTTAAAATTGTCACATTTGAATGAAAGAGGAAATGCTGTTGATCAAATGTTGGAAGCTTCCATGTGTGTCTGTGTGTGTTTAACAAAATGGTTGTATGGATGTTTTACTGTTGTTTGCTTTAATGTTTTAAAATCCTTCCCCTAATTGTGATTTTACAACAGTGGGTTTGATGCAGAGTTTAAATAAAAATTGGAAAGTAAATTGAAATTTAAAGGATTTAAACCTTGAAGGCAACCATTTGCTCTTTCCTTTGTCTTGAAGTAGAAAATATGAAAGAGTCAGGTGAGAAGTTAGGAGAAGAAACTAAGTAGTTTTGTGAAAAGTAGAAAAGCATGAACAAAGGAATGAGGTAAATATACTGTCTGTAAGTCAGTTTAAAGTATATCAAGTCAGTGAAATGAGGTATTAAGGTCTGCAGAATATAGTGATTTACGAACGTCTGATAGTTTTGTATTCTGTAACTGGTTAAAATTAAGGACCGCCATCGGAATTTCATATGCCATCTATTGTTCAAGGTTTGCCAAATATAAAAACACTGCAAAACTTAACTCAGTTTAAAAACAGAAATAACTTAATTTAAAAGTGTTTCGATATTATGGTTATGTATAATCAACTGTTCTTTGATTATTATTATTAAACAGTATAGCACGACCATATAGACACAAGAATAAAATCAAATCCTGAACAACTTGTACAATGCTGCTAAATGTTGGTGCAAGGCATTTGAATGCACTTCTTTGTAGGGAGGTTAACGGCATTTTGTGAAGTACTGTAATGCGGCGCTTACATGCAAACAAATGATCAAATCAGATATAATAGAAGAGTACAACATATAAAGATTGGAGCTGCATGGTATGTGATTTTAATGGGGAAAGCAATGTCTTTTGATAGGATTACATGCAAACAAATGGGTGTCCAGCTGCAGCCAAAAGACCAGTGCAAAGTGTTATTTGATTCACACTAAACTTTCTATTGAAGGGGCATATGTAATTAAATATTTTGCACCACTAGCATATAAGTGAACTGCAGAGGTATTGCCCACTATGCTAATGAGACTAAGAGCTACCAGAAACCGGACAATCGGATTAACCCTTTATGAATTAATGACAGGACGGGCGATGCAATTACTAGAAAGCATCATAACAGGTGGGACTGATATAGATCCACTAAAAGATAAAATCAGAAGGTATGTTTTGAAACTAAGCACCCAACTAAAAGGGATGCGCAAATTGGTAAAAATCAATCAGAAAATAAAAGACGCAGAGAGAGAGTTTGAAATGTTCCCTGACATTCCAACAGCCGCGTCCTAGTAAAAGCATTACTTGACAAACCAGGGTTTGCAGCAAAATGAAATGGGCCATATGAAATTATAATTAGTGGAGACACCTGTGCCTGTCTCGACATAAGACAGAAAGGTATATGGAAACATTGGACCCAGCTGCAATTACACAAAGAAGCGAATGAACGAATGACCGAATTAACCAGACTGCTTTCCTCAACACAGGTAAACACTGCAAGCAAAAGAACTGGCGTGTTCAGGTTAATATTATAACTTTTGGGGATGATATAAATTATGTTCATCACAAGTCCAATTTGATCATTGCGAGTATGTATGTAATCGTATATGTAATACTATTTTGCATTGTCACAACTGTATATTTGACTGGACTGGAGAATAATCTATTTCACAAAGCTCATATACACTCACATGGGAATCGAACTGTATGTTACCTATTAGCACAATCGGTAGAAGCCCTATTTGTAGCCACCCCTGGGTGAACCCCTCATGACTTACATACAATAGATACATCAGATGCATACTGTAAGGGACAAATTGACAAGTATAAAAGAGGTATATAGGTGAGATATGTGGGACTTATAAACCCCGCAGATCCTGTGTGCAGGGGGTTCCAACAGGTGGGAGGAAAAGCTTATTCAGATACTGCAAGCTATCCACTTTTACGGGACAGGGATGGGGACGTGCCAATGCCTTAGTCCCTAAGATGATTCCTGCGTGCAGATGCAGTGTATCCATCAACATTGTCGGGTTAATAAGGGACAGTTTACTTGAACTTGTGATGAACAGAAATGTCTAAATATAACTGTGGGAAGACAGCTCATTTGTGGACAATGCAATGGAATTCATGTAAGTTCAGCCATATGGACATACTCCTTTGATATTTATCAGGTGGTGGGATGAAACGGGAGTCAAGTAAACTGAACAATTAGCAATATGAATAAACTCACAATCCAGACACTAAATGTTACCGGGTAAGAAGGGATATGTGTTCCTCTTCAATGGTGCTTACATGACAGAAACACCAAACCTCCCAAACCATTTTGCAGTAGGAACAATAGGACCACTGACAGTTCCATGCCCTCAGAAGGGGCACATTTGGAGGAGAATAGTAATCCAGATTAATTAGCAAAGAATTCTCCGCCAGCTGGGAAGCCCAGAGCACAATGGGATCATCACTGGGATATGGGTTCCTTGCAGCCTTGTCTCTGAGAGAGAGGTGAGGAGAAGCAGGACTGATCAGTACAAAGAATAGGAATAATATTGTTTGTGAACTAACAGACCTGGGAAACAACACTTCAAAAGCACTAGAGGCTGTTAACCAAGAAATGGCTGAACTGAGATTATATGCACAGCAGACATGATATGCAGTTGACTACAAGGGGGAGTGTGCACAATCATAAGCAACAAATGCATAACCCATGTCACAAACAAATCCTATAACATTACATAAGTCATCAATACAATCAGAGAACAACTTAATAACGTCAGACAGGGACACAAGAAAGGAAATAACTGGCTGGAATGGCTAGTCGGGGAATCTTATTTGTTACATAGATTATTCATACTTATTTCAATTGTAATTGCTTGTGTCTAAATGTTGGATTCCTAAAAGTCTGCTGCAAGATTATTGTAATGATAATTGTGCCAGAAGCCAATGTATCCAAAGAGGAAGAACCCATAATGAGGATCCCTGTAAACATCGGAAGAAATAAAGAAGGAAAAAAGAAAATTGACCTCTATATGTGAATATGTAATTGTTAGTCTTTGGATTATTAAAGTCATAATCTGGACCAAAAGTGGGGACTGAAGCGGGGAAAATCATAAAGATGGATACATGACACATGGAATGGTTGCTTAGCACATAAAAAGGTTACTGGGAGAGAGATACCCTAAACAGACATTGACTTTTAGTGCAAACAGCTACTTGAAATTAAAACATGCAGGACAGACAGTTATTTAAAGTTAAACATGCAGGAATCAGATACTGCAGGAAACCAGTAAAGAGCTTGACGTACTTTAAAGATGAGGACAGACTAAGACAATAAGGACTGATAAACAGATTAGCCATAAATGGGAACAGAAATACATGAATGCAAGAAAACAAATTAATGTATGTATACACCAAAACTAAATCACTGATAGTCACTTAAGGAGGAAATGCAGTCATTCTATGAAACAAAGCGATATTAAAAGCCAATGTCTGTATATGTCTGGCTGATCTGTTAAACTATCTATCCCACTCAATTATAACGATGTGTTAAATAGCTAATGTCCAACTATCCATTATCTGAAAAGTATAAAAATGATCCACTCCTACTGTATTATTGAGAAGGTAGCTGCCAAGTACTGCAGAGTACCAGTACTTTCTCCCTGAAGCTTTGTGTCCGAAATAAAGCTGTACTTTCGAACCTCCAGTCTGACTCCAGTGGTAACTCCTCACAACAAAAATATTTCACTCCTCTCCCAACTGTAAACAATAAGTGCAACAAAGCTCAATAACTTTTCCCCGGACAGAGAATAGTCAAGAAGAAACATCCATTGATTGTTAAAAGCATGGCTGGTGGGAAAATCCTAAAATGAATCCCGCCATTAAATGCATTCTTCTATTTTATTCTATGTAACAAAGATTCAAAAATCAGGGAAATGATGTCCTAGGTGGTACGGTGATGATTTTTAGAAAAAGAAGGGGTCATTCAATAATAAAATAAACAACAATAGAGTCAAACAGAAGTAGGCTTGACATAACAGTAGCTACATATAGTCCCGAGCGTTACCAAGCTTTCACAATAGCATTTATTTCCCTAACATCCAACCTAATTCACTTTAAATAACATCTTACATGTCAGTAGTGGTGAAGCTGTTGGAAAGATTCCGAGAGACACTATTTATTTCCATTTGGGAGGCAATTGACTTGGTGATAGGCAGCATGGATTTGTGTGGGGAAGGACATGCCTCATCAACATGTTGGCATTTTTGAGTTGGTGGCAAAAATAATTTTTGAGGGAAAGGCAGTGGGTGCTGTGTACGTGGACTTTAGTAAGGCATTTGACAAGGTTCCTCATTACAGGCTAGTAGGAACATAGGAATTAGGAGCAGAAGTAGCGGTGTTTCACAGGCTTCTGTGCTGAGACATCTGTTGTTTGTAACGTATAAAAATGATCTGGAGGAAAATGTAGGTGATTGATTAGTAAGTTTGTGGATGACTTAAAAATTGGCAATGTTGCAGATAATGACAAGGATTGTCAAAAGATACAGTGAGATATAGATAGATTGCAGATTTGGGAAGATTGAGTTCAATCTTAACAAATGTGATGTGATTCATTTTAGAAGAGCAAATTTTGATATGAATTTTCAGTAAAAAGCAGAATCCTTAGGGCATTAACCTACAGAGGGATATGGGCGTGAGTCCCACAGACCCCTAAAAATGGCAAACAAGTGGATAAGCTGGTCAAGAAGGCAGGCTGCATGCTTGCCTTCACTGGCCGGTGTGTCGAGTATAAATGTTGGCAAGTTACGTTACAACTGTGTGAAACTTTAGTTAGGCTGCAATTGGAATAATTCAGGCACTTCTCATTTTCACATGACCAAAAGGACGTGTATGCTTTGGAAAGGATGCAAAGAGGTTTTATCAAGATGTTACCTGGTCTGGGGAACTGTAGGTATAAGCAGAGATTGGATGAACTTGGATTGTTTTCACCTGAAAGACAGGCTGAGGGACGACTTGATAGAAATCTACAAAATTATGAGAGGCATTGATAAGATGGATAGTCAGAGGCTTTTTCCCAACATGGAAGGCTTGACTATCAGAGGGCACAGGTTTAAGGTGAGAGGTGGTAAGATTACGTGAGATGTGCAGGGGAAGTTTTTCACACAAAGGGTGATGGGTGCCTGGAATGCATTGCCAGTAGAGGTGGTGGAGGCTGGAACATTAGCAATGCTCTAAATATATCTTAATCGATATGTGAACGGGAAATGAACAGAAGGATAGAAACTGTGAATTGAGGCAGGCTTGGAGGGCCAAAGTGCTTGTTCCTCTGACGTTTTGCTCTTTGACATTTAAAAACTTTATGCAAAATACAGAGACAGATACCAGATCAGAAAGTTACAGGTTCCACGGTTGCTTTAAATGTAGAACATTGGTATTCAGGAAAGCAGAGTGCAATAATAGAACAAAAAAAATGTCATTAGCAGCCCCAAAATATTGCATCACAGTTAACAAATGCCATTTCTTATTTGGAATCGATTATTTTCCGACATGGTAATTTAAATACTAAAGGTGTAATTTGTACAATGAAATGGAAAATTAATTAAATGGCAGTAGAATTCAAATGTTGACTGCAAACCCTATCTAATTAAGGTTTTATGGGTCGTCATAGGTAGGTTCAATTAAATAATGCATTCTTTTCTTTTAAAAATGAAGTAGATAGCCAAGAGAACCAAGTTAAATATGCATTAAGTATAACTTAAGGTACATTTAAATCGCCAATGATTCTCCGATGACTCAGTCAATTGAGGTCAATTGTTATGCAATTAAATCTGCATGAAAATACTAATTAAATATCAATTGAAATGCCAACACATACTCACTATCTGAAGAGGAGATGTTTTGCATTAGTATTCCTGAAATTCCGATATCATCAGGATTGTCTTCTGCCACCAAAACTGACAAATTTAAAATATTGTGTTTACTTCATAGAAGATTCAAATCACATTTTCCAATTACAAATACAAAGAACAATACAGCATAGAAAACAGGCCTTCGGCTCTCCAAGCCTGCGCTTCTCATTGATCCAACTAGACTATTCTTTTCTATCCCTCCATTCCCAGTCTGCTCATATGACTATCCAGATAAGTCTTAAAAGATCCCAGCGTGTCCGCCTCCACCGATGGTGGGGGCATTCCAGACTCCCAACATCCT
The DNA here is from genome assembly GCA_024679065.1 of Sphyrna mokarran. Classification (NCBI taxonomy): domain Eukaryota; kingdom Metazoa; phylum Chordata; class Chondrichthyes; order Carcharhiniformes; family Carcharhinidae; genus Sphyrna; species Sphyrna mokarran. The sequence goes on along the minus strand of JAGIQG010000016.1, from coordinate 8,213,493 downwards.
CTGTGTAAAATATGTCCCTCTGATATCTCATCCCCCTCGTGTTTGTCACAAAGTAAATATGAAGCAGAATTTAATTTTCCGACAATGTCAAGAGGTTATTAAACACGGACCATCTCGTACTTGGAACCTGTCCCTGAGTCCATGGTCCCAAAAGACCTATGTCCCAAAAAAGTTTTTCTTGCCCTCTCTCCCCCATTTCTCAGTTACTATAACTCAAAATACAGCTCTTTTTCTTTCCTTTATTATCACACGATGAATTTCATTGTGCTTACACCGAAAGACCAGAAAGGGCAGATATTCTGTACGAATGGATGTTGTCAAATTTGTGCTATTAATTTAGCTAGGTCATTATGATAGGATGCTTATATATTTTACATAAATTTTAATATCATGCTGAAGTGTAGTCAAAATTGACGAGAAGGGACACCTCGTTCTCCCTCACTTCCTTCTCTCTCTCTTTGTGCCGCTCTTCTTCAAGTACCCATGCAGCCATCAGAAGTACTATTATGGATGATTAAATTAGGAAGATGGAAACACAGGACATGGGAACAAGAGGAGGCCATTTGATTCTTTGAGCCTGCTCCAACATTCAGTATGATCATGACTGATGCATATTCTAACACCATACTCCGCACTCGCTGCATACCGTTTGAGTCGAACAATCTATCTACTTCCTTCTTAAACATGTTCAGGGACTTTGCCCCCGTTACCTGCTATGGTAGAGAATTCCAGATATCCACCATCCTCAGAGTGAGGACGTTTCTCCTCATCTCAGTCTTACAAGGTTTACCCCATATAATCAAATGGCAATCCATATTTTTAGACCTCCTTCAGTCAGAGGAAACAATGTTCTTTCATCCAGTTTGTCCAGCCTAGCCTGAATTGTGTACATTCCATTAGATGTGTAAGTTGCATTGGATACAAGCCCAGTCGACCCACCTTCTAGTCACATAAGAATCCTGCCATCCCCGCAATTACCATAGTGAACATCCTTGCATTCTCTCAATGGCAAGTATATAATTTCTTAGGCAGCAGACCACAACTGCAGAGAGTCCAATAGGATTGCTCCCTCCAATGCCTTATATAGCTGGAGTGAGACATTCTTCCTCCTTTGCTCGTGTCACCTTGCAATAAAGGCCAATATACCATTTGCCTTCCAAATGCTTTTTGTACCTGCATGCTTGTTTTCAGTGACTGATGTACAAAGACATCCAGGTCCCTTTGTATCTTAACATTTCCCAATTTATCACTACATAATACTCTGTCCTTCTGTTGCTCCAGCCAAAGTGGATAAGTTCATATTTATTCAAGTTACACTAAATCTGACACACATTTATCCATTCACTCATTTTATGCACATCATTCTTGACGTCTCTCAGCATCTTCTTCATCACTCGCATTCCGACCGAAGTTTATATCATAAGGGAACCTGAAAATATTACATGTTGTTCCCAATCATAGAATCCATAGAATCGCTACAGGGCAGAAGGAGGTTTTTGTCCGATCAAGACTGCACTGATCACAATCCCACCACCTCCTGTTGCCATACTCCCTTATATTCACCTTGCTAACATCCCTCCCCCTGACACTAGGGTTAATGAAGCATGGCCAATCAACCAAATTCGCATATCTCTGGACTGCAGGATGTATGTTTAGCACCCAGTGAGAACCCACACACACTCAGAATAGCCAGGAGGCTATATTTTATGAGGAAAGACTTCTCCCCACGAAGGGGTAAGACAAATATTGAGGAGTCTTTCAATTGTTGCAGGAATTTTGTAGAGGATTATGCTGTACTCAGCAAACCTTTACAGAACCTGATTAAGAGAGGAAAGACTAATAATGAGGAAGTAGTATGGGGAGACATGTAAACACAAGCCTTTTCAGATTTAAAACAAGCCATGACAACAGCCCCAGCCCTCAGTCTACCAGATCTTACAAGCTATTTCACATTTTCAGTCAGGAAAGTGACAGAGTGCAAACTGCAGCAGAACCCAATTGCATAGGGATAGGGATAGGGATAGATAGATTCAGTAGCCAAGAGAATGCATTGATGTGTAAAGGCTTTAGCATATGTCTCCTGGACTGTGAGATTGTCCAAGTCACTTACCTTGATGGGAAAAATAATTCTCTACAGCCCACACACAATTGTTCAGCTTTTAGAAGCAGGGAGGTTAAAAGGAATTTCTGATGTAAGACATTCAAAATGAGAGGGAAATCTTTGCCAGGAGACCAATACATAGAGATCAGCAGAGATGGAAGAGAAAATCCTGCAAGAGAGTTAATAGTGCAAGGAACAGACATGAATGTTTAGTGGGAGTGACAGAGGTATCAAGTGAAGGGTTAGCAGAAGAACCACTCACCGGGGAAAGGGTGGCTAATTTGTATGTAGATGGAGCCAGGAAGTACATTCATGGCCAACCCTGAATGACACGGGCAGTGGTGAATGACGAAGGAACACTGATTGCAGGAGAACAAATCCCAGGGGTCAATTCAGCAGAAGTAGCAGGGTTGTTAGTTATGACCAATGCTTTAGAAAAAGATAAGAAAAAGTGAGTGAACATGTTCACAGACAACCGATATGCTTTTGGTGTGATCCATGGCTCCACGACAGACTGGGGAAGAAGGCGATTTGTAACATCTAGCGGGGGACATTACCAGCATGAACATCTAGTCAGGAATTTACTTCAGGCAGCTCACTGTCCCTTCGGCTACTACAGCATCCCAGTAAATCTACTCTGCATTCTCTCCAATGCTTTCACATCCTTCTTACAGTGAGGTGACCAGAACTGCACGCAATATTCCAAATGTGGTCTCACCGAGGTCCAGTATAGTTGCAGCATAACCCCACAACTCTTCAAATCAAATCCCCTGTTAATAAATGCTAATACTCTATAAGCTTTCTTCACGGCTCTATCTACCTGAGTGGCAACATTCAGAGATCTGTGGATATGAACACTAAGATTTCTCTCTGTTCCTCCATATTTCTCAGAACCCTGCCGTTGAACTTATAATCCACATTCAAGTTTGTCCTACCAAAATGAATCATCTCGCACTTATCAAGATTAAATTCCATCTGCCACTTTTCTGCCCAGCTCTGCATCCTACCAATGTCTCTTTGCAGCCTACAAGAGCCTTCCACCTTATCCACTATTCCACCAATCTTGGTGTCATCAGCAAATTTACTAACCCACCCTTCAGCCCCCTCTTCTAAGTCACTGATAAATATCACAAATAGCAAAAGACCCAGCACTGATCCCTGTGGTACACCACTGGTAACTGGCCTCCAGTCTGAAAATTTTCCCTCCACTGCCACCTTCTGTCTTCTATAAGACAGCCAGTTACTTATCTAATTGGCCAAATCTCCTTCTGTCCCACACCTCCTTACTTTCTTCATGAGCCTATCATGGGGAACCTTAACAAACGCCTCACTAAAATCCATGTATACAACATCAACTGCTCTACCTTTGTCTACACACTTAGTTACCTCCTCAAAGAATTCAATCAAATTTGTGAGGCAGGACTTACCCCTCACAAAACTGTGCTGACTATCCCAGATTAAACTGCATCTTTCCAAATGAATATCATGCATTAGCACACACAGGCAGGGACCACATGTACAATCCTGCCAAAGCTGCCTGCAATGCACCCGAGTGAAACTGGGTTGTCTCTCTTCAAGGTCAAGATGCGTAATCAACTGCAGCCGAAAGGACTATGGAAAATTTGAATTTTACAGGATTCTTACCCAGAGTGTAAGGACATGCCTGTTACCTGGCAATTATTGATCAGTTTACTCGGTGGATAGAAGCATTCTCATGCAAAGATGCTACAACCAAAACAGTGGCTTTTATATGCCTTTTCAGATAGATTCAGATCACGGAATCCATTTCACAGGGAAAGTTTTAAGCAAAGCCTGTAAAATATTGAGAATAAAGCAAATATTTCACATTCCATACCATCTCCAAAGCTCAGGAATGGTGGAGTGGATGAATAGGATGTGAAAGAACAGTCTAGACAAGGCTGTTTTACAGAAAGTAAACAGTTGGATACGGGCTTTGCCTACAATATTGTTACGACAAAGAGCTACTCCTTCTTGAAGAATAGGGTTAATCCCTTTTGAACTAATGACGGAAAGAGCAATATGCCTCCCAGATGTGATATCGGGTGAGGGCGAACTTGAAATCAGTCAAGGTGCAGTGTTTCAGTACATGAGATATTTAATTAATCAATTACATTCTCTTAAAAGGCAGATGGTTGCTTTACAGCAGCATAGAGACTGGACAAAACTAGCAGACGAGAACATGACTAAGTTACTCATAGCAGGGGATAAGGTAATGGTGAAACTCATGGTAAACAGGAAAGGGTTCAGGGTGAAGTGGGGAGGCCTCATGATGTAATCATTGAAGGACAAACATGTGCCTTCATTGATGAGAAACCCAGGCTGCGGTGGTGATACTGGATTCAATTAAAACCGCATCTCAATGAGCAATCCGGAACTGGTAAGTATCAGTGGATCACCCCAGTGGATTTATAATGCTACTGAACAAATGGTAACAATGTTCTTGTAGTAGTTTGAGAACTTCACTGGAGTAATTTGCATTTGTAGCTTAGCAAATTAAGTCAAGTTGCATAATAGCGTAAAACAATTACGGGAGTATTAGAAGGGATGAGAAAGGCAAAATTGAATTGATAAGGAATTAATCTAATTCTGCGAGGCATCAGACTTATGTTTCATAGAGATGTGAGAGCTCTTGAAGAAAGAAGACAAACCAAGCCCAAATCCACGTTCCAGTGGCAGGACAATGGGAGTACACCCAGCATTGATGACGAGAAGACCACATCAAGTGTAATGAGTGTAATGTGGAATATAGTTGAATTTTGCTTTTTAACATTGACCAACGGTCAAAACTCATGTAAAGAGAGAATTATGGCAATTATTAAACTGAACGTATGTGTTTCTGTTTTTTTGAGAAATGAATATGCAGATATTGGCTCAAACAGGAGCAGAGTCTAAGATCATTCAACATCTTCCTTAGGAAACACAGTTGGTACACAAATGAGAACATTACATATTAGGATTTTTAAGGTGAGAGGCAAGGGAATAGTTTCACAACAATGAGGCTCGTGCAGCAAGGCTAACTGTATTTAAGATACACACTTGTTTGTAACTTAATAGGATCAACTCCTTTTCTAGATTTAAAGCAGCCAACACCTACACCAAGATAAATCTATTGCACAAAGAAGCTGTAAGGTTCTGGGAAAAACTTAGGGATAAGTGAAAATGATTATACAGTAAGCCCAAGGAGTATGTTATGCCTGAACACACCCAGTCTTGATTAGTCAAGTAATATATTGCTTCAGTGAACCATAATATCCAACTTAAAACAGGGTATTGGATTTGTGGAGATAGAGCCTACGCTTGGCTTCCTGTTGGAGGGAAGGGATCTTGTTACCCTAAAGAAACTTCCGTACATATATAAACTCCCTCGACTGCCAAAACACTGGAAAGCTATGACAAAAGGAGAATGGTTTTTGGCATAATATTTACAATGTGGAGTGATTAGAACAACATGAAAGATAATTGTGCTCTACATTGGGAACAAGTTGCCAATATAAAAGCTGTCCTTGTGAAGATCAATGGTGAGATGGTTGCCATGTGTACAGAGGGACTCCAACGGCATTGGATTGTGTGTTGGCAGAAAGGGGAGAGACATGTGCAGTAATTGCATCAGCATGTTGCAGTTCCATACCAGACAGTTCAGTAAACATAAGTAATTTGGTTGTCCATATCAAGAAGGAGGTGGAAAAACTCAAAGACCCTGAACCATTTACATTGGGTAGTTGGCTCTCACGCTGGATCTGGCTCTCTAGGAATATCTAGAACGAATATTATTTTCACTGTGATCCTAGTATTAGTAGTAATTGTATACTTGGTCAAACATAGAAGTGCACAACTTTCTAAATTCACAGAAGGAACAGCATCACTGATGACAGATAGGGTAAGGAAGAGAAAAATTTGTAAGTCAAAATACTTAGTAAGGACTAAGATTAATTACTTAAATACATCAATGTAGTGGCCTTAGTTGGTCCATGATGAATGGCCAAAAGAGGGGAACTGGTGTAGGGCTAATTAACACATAACATAGATTTAGGAACACTGACACGTTACTAAGTTTAGAGTGAATGATCTTGGATTATGGGAACGTAAGCCAGACAGGACTGCAGGCTTAGAAGATAGCTCATATACGATTAGCAAATATTTCTCACTTAAAACATGTATTTTGAATTTTCAACACAGATGTGGTTTGCTTTTGCTCATATTTTCTGCACCTTCCATCAGAGACAAAATACAGCAGGCCCTGGTGGGAGAAGGAAGGAACAAAAGGACCACTCAAAGCAAGGGTCGGGAGCAAGAGGGCTATGAGAGTTATATTAATCGGGTCAGACAACTCATAGAGATAATGCAGATGGTGAGCAGACATAAAGAATTTCTCGGAGTCAGATGCAAGTTATGTGGGTTCACTTCAGTGGGAATCATTCTCCCATTTTACTGTCCAGCGTCCCATATTGCTTGATAACGGAAGAGAGATAGTGTAATTCATAATAAATGAAATCCCATTAGGTCATGACCTGTATTGTTATTGACTGGAGTTAATGACAGCATGATTATTGACTGATTTGTATTAATGATTATAGGATTATGTTTCCCAGAAAGGTGGGCAATATGACTTTGGAAATTATAATTGCATTCACAAGGGTATTGCTCTTTGGACTGATATCGAGCTGCCCGCATTCTATAGCTTACAGCAGGGCTTTCTCATAACATTCTCCCATTTGATCATTCAGTTAGATAAAGTCACGTCTTAAAAATCAGCACACTGCATTTTGAGTCTTTATATTAGCTTAAGTTTGAGAAAATACACAGCCTCAAGAGGAAACTCCCATCTACAGGAACTATCAATGTTTAGTGTGGTATTCCACCAGGGATTGAACACTAACCTGCAAGGGTTAGTATCAATTATTATTGCACTCTTGTCCTCCATTCTGGAACTGTGAAGGGGTAGGGGTGATGGCAGAAGAATTTTCCTGCCTCTCCTGCTAATGGGATCTTCCAGTCCTCCCAAAGTCAATGGACATTTGAATAGCCTTTCGCATCCAACATAGAGGAATCATTGGCAGAAGGACTGGAAAATCCAGGCCATGGCGTTGTCCATCAAGAAGCACCTCTGAATGAGGTAAATCTGTACTGCCTTTAAAACTCTTTTTGGAAATTTTGCTGATGACATAATAGTGGAATCATTACTGATGGTTCTTAGCATTTAAAATCGTGACTCAGCGCCACATTCTCTGGACACCATTAGCAGGGAGTGATTTTCATCCAATATGACATACATACTTGACCCCCATGCCAGTAGATTCAAACCTACATCTCCTGATAGATAGGTGTCTTTGCTCTCTGCCTAATCATCAGGAATTTCAGTTCCCTAACTGATCCACTGGCTGTAGGTATAGTAGCTATTAGCACATCCCTGTCATTTTGGAGATTCATATCAAACTTAACATTCTCTCAAGTATCATGCTACATCACGTGCTGTATCTTTCATGTAAGTCACTGCTATTAAGTTAAAATGTTATTATGTCACTATAGTAACTGAGTTAATTAGTAAGTGTGTAGAAGACTGCATGCCAAAGAAGCAAATCCATGTGTTTCCCAACCAGGTGGAAACTATTGAAGAACAGGGATATCCACTGCTTGCTGAAGTCTAGATCTGAGGCGTTCAAGTCAGGCAACCCCGACCTATACAAGAAAGCCAGATACGATCTAAGGCAATCCATTAAAGATGCCAAAAAACAATACAGACCAAGCTCGAGTCCCAGGCTAGCCACACGGACCCCCACTAACTATGGCAAGGTCTGAAAGACATAAGAGGCTACAAGATGAAGGCATGTAAAATCGCCAGCTTCAGCACACTCTTCCCAATGAGCTCAATGCATTCTGTGCTCGTTTTGAGCAAGGGGTCAGTGAGAGCATGTGCTCCACCCTGGAAGTCTCGGATGAACCTGTGTCTGAGATCACTGTTGCAGATGTCAGAGTAACCTTCTCAAAGGTCAATGCATAGAAAGCGTCTGGCTCGGATACAGGATGCAAACGAGCATTCAGATCCTGCACAGATCAGCTGGTGGGGGTATTTGCAGACATTTTAAATCCCTCTTTACAACAATCTGAGGGCCCTATCTGCTTCAAAACGACAACTATCATCCCAGTTCCAAAGAAAAGTCTTAATTATGATTACCTGGAGGCTCTAACATCCATCATTATGAAATGCTTTCAAAAATTAGTCATGGCACGAATCAATTCCAGCTCCCAGACTGGCCAGGTCTACTACAGTTCGCCGACTGCTGCAACAATAGATGCCATCGCCCTGGCCCTGCACTCAATCTTGGGACACCTAAATAACAAAGACACCTACATCAGCATACAGGAGAACATTTCCCTGTCTATATCAATGGAGACAAGTACAAAGAGTTGAAAGCTTCAAGTTTTTAGGTGTCCAGATCACCGAAAACCTGTCCTGGTCACCCCATGTCCACACTATAGTTAAGAAAGCCCGCTAATGTCTCTACTTCCTCAGAAGAAATTTGGCATAGGCAGCACATTTGCACAGTGATTAGCACTGCTGCTTCACTGCTCCGGGGACCCAGGTTTGATTCGCGGCTTGGGTCACTGTCTGTGTGGAGTTTGTACATTCTTGTGTCTGCGTGGGTTTCCTCTGGATACTCCAGTTTCTTCCCACAGTCTAAAGATGTGCAGGTTAGGCTGATTGGTCATGCTAAAAAATTGCCCTTTAGTGTCCTGAAATGCGTAGGTTAGAGGGATCAGTGGGTAAATATGAAGAGATACGAGGGTACGCTCTGGGTGGGATTGTGGTTGGTGCAGACTCAATGGGCCAAATGACCTCTTTCTGCACTGTAGGTTTTCTATGATTCTATATCAGCTATGACTCTCAACAACCTGTCCTGGTCCGCTCATGCCAACACTTAGTTAAGAAAACCCACCAATGCCTCTACTTTCTCGGAAGACTAAGAAAATTTGGCATGTCACTACGACTCTCACCAACATTTAGAAATGCACCATAAAATGCATTCTTTCTGGTTGTATAGCTCCTGCTCTGATCTAGACCGCGAGAAATTACAAAAGGCCATGAATATAGCCCAATCCATCATGCAAGTCAACTTCCCATCCATCTGTCTATACTTCCTGCTGCCTCAGCAAAGCAGCCAGCATAATTAACCCCTGACATTTTCTCTTCCACCCTCTTCTGAGATATTAAGGGGTTAATACCTCATGCAACTGCAAGTTTTTGTAAAAACCAGCTAAAACAGTAACTCAGAGTGCAAAGGGCATAAACAGATATCTAGAGCTTGCAGGGTGTGGTTAACAGCACCTTCTTCCATGATAAGCTATATTGATATATTCAGCCTGCTACACTTTAACCCCACCTCCCTCCTTTTACATAGTTTCTGTGTTACCTCTGCTATAATGACTGGAATATGAAATGCGTTTTTTCTTGGAACATGAAATATATTTTTTGGCAACTATCATACTCATGACAGGATAGTTTTATAACTACACTCACAGATGCAACATGTTCTTGTCTTAGTAGTTAAGACGCGGTTGACAATATGGTATGTTGTTTCCCAATTATATAACCCTGCCATCGACAAAAAGATCACATACCAACTGACTCAAGAACAGCTTCTTCCCTGTTGCTGTCAAGACTTTTGAATGGACCTACCCTGCATTAGGTTGATCTTTCTCCATAACCTAGCTATGACTGTAACATTACATTCTGCACTCTCTCATTTCTTTCTCTATGAACGGTATGCTTTGTCTGTATAATACACAAGAAACAATACTTTTCACTATATAATAATAAATTAAATCAAATCAAACATCAGATCTCACTAATCCTAGTTGGTTCATTATATCTGCACAGAGTTCTTGGTGACATCGTCTATCAAAGCCTAGCTTCCATTTGAATGGGGAGAAAGCTCATCCAACCTGTTGTGATATTCATAACTGTTGTAGCTGTCAGGACAATGATACCAGTGCCCCAGGCTTTTTGGTTTCATAGGTATGACACACCCAACCCAAAGTTTCAGACATAAACATTTCTCATATCAGCCTCTCTGCCCATACTGACAGGCATGGGTTAAGTTAGATTCAATGAAGTGCCACTAGCAAGCGAGGATGTCACATCCCATATATTCAAGTACCAGGGTGTCATTGCTCTGTCAGAGGACTGCAGGTCTGGTAGGCAGAAGGTACCTGGTCTGGGCAGTGTTATTTGTGTAAGATCATAAGGCTTTTGGGTAAAAGTAGGCGATTTGGCCCACCAATCTGTTCCTCCTTTCAATTAGTCAAAGATTTATCTGATGATTGATTCTTTTCAATATTAGAACCTGAATGGAATAATGACTTTTGTGGTGACCTTGTCTGATGTTCATTTCTTATCCTTTCTCTGCACTCTTCTTTATGTAGCTGCATGTAATGAGCTGGATTGATACAGATGATTTTATTGACATTTACAATAGGCACCTTCCATGCTGCTGTCATTGTGAAGAATGTGATTACTGCTGTTATCCCTTGGATTGTCCTTCCTTGGGGATTTGCCTGAAGCAAAATAATTCTATGATTGGTGGGTTGCTTTCCTGGTGCCCAAAATGCCTGTGGAATATAGGAGTTCACAAAAGTTTCCAAATAGACATGCGTGTAACTGGTCATTGTTATCTCATCAGGTTTTGCCAAATCATGTAAATCCCAGTCATTCTAGTGCACACTTCACACTCCCTTATTCTCCACTATGTTTTTGGGGAAGCTGCTCCCCCTCAATTCTTTCCTAATCTGCTACAACTTGCTGCTGCCTCACTTGGAACCTCCATTCCTGAAGATATCTACACAACTCTACTATGCATCCTTCTATCCTGTCCCTTAGTCACCCAGTATATTCACTTCCATTGGTGGTTTGTCATTGTTTTGCCTCTCTTCTGATGGGTAATTCTATGTCCTATTGGGCTTGGCTCACAGGCACATTAATATGGGTGGTAATATATCATCTACCTATCTTTCCTCAACAGATCCATAATTGACCATGTATTTCCCTTTTTGAGGAAGGGAATGTTGAAAATAACCACAAAAAAGTGTTGCAGAGGCTCCTCCTAGGTCTCAAGTAACTGTCAAACAACAAAGAAGAAATTAGGGATAGCTCTCGGGGCTAAAGAGATCAAGGCATATGAAAGGAAGGTGGGATCAGATATTGAATTTGAAAATCAACTATGATCAAGGTAATGGTGGAGCAGGCTTGAAGAACCAAATGGTCTATTTCCGTTTCTAGTTCCTATGTAACACTTGTTCCAGGATCTCCTGAGGCTCCATACAGATTCCAGGTAAAAAAGACAAAGACAGTGCATCTTGATGAATCTATAACCAGCATTAGACAATTGTTATTGTACTGTTTTCATGTACTATTTTGTACTAAATGTATTTGTGAATCTATTGAATTTCTTATAATATCTTTTTGCAAATAAATTATCTTTAGCAAATTAAAGTCGGGACTGTGGTTATTATTTAACAACTGAGTGTGGCAGCATTCAGTTCACCCTGAGTTCAATTCACTCAATCTTGTAATTCTCCTAACTTCAAAGCAGGAGGGACAGAGAGAAAAGGTGGGACTGCACACATACAACTAAAGGTAGACAAGCCCTGGGTCCAGATGGAATGCCTCCCGGGGTACTAAAAGAAACGGCAGTAGTAATAGCAGATGTGTTAGTTGTAATTTATCAAAATTCACTGGATTTTGTGGAGGTGCCAGCTGATTGGAAAACAACTAATGTAACACCACTGTTTAAAAAAGGAGGTAGACAAAAGGCTGGTAACTACAAGCCAGTTAGCTTAACGTCCGTAGTTGGGAAAATGCTGGAATCCATCATTAAAGAAGAAATAGCAGATATCTGGAAAAGAATGGTTCAATCAAGCAAACACATCATGGATTCATGAAGGGAAAGTCATGTTTGATGAATTTACTGGATTTTTATGAAGATGTAACAAGTGCGGTTGACAGAGGGGAACTGGTGAATGTGGTGTTTTTAGATTTCCAGAAGGTGTTCGATAAGGTGCCTCACAAAAGGTTGCTGCATAAGATTAAGGTACACAGAGTTGGGGTAAAGTGTGAGCATAGACTAAGATTGGCTACCAAACAGGAAGTAGAGAGTTGGAATAAATGGGTGCTTTTCCAGCTGGTGGTTGGTGACTAATGGCGTGCCGCAGGGATCGGTGCTGGGGCCTCAACTATTTACCATATACATAGACGATCTGGAGGAGGGGACTGAGTGTAGGGTAACAATGTTTGCGGATGACACAAAGATAAATGGGAAAGCAAATTGTGTGGAGAATGTGGAAAATCTGCACAGAGATTTGGATAGGCTAAGTGAGTGGGCGAGGATCTAGCAAATGGAGTATAACATTGGCAAATGTGAAGTTATCCACTTTGGAAGGAATAATAATAAAATGAACTATTATTTAAATGGTGAAAAATTACAACATTCTAATGTGCAGAGAAACCTGGCAGTCCTTGTGTGGGTGTAGCAGGTGATCAAGAAGGCAAATGGAATGTTGGCCTTTGCAGTAGTGAATGGGTTAATGAACTTTGTAATACTTGTTGGAGAATGAAAAAATATCGAGTAGCCTACATGCAGCTAGTTTTCATATATTTCAGATAAGTGTAACTTTGTTTTCATGTGCCCAGACAGGGAGACGGCAACTGCTTTTGCTATTGTACACAAGTTTATGATAAGCCCCTCAGAAATGTAGCTGAGCGAGCCTGTAGTTATGTTTGTGTCTTTAATTTCGTGGACTTTCGTGGTCTAACATAGTGAAACTTGCATGTCCTAAATATATTCATATATATATACATTCATTATATACTGCTTATGTGTCATGTACCAACATACTACACATATTATATGTTATACAACACGTGAGCATATATTGTTATACCGGCCCGTTAATTTTAACTTGACTTGTCAGCCTGTACGTTAGCTAAGGGCTAATCATACACATCAATTGTGGCCTTGAGATAATCATGAAGAAATGCCAAGGCAGCCATGTTCCCATGATGAAGGACAACCCACAGTCTGGGAACCTGCTGAGAATGAGAAGATGCGTACGTTACTGGGCGGGTATAAATATATGCTCTTAATGTGTGTTCGAAGAGATGCCTGGGGAACCGCTGTTAGGTGACAGGTGTGTCTCCCAAAAGCTTTTGACTAAGCTACTGTGCTTTGACTTACAATTCGTCTCAGAGGTATCTTTATCTACAACAGCCTTTATTGCGAGGGGGATGGAATATAAAAGCAGGGAGGTCTTGCTGCAATTGTACAAGGTATTGGTGAGGCTGCAACTAGAATATTGTGTGCAATTTTGGTTTCCTTATTTGCGAAAGGATATATTGGCTTTGGAGGGAGGACAGAGAAGGTTCACCAGGTTGATTGCAGAGATGAGGGGGTTAGCTTATGAGGAGAGATTGAGTAGATTAAGCCTGCACTCATTGGAGTTTAGAAGGCTGAGGGAAGATCTTATAGAGACGTATAAGATAATGAAGGGAATAGACAGGGTAGAAGCAGAGATATTATTTCCATTTAGAAAGGAAACAAGAACTAGAGGGCACAGGCTCAAAATAAGGGGGAGTTAATTTAGAACTGAGTTGAGGAGGAATTTCTTCTTCCAGAGGGTAGTGAATCTTTGGAATTCTCTACGCATTGAAGTAGTGGAGGCTGCTTTGTTAAATGTGTTTAAGTCACTGGTAGATAGATTTTTGACCAATAAGGGAATTAAGGGTTATGGGGAGCAGGCAGATAAGTGGAACTGAACCACTATGAGATCAGCCATGATCTTACTGAATGGCACAGCAGACTTGAGGGGCTAGATGGTGTATTCCTGCTCCTATTTCTTATGTTCCTATGTTCTTACATACACAAACACACGACTGAGAATTCAAGACTGAGATAATGGGAGACAGAGGGCAAGCAAAGAGAATCAGGGAAGAGATAGAAAAGGGGAAAAGGTGAATAAAATATAGAGACAAAGAGAGAGAGGGCAGGTAAATTGAGAGAGACAGAACAACAGTCAGCAAGAGGGAAAGAGAGAAAAGTGGAAACGGGGAACAAGAAAGAGAGATTCAGAGGAAGTAAAAGAGAAATGGGAAGATAGGGTTGGAGAATGAGAAAAATAGAGGAAACATAAAGATAGCTAGAGGTAGAGTAAAACAGAAGAAGGATTGAGATATAGACAGATTGAGAGAGAAAGACAGGCTAGGAAACTGTGAAAGACAGTGACATATAGAGACAGACTAAGTGAAAGGAAGAGATAAAGAAACAGATAGAAAAAGAGATAGTGTAAGGGACTGAGACAAAAATAAAGAATCAAGGACAGCAAGGGAATATGAAGAGGCGAGAGAGAGAGGGAGTATGAGAAGGAACCAGACAGAGACAGAGAGACATTGATGAAGCCCAAGAGACAGATGCACAGACAGGAGAAACAGTAAAAGCGAGAGAAAGATAGAGGAGAGCCAATAAAAATGGGCAAGGCAAGAAGAGCAGGAAAAGGTCAGAGACACAGTCGCAGGGAGAATGAGAAGCTGAACAACAGAGGAAGGGATAGAAAGCAAGACATGGAGAAGTAGAGAGCAAAAGACAGGAGGACAGAGAGGAACAGACTGAAAAAAAAACAGATTGAAAAAGACAAAGAGAGAAAGAGAGACTGATGGAAAGGGAGCGAGATGGTGCCAGAGCAAAACTGAGGCAAATACATAGATTACACCAAGTAACAAATTAATATATTGTCCATTAATTAATAAGATTGTCCATAAAATAATCCTCTAAGTATCTAATGCTCTATTAAATATAATCCTGCCTATGATAGCCTACTGTAGATTATCATCTGTATGTTTTGCTATCTATAATGTATAACCCACAGTATTAGGTAAGAGGGAGCCTAATATAAGAAGGCTGTAACTCATAGTCAGTATATTTGCCTGATCTTCAATAATCCTCTGAACTGGTTTGAGTAAAAATCAAAGTGAGTGAATGCAGCAACACAGGGTCAGGCTGGGAGCTGTCATTCCACTCACAGCCAGCCCACAGGCACAGGTCAGAAACAGGTCACCTTTACCTCTGTTACTTCCTCATATTTAGATATAACAGGGGCTGCTCTGGTACATCTGTTTACTGGGCTTATTACAGGAGCTCTATAAAGTAATCTATGTTTTCTCAAAGTGGCATTCTGTGGTCATGTGTGCAATATTTCTTAATGTGTGGAAATAGATGTGGAGTGGTAGATAGTGAAGAGGGGTGTTATAGTTTGCAGAGAGACTTGGACAAGTTGCAGAGCTGGGCTGAGAGGTGGCAAGTGGAGTTTAATGCGGAAAAGTGTGAGGTAATGCACTTTGGCAGGAATAATAAATGTGTAGAGTATAGGGCTAATGGTAGGATTCTTAATAGTGTTGATGAACAGAGGGATCTTGGTGTATATGTGCATAGATCCCTGAAAGTCGGCAGTCAAGTCGATAAGGTTGTTAAGAAGGCATATGGAGTCTTAGCTTTTATTGGTAGCGGGATTGAATTTCGGAGCCGCAACATCATGTTGCAACTGTACAAAACTCTAGTGCGGCCGCACTTGGAGTATTGTGTGCAGTTCTGGTCCCCACATTATAAGAAAGATGTGGAGGCATTGGAGAGGGTACAGAGGAGGTTACCAGGATGTTGCCTGGTATGGAGGGCAGGTCCTATGAAGAGAGGTTGAACGATTTGAGGTTGTTTTCGTTAGAAAGGAGGCGGCTAAGAGGGGATCTTATTGAAGCATATAAGATGATTAGAGGTTTAGATAGGGTGGACAGTGATAGCCGTTTTCCTAGGATGGAGAAAGCTAGCACGAGGGGACACAGCTTTAAATTAAGGGGTGATAGTTATAGGACGGATATCAGAGGGAGGTTCTTTACCCAGAGGGTGGTTAGGGAGTGGAATGCCCTGCCTGCGTCAGTTGTAGATGCGCCAAGTTTGGTTGCATTTAAGAGGTTAGTTGATAAGTTTATGGAAGAGAAGGGAATGGTTTAGTTTGGAGGGTCATTGCTTTTTTCATAATTGGTCGGTGCAACATCAAAGGCCGAAGGGCCTGTTCTGCGCTGTAATGTTCTATGTTCTATTATGTTCTATTTCTACTACACAGTAAGAAGTCTCACAACACCATGTTAAAGTCCAACAGGTTTGTTTGGTAGCAAAAGCCACTAGCTTTCAGAGTGCTTCCCCTTTGTCAGATAAGTATTTTTACAACATTCAGGAAAAACTGACTGCAAAGGAGTCAGACTCCTAATGAGAAATTATTCCTTGCATAGTTACTGGACACATTCTGGTTCCTATGTTAACTACATTACAACAGTCTCTAACTTCAAAAAGTCCTTCATTGGCTGCAAAGGCCTTTGAGATTCAGGTTGTGTAGGGGAATGTAGAGAGAGCAGTCCTTTAACAAACAAGTCTGGGGGGGAGACAGAGAAAAATTACCATTTACACAATTAATTATCTCAAACTTTCAGACAGAATGAGGAGGCACATAAAGAAATCAGTTACTCAGAAAATCTGTGGTCTAAAGCTTTTCCAAACTTTAGTCGCTTCCAAGGTTGGAGGCAAGACACGCAAAGCAGACTGTATCTGGGCTCTTGCAAGTGGTTGTTAGCAGACTCACTGAAATCAAATCCAGTTTCCACTTATTCCAAACAGAATCATAGTCTTATCCTCATAAACCATTTTATGGTCTGTTCTTTCGAGCTGTTCTGTGACAGGATGATGATGCTGTGCTCACCATAAATCATAACAGAGGGGGTGCTGCAAAGAAATTATTCTAAAATGATTGAGGGCAGAAAGCTGTTGACTATTTTCAACTTCATAACATCACCTGACTTCACCTCTGCCTAAATTCATTTGCCACAGAACCCTCTCTCAAAACAATATTTGCTGCATTGACAATTGATTCCTAACACATACCTGACCAGCCTTTCACATTCTGTCCTCATGGAACTGGAGGTCATTGACAATGTGACTGTCCTGTGTCCAAAAGTCACGCCAAGTCCCTTTCAGCCAAAAGTATAGATGCATAGCTGAGGCACTGTGCTCACTGATACAATACATGGCTCGATCAATGTTAATGTACTACTATGGCAGCACATCCCCACCATGACCTTCCATTTGTTCAAAGTTCACTTAGAACTGATCTTCCTTCCGTGCAGCACTCTCTTAATATTAATCCTCTGACAGCGTAGTGCTCTGTCAGACAAACCCCTCCATCTACACAGAACTCCATCTGTCATTTGAAGTATTGCGAGCAGTTTTGTGCCCCATATCTAAGAAATGATGTGCTGGACAAAGAACAAAAAACAAAACAGCACGGGAAACAGGCGCTTCGGCCCAACGAGCCCGCGCTGCCACCTCAATGTTCCTACCTCTACCCGTGATCTCTGTCTATGCTTATAGATCTAAAGCTTAAAAACCAAATTTGAGACAATTTAGGAAGAATTTATTTTGCCAATTAGTCTAAAGCACATTTTTGGGATGTGAGACGAAACTGGAGCACCCAGAGAAAACCCACACAAGCACAGGGAGAATATGCAAACTCCCACAGACACAGGCCCAAATCCATGTATCTGCACAGCACGGCGATAGTCACTGAGCTGTCGTGTTGCCCATCAAATGGTCCAGGTCAAGCGTACACTAACGACGTGAAGCACTAGGATACTCTCGGAAAAAAAAATCCAAGAGCAGCCCTCTCACGACCCATCGCGTGTATGCCCCTCGTTAGACAACAAGGTGGACCAAAACACCTGTAGGATAAAAACAAGCACATCAATATCATCATCTATTTACACACTTCCCAGGGACTCCCAAGGCTCATGATCCCTATTTTAAATCAGTTTTCTATACCCCTCCATTCCCATTTTGTTCATGTGCCCATCTAAGTATTTCTTAAATAACTCCAGAGTACCTGCCTCCACCCTTTACTTGGCAGCGCATTCCATACCCCCACCACCCTCTGTGTGAAAAAACTCCCTCTAGCATCCAAATTATACCTTACCCTAAGCCCGTGAACCCTTGTGCTATTTGAGTCCATCCTAGGAAAAAGTTTAACCCGGTTTATTCTATCTATATCCCTCATAATCTTGTACACCTCTATTAGATCTCCTCTAAGTCTACGTCTTTCTCAGGAAAACAGCCCCAATTTGCCTAACCTCTTCTCGTAACTCAGACCTTCCATACCAGGCAGCATCCTGGTAAACCTCCTCTGCACTCCCTCCAGAGTCTCCACTTCCGGTAGTAAGGCGACCAGAACTGTACACAGTATTCCAAATGAGGTCTAACCAACATTTTATACAACTGCAAAATTAAAGGCCAGGTCTTGTACTCTATACCCCTTCCTATAAAGGCTAGCATACCATATGCTTTCTTCACAACCTTCTCCACCTGCTCTGCCACCTTCAGAGACTTGTGCACCTGCATCCTCATGTCCCTCTGCATTTCTATACTCTTAATAATCATACCCTTTAGCATATACCTCCCCCCTACATTCTCTCTCCCGAAATGCATCACCTCACATTTATCAGGATTGAATTCCATCTGCCATCTATCTGCTCAAGCTACCAGCCTATCTATGTGCTATTGCATCGCCGGACAATGCTCCTCACTATCTGCAAGTCCAGCCATCTTTGTATCATCTGCAAACTTGCTGATCACCCCACTTACTCCCTCTTTCAAGTCATTTATATATATTACAAATTGAAGCGGTCCCAGTACCAAGCCCTGCGGCACACCACTAGTGACCGATCTCCAGTTAGAAAAAAACCCTTCCACTATTACTCTCTAACTCCTATTACCAAGCCAGTTACTTACCCATCTAGCTACCTGCCCTTGTATCCCATAAGCCTTGACCTTTACAACTAACCTCCCACGAGGGACTTTGTCAAACGCCTTACTGAAATCCATATAGACGATATCAACGGCTCGCCCTTCGGCGACCGTTTTTGTCACCTTCTCAAAAAATTCTATCAGATTCATAAGGCACAACCTCCCCTTAACAAAGCTATGCTGCGTATCCCTAATCAGATTGCAATGCTCTAAATGCCTATACACCCTATCTCTAAGAATCCTCTCCAACTGCTTCACTACCACTGACGTCAAACTCTCCGGCCTATTTCCAGAGTTATCCCTACTGCCCTTTTTAAACAGCGGTACAACATTAACTATTCTCCAGTCCTCTAGGACCTCACCTGTGTCCAAAGAAGAGACAAAGATTTGCATCAGAGACCCAGCAATTTCACCTCGCACCTTCCTAAGCAGCCTGGGATAAATGCCATCAAGCTCCAGAGATTTATCAGTTTTAATGCTACCTAGAAGCTCTAACACTTCGTCTCTCGGTATGGATATTTCCCTCAACTGGTCCACAGATCCCTCAGAGACAGGACCGGTCAACAAGCCCCTCTCCTTCATGAATACCGACGCAAAGTATTCAGTCAGAATCTCCCCCATTCCCTCGGGCTCTAAGCACAGTTCCCCTCCTCTGTCCCTCAGAGGTCCAATTTTTCCTCTAACCACCCTTTTATTCCTAACATAGGAGTAAAAAGCCTTTGGATTTTCCTTAATCCTATCCGCCAAAACCATTTAATGCCCATTTTTGCCCTTCTAACGCCCCGTTTGAGCTCCATCTATTCTCTCTGTATTCCTCCAACGCTGTCTCCGTTCCCAGCTGCTTTGAGCTATCATACGCCTCTCTTTTCTTCCTAACCAAGTGCTCAATATCCCTAGTAATCCACGGCTCTCTAATCCTACCTTTCTCATCTTTCTTCTTAGCCGGCACATATCTCTCTTGCAACACTTTCAGTATTCCCTTGAAAGACTCCCACATGCCTAGCGTGGACTTACCCTCGAACAACCGTTCCCAATCAGTTTCCGTAAGTTCCTGCCTAATCCGACCCTCAAGGTAGTTAGCCTTCCCCCAATTCAGCATCCTGCCCCTAGGACAACAAGCATCCTTTTCCATCTGTATCCTAAACTTGGACTTGGAAAGGGACCATAGGAGATTCACAAGAATGATCCCTGAAATGAAGAGCTTGTCATATGAGGAACAAATGAGGACTCTTGTCTGTACTCGTTGGAGTTTATAAGAATGAGGGGGGCACAAACTCAGGCTAAAGGGATAATCCTTTAAAACAGAAATGAAGAGGAATTTTTTCAGCCAGACAGTGTGAATCTGTGGAACTCTTTGCCGCAGAAGTCTTTTGGGTCAGGTCATTGTGTGTCTTTAAGACAGATATTGATAGGTTCTTGTTTAATAATTAGGGGTTATGGGGAAAAGGCAGGAGAATGGGGGTGAGAAAAATATCAGCCATGATTGAATGGCGCAGCAGACTCAATGGACCAAATGGCCTAATTCTGCTCCTATGTTTTATAGTATTGACTTTCCAGTACTTTAATATTCCTTCAGTACAGACACTTCAAAAGTGCATCAATCTCTTACTATGGATCTTCCAAACGTGTAGTATTCTCAAGTACCAGCCTTAACAGTACAGCACACCTTCTGTCCTGATCTTGCAACAATGTAGCATTCCCTCAGTACTGATCCTTTGATAGTGCATAACTCCCTCTACTGACGCTCTGACAGTGCAGAACTCCCGCAGTACTGACCCTGTAACAGTATAGCACTCCCTCAGTCTTGACCAACACTGTAGCAACCCTTCAGTACGGAGCCTCTGACAATGCAGCACTCATTCATTACTGACCCTCTAATGGTGTAGCACTCCCTCAGCAGTGTCTCTCTAACACTGCAGCACTCCCTCTCTACTGGCCTTGCAAAAATGCAGCAATTGAAATTAATGCTGAGAAAATTTAATATTTTTCTTCCCCAGAGGTCAAAGTAGATCAAAAGGGAGTTGGGTGGACATGAATTAACATGATTAAGGATATGGGCAACAGAGATTTCAATGTGTTCAAGTTTACAGACGGTGAATGCAGGAGACCAGCTGCAATCTTGAAATCGACAAATCTTGAAGTGTCAAAGGCGTGGATTAAGAATCAGCAACAGATCAACGGAATCAGTGACAGAATTGGACAACTATTAGAGATGGGGAGATAGATCAATCTCATAACCTTCCCACTAAAATACTAAGAAATGTTAAATTAAGTGAATATTTAATGAGTGGCAGGACAGTAGGATACTTAGAGGAAAAGAGAGATCTTGAGGTAATTACAAAATGAATTGTTCTAAAATAATCAATGGGTATGCAATTCTGGTTGAAGGCAGGAAGCTACTGACTATTTTCACCTCTATAACATCACCTGACTTCACCCTACCTTAATTCATTTTCCACAGAACCTTCTCTCAAAAGGACATTAAGAATTGATTCCTCACACAGATTCCTCAGTACTAGGTCCTCTTCTATTTGTGGTCTACATAAACGACTTGGAAGTAGGGGTAGGTGGTGAGATCAGCAAATTTGCTGATAACACCAAGATGCTTGGACTGGCGGGTACAGAAGAGCAGTGTCAGGCAATACAACAGGACATAGACAGGTTGGTAGATTGGGCAGATAGATGGCAAATGGAATTTAATCCGAAAAAATGCGAGGTGATGCATTTTGGCCGGAAAAATGTAGAAGAGAATTATAGGATAAAAGGTAAAACTATAAGGAGCATAGAGACGCAGAGAGACTTGGGGGTGCAGGTTCACAAGTCTCTGAAGGTGTCCTCACAGGTGGAGAAGGTGACAAAGAAGGTGTATAGTATGTTAGCTTTCATAGAAAAGGGTATAGAATATAAGAGTAGGAGTTTGATGTTGCAGTTGTATACAACTTTGGTTAGGCCTCACTTGGAATACTGCGCCCAGTTCTGGTCTCCGTACTATTGGAAGGATGTGGAGTCCTTGGAGAGAGTGCAGAGGAGGTTTACCAGGATGCTGCCTGGTATGGAAGGACTGTCTTATGAGGAACGATTAGATAGACTGGGGTTGTTTTCCCTTGAAAAACGTCGGCTTAGAGGGGATCTCATAGAGGTGTATAAGATTATAAGGGGTATAGATAGAGTAAATGGAGGTAAACTTTTTCCACCTTTAGAAATGGATAGGACGAGAGGTCATGGCCATAGGGTGAGGGGGGCTATGTATAGGACGAATATTAGAGGGCAGTTTTTCACACAAAGGGTAGTGGGGTGTGGAATGCACTGCCGAGTAAGGTGGTGGGAGCAGGCACGCTGGGGCTGTTTAAGGGTCTCTTGGACAGCCACATGAGCGGTATGCAGATAGAGGGATATATTAGGACTGTTTAACTACGGCTTTTTTCCACAGGTAATTCGGTCCATAATTTGAGCACGCATTCGGCAGGTGGTGCGGGTACAGCGCTTGGATGTTGATTCATGGGTTGCCTGGTACCTCATGTCGTATATGAGTGCTTTATGTGGACCACCTGAAGGGCACCATGACAGCTCAGAGACTATCGATGTGGCTGTGCAGACACTTGGAATTGGGCCGGTGTCTGCGGGAGTTTGCGCGTTCTCCCCGTGGTTGCGTGGGGTTTCTCCGGGCACTCCGGTTTCCTCCCACAACCCAAAAATTCGCTCTTAGGCTGATTGGGTAACAAATTGTCCCTATAGTGAAAATTTTCCAAATTAGGATTAATATATATATTATTATATAGGAATATTAAAATAGGATAATGTATTTGGTATTACGGTGGCGCGGGCTCGTTGGGCCGAAGGGCCTGTTTCCCATGCTGTGTTGCTTAATAATAATTAATAACATATCTGGCCAGCCTCTCTCATACTGTCTTCATGGAACTGAAGCTCATTGTAATGTGACTGTCCTGTGTTCAAAAGTCATACCAAGACCTTTCAGCCAGAAGTATAGACGTATAACTGAGGTACTGTGCTCACTGATGTACATTCTTAGCTTGATCAGTGTTGATCTACTACCCTGGTGGCACATCCCATATGACCCTCAATTTGTTCAAAGCTTCCTCAGAACTGACCTTCCTTCTTTGCAGCACTCCTTCATACTAATCATCTAACAGTGCAGTGCTCCGTCAGACAGACCATCAACTGTAAGAACGCCATCAGTCATTTGAAGTATTATGAGCAGTTTTGGGCTCCATATCTAAGGAAGGATGCGCTGGACTTAGAAAGAGTCCAGAAGAGGTTCACAAGAATGATTCCTAGAATGAAGAGCTTATCATTTGATGAACAGTTGAGGATTCTGGTCTCATCGGAGTTTATAAGGATGAGGGGGGATCTTATTGAAACTTACAGAATACTGGGTAGAGTGGACGTAGAGAGGATGTCTCCACTAGTAGGAAAGACTAAGACTAGAGGACACAACTCAGGCTAAAGGGATGATCCTCTAAAACATGAAATGAGGAGGAATTTCTTCAGCCAGGGAGTGTGAATTTGTGAAATTCTTTGTTGCAGAAGGCTTTGGAGGTCAGGTCATTGAATGTCTTTAAGACAGAGATAGATAGGTTCTTGATTAATAAGGGAATAGGGGTTATGGGGAAAAGGTGGGAGAACAGGGATGAAAAAAATCAGTCATGATTGAATGGCGGAGCTGACTCAATGGGTCATGTGGCCTAATTCTGCTCCTATGTCTTATAGTTCTGACTTTACAACACTTTAGTATTCCCTCAGTATGGACACTCCAGAAGTGCACCGATCCCATACTATGGATCTTCCAAAAGTATAGCACTCTCACAGCACCAACCATGACAGTGCAGCACACCTTCTGTCCTGATCTTATAACAGTGAAGCACTCCTCCAGTACTCCTTCAGTTTGACATTGCGGCATTCCCTCAATGCTGATCCTCCAACATTGCACTGATCCCTCAGTACTGCAAAAGTAGAATACAAATAAAGGGCTAACTCAGAAAATATGTGATAGTATGGCTTGACAGGGGTTCGAGGACAGCGTGACTCATAAAATGAAACCAAACAAAGAATGGAATGTGCTGATGGGGGGGGAAAGCTACAGTCATGAAAGTAATTTAATTACAAATGTAATTGTGTTTTGGTAAAGATCTATTGAGTAAACAAGGTAGGAATTCCATTGTATTGAGGAATGTGATGAGAGCTGTACAGAACTGAATATACTCGTCTGATCAGTTCAGTCTAAAAGAGAGTTGACACGATCAGATCTCTACAGACTTGAATATACTCATATGATCTGTATAAAAGATGGCTGTAACTTTAAGCATGTTCTTCTGATCACTCCCAATGACCACTGTCAGCACAAAATAAAGTGATGTTGTGTGGATTTGGCACGATGTAGGTTGTTCTTCAAAAATTTTCTTTAACAGTACTGACCCTTTGACAGTGCAAAACTTTTTAATACTGACCCTCTGACAGCATAGCACTCCCTTAGTACTGACCGTCTGACACTGTAGCACTCCTTCAGTACTGACCCTCTGACAGTGCAGTATTCCTCAGTACTGACCTTTTCACAGTATAGCACTCACTCAGTATTGACTTCTGAAAGTGCAGCATTCACTTAGTACTTAGTACTGATCCTCCAGCAAAGCAGCACTCCCTCAGTATTGATTCTCTGAAGTGCAACATTCCCTCAGTCTTGACCAACTAACATTGTAGCAACCCCTCAGTACAGAACCTCTGACAGTGCAGCGCTCACTCATTACTGACCATCTAACACTGCAGCACTCCCTCTCTACTGGCCTTGCAAAAAATGCAGAAATTGAAATTAATGCTGAGAATATTTAGTATCTCTTTTGCCCAGAAGTCACGGTAGGTCAAAAGGGAGTTGGGTAGACATGAATTAACATGATTAAGGATACGGGCAACAGAGATTTCAATGTGTTCAAGATTACTGACCGTTAATGAGAGAGAGCAGCTGGAGTCTTGAAATTGGCAAATCTCGAAACGTCAAAGACATGGATAAAGGAATCAGCTGCAGATCAACGGAATCAGTGACAGAACTGAATGTCTATTAGAGAGGGGGAGATGATCAATCTCATAACCTTCCCACTAAAATACTAAGAAATGTTAAATTAAGTGAATATTTACCGAATGGCCGGACACTAAGATGCTCAGAGAAGAGAGATATTGGGGTAATTATGAAGTGAATTAGAGCAAAGCATGCAAATAGGATAGTTAAGAAGGCATTTGGAAAGCTTGCTTTTATCAGTCATGGTACAAAGTTTAAGAGCAAGAAGGTAATGTTAGAATTGGTTAGGCTACAGCTGGAGTAGTGCATCCAGTTCAAGTCGCCTCACAATAGGAAGGATGTGATAATACTAGAGGGGGTACAGAAGATGTTCACCAGACTTTGCCTGGGAAGGAGCATTTGAGCTATAAGGAGAGACTCAATCAGCTTTGATTGTTTTCTTTGGAGCATAGAACATCTAGGGGTGATATAATTGAAACGTATGAGATTATGAGATGTTTGGATAGGCTGAGTAGGGAGCCATTGTTCTCCGGGGTTGAGGGATCAATCGCAAGGAGGCATAGTTTTAGAGTGAGGAGCAAGAGATTCAAAGGAGATTTGCGGAAAAACTTTTTCACTCAGAGGGTAGTGGGATTGGGTCTGGAATGCACTACTTGGGAAGATAATTGAGGCCTAAAACTTTACAAACTTTAAAAAATATTTGAATGAGCCCTTGAAACATAATATTCAAGGATATGGGATAAGTGCAAGAAAATGGCATGACTGTACCTTTAGTGGTAGATATTGTTGGTGTAGACTTCATGGGCTAAAGGGCCTTTTCTGCACTACATGAACAGTATGACTCCAAATTGCCTCACAGCCACTTTGTGTGAGTTGAATGCCTGTTCCACATCAATAGACTGGGAACAGAGTCTGGGATTTTCCTACCTGTCAGCTCAGATTCTTGGTCATTTCTTAAATTACCTCTCCCAAATAAATCATTTCTTTGACACTCTCTCATCCCATTGTTACTTGAATAGGAACAGCTCCTAATTTCTTAAAGAAAACTATTGATGAGCAGAGATCAATGGCTTTCAGACAGTACAGCAATAATTCTGTTCAGAACAACAGGAAGCTCGATGTGGCTTCTGTTATTCTGTTCAAGAAGCAAAAGAGGCCTCATTATTGAAGAGCCAGTAAGTTAAGAGAAGCTTAAACGCCACAAATCTCCTGAGCAACTATTTGCATATGTCACCTTATTTCATAAGGGAGTTAAAGGCGATTAATCTTGTGGCTCTCTCTCCTCTCCAAGGCAAATCAGATGAGTTTGAGAAAAGGCTCCTTTCTTTCTACAGTGCTTTTCACCACATCATGATGCCTGAAAGCACTTCGCAGCTAATGATAAGCACTTTGAAGTGTACTCACTGGAAAACCTGACCTCCTCCAATTTCTGTCGCTTAGAAAAAACATTCAGAGAGGGAGCCTGTCTGTTTTGCAGTCTCTTCACTGCTCCTGAATACAGTAGAAATACACATCTATATCCATACACAGAAACAAATCACACATTTATACAGAGGGTGTCACTTGGAAATCATGGGAAACACGTCAGCAGTCATAGGTATTTGACCTCTGATCTTCGGGTAAGCATTCTTCAAGGCAGCCTTCAGACACTAAGCAGAGACTGATAGCCAAGTTCCGCACACATGAGGATGGCCTCAATCGCAATCTTAGGTTCATGTCACACAATCTGTAAACTCCACGACTCACCTGGGCTTGCAAAATCTCACAATCTACTAACATTAACATTAAGTAACATTAACCTTCTTTCTAACCACACTGTTGTACCTTTAAGACTCGCATTCCAACCATTATTTTGTAAATTGAGCTTGTGTTTTTATATGCTCTGTTTGTGAACTGAAATCTCACTCGTGTGACAAAGGAGTAGCGGGGGCTCTGAAAGCTAGTGGCTTTTGCTACCAAATAAACCTGATGGACTTTAACCTGGTGTTATGAGGCTTTTTACTGTGTTTACCCCAGTCCAATACCAGCATCTCTACATCACGACAACCATCAACACTACAAACTGCCGGCTCCAAGTGGAAAGGATCTCCAAGAAGATTGCACATATCGACACAAACATCAACTTTCTATAAAGATGCAAGAAAGCAGAAAGATACCAAAAAGACTACAGATCACAAACCCATTCAGATCAATCTATAACACAGACTACACTGAGCGACTTTGCCATCGCACCTCTCTCACACTCCTCAAGCACCTCAGACACCAGCTCTACAACAAACGCCGCATCCTGGAAACAAAACAGATAGAGTCCATATTCTCAACCTGCGCTCAGGATGCACACCAGCTGTGATATTCTGCCAAACAGATGAGACAACGGAACTACACTATCTCCACGCACACCAAGAAGAGGAAACTTGAGAAACTCGGTATCACCGCCAGCAGCAACCAAACCTCCCCCAGTGTCACAGTACAAAACAGTATCACTGCAGGGAAGTCTGTTGTCAACTTATCGGACTTATTACTTCAACCAGATGAAATCAAAGTTCTCAGCCAAGGGCTCAATTTCTGCCCCACCACCAAAATAGAACCATCAGTCTCGCAGCAGACACAGAGGAATTCATCAGGCAAATGAAGCTACGGGAGTTCTTTAACAAACCCAAGAGACCAACAACGAACACAATGGACAGCCAATAAACCAGAACAGCTGACAGAGAGATCCGTGGTTCAGCAACTGAAGAGGAAAGAGTCGAATTGGACTCATCCGGAAGGCTGCTGCCTTCAACTTGACATGTATGCCCAAGCCGTCAGGAGGCATGTCAATGCCAGATTCATCAGCTGCACTCACAAGATAGCTCCAAACATCACTCAAGCACAACACAATGCCATCTGTGCTCTTAAGGGCAACCACAGTATTGTCATCAAACCATCAGACAAAGGAGGGGCCATTGTCATACTGAACAGAATGGATTACTGCAAAGAAATACACCAACAACTGAACAACTTGGATCATTACAGACAGTTACCCACAGATCTGATCGAAGAACACACTTGTCAACTCAACAGACTGAACAAAACATTCGATCTGGATCTTCAGAGCACCCTCCGTGCTCTCATCCCACATACTCCAGGCATTGGAGATCTCTACCGCCTCCTGAAGATACAAAAGGCAAATACGCCCGGCCGTTCCATCGTATTGAGCAATGGGACCTTGTGTGAGAACTCTCTGGCTACGTCAAGGGCATCACGAAACCCAGTTAGAACAAAAAGCCGCCAGCTTTTGTCACAACACTACAGACTTCTTACAAAAACTCAGCACACATGGAGCAGTTGAATCAGGAGCATTCCTCGTCACAATGGATATCTCAGCACGCTACACAAGCATCTCCCATGACGATGGCATTGCACAACCACAAAAAGTCTCAGTCGCAGCAGCGCCAGAGGTCCACTTAAATGTTGACCTGGACGTCCCTAGATCAAGCAACAAAGTTAATTGCTGCTAATTACATGTTAATTACATGTTTTTATTTTGAGCCTATTTACAAAATATACATCAAGACCTAAACAAACAGCACCTTGCAAAATTAAATTTCTCCAATTGGGCAATCCTTTGGGTTGATGTCACTTTTTACATTTATTGCAAGAATTAATCCACACTGAAGAAAGTGTAAAATAAAGCAATTCACATAATTTCCAACACACCCCATCCAAATAGAAACTCTCACCGAGCCAGTAACTGGAGCAACTCTGATCAGATAGAAAAAGACAACAGAAATATTTCAAGGGGTTCTGATTATATTTATGTTCTCGACCAGGATTTCTTCCCTTTAACATCTTTTCAGCAAACTTTGGCAACACTATTTCTGCAAATTGTCACACAACACCTGTAAACAAGAATCTGAGCCTTTGCAGAACTGCATCCCAATTTTGTCTACCAACCCACTCTTTTTAACAACATGTGGACTGGCTGCAATGTTCCAAATGTGGAATTACCATCAATTAAATGAGTCAAGCACACTGATTCAATTACAGACAGAGCAATTCTTGAAACTGGATAGAACATAATGAGTAATAGCGAGAGACTTTGATACCAAGATTGAATAATTAAACTTTGGAATTTGGCATGCAAAATGACAAAGAATGAAAGGACCAGGTTACAGAATGATGAACACAACATGTACAGGAATAGGATTTTTCCACAAGTATTTGACACTCTCATCCTGCTCGATGGGTGGTAGTCCAGTGTCTGAGTTAGATGGTTAGAGGTTCTGATCCAATCCAGGGCATGGACGTAAATCCAGGCTGATGCTCTGGTGCATTAGGGAATGCTGAACTGTTCAAAGATGAGTACTGAGGGAGTCATAAAATTCCTATAGTGCAGAAAATTCCATTCCCATCAGGTCTGCACCAATTCTCTGACTTGATATCTTAACTAGGCCCTCTGTTCCATCCCATCCCTGCAACCCCACACATTTATTATGGCTAATCCAGCAAAGATGTGGAGATGCCAGCGTTGAACTGGGGTAAGCACAGTAAAAAGTCTCACAACACAGCTTTATTTTGTACCACAATCTACCATCTATCAACAATTCTGACGTGCCATAGCAACAACCTCCTCAGAAGACAAATACAGGACAAGGCAGACAGAGTACCTTTCATCATCCAGTACTTCCCCAGAGCGGAGAAATTAAGGTATCTTCTCAAGAGCCTTCAATATGCATTCATGAAAATGAACATTTCACCAAGACCAATCCCACACCCCCACTTCTTGCCTTCAAACAAGCGCATAACTTTAAATAGATCATTATCTGCATCAAACTACCCAACCTTCATATGAATGGTGATCACGACACGACACAACACAACCTTGCCACAGCAACCTCTGCAAGACATGCTGGATCATTGACACAGATACTGTCACATGAGAACACCATTCACCAGGTTCATATTCTTCAACTCACCCAACGTTGTCTTCCTAATACGTGAAGGAAAGGATGTGCTGAGGCATGGTACATTTGGGAGACAATGCAGACACTACGACAATGGATGAATGAACACTGCTTGATTATCACCAGGCAGGAGTGTTTTCTTCCTGTTGGGGAACACTTCAGCAGTCACGGACATTCAGCCTCTCATCTTTGAGTAAACATTCTCCAAGACGGCCTTCATGACACACAACAAAGCAGAATTGCTGAGCAGAAACTAATAGCTAAGTTCTGCACACATGAGGACGGCCTTAATGGGATCTTGGGTTCATGTCACACTATCTGTAACCCCCACAAATCTCACTAACTATCCTGGCTGGGGACAATACACATCTCTTTAACTTGTGCTTAACCCTCTTTCCACTCATACTACCTTTAAGATTTGATTACCTGTAAAAACTCGCACTCCAAACATTATTTTGTAAATTGAGTTTATGTCTTTATATGCCCTGTTTGTGAACGGAACTTCCACTCATCTGACAAAGGAGCAACATCCCAATAATTGACAATGGTTTCATGGTCATCAGCAGATTCTTAATTCCAGAAATGTTTTTATTGTACTTAAATCCCACCATCTGCAGTGGTGGGATTTAAACCCCACAACCGAAAACATTAGCTAGGTATCTAGATTAATAATCTAGTGATAGTACCACTAAACAATCGCCTCCCCTCCTCGCATTATAGTTCTTATACAATCTTCTTGTCTGCTCATTAACCTACCTATACCTCTCAGCAGCATATTTGTGTCCTCCTTGCAACTTACACTGTTGAAAATATACACTCTCTTGTCTAGGTCATTCATAGAGACAGAAAATAGCTGGGGGCCCAGCACTTCTCCTCACTGCATTCAGTTAGTCACAGATTACATAGTTTAAAAATGCCTCATTTACCCAAACTCTCTGCTTCCTGTATACTAACCAATTTTTTTCAGCCACAAACCCATGATTTACACGTATATTAAATTTTCTGAGGCACCTTGTGAAATGCTTTTTGGGAATCAAAGAACATCACATCTATTGCTCTCTCTACGTCCATCCTACAAAATAATTCAAAACAGTCAGTATGGAAGGAGTACTGCATAGTCGAAGATTCCATACTGAAAGGAGTGTCGCACTGTCAGCTGGGCAGCACTGAGCGAACATACATTTAGATAGGTCTGAATTGACCTCAGAGAGGTCAGCACTGAGGGAATGCTGCAGTCAGTGAGCCAGTACTGAGGGAGTGTTGCACTGTCAGAGGGTCAGTGCTGAGGGAGTGCTGCATTGTCAGAGGCTCAGTACTGAGGGAGTACTGCACTGTCAGAAAGCCAATACTGAGAGAGTGCTGCACTGTCAGAGGGTCAGTACTAAAGGACTGCTGCACGGTTAGACAAACAGAACTGAGGGAAATTGTCAGAAAGCCAGTACTGAAGGATTGCTGCATTGTCAGAGGGGCAACACCAAGGAGTGCTGCACTGTTGAAGGGTCAGTACTGAAGAGATGCTGCACTCTTAGAGGATCAGCACAGAGAGAGATCTCCATTGTCAAAGTCTTACAGATGCAGAGGGATAAAGAATGAATGCTACATTTTGGATGGTTAAAACAGGGGGAGCTCTATCCTACCAGAGAGTTAGTACTGAGGAAATGCTATTTTGCCAAAGAGTCAGTACTGATAGAGTGCTGCACCATTGGAAGGAGAAAAGCTAAGTGAGCACTGCATTATCAAAGGCACAGTGTTTTAGCCTGCTTTGTTCTGCACTTTGCTCTCAAATTTATGTTCAATCTGTTATTAATGTCTACTTTGGACCAATGTTTTGTGTCTTTACCAATATCAATACCCCTCTCTTTGCCTTGTATTCCATGACATCTTTGATATTTTATCACCATGGTTCTCTAACCTTTCCCTGACCTTCTCTTCCACTCGACCTACTCCCCACCATATCCCTCCTCCATTTTTCTCAACAGCACAACTCGCATCATGTTCCTACTTCTCTTCAGTTCCGAAGAAGAGTGACACTGGAGTTTAAATGTTAACTCTATTCCTCTCTCCACAGATGCCACCAGACTTGCTTTGCTTTTCTTGCACTTTTTGCTTTTATTTCAAGTGGTCCACTTCTGTTCCTCTGCTCCTGAAGATGAAATAGTTAAATGAGGGCACCGGTTTATCCTGTTCAGATCTGCATTAAGCAACAGGACTCACATTTATACAACACCTTCACAATATTCCATAGAGCTACATAGCTGTTGACCTTGTGGGATCCACAGCCAGTATGTACAAAAACATTCAGAAGACAATGTACAAAACTGTGGAGGACATAGATGGGGTAGATAGGAAGACACATTCTCCCTTCATACAGGAGTCTACAACCAGGGGCCAAAAAATTAAGCTAAGGGGAATGGGATTTAGAGATTTGATTGAAACCTTTTTCACCCAGAGGGTGATGTGAATCTGCCTGAACATGTGGCAGAGGCAGGAACCTTCACAACATTTAGCAAGCATTTAGACAAGCACTTCAAACATTATATCATACAAGACCAAGCACTCAGAAATGTAATCAGGTCAGTGCTTGATGGCTAGCACAGACAAAATGGTCTGAAGGGCCTCCTTCTGGGCTACATGACTCTATGACAACTTCCTCATGGGCCTCCTTCAATTACTGAAACAGACCAGATTTTATTGCTGTTTGTGGAATTATGCAGTACCAGGTTTGGCCACTAGTGGAAAATCGGCCACGAGCTGTTGAGGCCTGAGTGGTTTTGCATCGAACTTGATGTGACTCCTGTGCTTGTTGTCAGTTAGTGTAAAATTTAAATGGCAAAGGCTGGAAATATTACACAAGTCAGGCTGCATTTGTAGGTAAAGAAGCAGAGTTAATGTTTCAGGTGGGTAGCCTGTCATCAGAATCAGAGAAGGGTACAGAGAAGTAATCCAAAATCCTAGAACGGTGAGGGGATATTAAACACCTGCAGCTCTTTTCTCTCAGTAAGAGAATGCATTAAAAGTGACTTAATGGAGGTCATTAAAATTACAAACTGGCTCTATAGCTTGGATGGAGAGATGGTGACACATGAAGGTGGTAATGTCATTAGACTGGTAACCCAGAGACCCAGGGTAATGTTCTAGTGACATGGGTCCAAATCCCACTGCTGATGGAATTTAAATTCAATTAATAAATTTAAAATTACTATCAGTAAATGTTGTAGAAACTCATCTGGGTCAATAATGTCCTTCGGGGCGAGAACATAAGAACATAAGAAATAGGAGCAGGAGTAGGCCACACAGCCCCTCGAGCCTGCCCCGCCATTCAATAGTCCCCTATTGAAGGACCCCTAGGTCCTTCTGCATTGTTGCTTGCTGCAGCTTTTCTCCATTTAAATAGTAGTCCTTCCTACCATTATTCTTACCAAAGTGGATAACCTCACACTTGCTAACATTATACTCCATCTGCCAGGTCCTTGCCCACTCACTCAACCTATCCAGATCCCTCTGCAGGCTTTCCACACCTTCCACGCAATTTGCTTTTCCACTCATCTTCGTGTCATCAGCAAATTTTGTCACCCTGCACTCTGCCCCTTCCTCCAGATGATCTATGTAAATGGTAAATAGTTGAGACCCCAGCACCGAACCTTGGGGCACTCCACTAGTCACCAGCTGCCAATCACAATAGCTCCCATTAATACCTACTCTCTGCTTCCTATTTGACAACCAATCCTCTATCCAGTCTAACACCCTACCTCCGACTCCCTGCACCTTAACCTTCTGCAGCAATCTTTTGTGAGACACCTTATCAAACGCTTTCTGCCATCCTTATCCGATCTGCCCTACATGTGACTCAGAGGGTGGTTAAATCTTAGCTGCACTCTGACTTGACCTAACAAAGCAATCAGTTGACGGACAAGAACTAAGAGGCTATCAATTTAATAAATCCAATAGGAAACTCAGGAGAAGCCTCAACCAGGGACCATTGGGAAGTCTTCAGGAGGGAGGGGCATCTATACAAGAGGGACGGGGAACAGTTGTCTGGGAAGGGCACCCATATTTTAGCTGGGAGGTTAGCGGGAGTGTTTCAGCAGGGTTTAAACTAATATGGAGGGGGGGTGGGGAGATAGAGGGAATTGGGAGCGGGAGAGAGATGGGTGACAGGGTAAGTCCGGAGGGTAGGAGGGAAGATCAGAGAGTGCCTGAGGGCCTTCAGTGCATGTGTTTTAATGCAAGGAGTGTGACTGGCAAAACAGATGAACTGAAGGCAATAATGTTCGAGAGGAAGTTAGAGGTGGTGGCAGTGACTGAGACGTGGCTAAAGGAAGGGCAGGACTGGCAATTGAATATTCCGGGGTACAAGTGTTTTAGGCATGATAGAGGTGGTTTGAGGAGAGGAGGGGGAGTGGCGTTATTAGTTAAGGATCACATCATAGCAGTGCAGAAGGAGGGTGGTATGGCTGAGGTAGGAATTGAGTCGCTATGGGTGGAGTTGAGGAATAGGAAGGGAGAGGTTACTATGTTGGGTGTGTACTACAGACCGCCCAACAGTCCGCGTGCTGTGGAAGAAGGGATATGTAAGGAAATTTTAGATAAGTGTAGGAAGAATAGGGTAGTTGTAATGGGAGATGTCAATTTCCCTGGGGTAGATTGGAAGGTGCCGAGAGCGGAAGGTGCGGACGGGGAGGAATTTGTACAGTGTGTTTTAGAAGGGTCCTTGGAGCAGTATGTGGATAGCCCGACTAGAGAGGGGGCTATACTGGATCTGGTTTTGGGGAATGAGCCAGGGCAGGTGGTTGACGTTGTAGTAGGAGAGCATGTGTCTAATAGTGACCACAACTCTGTCTGCTTTAGGGTATTAATGAAAAAAGATGAAACCTGCCCTAAGGGGAGGGTGTTAAACAGGGGGAGGGCTAGATATAGCCAGATTAGGCAGGATCTTAAGGATACCGACTGGGATAAGCTGTTCAAGGGTAGGTCGACGCTGCATATGTGGGAATCTTTCAAGGGAAAACTAAAATTTTTGCAGGATAGACACGTGCCAGTAAGGAGAAAGGATGGGAAGGGTAGAATTAGAGAACCATGGGTTACTAGGGATGTTGAGGACTTGGTCAGGAAGAAGCGGGAGGCGTACATTAGATCCAGGCAATTGGGGACAGAGGCAGTGCTGGAAAAATATAGAGATTGTAGACGGGATCTTAAAAGGCGTGTCAGAAAGGCAAAAAGGGGCCACGAAATGGCTTTGGCAGGTAGGATTAAGGAAAATCCTAAGGCATTTTACTCCTATGTAAGGAGCTAAAGGATGGTTAGAGGCAAGATTGGACCTCTCAGGGACTGAGGAGGGGATCTATGCTTAGAGCCTGAGGGGATGGGGGAGATCCTGAATGAATACTTTGCATCGGTATTCACGCGGGAGAGGGGCCTGATGTCTGATGCTGGCTTTGAGGATTTTGAGGACCCGTTAAAGGAAATAATCATTGCGAGGGATGAAGTGTTGGGGCTTTTAGGTAGCATAAAGACTTATAAAGCTCCGAGGCCTGATGGTATTTATCCCAGGCTGCTAAGGGAGGTGAGAGATGACATTGCTGGGCCTCTGACGCAAATCTTTGTCTCTTTCTTGGACACAGGTGAGGTCCCAGAGGACTGGAGGATTGCAAATGTAGTACCGTTGTTTAAAAAGGGTCAAAGGGATAACCCAGGGAACCATAGGCTGGTGAGCTTGACTTCAGTTATAGGTAAACTAATGGAGAGGATCCTCAGGGACAGGATGTATGAGCATCTGGAGCGCTGCGATCTGATCAGGGATACGCAGCATGGCTTCGTTAAGGGGAGGTCGTGCCTTACGAACCTAGGGGAATTTTTTGAAGAGGTGACAAAAACGGTTGATGAAGGACAAGCCGTTGATGTCGTCTACATGGATTTCAGTAAGGCGTTTGACAAGGTTCCCCATGGTAGGCTGATAAAAAGGTGAAGGCGCATGGGATACAGGGCCAGGTATGTAGATGGGTTGAGAACTGGCTTGGGAGGAGGAGACAGCGGGTAGTAGTGGAAGGCTCTTTTTCCAACTGGAGGGCAGTCACTAGTGGTGTGCCACAGGGCTCAGTACTAGGACCTCTTCTATTTGTGATTTATATAAATGACTTGGAAGAGGGGGTAGGTGGTGTGATCAGCAAATTTGCTGATGACACTAAGATACTTGGATTGGCAGGGACTGAGGAGCAGTGCCAGGCAATACAACAGGACATAGATAGGCCGGTAGATTGGGCAGATAGATGGCAAATGGAATTTAATCCGGATAAATGCGAGGTGATGCATTTTGGCCGGAATAATGTAGAGGGGAGTTATAGGATAAAAGGTAAAACTATCCTGAGTATAGAGACGCAGAGAGACCTGGGGGTGCAGGTTCACCAGTCTCTGAAGGTGTCAGTACAGGTGGAAAAAGTGATAAAGAAAGCGTATGGTATGTTAGCCTTCATAGGAAGGGGTATAGAATACAAGAGTAGGAGTTTGATGTTGCAAGTGTATAGACCGTTGGTTAGGCCTCACTTGGAGTACTGCGTCCAGTTCTGGTCGCCGTACTACCGGAAGGATGTGGAGTCCCTGGAGAGAGTGCAGAGGAGATTTACCAGGATGCTGCCTGGTATGGAAGGGCTGTCTTACGAGGAAAGGTTGAATGCACTGGGGTTGTTTTCCCTTGAAAGACGTCGGCTGAGAGGGGATCTATTAGAGGTATACAAGATTATGAGGGGTATAGATAGAGTAAATGGTGGTAAGCTTTTTCCACCATTAGATTCTGATAGAACGAGGGGTCACAGCCTTAGGGTGAAGGGGGCTATGTATAAGACTAATATTAGAGGGCATTTTTTCACACAAAGGGTAGTGGGGGTGTGGAATGCACTACCGAGTAAGGTGGTGGGAGCATGCACGCTAGGGTTGTTTAAGGGTCTCCTGGACAGCCACATGAGCAGTCTGCAGATAGAGGGATATAGGAGGACTGTTTAAATACTTTAATTGTTTCCACAGGCTGTTTGGTCCACCTTGTTGACCAACAAGGTGCATGCATTCGGCAGGTCGTGCAAGGGCTGCTCCTGGATGTTACTTCAGGAGTGGCCTAGTGCTTCATGTCGTTAGTGTATGCTTAAACTGGACCATCTGATGGGCAACATGACAGCTCAGAGACTATCGCTGTTGCTGTGCAGACACAGATTTGGGCCTGTGTCTGCGGGAGTTTGCACATTCTCCCCGTGGTTGCGTGGGTTTTCTCCGGGTGCTCCGGTTTCCTCCCACATCCCAAAAATGTGCTCTTAGGCTGATTGGGTAACAAATTGTCCCTATATTGGTCTCTATATATCATTAAGACGTTAGGATGGCGGCGCGGGCTCGTTGGGCCGAAGGGCCTGTTTCCCGTGCTGTGTTGTTCTTTGTTCTTTGTTCAGGGAGTGGTAAAAATGTGGAACTCGCTAATACACCGAGTGGCTGAGATCAGTAGTCATGATATACTTAAGGGGAAGCTGGATAGGTGCACAAGGGAAAAAGGAACAAGAGGATACGATGCTACCATGATAGGAAGAGGGGTTAGGAGAAGGCTCGTCTGGAGGACAAACGTCACCATTGACTAGTTGGGCCTGTTTCTGTGGTATAAAAACTTTGTAAAGACAGAGATGAATTTGGATGGGGGAGGGCTTTGTGAAAGAAAGGAGTGATTAACAGGCAGAAAGAATGCAGAGTGAAAAACTCATGGCAATTAGGCAATTAAAAAATAACACTCGTGTTCATGGGGATAGATACAACACGAGAGGCATGGTGATGGAGGTCAGCAAGAGAGAGTCCATGGTTCCACAAAAGGAGGCAGGAGAGCCCCAAGAAGCCTCAGAAGTGAGTGGCAACAGGGTGTTAATGGTAAAACCCTGTTATAAAGAAGTGCATGTTTTTAAGTGAGGGCAGCTGTTATGAACTGGGAAAAGTTACAGAATGATTCTTAAATGCTGAAGGACAGGATTACACCGCTGTAGCGGGGAGGAAAAGGTGAATCTCTGCTCTTATGAATAAACCTATGTTAATAGGAAAAGACCTGGCTCCAGAATTGTCCTTTACTCAATGTATGAATAAGGGTTTAACACTAGGTGACCAGTGAAGTTAACTCCTAGAATCTGGGGCCAAGACACTGGCAGCGGTGCAGCAAGAAGATTAACAATCTCGCGTGCGTGGTCAAGGTCAACGAAAATCTATCCATGCAACCTTTCTGACCCACTGCCCAAGTAACATCTCTCACACCACTCACTGTACCACAGCCTCACGACTCACTCAGCAACACTATTACCCCACCATCTGGCTCAGAAATCTTTCACAACCAATATTGCCTCCACCTACTCATAGCTCATTCCACTGTGGCAGGTACTTCACCCAAACACAGCGCAAAAGAATCATTGACATTCTGCTCTCGACTCCTAGGACAAGGTGGCAAGAAGCAATTTAAAAAGATTCCTATTAGTAATGGATAATCTGAGTAATGAGGAAACACTGGTGAGGCTGGGATTGTTTTCCTTGGCTAAGTAAAGATTTAACTGAAGTGAATAAAATGATGCAGGGCCTTGAGACAGTGGACTGGAAGGACAAATTTCCCGTACCAGGGAGGCCAATAACTGGATCCATTGATGAAAGAAATTGGTGGAAGGATTAAAGAGAAATGGAAGAAGTAAATTCTGGATTTCTGAAAGGCATTTGACAAAGCACCACATAAAAGTTTACTACACAACATTCAAGCTCATATAGGATGGGATGTCATGTTGGCCTGGTCAGGTTGGCTAACACATAAAGAAAGGGAGAGTCAGGATAAATGGGTCATTTTCAATATAAAATAAACTTTAATTGATGATGTCACACAGGTATCATTGCTAGAGCTTCAACTATTTATGATGTTTTAATAATTTAGGTAAAGGGACCACATGTAGTGTAGTCAAATTTGCCACTGACACAAATAGGTAGGAATGCAAGTTCTTAGGAGGATACAAAGTGTCTGCACAGGGATACAGATAGATTAATAGACAAAAATATTGGCAGATGGGAGTAAAATGTGGCAAATGTGAGTTTGTCAACTTTAGCAGGAAGAGTAGAAAAACAACACTATGAAAAATATGTGAGAAGGCACATTGCTGTGATACAGGGGTTCTGAGTGGCCTTGGACTGGAATCATACAGAAACAGCATGAAGTTAGGAAGGCAAATCCCTTTTTGCTGATGGAATATAGAATCATGTTAGTCTTGCTACAGTAATACAAGCATTGGTGAAACTATACATAGAGTACTGTGTACTATTCTACTCTCCTTACTTTGAATTATAGACTTGGACACAATTTAAAGAATGTTAATTAAGCTGATCCCTGGGATAAAGGTTTGGGTTTCTGACGAAATGTTGAGCAGGTTGGGTCTTTATTCGTTGACATTTTGAGATGTGATCTTACTGAAAAATATAAGATTCTGAGGGAGGTCAACATGCCAAGATTTGTCCTTTGTGAAAAAGAACTGGGGGGCAACATTTAAGACTGAGAATGCCTTCTCTGAGGATCATTAGTCTAAGGACTCTCTTCCCAAAGCGCAGTGGAGGCAAGGTCATTGAATACATTCGAGGCTGAGTTCAATAGATGTCTCATTTACAAAGCAGCAGACAACAAAGTGGAATTGAGGTCAAACATTAAGGGTGATGCAAGCTGAAAGGCCGGCTCCTGCTCCAAAGTCATACATTCCTGACTAAATGCAGTACTCTTGAGTTTGATTTAACAAAGGTGTGATGTAGGGTCAGTGTTTTTTCGTTTTGGGAAGTTCCCTTCCTTTTTTGGGGGGGGGGGGGGTCGCCCCTTTCAATTTGTCCCTCAGGTTAATTTGATTTAGTTTAATTGGATGGTCAAAAAGACTGACTTTCATCTACGTGTGTTTGGGGAGGGAGGGTGGAAAGACAGGATCGCTCATTGGTTGCACTCAACGGGATGAAGAGAGAAAGTGGAAAATTTTCCATTTTACCCGCTATGAATCACAGAAAAAAATACAGAATATCGGCTCAAAATCCGGAACAAACCATCCCAGCACCTTCAAAACAACTGCCATGGTCGGCATCACGTGACTTGCGGGCCGAGCAGCTGCCGCCACACAAGGGGCGGAGCTCCGGACTCAGCTGTCAATCACCCTCTGCCCTGCCGCGGAGACAAATGGCAGGGGCGGAGTCTCATTCGTGTGATGTCATAAACGAGGCGACACGGAATGGGTTACGTCAGAAGGTAGGCGAAACCCGAGTTTAGTGACGTCGAGAAAGGGCGATGGCTTCTTGGCGTGACGTCAAGTGTAGGCGGCGCCCAAATGGAGAGAACGTGATGACGATTCAGGCGCCGGATGTGCCCGCCCTCCGCCGGGCTGGAAGTAGTTGTGGAAGGCTCGAGCGTGGAGCGGCTGAGGGTACTGAAGGGTCTGGGGTGGATATAGCGAGGCTGGGATTGTTTTTCTCAGAGCAGAGAAGGGTGAAGGTGAGGTGATTCAGGCTGAGTGTTAGAGGGACCTCATTTATTTGTGCCGGGCTGCCCCCGAGGTGGATGTGAAAAACTCTGTGTGGAGGTTGGGTGGGATGGGATGAGAGAGGGGGTTCAGTTCTATGGAATCCGGGCCTCCTCACATCACAGGTAAAAAATGGGATGGCTCTCTTCAGGAGCGCAGGATATCTCGCTGCTATCAAAATGTTTTTTTTCATTCAAAGCCTCCTCATCGTTATAATGTTGAAGCCAATTTGTGCATAGCAAGACCCCATGGACAGTATTTTGACTGGTCAGAGAATCTGTGTTTTTTATTGTGTAAAGTTGATTGAGGGACAATATTTTGAGGAGGACACCTGGGTAACTCATGGTCACTATCCCATGTCAAGATGGGAGTGGGGAGTTTTTGGTTTAATGTCTCACCTGAAAAGTGGCACTCTGCAATGAGGATGGTGCTTTTCCACCCATTGACACCTCTGGTTTGCAACTTAAGAGTTGTCAAATGTAGCCCCAGCCCATATGGTCCTGATGAAAGTTCACTTGCTCAGTAAGCCACATAAATTGTGTCTCAATCAACAATAAGAAAAATACAATTAACAGCAGACAATTTCCATATAGCAATTTGCTTACTGTTCTTGGCATTGATTTGGTTTATTGTCACATGTATTAGTACATAGTGAAAAGTATTGTTTCTTGCATTATACAAATAAAGTATTCCATTCTTGGAGGAGGAAAGGATAGATTGCAGAATGTGTTACAGTCATAGTTGGGGTGTAGAGTTAGGTCAACTTAGTGTGAGGTAGGTCCATTCAAAAATCTGATGGCAGCAAGGATGAAGTTGTTCTTGAGTCATTTGGAATGTACCCTTAGATTTTTGTATATCTTTCTTGATGGAAAAAGTTGGAAGAAAGCATGTCTGGGGTGCTTGGGGTCATTAATTATGGTGGTTGTTTTTCAGAGGCAGCAGGAAGTATAGACAGAGTCAGTGGATGGGAGGCTGTCTTTTATGATGGATTGGGCTGCATTCATGGCCTATTCTAGTTTCTTGGGCAGACAGGAGACATACCAAACTATGAAACAACCAAAAAGAATGCTTTCTATGGTACATCTGTAAAAGTTGGTGAGAGTTGTAGCTGACATGCCAAATTTACTTCATCTTCTGAGAAAGTAAAGGCATTGGTGGGCTTTCTTAACTATCGTGTCAGCATGGGGAGACCAGGACAGGTTGTGGGTAATCTGGACACCTAAAACTTGAAGCTCTTGACCGTTTCTACTTTGTCCCTATTGATGTCGACAGGGGCATGTTCTCCACGATGCTTTCAGAAATTGACGATTATCTCCTTTGTTTTGTTGACGTTGAGGGAGAGATTATTGTTGTCCCACCATTCTTTAACTCGTTACTGTACTCTATCTCGTCATTATTTGAGATCCAACCCTCTATGATGATGTCAGTAGCAACTTGAAAATAGAGTTGGAGGGGAATTTGGCCATGCAGTGAAAGGTGCATAAAGAGTACAATAGTGGGCTCAGGGCACTGGTGTTAAGGATGATCATGCAGGTGGTGGTGTTGCCTATCTTTACTGATTGTGCTTTATGGGTTAGGAAGTTCAAGATCCAGTTAGAGGGAGGAGCTGAGGCTCAGGCCATGGAGTTTGGAGATATGTTTTGTAGGAATAATGGCATTGAAGGCTGAGATGTAATCAAAATAAATCGGAATCTGATATAGGTATCTTTGTTATCTATGTGTTCCAGAGTTGAGCGCAGGGCCAGTTGAAATAAATTTATGTAGTGGATTTAACATAATGAGAAATCCCAAGGCCTTCACTGCAGTGTTATAAACACAACATTATACCAAATCACAAGAAGATTTTGATTTATTATTGTCACGTAGTAACTTACAGCGAAAAGTATTGTTTCTTGCGTGCAATACAGACAAAACATACCATTCGTAGAGAAGGAAACGAGAGTGCAGAATGTAGTGTTACAGTCATAGTGTGTCGAGAAAGATCAACTTAATGCAAGGTAAGTCCATTCAAAAGTCTGACAGCAGCAGGGAAGAAGCTGTTCTTGAGTTGTTTGGTACATGACCTCAGACTTTTGTATCTTGATGGAAGAAGATGGAAGAGAGAATGCCCAGAGGTTGTGTGGGTTCCATAATTATGCTGGCTGCTTCGCAAGGCAGCAGGAATTGTAGACAGACTCAATGGATAGGAGGCTTGTTTGTGTGATGGATTGGGCTATGTTCAAGACCTTTTGTAATTCGTTGCAGTCTTGGACAGAACAGGAGCCATTCCCAGCAGTGACATAACCAGAAAGAATGTTTTTTATGGTGCATCTTGGTGAGAATTATAGCTGATATGTTAAATTTCCTTAGTCTGAGAAAGTAGTTGATTGACTTTCTTAACAAGTGTTGGCATATGGTGACCAGGACAGGTTGTTGGTGATCTGGACACCTAAAAAACCTGAAGCTGTCTACTGTTTCTAATTGTCCCCATTGATGTAAATATAGGCATGTTCTCCTTTATACTTCCTGAAGTCAATGTCAATCTCCCTTCTTTTGTTGACATTGAAGGAAAGATTGTTGTTGCTGCACCAGTTCACTAGATTCTCTATTTCATTCCTGTACTCCGTCTCATCATTGTTTGAGATCCGACCCCCTATAGTGGTGTTGTCGACACATTGGAGGGGAATTTGGCTACGCAGTCAGAAGTATATAAGGAGTACAGTAGAGGCTGAGACCAGTTGACCAAAAGCTTTGCCAACAGGAAGCTAATACAAAGTTTCTAAAAGGAGGAAAGTGAGAAGGGGAATTGTAGGGAAGGAATTCTCCAACTTTGTATCCAGCAGCTGAAGGCATG
This sequence comes from Sphyrna mokarran, assembly GCA_024679065.1. Classification (NCBI taxonomy): domain Eukaryota; kingdom Metazoa; phylum Chordata; class Chondrichthyes; order Carcharhiniformes; family Carcharhinidae; genus Sphyrna; species Sphyrna mokarran. The sequence continues at coordinate 8,170,146 of JAGIQG010000016.1, read as the reverse complement.
ACTGCCAATAGTGGAGCAATTACATTCTGATCAAAACAACTTGCCAGAGGTGGAAGCACACCAAAATATCAGTGTTGTGGGGCTGAAAATGACAGTGATGAACAGAACTTATTACTGGACTTGTGCCACTTATTTGTCATTTATATTAATGATTTGGATGAGGAATTTCAGAGGCATGTTTAATAAGTTTGTAGATGATACCAAGATTGGTGGCATAGTGGACACAGAAGAAGATTATCTATGATTGCAATGGGCTCCTGATCAATTGGGTCAGTAGGCTGAGGAATGGCAGGTGGAGTTTAAATAAATGCTAGATGATGCATTTTCGTAGATTGAATCAGGGCAGGACTTAATCAGTTAATCAGAGGCATTGAGAAGTGTTATAGAATAAAGATGTCAGGGTACGGGTTCAAAGCTCCTTGGAAGTTGAGTCATGAGTGCATAGAGTGGTGGAGAAGATATTTGTAATGCTTGGTTTCGTTGATCAGAACATCGAATACTGAAGTTGGGACTTCTTGTTGAAGTTGTATAAGATACTAGTAAGGCCACGCTTGGAATAGTGTGTGTAGTTCAGGTCATCCTATTATAGAAAAAATATTAAATTAGAGTGTGGAAATACTACCAGGTCTTGATGGCTTGAGTTTTAGTCAGAGGCTGGATGAGCAGGGAATTTTTCCCTGGAGTGCAGGATGTTTAAGGATGATATTGTTGAGGTCTATTTACATTATCTATGCCCCTCATTATTTTATAATCAACATATTTTCCCAAAGGGAGGGAGGGAGGGGGGAATTCAAAACTAGAGGATATAGGTTTAAGGTGAGAAGGGAAAGACAGAGTCCAGAAGGGCAATTTTTTTGTCACAGATGCTGATGAGTGTCTGAAACAAGCTGTCAGAGATAGTAATAGAGACAGGTACAATTTTGTCTTTTAAAAAGCATTTAGAAAGTTACGTGGGTAAGATGGGTACAGAGGTATATGGGCTAAATGTGGGCAATTGGGACCAACTTAGTGGTTTTAAAAAAAAGTGGCATGAACAAGTTGGGCCGAAAAGTGTATTAACATCCTGTGAACCTCTATGACTGAGACAATGGAGAAATTTGTAAACAAGGATCAAACTACTGAAGTCAAGATGTTGCTTAATCAGGGGCCAGTGTCCATCAATGAACCCAGGAGATGAGAGGAGAATGAGACTTGTTGCAAGTTATGGCATGAGGCAATTTTGAATGATCTCAGGATAAAATGTGAGAGACCAGCTAGGAGCATGTTAATTATCAAATCTAGAGTTAGTGAACTGTGGACGAAAGCCTCAACAGCAATGACCTCAGACAGGGAAGAAATTGATGTGGAGCTGGAAGTAGACGTTCTTAATGATGGCATGAATGTGTAACTGGAAGCTCACCTTGGGATCAAATGTGATACCAAGGCTGTGAAAACACTCTGAATTTCTCAGTTACCAGGGAGGGAGATGGAGAAGTTTTAACTAAGGACTTAATTGATTGTGAAATGCTTTGGAAGATTCAGAGTTCATGCAAGGTGTTAGTTATAGATAGGGAGGGATTGCTTGGATCTCTCAAGCAATGACAGTATAATTGTCTGTATTTGCAAGGGTGCCTCTCTGTTTCACTGCCCATTCCCTGATTTTTCATTGAGCTGCATTTCCACATGCTTGACCTGTCTGTGTCTGCCTCTCTCTCTCTCACACATACGCATGTTGTCTGTTGTTCAGTTGGCACAAGTTTGATCTCTCTGTACTGTGCTTACTCACTATTTTGTTCTGTTCTGTCTATCCTACTCATTTACGCTCTTCCACTCTCTCCTTAAGTCACTTGCTGTTGCATTTATTTGACCTTGCATCTTTTAATGTGCCCATTCTAATTGGCTGTCCTGCATTTGTCCTCACTTCCTGCCTCTTTCCTGCTTCCTGCAACACCTGTTTCCCCTCTACAACCCTCTGTCCTCCTCTGCTCCTTCCTCATCCTCTCTTTTCCCTTTCGTTGTCTTTGCCCCTCGTTTTCCCCCACCACCACCAATTCCCCGTTCTCACTAGCCCCTCACTCTCTCTATTTTAATCTCCTGGCTTTCTTCCCACAGTTGGCACAAGCTGAATCGCTGATGCGATGGTGGACAACCGTTTTGCCACGGCGCTGGTGATTGGCAGTGTCCTGGCACTGATCTCGGCAGTGTATATCGCCGCGGCCATAGGAACCGATCACTGGTATGAGTACCAGAGCCCGTTTAGCTTCTCCGAGACAAATGATACCAACCTGCATTTGACAAATCCACCCAGTGAGGAGTTTAAGAGCGAGGACAGTGACGAGTATATGTACTCCCGTGCACTCTACAAGTACAATGGCACCATCGGCCTATGGAGGAGATGTATCAGTGTCCCTGAGGAGGGGTACTGGTTCAAACCCCCACCACAAGGTTTGAACATACTTTCAATTTTCTCTGCCTACATTTTGTATCAGGGTCATTCCTTCTGTCTTGCTCTGTCACACTGTACAACTGAATGCAATTTACTGGGTCAGCCCCTCACTCCTGGAAGGAGCATGTTCATCCTCCTCTCAAGAGCACAGCCTGGTTCTGTCCCTGACCATCCAGGAGACTTCAATGGGCTATGGCCGTTTTGTTGGGGACCATGTGTGATCCTCACCAGTCTGGAGGTCAAAGTTATATCAGCTTGGATTACTAGTCGCTAGTAACATTAAAATGAGGTAATTGTAAGGCTGATTACTGGACGAACTGAGCCAGCAATATCAGGAGAGACAAGAAATCAGGCATGAACCAATTTTTTGCCCCTCGCTCACGTTCCCTATTCCCACTGCGCACAGCAGATGGAAAAATCCTGCCTGTCTAATTCTGACAGAGTGGGAGAAACTGGTTGTAGGACTGTAGTTTGAGAGAGCATCAGCCATCATCTAGTTGAATGGCCTCCTGCTCCTTTTTTTTGATCTTGCTACTTTCTGAATCAAAGATTTGATTCCAATAACACCTTAAAGCACCGGGATTATTTGTCTTCCAAACTTCTGGCAGCCCTCCTGTAAACCCAGGAATTGAATTGTGATGATGCGAACCTCCACGGTTTCTTCCCTTCTCTTAATGGTATTCAAGGCCAAAATATGTTCAGCCACTTCTTCAATGACTTTCCTCCCATCAAAAGGTCAGAAGAGGGGATGTTCAGCACCATTCTCAGATTCTGATGCAGTCCATGTCCAAATGCAGCAAGACCTGATCAATATCCAAACTTAGGCTGACAACTAACATTCCCACTACATAATTGCCAGGCAAAGACCATCTCCAGCAAGAGATCATCCATCCATGCCTATTGACATTCAATGGCATTGCCATCGCTGAATCCTGGGGATTGCTGTTGACTAGAAACTGAATTGGATGAGTCACAAATACTGTGGGTACAAGTACAAGTCAAAAGTTACGAATCCTGTGATGAATAACTTGCCTCCTGACTCATCAAAGCCAGTCAGAGAATCGCATAGAATCGATACAGCACAGAATGAGGTTATACAGCCCATAGAACCTACGTTGACTCTCCAAAAGAACATGTTGCCCAAGACCAGCTCTGTACCTTATCATATTTACAATGGCCAATCCAATTAACCTAACTTTGGACTGTAGGAGAAAACTTGAGCACCAAAAGGAAACGCGCACAGGCACAGAGAAAATGTATAAACTCCACACAGACAGTAACCCAGAACCGGAATGGCACCTGGTGCTGAGGCAGTATTACTAACCATTGTGTCACCATGCCATGGCCTTCTACAAGGCACAAGTCAGCAATATGATGAAGTACTCTTGAAGAGTGTAGCCCCCAGTAGCGCTCGGGAAGCACGACACAATCCAGGACAAATCACCCATTTAATAGAGACACTTTGCATAAAGATTCACTCTCTGCATCACTAATACTCAGTAGTAGCAGTGTGCAAACATCTAAATATACTAGAACTCACTCTTTGGGCAACACTTACTAAACGCATGACCAGAACCATCTTGGAGGACAAGAACAGCAGCCACAAGGATACACTGCCACATGGGAACACCACCACCTGCAAGCTTCCCTCCGAATCAGTCAGCATCCTGACTTGGACTTATATTGGCCATTCCTTCACTTTCGCTGGGTCAAAATCCGAAACTCCCTCTGTTACAGTACTATTTATACCACATGGACTGCAACGGTTCAAGAAGGTGGTTCACCACCTTTTTGAGGGCAGTTAAAGATGGGCAATAAATGCTGGCATAGCCAGTGACACCCACCTCATGGGAATGAAAAATCTATCCATGTCCCCCTCAGAGCATTGTACTGGGTTAGATGGTAAGGACTGTGCAACTGCTGTATTGTTTTGGGGTCAGTACTGTGGTAGCAAGACATTGATGGAGGGTGATGAGGTGTGCTGCACAGTTGGAGGGTCAATATTAAGAGAATGCAGTGGTTCAAGAAGACAGCTCTCCCCATCTTTGCAAGGACAATTAGGGATGGGTAAAAATTGCTGGCTGGCCAGCCAGCAATGCCCACATCTCATAAAAGAATGAAAACCTAGAACATATTTCATGTGGACTTGGTGATTTATTGACATTTTTTCAGAGTCTAACTTGTTAACACTTCCTTTTTCTGGAATGCTTGTTTTATCCAAGATTCCTTAATATCTACAACGCCACCACTGGCCTTACCTCGTTGCCTCTCTCCCTCTCTTAGGAATGCAGTCTGAATTGTTGACTTGGATTTTCCCTACATTGTGTTTCAGATGTGAAACAGGAGATACTGTGTGTCAGCTTCTCTTTACAAGACCAGTTCACACCTAAGTACGCACAGATCGGAAATCACAACAGTGGAGTTGATTACGTGAGAACCTGTGAGTTTGCTTTGCTGTTTATCCATGTGCTGTGTGCAAGATATAATTTGTTCTGAATGTTTCTCCTTTGCCCCCTGCCGCAACTCCTTACCCTGATATCCAAAAGTATCATGGAGAAACTTCCGTCCCAACCTGTCACAACATTGACATTCTGTCCCCAGCATACCAAAGAGACATTGCCCAGCCCCTCAAGCGCATTCATAGAATCCCTACAATGCAGAAGAAGGCCATTTGGCCCATACATCTGCACCAACAACAATCCCACCCAGGCCTTATCCCTATAAACCTACGGAGTATTGACTATGTTGGTTTCCTCTGACACTAAGGGGCAATTTAGCATGGTCAATCAACTTGACCTGCGCGTCTTTGCATATGGGAGGAAGTTGCTGTACCCAAAGAAAACACACAGACGTGGGGAGAATGTACAAACTTAACAGTCAGTCATCCGAGGCTTGGATCTGACTTTGCTGCCTAGCACTGAAGCAGCAGTACTAACCACTGTGCCACAATGCTACCCTTGCCCAAGAACAGGAAGAGGCCATTCAGCCCTTCAAGACTGCACAGTAACAATGAGGCCAATCAGCTCCTTAAGCCTGTTACGCAGGAGGCCCTTCTCCCTAGACATCATCAAAGTGCCGTAATATGTGAACTGCATAAATCTTATTCTACGTACGTTAAGAGATCTTTCTTTCTTTGTCCCTCTCCTGCTCTTCTCCTCTCTTTTTCTTCACAGACCTGAGTCGCTGCCAGATTTTGCTCCCATTCATCAGCTTAGGGCTGATGTGTTTTGGAGCATTGATTGGATTATGTGCATGTTCCTGTCACACCCTCTATCCAGCCATTGGAACTGGAGTGCTACATCTTCTGGCAGGTAATGTTTAAAGACAGCTTCATCCTCAGTCTTAGTGCGGCCGCACTTGGAGTATTGTGTGCAGTTCTGGTCCCCACATTATAAGAAAGATGTGGAGGCATTGGAGAGGGTACAGAGGAGGTTTACCAGGATGTTGCCTGGTATGGAGGGCAGGTCTTATGAAGAGAGGCTGAGGGATTTGAGGTTGTTTTCGTTAGAAAGGAGGCGGCTAAGAGGGGACCTTATCGAAACATATAAGATGATTAGAGGTTTAGATAGGGTGGACAGTGATAGCCTTTTTCCTAGGATGGAGAAAGCTAGCACGAGGGGACACAGCTTTAAATTAAGGGGTGATAGTTATAGGACGGATATCAGAGGTAGGTTCTTTACCCAAAGGGTGGTTCGGGAGTGGAATGCCCTGCCTGCAGCGGTTGTAGATGCGCCAAGTTTGGTGGCGTTTAAGAGGTTAGTTGATAAGTATATGGAAGAGAAGGGAATGGTTTAGTTTGGAGGGGCATTGCTTTTTATATTGGTCGGCGCAACATCGAAGGCCGAAGGGCCTGTTCTGTGCTGTAATGTTCTATGTTCTATGTAGTCACAGCCTGCCCCAACATCTCTATGCTCTCTTACTACAACTCTCCAATGGTGCCATACTCCCTGAATACTGAGCCTCTGGTGGGGCCCATTTGAAAGAAAATGGACTAGTTATAAGAACAGGAGTAGGCCTTCCAGCCTACCCCGCCATTCAACAAGATCGTGGCTGATGGGTGGGCTCTCCCAGCACAGGGTGGGAAGTGGGGGGGGCGGGCTCTCCCAGCACAGGGTGAGGAGGGGGGCCTCCCAGCACAGGGTGAGGAGTAAAGGGTGGGGAGCAGGGGGCAGCAATTCCTACCACAGCCCAAAGATGTGCGGGTAGGTTGATTGGTCATGCTAAAATTAGTGTCCTGAGATCTATAGGTTAGAGGGATAAATGGGTAAAATAAATAGGAAAAAGGGAATAGGACCTGAGTGGGATTGTAGTCAGTACAGACTCGATGAGCCAAATAGCCTCCTTCTGTATTGTAGGGTTTCTATGAAGTGGATCAGTTCCACGTTCCCGCTTTCTGCCCATAACCCTTAATTCACTTGTCTATCAGAAATCTATCTACCTGTGACTTAAAATACATTCAGCGAGGTAGCCTCCTCCACTTCAATGGGCAGAGAATTCCAGAGACTCACCACCTTTTGAGTGAAGAAGTCCTCCTCAACTGTTTTAAACTGCTCCCCAGCCTTATTTTGAGGCTGTACTCTCTCTAGTTCTGCTATCCTTTCTAAGCAGGAAGAATTTCTCTACCTCTACACTATCTATCCCCATCATTATCTTGTAAGTCTCTATAAAATCTCCCCTCAGTCTTCTAAAGTCTAATGAGTACAGACCCAGTCTATTCAACCTTTCTTCATAGGCTCACCCCCTCATCTCTGGTATCAGCCTGGTGAACCTTCTCTGTATTCCCTCCAAGGCCAATATATCCTTTTGCAAATGTGGTGATCAAAACTGCACTCCAGTTCCCGCCTCACCAGTGTCCTGTACAGTTGCAGCAAGACTTCCCTGCTTTTGTATTCTATCCCCTTTGCTGTAAAGGCCAACATTCCATTTGCTGCCTTGATCACCTGCGGCACCTGCAGACTGGGCTTTTGCGACTCGCGCACAAGGACCCCCAGGTCCCTCTGCACTGTAGCATGCTGCAGTTTTTCGCCCTTTAAATAATAATCCCTCCTATATTATTTCTACCAAAGTAGATAACCTAACATTTGCTAACGTTATACTCCATCTGCCAGGTCCTCGCCCACTCACTCAGCCTATCCAGATCTCCAGTTAGTTACTGGCATCCTGGTTTTGAATGTCTCACCAACCTGCTTGAATTTTTTGAAGAAGTGACAAAGATAATTGATGAGAGAAGGGCAGTGGATCTAATTTAAATGGACTTTGGTAAGGATTTGACAAGGTTCCACTTGACAGATGTTACAAATCTAAAATCACTTGCGGTTTGGGGTGGGCTGGCTAGGTGAATACAGAACTGGCTTGTTTATAGAAGACAGAATAGAAATGGAAGAGTGTTTTCAGAATGGAGATCTGTAGTTCGTGGTGTTCCCCACAAATCAATGCTGGGACCTCTGATATCAATGATCTGGAGGAAAATGGGTGGTTTGGTTAAGTTTGTAAATGACATGAAGATTGGTGGAGTTGCTGATTGTGCCATTAATTATCAGAGGGTACAACAGGATATGGCTAGACTGGAGATCTGGGCACAGATGGCAAATGGAAGTTAATCCTGACAAATGCGAGGTGATTTGTTTTTGCATCAGTTATACTGTAAATGGCAAAACCTTTAGGAACATGAACAAACAGAGGAATCTGGGCATGCAGGTCAACAGTCCACTAAAAGTGGCAATACAGATGGCCAACGTAATTAAGAAGACACTTGACATGAGTTGAGAAATCATGTTGCAGTAATGTAAAACCTTGGTTAGGCCTTGTTTGGAGTATTGTCATTTCATTACCAGAAGGACGTGGAAGCTTTGGAGAGAGTGCTAAGAAGGCTCAGCAGGATATTGTCTGGTCTCAAGGGTGCTCACTATGAAGAGAGGTTGAATAAACTAGGATTATTTTCCGTGGAAAGACAGGGGCTGAGGAGAAAACTGATAGAAGTCTACAAAATTATGAAAGGCATAGACAGGTAGGATAGTCAGGCTTTTTCCAAGGGCGGAAGTGTCAATTACAAAGAGGCGCAGGTTCAAGCTGAGGTGGGGAAAGATTAAGTGAGATTTGCGAAGGAAGTTTTTCACACAATGCGTGACTGGACACATTAGCAAAAGTATTGGTGGAAGCAGGCACGTTAGCAACATTTAAGGCATCTGGATGGGTACCTGAATATGGACCAGGTAAGGAGAGGTTTTTTGTAGTTTGGTTAGGCCGTCATGATCAGCACAAGCTTGGAGGGTCAAAGGGCGTGTTCCTACACTATTTTCCTTTGCTTTTTGTATGAATACTTGGAGAGACACTTGAAGCCACAACTTTTGGACTTTGATTCAGTTTGTTTTTTATGTCATATGTCAAAATATAGATTCATATGAAGAGATTAAATCCACTTGAGAGCAAACCAATCATTCATGATATTTAATAACCATTAGATTATGTTGTGCAGAATGGCACCCTCTGATGTTGAACCCAAATCTGAATGTTTGAGGAGGTTGTTTTAATTTATATACATGGTATTTTGGTTGGTATATCTGCTGTTGTGACCTTTTCTGTCTTTTTCCTCTGCTAGGACTCTGCACACTCGCTACTGTAGCCTGTTTTGTTGCCAATGTTGAAATCCTACATGCCAAGACTCAGGACCCTCAGTTGCTCCCAAAGGGAGATTATGGCTGGTCTTTCTGCCTGGCTTGCGTGTCTGCCCCTCTCCAGCTTATGGCTGCTGCCCTCTTTATTTGGGCAGCCAAGACTGACCGGACAGAATACAGTCGGATGAAGTTGTACCGTGTGGCTTAGCTGCGATGTGGATGTCATGCACTCTGCCTTCGACCCATATGGACACGCACATAAATCATGCTTAGAAATCTGTGCTGTAAAGGAGCTGGCTCCTGATCCTCCCCTCTGCCCTGATCAATCACAAGGGTCTTATCCCAATCCATTAACCAGAGAACCCCAGGGAAGTTGTTTCATGTCAGTAGATCTGTCTATCCTGCACTCCAGCCTTTCAAGATATGATATTGATTTAACAGTTCCCCGTTTCAGGAATCCCTCTTACAACAAAGCACTTTATAGCCAATGAGGTTGTTCATTTGAAATGTGGTGGCTTGTAATCGGCAACCTAGCAGCCAGTCAGTGCACTGCGAGCTTGAACAAACAGCGTGATCATTTTATCTATTGCTTCAGTGATGTCGGTTGTGAAATGAATCATGGATTTCAGGAAGTTCTCCCCACTCTTATTCTTCAGTTATGGGTGTGGAACCTCCTTGTCCAGTTGAGAGAGCAGATGGTTTAATATCCTATCAGAAATACACTGCAGGACTCTCACTGCTGTCCTTAAAACACCATTATCACTGACCCTCTGAAGATATAGGACTCCCTCAGAACTGAACCTCCAACAATGCAACACTTCTTCAGTACTGACCCGGTTTCAGTGCAACACACTCTCAGTACTAACCCAGTTATGTGCAGCATTCCATCTAACAATGTAGCGCAGCAGCTCCCTCAGCACCAGCGCTCCAGTGACACAGCAGCTCCCTGAGTACTCACTCCAACAGTCTGGTAAGCCCTCAGTCATGACCTTCTGCCAGTGCAGTATTTACCCCCTCTCGGAGTTGCAATCCCTCAGCACTGGCTCAGTTTCTGGAGTGGGGCTCAAATGCACAAAATCTTAATTTGATAACAAGGGAGACGGTGCAAATTCTCTTCACTGAGCCATACTGATTCAAATTCCTATTATATACTTTTCTTAACAGCATTCTAATGCTGGCCAGCTGAAAAACATTTTATTTTTCTCACCAGTGTTCTACTCTGAAACAATCACTCAGTTTCTTTTCCCCTCAGGACTGTGGTGTGCTCATTGTTTTTATATCTCAAAGCCAATTTTTCTCTCCAGTTTAGAATGGGTGTGTTAAATAGAGAAATGGATCATGCGTTAATATCCCTTTTGGGAATGAGTGTTGGAGGTTGGGGTGGAGTCAGTGGTGCAGCATACGAATGTTATTGGCAGCTACAATAGAGTGTTAGCTTGATGTATAGAATCATGGAACTCTGACAGGTTAGTGAGCTCCTTGTGTGTGTTCTAATCAGAGAAATAATAGTATTTAATGACTTGTAATGTGAATATATCTATTATAATCCTCACTCCTGCCATGCCCTGCAACTTAAGTTATTGAAATAAAAATGGGCATTTATATAATGTCTTTAATGACCTTGGGATATCCCAAAGCACTTGTTGCTAATGAAGTGTATTTTCATTATAAACTGTAGTTGCTTGTAATTTGGCTGTCATGCAGCTGAATTTGCACACACCAAGATTCTGCAGAGTACTGAATCACATAGTGAGTCCAGTGTGACACTTTATCTAGCGTGTTTGTGTGAATAGAAAGATTCATCATTAACCAGGCTTTTGAGCTGTTCTGGAACTGACTGAGAAGTATTAAGGCATGAACTGATGTGTGTGAGGGACATTCAAACATGAGGAGTGCATTCAGCCCTTCAAACTTATTTCTCCATTGAGTACTATTGTGGCTACTCTGTGATTTAATTGCATATGTCTTTGCCACCAAAATCCCTTGATGCTGTTAGCTAACTGTAACCTTAAGGATTGTAGGCTTTAAACAAAAAGTAAAGATGTGCTATTCACGCACAGGTTCAAAATAAAGCACAACAGGTTTATTGAAAGGGATGTTCTCTGTACAGAACAGAGTGGAACCTAAAATAGAAGCCTGTGAAATATCCCGATGACCTGATCATCAAATTATGTAATCATGCAATTTCTTAAACATATAGCATTCCTCCCTCCCTATCTGTGGTCATGGCAACAATGCTATGGTGTTATACATAGGATCAATAATACTCTTGACACAGCGCTACACATGTCTTATACACAGTGAGAAAGTCAACTGGGGGGGACACATTTCTGGAATTGTTCTGGAATTTGGCTTTCTTTGCATCTATGCGTGATACAGAATTTCAGTAGACACTTATTGAAGCCAATTCTGCATCACTCATGCAGTATAGGAGCTAAGACATGATCATCAATCAAATGCTTTTCAATTAACTTTTTCATCATAGCATTCACAATAGAGACATTAAAGAAGTTGCTACTGTGGGGATCATTTCAAGATGACACCAAACTAGTTTTTGCTGTACCTATTTCTTACTCATGGCATAATCACTCGATTTCATTGTTGAAATTTATGTTGTTTTGCCTTCACTTCTCGCAACTCTAGCATCTTGACATTGTTTTTCTTGTCTTTCTTTGAAGTTTCTGGAGGTAGGAATAAATCAAACATAGTTCTCAATTTTCTCTTTAAGTGTAGTAATCCAGATGAGCTTTCAGTAGGCATGAGTCATTTTTCTATAAATACCGAAAAGCCATTCACGTGGTAATGCATCTTGCTGTCTTAAAACTTCTAAATAATGTTTCAAGGATTTAACTAATCCACTAATTGATGGATAATATGGTGCAGATTTTATATGGCGAACACCATTTACTTTGAAAATAACTAGTGAACAATTATTACTAATAATCTTTACCAAATCTTGCAAAAAGGTCAAGTTTTTCAGTTGTTTGTTCAAATGTAGTAGATTTCATAATTTCTGGCCACTTTGATCATGCACCAATTATGACTAAGAAGCCAGGAGTCTAAATGGACCAGTACCATCCACATTCAATTGATTCAGTGGCATTTTAGGCCGTTCCAAAGGGTGTGAAGGAATCAGCAATGGTGTGTTTTTCTTTCTTTAAAAAAAACAAAAAAAACTGAATACTCACATTTTTTCTTCAATCTCAGCACCCAGACCCAGCCACCAAAATTAACTATGTGCTATTGCTTCATTTGAATTATTCAGGATGTCCTTCATATAGTTGTTCAGCGACCATCCAGACTCAGGAATGAGCACTCTGATGCCCCACAATACTGGGACAGTCAACTCAAGTTTCCTTGACACACAAACAAACTCAAACATGGTTTCAAATCAAGATGAAAGTGATGCATTCCAGCTATTACTCTTTTCATATCAATTACTTTTCCCATCATAGGACCATTTCTGTTGTGTCTGTGAACTTGAGATACTGTCACAGGCTAATGATAGGTCAGTGAAAAATACAAAACTAGGGCATGGTGACACAATATTTAGCACTGCTGTCTCACAGCACCAGGGACCTGGGTTTAATTCCAGCCTTGTGTGACTGTCTTGTGCAGAGTTTGCACGTTTTCCTCGTGTCTGTGTGGATTTCCTCGAGATGCACCGATTTCCTCCCACAGTCCAAAACATGGGTTAGATGGATTGGCTATGCTAAAGTTGTCCCTTACTTTAACAGCATGTGCAAGTTAGGTGCGTTCGTCATATAAACGTGTGAGCTTATGGGGATAGGGCCGTCAGATACTCTGTCAGAGGCAATGCAGAATTGATGGACCAAAAAGCCTCCTTCTGCACTGTCGGGATTCTATAACAAGTTGGCAGTATTTACATAATTAAAGATAAATATGATAATGCATCAGCATTAGTGTAACATTCAGATTGACAACCTTATATTGTAGTTGTGCGCAGATGAGAATCAAACTTCAGTCCCTGCTGGTGAGGCATAATGTAGAGATGTCTGCATTGGACCGGAGTAAACACAGTAAGAAGTCTCACAATACCAGTGTCTTTGTTTTTATAAACTTGTTATCTGTCGATATGCGCACTTGTTGTGACGCAACAGTGCTGATCACTGTGCCACCATATTGCCGTTATGTGAGCTAACTGCTCTTACTTCATACCTACCTGTGTTGCCATGTAGCATAACCTGAAGGATATCCAGGTTTGGCATGACAAATGGCAATTAAGAGTTTTGCTAAATAAGTGTCAGACAATGACCAGCTCCAAAAAGAGAAAATCTAGCTATCCTCTTAAATTTCAACGGCATTACCACTGCTAAATCCTCCACTTTCAAATTTCTGGGGGTTATCATTGGCCAGGAACCGAACTAAACAAGCTATTTAAATACTGTGGCTACGAGAGCAGGTCAGGGGCTGGGCATCCTGCAGCAAGAAACTCACCTCCTAACTCCCCAAGCCTATCCATCAACAACAAGTCATAGGTTCAGGGTTGTGATGAAATATTTTCCAGTTGCCTTGATAAATACAGCTCCAAAAACATTCAAGAAGTTGAATACCATCTAAGACAAAGCAGCCCATTTACTTGGCACTCCATTCACAAACCTCCACCAGTGATCCATAGTACAACTGTGTCTATCAACTACAAGATGTGAATGAGTTCAACAAGGGTTCTTAGACAGCAATCCCCTACCACTTAGAAGGACGAGAACAACAGATACACCCAAACACCAACAGCTGGAGATTCATTCACCATCATGATTTGCAAATCCTTTGCTGATCCTTCATCTTTGCTTGGTGAAACTCCTGGGACTCCTTTCCTAACATCACTTTGGCTGTACCAACACTTTACTGCAGGGGTCTTCAAACTACGGCCCGCAGGCCACATCCTGCCCACAGCGGGCTGCATTCAGATCGGACTTTGGAGGCCGCTGATGTAGAGACTGTCGTGATTCGAGTTAGCAGCTCACCACCATTTTCTCAGGTCAATTAAGTATGGACAATAAATGCTCAACTGACCAGAGACTCCCTCAACCTCCAAAAATGAATGAAAGACATACCATTATCGCCCTCTCCTTAAAAGCTTATCTTCCTTGACATTCCATCATATGCCTTATAGAGTCTGGAAAGGTTATTTAGGAGGCAAGAGGTGAGCTACCTGTCACAACATTCACAATCTTTAACCTGTTCTTGTAGCCACAGCATTTGAATGACTCACCTAGTTCAGTTTCTGATCCCCCACTAGGCTTAGGGATTGGGGATCCATAGAATCCTGACAATGCAGAAGGAGGCCATTTGGTCCGTTGAGTTTGCACTGACCACAATCCCCACCTATGACCTGTCCACAAAAGCACACATATTTACCCTGCTGATCTCTCTGATGTTAAGCAGCCAAGTTTCATGGCCAACCTGCCTAATCCACACATCTTAAACTATGGGAGGAAACCGCAGCACCTGGAAGAAACACACAGGTGCAGGGAGAATATGCAGACTCCACATATACAGTGATCTATGCCAGGAATCTAATTTGAGCCTGTGGTGTTGTGGGGCGTGATGTGGTGTTGCTGGCGTTGGACTGGGGTAAACACAGTAAGAAATCTCACAACACCAGGTTAAAATCCAACAGGTTTATTTGGTAGCAAAAGCCACTAGCTTTCAGGCCTCTAACCCTTCGTCAAGTGAGTGGAGATAAATTTCATTTAGTGTTCTGTCTGGAGACAATACACATCTCTTTAAGCTATGCTTAATGATATCTCCACTCATATTGTCTGCACTTTTAAGACTTGATTAGCTGTAAAAATTCACATTCTAATCAGTATTCTGTAAACTGAATGTGTATCTTTATATCCCCTGTTTGTGATCAGAACTCTCATCTGACAGAGGGTCAGAGGCCCGAAAACTAGTGGCATTTGTTACCAAATAAACTTGTTGGATTTTAACCTGGTGTTGTGAGACTTCTTACTGTGTTGTGAGACAGCAGTGCTACCAACTGTCTTATCATGCCGCTCCTTTCGTTGACTCATTGATTGTAATGTCTTTGAATAGAAGTGGTTAGACCAGCTATTTTGGGAGATTGTGACTCAAATATTGTGGCACGAATGTTGCTTCTCAAGTTATTATTCCAAGTCTAAATGATATCCTGGACTTATGGCATATGAACACGCGCAATATCAATATTGCAGGAGTTGTGTGCCAAGAAATATAAGGATTCACAATGATCACTTTCTTTCAATTCGAAAGTGGGTGAGAGAGATGGCATATCTGTTAAAGACAGACTTCTGACAAAGACTGTAATAGCTAATAAGACAAGGTTAGATTTATTAACTGAATAATTTGTGGCAATTTGCATAGCAAAAAGGTTGCGAAAAATATTATATAAATGCAAGATTTGTTTTTTTTTTGACCGTGCATTCAGAGCCAGTGAACATGCCAAACGATAAGAACAGCAAACATTGCCACCTCCAAGCCACACATATCCTGAGGTAGCAATGTTTGCTGTTCTTATCGTTTGGCATGTTCACTGGCTCTGAATGCACGGTCAAAAACAAAAACAAATCTTGCATTTATATAATATTTTTCACAACCTTTTTGCTATGCAGATTGCCACAAATTATTCAGTTAATAAATATAACCTTGTCTTATTAGCTATTACAGTCTTTGTCAAAAGTCTGTCTTTAATAGATATGCCATCTCTCCCACACACTTTTGAATTGAAAGAAAGTGATCATTGTGAACCCTTATATTTCTTGACACACAACTCCTGCAATACTGATATTGTGCGTGTTCATATGCCATAAGTCCAGGATATCATTTAGGCTTGGAATAATAACTTGAGAAGCAACATTCGTGCCACAATATTTGAGTCACAATCTCCCACAATAGCTGGTCTAACCACGTCTATTCAAAGACATTACAATCTATCAGCCGATCCTTCAGTGTTGCTGGGTCAAAATCAGGGCTCTCCTTCCTAACAGGATCAAGGGTGTACGTGGTCTGCAGCTGTTCAAGAAGGCAGCTCATCACCATCTTCTCACAGGGCAATTATGGCTGGTCTAGTCAGCAGAACCATAAACAAGTAAAGAAAATGCCCTTTTAATGACATTGTTGTTGGTCACATTGAAAGTTGTTCTATTAATATTTGTTCCTGCATTTACCCGGCATGTAAGATAAGATTTCCATTGTGAATTTATCGTCAATTGAAGATCAAGAATAGTTATCAGACTATAATCACAGCAACCCTCCCCCTACTTTGGATTTATAAACAATAACACTCCAAATCGCACACAGAAGGACGGACATTGCATTCAGTGACAAACACCAGACAAAGATGGCCATTCTTTGCGTGCTCCTCCTGACCTTGGCACTGTTCCCTCATGGCCTCCAAGGCTGTGGTAAGTCATGCCAGTTTAAGACTTGAGAAACTGACTGGGCTGAAATGTAAAGTGGTGCAAGGCATTCAATTTTTAAATAGGGACTTGAGTTAAAATGGAAAGACAGGAAAAGATAGATCTGTTCCCCTTACAGCAGGGAAGTCTAAGAGGATATTCATGGAGTTGTTCAGCACCATGAGTGCTATCACAGTGCAGGAGCAATGAGATTATGCTGAATTTATACAACTCTAATTAGACAGAAGGTGGAGTATTGAGTACAATTGTGGGCGCCACACTATAGGCAGGATGTGAATGCATTGCAGAGAGAGCAGAAGAGGTTTACAAGAATAGTTCCAGGGATGAAAAACTTCAGTTTTGAGGATGGACTGAACAGGTAAGGATGTTCTCCTTGACAAAAGAAAGGCTGAGAGGATTTCATCGAGGTTTTCAAAATCATGAGGATGCTGGGCAGAACTATTCCTCTTTGTAAAATGGCTCTGGAACAAGAGGGAAAGAGCTTATAATGATTTGCAAAAGAAGCAAATGTGAAAAAAAATGTTTTCATACAATGAATGGTTGGAGTCCGGAATACACTATCTGAAGTGTGATGGAGGCAGGCTCAATCGAGTCATTCAAGAGGGCATGAGATAATTATTTGAATAGAAACAATGTGCAGAGGTAGGGAGGAAGACAGGAGAATGGCAAATAGTTAAGATGTTCCTTTGAAGAGTCAGTGTAGACATGATGGGCCAAATGGCCTCATTGTGCATAGTAGCAATCCTGCCATTCTGTGATGAAGATTGAGCAAATCAGGGTGAATTGGATATAATGATAATAGCCACTGATTAAGGTCAGTTAACAAAAGAAAGATGCAGATTGAGAAGTTTTACAGAGCAAGTTGAATCTATATAGTCTGGTGCTGGCAACTCTACATCATTCCTTCCAGTGGGACCACACCCTTTTTCCACCGAAATCCTTCCTCCTCCTCACTCTGCGCCAACTCCCAGACTCTTGTTAGCTCCTGAGAGACTGTCTCCACTGCCCAGAATGAAGGGTGGTCATCAGTTTGTAGAAACTGGCATTGTTACTGACACCAACAGAACTCAGACACACACTGAAAGCATGTGAAATCTCCAGACTGTGTGCGTGGTGTTTTCTGACCTCAGCTGATCTGTGACATGCAGAAAAGATGTTACCAGGACTTGATGGTTTGAGTTATAAGGAGAGGCCGGAATCTAAGAGGCTGAGGGGTGATCTTATAAAGGGGGATCATGGGCAGAAGTGGGAACATCGAGGTGGCGGTGCGGGCTTGTTGGGCCGAAGGGCTTGTTTCCCGTGCTCTTTTGTTCTTTGTTCTTATATGAGTAAAAGTACACAAGTAACAGTCTCAATAGTGTCATTTGAACCCAAACTCCAGCCACTGCTCCCATCCCATCTCCTTTCTCCTAAACCAGGATAGGGTTCCCCTTGTCCTCACTTTTCACCCCACCAGTCTCCACACTCAAAGGATGCTCCTCTGCTATTTCCACCAATTCCAGCATGATGCTACCACTCAAAACATCTTCCCCTCACTCCTCCTGTCTGCATTCTACAGGGCGGGTTCCCTCCTGCACACCCTTCCTCCATCACTGCAAAAATCTCAGGCTCTGCCCATGTCACCTTCCCATGCAATCGTTTCAAATGAAGCAGCATTTCAAATGCATCTCTTTCAATCCAGGCTATTGCATTTGCTGCACGTGAAGTCAGAAGTAAGATGCAACCCGGTGAACAGGTACATTTTTGATCAAATTGTTCCATTTCCAATGCTTATATACAAACACATTGCAGAACAGTGGACTCCAGCAGTTGAAGAGGCGGAGCAGAATATGACTAAAAGCCTGAACGGCGATCTCGACCCCAGCGTCTTCGTCAGTCTGCGTTTGCTGAACTATACACTCGAGCAGAAATTTGTCACAATCCTGAAGAAGAAAGTGATCAGCGATGGTAAGAAGAGGAATATTAAGCATGTCATTGAGTTCACCAGGATGTCAAAGCAAAAAAAAACATATGACTGCATACCTGTAATCACAGCGAAACATGACATTGAACTCATTTATGTTTACCACAGGGAGAGACTGGGATGGGCGATCATACTACTGAGAGTGGTATTGGCATAGGGTCAGCACTGAGGGAGTGCAGCACTGTCAGAGGGTCAGTACTGAGAGTACTGCACTGTCAGAGGGTCAGTACTGAGGGAGTTCTGCACTATCAGAGGGTCAGTACTGAGAGTACTGCACTGTCAGAGGATCAGTACTGAGGGAGTTCTGCACTGTCAGATGTTCAGTACTGAGGGAGTGCCACACTGTCAGAGGGTCAGTACTGAGGGAGTTGCACTGTCTGAGAGAGTACGCACTGTCAGAGGTAGTCTTTACTGACGTCAGAGGGTCAGTACTGAGGGAGTTCTGCACTGTCAGAGGGTCAGTACTGAGAGAGTACTGCACTGTCAGAGGGTCAATACCGAGAGAGTACTGCACTGTCAGAGGGTCAGTACTGAGGGAGTGCCACACTGTCAGAGGGTCAGTACTGAGGTAGTACTGAGGAATGCTGCACTGTCAGAGGTTCAGTGCTGAGGGAGTGCTGCACTGTCACAGGGTCAGTACTGAGGGAGTGCTGCACTGTCACAGGGACAGTGCTGAGGGAGTGCTGCACTGTCACAGGGACAGTGCTGAGGGAGTGCTGCACTGTCACAGGGTCAGTGCTGAGGGAATGCTGCACTGTCAGAGGGTCAGTACTGAGGGAGTGCTGCACTGTCAGAGGGTCAATACTGAGGGAGTGCTGCGCTGTCAGAGGGTCAGTACTGAGGGAATGCTGCACTGTCAGAGGGTCAGTACTGAGGGAATGCTGCACTGTCAGAGTGTGGGTGTCAGAGGATCAGTACTGAGGGAGTGCTGCACTGTCAGAGGGTCAATACTGAGGGAGTGCTGCACTGTCAGAGGGTCAGTACTGAGGGAATGCTGCACTGTCAGAGGATCAGTACTGAGGGAGTGCTGCGCTGTCAGAGGTCTGTACTGGAGGAGCATTGTACTCTCAAAGAGTCAGTATTAAGGGAGTGCTGCACTATCAGAGGGTCAGAATTGAGGGAATGCTGCACTATCAGAGAGTCAATATTGACAGTTTGTATTCCCATATGGGCAAACACTTGGTGTGTAGGATGCGAGGGCTGGTTGGGTTTGAACACGTTTTGGATTTTGTTCATTGATATCTTGTTTATGTTTATTTTTCCTGGTCTGTTTTCTGAGCAGCCACAGAGCTGACGAGTGGGCAGCTCAGTTTGTACATACTGGCTTTGATCGCTTCCTGTGAAAACACAATGAATATGAAGCTTGATGATTCGGGAACAGACCATGGTACCAACCTGGGGGAAGTGCTGTCTGGGAAACTTGCCCAAGAAATCAAAAATATTGGTAAGGAACTGGTGAGAGGGGCAGTTGGAGGTCTGGAATATGGTAAGAATAATGGTGATATTGGGGCCATTTGGCTCCAGGGCCGGAATGATGTATTTGAAGTGATCTGACTGTGATCTGTCACATATGCCCTAATATCAATGATTCACAAAGGAAAATCAATCACAGGTTTAAAAGTAATATTTCATCAAGCATCAATTATTCATTGCGGAGGTGAGTGCAAGATACCTATCACCATTAGGGTATATGAACTCTCTTAATTTCACTCTTGAAATGTTCAACTCTTGTTAGATTTTGCCCCCAAGTCCCATTGTATATATCTCAATCAAAATGGTTTCTCTCTTTCTGACATCTCCATCCCCTTTCATTTTGTAAAAGAAACTGTTATATTATCAGGAGTATAGTTGCTAATGCCACCTCGCTAACTGGAATGCTTCCAATCTCTGTCAGAGAATGTTTCTAGTCTCCATACATCTTGGGTAGCACCATTAGGAGAACTTTGCGTGGTTCTGGTCTCCACATACCTCGGTTAATACTTGTTTGGAGCACTGTGTACAGATCAAAAAACGAAGAACAAAGAAAATTACAGCACAGCAACAAGTCCTTCAGTCCTCCAAGTGTGGACTGACCATGCTGCCCATCTGAACTAAAACCACCTTCCAGAAACCATATCCCTCTTTTCCCATCCTGTTCATGTATTTGTCAAGATTCCCTTTAAAAGTCACTATCGTATCTGCTATCACTACTTCTCTTAGCAGTGAGTTCCAGGCACCCACCACCAAACACTTGCCTCGTATATGTCCTTTAAAGCTTACCCCTCATACTTTAAACATATGTCCTCTGGTAATTAACTCTTCCACTTTAGGAAAAAGCTTCTGACTATCCATTCTGTCCATGCCCCTCATAATCTTGTAGACTTCTATCGCCCTTCAATCTCCATCAGTCCAGTGAGAACAAACCAAGTATCTCCAAACTGTCCTCATAGTTAATGCCCTCCATACCAGACAACATTCTGGTATATTTTTTCTGTACTCTCTCCAAAGCCTCCATATCCTTTTGGTAGTGTGATGACCAGAACTGAACACTATATTCCAAGTGCGGTGTAATTAAGTTTCTATAAAACAGCAACATGTCAATTTTTAAACTCAATGCCCCGGCTGATGAAGGCAAGCACTCTGCATGCATTCTTAACTACTTTCTCCACCTATTTTGCCACTTGCAGTGACCTGTGTACCTGTACATCCAGATCCATCTGCCTATTAATACTGTTAAGAGTTCTGTAGTTTCCCTACACCTTAGTTAGACAGCACTTGGAGTACTTTGTACAGGTCAGGTTTTCACATTCTTTGGTTAGAACACAATTAGAGCATCTTGTGCAGAGGTGTTCACCATATACTTTGGTTAGACTACACTTGGCACAGCTCTGTTCCCCATGCACCTTGATGTGAACACATTTGGAGTACTGTGCAAAGTTTTGATCTCCCTATGCAACACAAACAGAAAATGTGTGTCATACTGACTTGAAATGTTGGCTCTGTTCTCTCTCGACAAATGCTGTCAGACCTGCTGAGCTTTTCCAGCATTTTATGTTTTTGTTGCAGATTCCAGCATCCACAGTATATTGTCTTTATCCATTTTCCATATACCTTAGTTAGAATACAGTTGGAGTACTATCCACAGAATTACTCTCCATATACCTCACTTGGACCATGAGTAACATCTCTCTCCCTCTCATATTCCTCCCTTCTCCAGTATTCGGCTGTCAGCTTCACATTTAAGTGTTCATGTTTTGTCTTTAACTTTTGCCAGTTTTAAATAAAATCTGTAATAACAATTTTAAGTTCCACTCAGGTTAATTGTTTGTGGATTGGTCAGTTCCTGTATCTGAAAGAGCCTAATCTAGAGATTTGTGAAAATATCAAAGCTTTGGGGACTGTGGAAAGGGAATTTGATGGAATGGGAACAGGACTGGGAGATTTCACTTTATGTGGAAAAGATTGGGGAGGCTGGGATCATTCTTGAGGAGATTTATTCAAAATCGTGTGAGTTTAAATGGAGCAAAGTTTCAAGTGGTTGGTAGAGGCAGTCAACAGCTGGTTGCAAGTTGAAGAGGATCAGTGAAAGAGCCAGAATTGGGAGATGCAAAGAAACATTTTTATGTCAGTAGTTGTTACAACCTGCAATGTGAAGCCTGAAAGGGCAGTGTAAGAGATTCAAAGGCACGCTTCAAAAGAGGAATTTGATAAATACATTAAAAGGTAGGAACTTTCAGGATTACAGGGAAAGTGCAAAGGGCACTTAGATCTAATTAGGTAGCTTTTGCAAAGATCTTGAACATGTCCAGTGGACTGAAAGGTCCCGCGCTATGCAATATCACTCCCTGTTATAATAAATGTTTGCTCAGTAAATTGTTGCAAGGTAATGTGCAAGAAATTATGTAGTGTGGTGTGTGAGCAGTCCATTAATGTCTCTGAGACAACATTACTCCCCTCCCATTGCTTTCTAAATTTGAAAATGGGAACCAACGTGCGATAAAATTACTGTCCAGCTGCTTTCAGACTTTGTCTGCTTCGAGTGTCAAGAAGAAGATTTTTAGAGTTTTAAAATAGCCTTTATTTTTGTGCCATATGAAAAGATCCGATACTCCTGCTGATGACAGAGAGCTCTGACTGGAACATTACACAGATTCTGTTACAAGTAGTTAACATATACCAACAAAAGGTTTACATTTGCTCAGAAATTATCTTAATCCACTCACATCTAATAATAAAAATAATAGTGTATAAATAAGGATAAGGTTGCTCGATTACAACATGTGCCCATCTACATAATTATACCTTCAAGCAAATGTTTTGCTTCATTTATTTACCACTGCCAGACACGAGTGTTATATTTATATGCCTGAACAATCCACTTCCCATATCCATTTTTTTCTTGTAATAATGGATATTGACAAGCTGCAACTGCACCTGATTCAGTGGAAGTCTTAACGTATATTGTGTGACTGAACCCTCTCTGGTAATTGAGAGTTATATAATTCTTGACTTTTACCTGGGTCTGCTTACAACGGTGGCATCTGTTCTCTCAAAGTATGAGACATGATATAGCAACTGGTAGTTTTTGTGATTTTTAAACTGGTATGATTTCAGGAATTGACATGATTTCTCCTCTATTTCTTGCAGAGATGTGTGGCTACCCAGTCACTACCTATTACCAGGTTGGTTTGTCGTTTCTTGCTCTTTGCAAACAGAGCTATCGCATCAGCAAGAAAGATGTCAAGACATTTTTCTGGGCTGTAAAGCAAAACAAGTTCTCTTACGGACAGATATTCTCAGTAGGTGAGGAGAACATATCTGGATGGGCCGACAGATGGGGAGAGGGGAGGGGCTGGTGGGGTGAAGGCGAGTAAAAATAAGGAGAGAGCAATAGAAGTGGAAGGAGAGAGAGAGAGAGAGAGAGTGAGGGAGGGATGGAAGGAGAGAGAGGGAGAAAGGGGGAGGGAGCGGAAGAGAGAAGGAGGGAGGGAGGGATGGATGGAAAGTTAAAGAAATAAAGAGGAAGCATTGCAGGGCAATGATTCAAGAAGGTGGCTTATGACCTTCTTGAGGGTAACTAAGAATGGGCAATCAATGCTGGACTAGCCAGCGATGCCCGTGAGCCTCTGTCCCCACATAGCAATTATGATATAAATTAGTGACATCAATGGAGCGTAGACAGATAGGAAGACTGTAACGAAATGTGAAAGATGACAGACAGGAGGAAGGATGTACAATGAAGGAGAGAAGAAGAAGAGAGAGCGAGACAGAGACCGACATGGGGTGGGTGGAGAGATACAGGAACAAGAAGACACCCCCCATTCTTATCAAGAGGTGAATTGTGTGCCCTGTTAACCATTCTGTCCCATGCAGGATGGTGGATAGTTTAATCTCTTTCTCTTTCTTGACACTCTTTAGCCTGAGAATCTTATACATTCCCTTGAGCTGCCTACCACTTTTAACCATTCTGTCTGTCTCCCCTTCAGACACAGCTGCTATTGCAGCTCTTGCTTTTCGCTGCATGCAGCAAGATTACAAGCCAGCTGACATCATCAGGAATGCTACAATACAGCTGGTCATGCAGATCTTACATGCACAGGACCCTACAGGGATCATTGGGAATACGTATAGCACTGGCGTCGCTATGCAGGTAAGCTGATTAGAACTGCATAGCCAATGCAACATTTGATTCAACAGTGGAGGCAGAAGGACAGAGGGAGAGAGGAGAGAGTGGAATAGAAGGAGAGAGACAGAGGGCCAGAGGGAGATTGATGATGGCGGCGTGGGGAATGGTGGGAAGAGGGGTGGGCGGGAAGCGTGGATGAGGGGAACAAAGAGAAAGAAAGTGACGTGAACAACAAGAGAGAGGGGGGAACAAGAGAGAGGGGGAGGGAAGGAGGGGGAGAGGTGGGGGAGAAGGAGCAAGGGAGGAGGAAGGAATGAAGGGAGGAAGGAAGGGAGGGAGGAAGAAGGAAGGAAGGGAAGAAAGGAGGAAAGCGGGGCAGACGGAGGGAGGGAGAGATGCTTGGAGGGAGGGAAGAATGGACAAAGGAAATGTGGGCACAAAGAGAGAGGGAGAGATAGAGAGAGAGAGAGAGAGAGAGAGAAAGTGATGTAGGCAATAAAGGAAAACAGGGTAGAGGGAAGCAAAGGGAGAGAGAGGGGGAGAGCAAGTTGCCATAGTGATTAGCACTGCTGCCTCACAGTGCCAGGGAACGGGGCTTAATTCCAACCTTGGTTCACTGTCTGTGTGGAGTTTGCATATTTTTCTCATGTCTATGTGGGTTTCCTCCGGGTGCTCCAATTTCCTCCCACAGTTGAAAGATGTGTAGCTTAGGTGGATTGGCCATACTAAATTGCCCCTACGTGTCTTAAGATATGCAGGTTCATGGGATCAGCCATGCTAAATGTGTGGGGTGACAGGGTCAGTGCGGGCAGAGAACCTAGGTAAGATTCAGTACAAAGTCAATGGGCCAAATGGTCTCTATTGCACTGCGGGGATCCTATGAATCAGAGGGAGAGAATTAGAGATAGTGATTCAGAAAGAGAAAGAGAGAGACAAAGAGTTAGAAAGAGAGAGAGGGATGGAGAGAGACTGGGTCAGAAAAAGTAATAGAGGGCAGAGTAAAGGGAGTGGGATCAAAATGGAGGGAAGGAGGAAGAGGAAAGAACACAGAGAGGGGAAAACTGAAATGAAGAGAGATAGAGAGCATGAGCGTTGAGGAATGTAGGTAAGGAGAGGATGGTATAAGGAGAGAGGAAGAGAAGTAAAAGGAGAAAGAGCAGAAAAGACAACTGAAAGAAGGAAAGTAAGTAAGGCAGATTGATGGAGCCAATGATGCACAGATGGTGGCCAGGGTGCTTGATTAAGAGAGATACAAGCAAGGTAGATGAAAACCAGATCTGTGAATGGTGTTCCAGATGTCTGCTGACCAAGATATATGCATTCAGAAAATCTCTGTTTTTAAAATCTGTTCATCCAGAAATGAACCAGGAATTTGTTTTTATTACCTAACTGGCTAAGATCCAAATTGCTTCACAAGAATATTTTTTAGATTCATTCGTGGGAGTCACTGGGTGGCCAGCATTTATTGCCCATCCCTAGTTGTCCTTGAGAAGGTGATGGCGAGCTGCCTTTTGAATCACTGCTGTCCATGTTCTGTGGGTTGACCCACAATACCATTAGGGAGCGAATTCCAGGATTTTGACCCAGCAACTGCGAAGGAAGGAACAGAGATATATTTCCAAGTCAGGATGGTGAGCGGCTTGGAGAAGAACTTGCAGGTGGTGGTATTCCCATTTATCTGCTGCCTCTGTCCTTCTAGATAGTGCAGATAAAAGAAAGTTGACAACTGAGGATAGAATGATGGAACAATTTGAACTGGGGTTGATGAAAAGGCTAGAAGTAGAGGAATGTAGGGATATTACTAGTTCAAACTGGACAATGTTAAATAAATACAGCGTATTGTAGGAGATGGTGGAGTCTACAAAGATGGGGTGGAATATAGGGTTGATGGAGATTACAGAGGTAGAAGGGATTTGTAGGGATAGTGAAGGTTATAGAGTAAGAAGTCTGCCAACACCAATTTTAAATCCAACCAATTTATTTGATAATAAACTCGTAAGCTTTTGGCTTTATGGCCTTCGTCAGGTGAATGAGGTGTTCTGGTGAGGTTTTTTGCTAACCCAGGCAAGTCATGGGGGTTACAGATAGTGTGACATGAAGCCAAGATCCCTGTTAAGATCGATCTCATGTGTGCAGAACTTGGCTGATAGCCTCACTTACTGTGCTGTCTGGAGACAATACACATCTCTTTAACCTGTGCTCAGTGCTCCTTCCACTCACATTGTTAGCCACTTTAAGACTTGAATAGCAGGTTAGATATAAAGATTTGCATTCTAATCAGTAATCTGTAATCAGTCTGTGCTGATATGTGTTCTATTGGAGACTAGAACACTTCATTCGCCTGACGAAGGCCATAGAGCCGAAAGCTTACAAGTTTACTATCAAATAAATTGGTTGGATTTAAAACTGATGTTGTCAGATTTCTTACTGTGTTTACCCCAGTCCAACACCGGCATCTCTACATCATGAAGGTTATAGAGACAGGGAAGGTTGTAGCTGCTGGGGGAGGTTATAGAGATAGAGAGGGTTTTACTGGCTGGAGTATGATACAGAAGTAGGAAGGGTTGTTAGGGCTGAAGGAATTTGCTCTTACAGGGAGGGTTGTAGAGGCTGGGGTTGGTTACAGAGCTGGCCAGTGGTTTTGAGGCTGAAAGAAGTTACAGAGATAGGAAGCGTTTTACAGGTTGGAGGGGGTTACAGAGACTCATCATAGAAGCTGGATCTGGTTACAGAGATAGGGAGAGTTGTTGGGGCTAGAAGAAGCTAAAGAGATAGGGAGGGTTGTAAGGTCTGGATGAGGTTACAGAGGTAGGAAGATTTTACTGACTCAAGTAGGATGCAGAGATAGGGAGAGTTGTTGGGGATGAAAGAATTTGCAGTGATAAGGAGGGTTGTAGAGGCTGGAATAGGTTACAGAAATAGTGAGACGTTTTGGGACCAGGAAGAGTTACAGAGATGGGGTGGGGATGGTTGATGTGCTGGAAGAGTTTACCGCATTACACCTGACTCCCTTGTCGAAATGTATCTGACTCAACCTTGAATACGTTCACTGCCCCAATCCCCACTGCTACCCGGGAAAGACAATTCTACTCTCTCAAACAAAAAGACACCTCCTCATCTATGAATTGATGGGAGGCCTTTTTTTTTAAATTTTGTCTCCTAGTTTTAATCTCTCCACCAGTGAAAAACTCCTCTTAGCACCTGCTATGTCGAACCCTTTCATATTTTAATCAGATGACTTCTCATTTCTTCTAAAACAACTCCAGTGGGTATAGGCAAATCTACTTATTGCAGGGAGCACTGAACCACTGCTGAGCTGTTTTTAATGCAATTTCATTCTTTCCTATGTAAGGAAACCACACGTGTGCACTGTACTTGAGATATCATCTCACCAATCCCTCACATTTACTGGCGAGAAATACTCCTGCTTTTAACTTCCATGCTGCTAAAATCACAACAAACACTCGTCTGATAATCACTCGCTGCATCTGGATAAGTGGGTCTCACAGTTAAAAAGACACATCTATGATCTTCAGTTCCCAATGTTGGGAATGTGAAATCAGCAGTGATTACCATCTCAATGCTGAGTTTTGATCATTTCTCTCCTGTTGGAGTCAATGAATGGTTGGAAAATTCTCAGTTGCGCTTGAAAAATGGACATTTACGACCTGCTTTTTGTCAAGTTGAGGGAACTTTGAGTTCCTAGTGTTCAGGCAATAGGGATGTCATCATCATTTGATGCGAAGAGTCTCAGTAACAGCATGTGCAACAGGGTGCTAACGTTCTACCCATCTCTCTCCTTCCCTTCCGCACAGGCTCTTATTGCCAATCAAGAACTCATTCCCCTCCAAAGGTGGAACTGTTCAAACACTCTGCGAGAGGTCTTGGAGAAGATCAAAGCAGGAGCTTTCATGAATCCAGTAATGGCCTCTCAAGTCTTACCTCCTACACAGGGCAAGACATACCTGGATGTTAACTCATTGTCGTGTAATTGGGCTGGGGGTAAGTTGACTACACAACCAGTTGGACTGTTTATCACGGAACAATGAATTCCAATGAGTCTGAATCTCTCCTTCAATAGAAAGTCAGCAAGTTAAGCACTTAAGTCCCCATTAATTGTAACCTTACATTCTCGGTTAACATTGTAAGAAGTCTCATAACATCAGGTTAAAGTCTAACAGATTTATTTGATAGCACAAGCTTTCGGAGCATTTCCCCTTCATCAAGTGACTCTGACATTGCACAGGTTAGCACTGCACATGTAAACAATATTGAGAGAGGGCCAATGGTGTGAGAGTGCTGCATTAGCAGATGGTCGGCGTTGAGTACTGAACAGTTGATGGGGTTGTACTGAAGGAAGGCTGCACTGTCAGATGATCAGTAGTGAAGGAATGCCAGCCTTTTGGAGAGTCAGTACTCAGCAGATGCTGCACAGTTGATGGGGAAATGTTAAAGAAACACTGTCAAAGTGACGGAGCACCATATTGTTGGAGACTCAGTACTGAAATGGCGCTGTAATGTCGATGGAGCAGTACTGAAGAAGTGCTACACGGTCAAAGGCACGGATCTGAGGAAAAGTACAGACAGTGTTGCACCATCAAAGACCAGTACTAAGGGATCATTCAAACTTTATTGGCCATTACTAAAAGAGTTCTGCACTATCAGATAAACTGGGTTGCCAGAGTACTGCAATACAGTAAGAAGTCCGACAACACCAGGTTTAAGTTCAGAAAGCAGAGCCTCGAAAGCTTGTGTGAGTTTACTATCAAATAAATCGGTTGGACTTAACCTGGTGTTGTCAGACTTCTTACTGTGTTCGCCCCAGTCCAATACCAGCATCTCTACATCAAGAGTACTGCAATGTCAGAGTGTTGAATTGAAATACCACTCACTGACATGGGGAAGATACTGAGGGAAAGATGCATTATTTGTGGCTCAGTACTGAAGGAGCTGTCAAAGAGTCTAATAGACATGGTTAGATTCCCTCTTTTTGGAATGCTCTTTATCTCGCACTTGTGTGGCACAATTGATACTTATCAGTCATTAGCCAAATTAATAAGCTAGAGAAAGTTATAGAATAGGGAGGATTTCAGGGGCTCGAGGAAGTTACAGAGACAGAGGGTTATAGGGGTTGGAGGAGTTTACGAAGATGGGATGGTTGTGGAGACTACAGGAAGTTACAGAGATGAGAGGACTTGAGGTTACAGAAATGGAGAGGGAGGCCATCAACAGTGAGACAATGCCCCTGACAGTAGCACCATCTCCAGACAGCAAAAGTGTTTTCCCGACTGCTACAATATTCCATCAACAACAACAGCATCCTCTGAACTATTCCCCCATAAACAAAACCATTCCATCAACAACAACTCCATTCTCCAGAAACATCACAATTCCCTGAACTGAATACCTGTTCAGCCTTGTGAAAAACCCCATGCCTTCCAAAAAGAAAACCCATTCTCATCCTGCCTTCAACTTGAAATCCCATTCTCAACAGGATATTCAATTTTCAAAACAAAACATATTCTCCTCAAATACAAACTGCATTCCACCAACAGAAGCTCAGTTTCCCAAATTGAAACCATATCTCTCCAATAGACACCCAATTATAAAAAAGTAACCCATTCTTCAACCTCATTTCCCCAACTGAATCGCCCATTCTCAACATAAACTATTATAAGGAAACAAATACTATTTCAAGAAGTTTATTTGTATTCCTGTGGGCTGGGCATAACCCATCGCTTTACATTTCAGCTGAGTTTATATTTCTGCAGTTGGATGTTGGGAACTTTATCTTAGCTTCTTTTCAAAAGTGGGCTTCATTTAAAAAAAATCGAATCATCGTAGAATCCCTACAGTGCAGAAGGAGGCCATTCAGCCCATTGAATCCGTACCGGCCACAATCCCACGGAGGCCCTATTCCCATAACCCCACACCTTTAACCTGCTGATCCCCCTGACACTAGAGTCAATTTGACATGGAAAATCAACTGAAACTGAACATCTTTGGACTGTGGGAGGAAACAGGAGCACTCAAGGGAGACCTATGCAGACACAGGGAGAAAGTGCAAATTCCACACAGACAGTCACCAGAGGCTAGAATTGAACCTGGGACCACTGTGTCTCCATGCCACTGTGTAACCTTGAAGTAAGGTACGTTCCACAGCAATAGCTAGAACAGGCAGTGTTGTAAGTACCTCTGAGACAATGAGTCAAAACACAGTGGTTTTTATTCCAAAGTTTTTGGGGAGAAGCTGGCTGCAATTAAGGCTTACCAGACTTCTCATAGAACACAAACACAAACAGGCATTTATACATTATGAGCTCCAGCAGGAATCACAATTCAAAGTTCCAAATCCTGCCAGACCTCCCAGTTCTTCCTTCCTGGGTCATGATGCAGCCCAGAGTTAACCAGGGATTACAGTCCTACAGTCAAGACACAGAAAACCCCTTCTGCAGTAATACCGGCATTCTTGTCTTTGAAGTTATTTGCACGATCACGGCTATCCCAGCTGCACTGTTCCTGTTAAAAGCCGGTATCCAGATCTGCCATCAGCTGCTGTCAAAAGTTGGTATCGTAAACTACCATCTGTGTAACGATGTCTAACTAACACAAATAGGTAAGATTTACAAAGTCTACAAAATAACAGCCACATTAAATTATCTGTCTTTATACAAATAAAAATTGAAGCATGTAAGACATGAACAAAAAAACTTATATTAATGCCAGGAACAATATAAGCTAAAGGAAATCAGTCACGATGAAGGGTTACGTTTGTGGCATATTCTAGGTACAAAATCCTCTAACCCTTTCCCGTCAGGGACAAAATGCATTTTCCCTATTCAAGCAGTACAATGTAGAGACTGAAGCAATGCCCTATACTAAAGAACAGAAAGTCACTAAAACCATGGAGTAGGATAAAAAAAAACTAATATGAATTTCCATTCAATGAAATAAAGAACAAGAATCTGGAAAGAAGGGTCTCTATAGTGGAGTCAAGACTGAAGAGTGAAGAGAGACTCCAAACAAGCAAGGTTTCAGAAAACAGACAAAAAGTGAAATGAGTGTGTAGAAAGTCAAGTATCCAAGCAGCTGAGAAGATTGGTGAATTCTTATTATTGTTCTATGAAGAGGTGGTATTCTGTTGGCAAAACTAAGTATCTGAGAAATTGTGTGGAAGACGAAGCTTGAATGTACATGCTGCTCCAGTGAAAAGGAGAGGGTGAAACTTTGGAAATGGATCCTTGGTGAATACAACCACAAAAAGGTTGAGAGGAAGATTCCAAGGTTGTTGTTCAAAGGTGGAGACTGGAATCCCTTATGTGGAACACAGTGATTCATTGACCTGTTGGCTCACTGTGTGACAAGTGATTGGAAAGAATTGATAAAACATCCATAGGAGCTGTCAGGGTGACCACAGGTCACTTATTTGTTTACCTGGATTGTGTATTTACTATGAACAGTAGAGTATATTATAAATGTTGTAAAATCTAAAAATCTGTGTATATCTGTATACTTGTGGTAAAGAAGTAGTGTAAAATAAATTATTTCTTGATTTTTTTATTATGATTCCCCCAATGGATTTCAGTTGCAATTTTTACATCATATTCCCCACAATGGAAATCCCATTCAAAACAGATGAAAAAAATCTCCCTAATCATGTGTTAATTTATCTGTTCCACCAACAACAAATACTGCAGTGGATGGAATTGGAAACGTTAGTGCAGGAAAAGACGTAGAAAGACAATCACAGAAAGTGACCACAAGAGACAGGCAGACAGATAGAGTGAAATAAAGAGATAGATGGAAAGATAGAGAGAAAGACAGACAGAAAGGTAGACAGATAGACAGACAGATAGATGGACAGATAAATAGATAGATAGGCTGAAAGATGGATAGACAGATGGAAAGCTAGATAGACAAATAGATTGATAGACAGATAGATAGATAGACAAACAGACAGACAAAGTGAAAGAGGGAGAAGCAAAGAAGCAGAGATCCAGAGATAGAGAAGAGAAAGAGACTGCCAGAGAATGGCAGAAACAGAAAGAAACATCTGGAGGATTAACTTCTAGTCTCTGTGTCTGTAAATTTGCAGACATTTTATTTGACTGAAGCCATGCTTGAAGAGAAATGTTCATTCAATGTTTAAAAGTTCAGAAATCCATCAGTTTGAAGGAAAGTGCAGCCTGAGTTGAATGCATTATCTGGAATGATTGTTATTCTGATTGTCTCTGCATGATTCATCCTCACACATCCATGTTGTGTACTCACTCAGATTCACCAAGGTCAAAACATTCCCGGGTGCCTTTATCAGCAGCATCAGAGGCATTGTTGGAAGTAAGAAAGAGCAGTCCTTGAATGGGACAGTTCTAATTCCTATGGTAAGAAAAACAGAAAAAAAACGCTTATTTATTGAGTCTATTTACAGATCAGGGTGTCCTGAAACAGTCCAGAGCCAAAGAAAATTTTAATTGAGCTGTAGCAATGTTGACCTGATGACACTCTTGGGTTCATAGCAAGTTCTAATGTGTTAAATGATCAGATCAATTATTTTAGTGATGTTGCTGAGAGATAAACTTGGGTCAAGACATTGCTGTGAACATCCTCCCATCACTATTCTCCTCCGACAGTGCAATAATATCCCTCCAGAGTTTATTTCATCTCTCCTTTAATGCCGGCAATCCATCAATGCATTACTCCTTAAATATCAATACAGTGTTCCCTCAGTAGTATGCTGCTGCCAATGCTGCACTCCTTCAGAACTGGCACATGAAGTCTAGCACTCCCTCTGTACTTAACCCCTGATAGTGCAGCACTCTCTCAGTGCTGTCTATTGACAGTCTAGCACTCTCATAGTACTGATCCCGTCAGTGTACCTGTTCCTCAGTACTGACTCTTCAACAATGCAACGCTCCCTCAGTGTTGACCGTCTTACAAGCTAGAACTTACTCAGCACTGAGTCTCTGCCTGTGCAACTTTCTCAGCGTTGAACTCTCCCATTATTCTCAGCTTAAAATGTCACGAAAACTTATTAGTTGCCTCTCAGCCTCCAACAGAATGCGAAGTGAATGGCTTCCTTCTTGTTTTCTCCTAGGTGTTGCAGAGTATGATTCTTCTAATGGCGAAATCATTACCGCAAGACTCACAAAATACTCAAGCAAGAAATCAGCTACTAATAGGGAACTCATATTAGTCCCCTATTCTGCTATCAGTGAAAGCAGAGACACAGTGTCAATAAGAGAGGAGATTTTCACTTTCAGATCTGAAGAAACAGTGTAAAACGAAATGCAGAATGAAGCCTGAGAAATTATGAAATTTGACCTGTTCTTGGCCTCTCTGTGGGATAAATTTCATACAATAAATTTTTTCAAAGCATTGACATTCCTTGATCACAAATATGTATGTCACTATCACATGACAAAAACCTTATTAAGTCTTTATCACACCAAAGGAGAAAAGATAATCTATTTGATCCATGTCCATCCTCCACATGGAGATACAGGCACAAATGAATGTTAACAGGAATGGTGATCAGATGGTGTTGAAATTGATAATACCATAGATGTTATGAATGTGGACAGATCGCACCACTTAAAGGCAAAGACAAGAATCCCTGATTTCAATAACTTCCATTTTCCATCTCTATCTCCCTTGTTTAATAGCTGGCTCCACTCCTATATGTCCCATCCCCGCCCCACTGCCCAACACACAAAGTATTGCATTTTATTATAATAATTGTAAAATCAAGTAACAGTTGATATGGAAATGGTGGAATAGAAATTCGGGATAGAGAGTGAAATTGCTTTGCAGTGTGAACTGTTCTTGTTGTTGGTGAATTTTGGGAACAGAACTTTATATTCGAATAGTTTCCAAGTCCCTCGCATAACTGAACTGGCACCTTTGAGGTGATGTGGAGATGCCAGCATTGGACTGGGGTCAGCACAGTAAGAAGTTTCTTTACACCAGGTTCAAGTCCAACAGATGGATTTGGTAGCATAAGAATTCAAAGTGTCGCTCCCTGAAGAAGGTCGCTCACCTGAAGGAGTGACACTCCAGAAGCTTGTGCCACCAAACAAAACTATTGGTGTTTAACCTGGTGTTGTGAGACTTATTACTGTGCCTTTGGTGTGGGCAGACTGTGACTGGTGTTGTTTTCTCTCCTGGCCACAGGTACTGCTCTAACTCTCCTCCTATGTTCCTCTTCCTTCAGTGCTGCTGGGAGTCAGTTCTTGTCTTTTTGCAGCACTGCCATTCCTCATTGTCAAATGTCAGGTGAAGCTGCTCTCCTGGGGAACAGTGCAACATGTGTCACTGATAGGGACCTGTCTCAATCGCATTGCATTACGGGAGCTGAAAGCTCCATTTCTCTACTACCAAATATGCACCTGAAATTCCCACGTTCTTAATTCAAGCCTCCTTCCGCACCCTGTGCTTCCCCTCCCCACTCCCCACCCACCCACACAAACACATATTCTTCAATTCAATGCTCTGAAGGGTCAGGGCCGGCCTCCTGGCCTTCATTTGATTCCCAAATCGGTTAATATATGAGGTTTTTTTTTTACATAAAGTCATTTTTGTTCATCTTTTTGTGTAGAACACTAAAGTGAACTCAATATAGAAAAATCATAGCACCCCAACTTTGCAAGAGGAAGTCATTCAATCCATTAAGCTTTTGCACCAACATCAATCTGACCTGGGCCTATCTCTGCAATCCCACGTATTTACCCTGCTAATCCCCAAGATCAAGGGGCAATTCAGCAAGGCCAATCAACCTAACCCACATATCTTTGGACTATGGGATGAAACTGGAGCAGTCGAAGGAAACCCAGGCAAGCATGAGGAGAACAATGCAAAATCCTTGTAGATGGTCACTCAAAACTGGAATCGAATCTGGGTCCCTAGTGTCAGGCCCCTCTTCCAAACAATGTCTGTGGGATTCTTGTCCACCTGAGAGAGTAGCTCAATCTGGTTCAAACTTTTCCCTGAAAGCAAGAACTTCTGACATTGCAGTGCTCCTTCAGTATGTCCTTGATGTTGTGTTTTCTCTTTTTGTTTTGACATTTTCATTGTTTGGATTAGGCCTCACATGCAAGGTCAGCCTTTGTTATCCATTCCCTAATTAGCTTCAGAAGGTGGTAATGAGCCCGCTTTTTGATCCACTGCCATCTTTGTGTTGAATATACTGCCACAGAGCTGTGAGGAAGAGAGTTCTAGGACTCTGGTTTGGAAATGGTGAAGTGAACCTCAATACAGTTCCACATCAGGATGTTGTGCAATTTGGAGCTTGCAGGTGACAGTGTTTTCATGCATCTTGCGTCCTTATGCTTCCACTTGTTAAAGGCCACACATGGCAAGCTGGGTTATGGTCTCAAGTCTTCAGAGGGGGAGCATGAACACACAATCTTCTGACTCTACAAGTGTATCCTTCTTATAGAGAGACCAGTAACCCTATTGTACTACTGTGAACGAGCAAAGAAGAAAGAAAATTGCAGCACAGGAACAGGCCCTTCAGCCCTCCAAGCCTGCACCAGCCATGCTGCCCAACTGAACTAAAACCCCTACCCTTCTGGGGAATATATCTCTATTTCTATCCTACTCATGTATTTGTCAAGATGTCCTTAAATGTCACTATCATATCTGCTTCCACTGCCTACCCTGGCAGCAAGTTCCAGGCACCCACCGCCCTCTGTTTTCACGAGAAACTTGTCTCATGCATCTTCTTTAAACCTTGTTCCTCGTATCTTAAACCTATTGACTCTTCTACTGTGGGAAAAAGCTTCTGCCTATCCACTCCATGCCCCTCATAATCTTGTAGACTTTTATCAGGTCGCCCATCAACCTTCATCATTCCAGTGAGAATAAACCCAAGTTTTTCCAACCTCTCCTCATAGCTAATGACCTCCATACCAGGCAACATTCTGGTAAATCTTTCTCCAAAGGCATCACATCCGTCTGGTAGTGTGGCGACCAGAATTGAATACTATATTCCAAGCGTAGGTTCTATAAAGCTGCAATATGTCTTGCCAATTTTTAAATTTAATACCCTGGCCAATGAAGACAAGCATGCTGTATGCCTTTTTGACTAACATTTCCACCTATGTTGCCATTTCCAGTGACCTGTGTACCTGTACACCCAGTTCCCTCAGTCTATCAATACTCTTAAGGGGGTCTGTCATTTACTGTACATTTCCTATCTGTATTAGATCTTCCAAAATGCATTATATCACATGAATGATTCAATGAGTCAACTTCTTTAGGCTTGGCTCGCTGTATAACTCTTTTGCTCCATCACAGGGTTTTGGGTTCAGGTCACTCTTGAGGATCCAGAGAACACATAATTTCTAAGAATCCAGTATCAAGCTGAGGGAACATCATCTCTCGAGTGAGAAATAAAACTCATTTTGCTGGACAACAAAATGCTTTAATCTTGCTGATTCGAAGAAGCCAGTTCTGAACTGCTGTGGTCTCTGAACCAAAACCAGCACCAACTTTTAAATTTGTAGGAAGATATTAAATTTTGAATTTTCGCAGGAACATTCCTTGGTATTGACCCAGTATGTCTTTCTCCCCACTTGCAACAAACTGACTTTATCATAGAATAATGGAATGCCTACACACAGAAAGAGGCCATTCGGTCTATCAAGCCTGTACTGACCACAATCCCACCCAGGCCTCATTCCTGTAACTCCACACATTTACCCTGCTAATCCCCCTGATACCATGGTCAATTTAGCATGGCCAATCCACGTAAAATGCACGTCTTTGGACTCTGGGAGGAAACCAGAGCACCTGAAGGAAACCCACACAGGCGCAGGGAGAAAGTGCAAACTCCACCCAGACAGTGATTAAAATTGAACCTGGGTTCCTGATGCTGTGAAACAGCAGTGTTGATCACTGTGCCACCGTCAGAGTTTGCCTGAACTATTACTTCCTTAAAGTTTGAGGGGCATAAAGGATCCCAAGAATATTGCTTGTCGCGAGCAAATTTGAAATAAATAGACTGTGCAGAACTGTGGAGGTGGATGGTTTGTAGCATGCAGATGTGAACCGTTCCATACTGGAATGATTCTTTAATTCCAATTTGTGGGTCTGTGTGCATATGTATGAGATGATCGAGGAGGATTTTCCCTCCTTCTGTGTAGTAGCTTGAATCCTCCTCATTGTATGAATTTGTGTCATTTTGACTCCAAAACATGTTTCAGGAGGTTTGATCTATTTTACATGTCAGCGAGTGAATCGTTATATCCTTAAAGTTTAAGGACGGAGAGGGTGAGGGTAAGACGGAGAGTTGTGGTGGTGTTGACGATCGTGACATGAAAGGTTAGGAATCAGGGCCAAATGAGCAAATAAGTAGTGAGAAATGTTCTCATGAAGAGAGGACAAATGGCCAAAGAATGGGTGTTTGGGAAGGTGGTATGGGAGTTATTTTTGTTTCCTTATCCGGGGATAAGTGAGGACGTTTTCCATTTTTGCTCATGATGTTACTGGAGAATAATGCAATAAGTGGATCAAAGATACATCTTTAATTAATATAAATGATCTAGCAAGACCACTTGAGATTGGAAAGGCAAGGAGGTGCTGATGAACATGAGTTATGAAACTAACATGTTGTGGGGAGTGGCGTGTTTGAATCAGGAAAGGGGGTATTGGGCTAAGAGAAAGAGATTACGAATTGACATAGGCATTGAAATCATCACAAATGAAAAGTTATTCAATTAAGAGAGTGCGGGCAGAAAGCCATGAAGATATCACAGTGAGAATAGTTGGGAGAGCAGGAATGGACACTGCTTTTTCAGCACAGTGGACCGAGGTGTATTGCTCAAGGGTGGAGGATGAGCCAGTCCAACAGGTGAAAGGACTCAATAAGAAGAGCAGTGTAAGTGGTAACATGATTATGAGGCCCCATAAAGGTGGTACAATTCATCATCACTCGGCCAGTTAAGGCTGCAACGTGAAATCAGTTATCCCCAGTAATTTTGTGAAGGGCAAGGGCTTGATTTAACAGGGAGTGGACATCCTAAGAGATGTATAGAAGAGTGAATTGATCCATTACCTGATTCCACATGATCAGCTTCAAGTTTATTGCAATCCGTTCTTTAAGTTGGGTACAGGAGGCAAAATTGCTGTGAATCACAGAACTGATACGGTGAAGAAGGAGGCTATTGGGCCCACAATATGTGCACCAACACAGATTGTGTTACGGATGTCTATATAAACACTTGACTATATTGTGTCAGGTACTGACTGCTCTGTTAGTGTCGTCATTCTATCAAACATTGGTTTAGATCTTATGTTCTCAAAACATGTAATTGAATTTTAGATTGAATTCTTGTCATTTGCCCTTAAATATCTCGCTTGCTCTGTATATTTGGATCGCATAGAATCTGTACCAAATAATGACATTTCAAATGTTTGTTTTCAGTTCCCTAACATCAATGAAATTCCTTAGCACTTCCTGCTACTATTTGAAATTTAGTTTATTATTAGTGTCACAAGAAGGCTTACATTAACACTGCAACTAAGTTACTATGAAAATCCCCTAATCGCCACACTCTGGCACCTGTTCAGGTGCACTGAGGGAGAATTTTGCATGGCCAATGCACCTAACCAGCACATCTTTGGACAGTGGGAGGAAACCAGAGCACCTAGAGGAAACCCTCGCAGACATAGGGAGAACATGCAAACAGTTGCACAGACAGTGACCCAATGTGGGAATCGAACCTGGGGTCCCTGGCATGTTCTGATTTGTTCAGTTATGGATATGACTGCCTGTTAGTTTGGAGCGAAGCCAATGACAGAAAATTTCCATCAAACCCTGTGAAAAGTTCAGGAGTTATGAAACAAAGAAGTGAGACACCAGCTGAGAAACTGCAGATCTCTGAATAGACAAGCACAATTAATTATTTCCTCAGTTTGTATTGGAAAGAAACAGAGGCAACTATATTACATTTGCAATCTTTCACATTCAAACAATTTGCACAATGCTCCAACATATACAAATAATCAATTATTTATCTGTTAATTTCTTACTGATGGGTCGTTTGATTTTCTGAGAATTGGAAAAATGTCCTCATGAAATATTGAATGAACAATTGTAGTTTCTGCAAGTAACAAATGATAAGTAGCCTCACAACACCAAGTTAAAGTCTAACAGGTTTATTTGGTAGCACAAGCTTCCAGAGCACTGCCCGTTCATCAGGTGAGTGCAGAATTTGTTTCACAAACAGAGTATATAAAGCCACAAACTCAATTACAAGATAATAACTGGAATGCGAGTCTTAACAGGTAATCAAATCTTTACAGGTATAGACAATGTGAGTGGAGAGAAGATTAAGCACAGTTTAAAGAGATGTGTATTGTCTCCAGCCAGGACAGTTAGTGAGATTTTGCAAGTCCAGACAAATTGTGGGGGTTACAGATAGTATGACATGATCCTAAGATACCAGTTGAGGCTGTCTTCGTGTGTGTGGAACTTGGCTATCAGTTTCTGCTCAGCAATTCTGCATTGTCGTGCTTCATGAAGGCTGCTTACCCAAAGTTCAGAACTTACCCAAAGATCAGAGGCCGAATGCCCTTAACTGCTGAAGTGTTCCCTGATAGCAAGGAAGCACTCCTGCCTGGTGATTATCAAGCAGTGTCCATCCATTCATTGTCATAACATCTACGTGATCTCACCAATTGTACCATACCTTGGGACATGCTTTCCTGCAGCGTATCAGGTAGACAATGTTGGCCGAGTTGCAAGAGTATGTAGCATGTACCTGGTGGATAGTGTTCTCACATGTGATGATGTCATCCATGTTGATGATCTGGCATGTCTTGCAGAGGTTGCTGTGGCAGTGTTGTGTGGTACTGAGATCACTGTTCTCCTGAAGGCTGGGTAGTTTGCTGTGGACAATGGTCTGTTTGAGATTGTGCAGTTGTTTGAAGGTAAGTAGTGGGGGTGTGGGGATGACCTTGATGAAATGTTCATCTTCATCGATGACATGTTGAAGGCTCCGGAGGAGATGTCAGAGCTTCTCTGCTCTGGGGAAGTATTGGCCAATGAAGAGTACTCTGTCTGCCATGTCCCACGTTTGTCTTCTGAGGAGGTCGGTGTGGTTTTTCACTGTGGCACATCAGAACTGTTGATCGATGAATCAAACACCATAATCCTGTTCTTACGAGGAGTCTTTCAGTATCTGTAAGTGGCTGTTGTGATCCTCCTCATCTAAACAGATTCTGTGTATACAAGGGCTTATCATAAACGATGGCTTCTTTAACACGTTTAGGGTGGAAGCTGAAGAAATGGACATCGTGTGGTTATCCTTGGGTTTGCAGTACAGTGAAGTACAGAGGTGACTGTCCTTGAGGGAAATGCCTGAGTCCAAGAATGCAACTGATTTTGGAGTGTAGTCCATTGTGAGCCTGATGGTGGGATGGAACTTGTTGATGTCATCATGTAGTTGTTTCAGTAATTGCTCACTATGAGTCTAAAAGAAGAAAGGGTCATTGCTTATAGCATCGGTTGAAGGTTCTGTGCAGTGAAGAGGTGCATGAAGATGTTGGTATTTTGAGGTGTGAATTTGGTCTCCATGGCTGTTCCATATGTCTAGATGAAGAACTAGTTGTTGAAGATGAAGAGTTGTGGTCTAGGATAGAGCAGATGATCTGCATTCTGCGTAGAATTATATCTGGAGATTGGCAGTTGTCGGTGTTTAGTACTGAGGCAGTTGCAGAAATGCCATCGTTGTGGGGGATGCTGGTGTAGAGCACTGAGATATCCATTGTGATGAGGAGTGTTGCTGTTCAACTGCTCCATGGGTGCTGAGTTTCTGTAAGAAGTTTGTAGTGTCAGGACACCGTGAACAGAGTACTCTTCATTGTCCAGTACTTCCCCGGAGCGGAAAAACTACAACACCTTCTCCAGAGCCCTTCAACATGTCATCAATGAAGGCGAACATCTCATCAAGACCATTCCCACACTCCCATTTCTTGCCTTCAAACAACTGCGCAATCTCAAACAGAATATTGTATGCAACACACTATCCAGTCTTCAGGAGAACGCTAACGATGACACCACACAATACTGCCACAACAAGCTCTGAAAGACGTGCCGGATCATCGACATGGATGATAGCATCCCACAGGAGAACACTATCCACCAGGTACTGAGTACTTACATTTGTGACACAGCCAACATTATCTACCTGATACACTTCAGGAAAGGATGTCCCAAGGCATGGTACATTGGGGAGACCATATAGACACTACGACAATGAATGAATGGATATTGCTCAATAATCACCAGGCAGGAGTATTCCTTTACTGTTGGGGAACACTTCAGTGGTCACAAGCATTCGGCCTCTGATCTTCGGGTAAGCTTTCTCCTAGGCTGTCTTCATGACACATGACGACACAGAGCCGCTGATCAGAAACTGATAGCCAAGTTCCGCACACATGAGGATGGCCTCAACTGGGATCTCAAGTTCATGACACGCTATCTGTAACCTCCACACTTGCCTGGACTTGTAAAATCACATTAACTGTCCTGTTTAACTTCTTTAACCAGTGCTTTACGCTCTCTCCACTCACATTGTCTGCACCTGTGAAGACTTGATTACCTGTTAAAACTCACAGTCCAACCATAATCTTGTAATTGAGTTTGTGTCCATACATGTCCCGCTTGTGAAACAAATCCTTCACTCACCCAATGAAGAGGCAGGGCTCTGAAAGCTCACGCCAGCAAATAAACCTGTTGGATTTTAACCTGGTGTTGCTGTGTCTACCCCAGTCCAACGCTGGTATCTCCACATCACAACAAATGATAGTCATTTTCCTTTGTAACATTGTCTAATATGAATAAATAAATGTTCAACATTTCAAGTATCACCAGTGAACTGAGCACCAGAAGGAACATTTCATGGTGATCCATGA
Source organism: Sphyrna mokarran (assembly GCA_024679065.1). Lineage (NCBI taxonomy): Eukaryota > Metazoa > Chordata > Chondrichthyes > Carcharhiniformes > Carcharhinidae > Sphyrna > Sphyrna mokarran. The sequence goes on along the minus strand of JAGIQG010000016.1, from coordinate 8,128,202 downwards.
TCACAACTGATATTTGTCAGAATTGTAGCATAAGCTACACAAAGAATGAGGCAAAGAAAAGAATGATAGAGAGGATAAGGTTTCCAGAGAAAGGAGAGAGATTAATTGCAAATGGCAAAGATACAGCACTGTTATGGGGAAAATATGGAAAGAGAAAAATGTGTCTGGAAGAATTATTAATTGTAACAATCGAATCATTATCAGAACTATCTGGTTGAAAATGAAAATAAAAATGAAAATAAAAATAACAATAAAAATTGTTAGAATCTGAATTGTTTAATTCAAAGCTGAAGCAGAAAGTTCAGTAAGGGCTACTATGACAACAATGTGCCTTTAAGAAATGCATTTGTGTAATGTTTCTGGTGCAGGATTTTTTAAAGTCCATCCTATTTATCAGTGCTTTGTCTGTGGCCAGTATCCAAGGTCATTACTGCAGCAACATAATCAATACTAATTGCTGGAATGTTTGTTTTAATCTGGATTAATGCAGATTAATGTTCTTATGTTCATACTTTCCCCTGTGGTTTTATAATACCATTGATTAGGATTTTGACAGGAAAAGTCATGTGATTGGATGAGGCAAGACTCACAAAGAGAACCTCAATTCAATTGCTGCTTGGTAGCTATAGATGAAGTAGTTATTCTCTCTCTCAAGATTTGGAGACTGGGACCTAACAGAAAACTGGTCTCTTTCTCTGAAGTTTCGCTGTTTGGAAGTTAGCTATTTCTCCGAAGGCCGCTGTGTGGGAGTCGGTAAACATGTGCCTATCTGGATCTCTGCCCAGCGTTGTTAAAAGACTGCAAACTGAGCACCCACATGAGCTATATGTTTTTGTGCTAATTGATTCTGAAAAAGTATATATGACTGTGAGGATATTGGAACTATAGAGATAACTGCTTGTTAAAAATTATACATTGTAATGTTTAAATATCTCCAATTGGTAAAATTCATGCTGATTCTGTTATATTTTAACCGTGTTGGTCAATCATATTTGTTGTAATAAAATCTTTTTATTCTTTATTCCAATTCAGTCCAATCAAATCAAATCCAATTCAGAATTCCAACAAGTTGAGACATTCGTGATCCAAGCTGACAAGACAGGGCTCCACTGACAAGACCTCCACTCTTGGGCTTGATCTACATGATCCAAGCTGATTGGAGTAGGTATAGCTCCCCCTCCAAGGCTTGATCTCATTTGCATCTTAGCCAAAAGGCCAAGGTGCCGCTTTAAAAAGTTGCTTCAAATGAAGCTAAAATGTAACCTAATGACTTCAACTAAGTAAAGCATGATGATACTACACTTGATCTTAGCCAATCTTCCAAATGGATTAATTGAATCATACCTGGAGCGAGCAACTTTATGCTTAATACCAAAGTCAGGACCATTTGGAATCTTGGCTAACTTTCATAACATGTCTTAGGGTTTCTGATCTGGCCCTTACCAAATTGGGAACTCATCCAGAATTGAAATCTATCATTCTTTGTTTGGTTTGGGATTATTGAACTCAAAGGCAGTGAGTATTGAGCATTTGTGTTGTCTTTTCAGGTGTTGCGTTCTGTTGGTGCCTTGTGGGAGAATGGCTCTTTCACAGACTAAAAGTTTCCTGCACATTGAAGAAATCGCCTGAAGTGGTTTACAAAAGGCGGCCAAAACAAAGCTTCTGTAATTAGCAAAACATTGCAGTTGAATTTGCCCGAAGAGGAGGGGAGGATTGAGATACTTGCAGTGATAGCTCAGCGTTTGAAATTGCCAAAAACACAGCTAGAATTGTTGGAAATGCCTATAATTCAATTACAAATGAAGCAGCTTAAATAAATGGCAATGACAGGAGGAAAAGAAATAGAGTAGCAAAAACAGAAGAGAAAAGGTGATTGCAATTGAACAAAGAGCAAGATAATTCAAATAGCTTGAATTGCAACAAGGAAAAGAAATGCAAGAATACAGTTTATGCTCAGTAATGATATCACAGCCTACAGATAGAAGTGATACCGACTGTGATTGAAAAGCCAGTGGAAAAATCAATGAACTGAAGTGTTACAGGGAAAATATCCTAGGAATTTTCCTGGCTGTGGTAACAAGATCACAAAGCCACAGGTTGAGGGAAGAGGAGAAATCAAAAAGTAAAGATGAAGAAGTTGAAGTTCAACTGTCTGAAACCTTTTTTGATTTGATGGTTGAGAAAGAATAGATAAAGGATGAAGAGGATATTTTAATTCAAGAATAGTAGTTAAACTACAACAGAAAGATGTAGAGGTAAAGCAATTGTAGGCAAAGATATACAACGAAGATGAATCAGAGTGTATACCAGGATGTTAACTTAAAAATAATGTTTTAATGAGGGAATTGGAGACTTTTACATATTAAGGAAGATAAAAATGGGTGAGGTTCATCAAGTTGTATTACCGATAGGCTATAGAAACGAAGTGTTGCGGATTGCACATGAGGTACCAGTAGGCAGTAATTTGGGAGTATGGAAAACTCAAGTAAAAATTACAAAAACATTTTTGTTGACCAGTACCGCAAAAAGATGTGGTTGAATTTTGCTGACGTGTCAAATATCAGGTAATAGAAACACTTCAACTGGTAATAAAACTAGCACCATTAATGCTCATTCCAACATTTGAGGAATCTTTTATGAGAGTTTTATTTGACAGTGTAGGACCTGTCCCCAAACAAAGAGTTTGTTGACCATAATGGATGTTTCCACTAGATTTCATGAGGCCATTCCAATATGCAATACTGCCGCTAACAGGATTTTAGAAGGGTTACTTGATTTTTTTTCCCCCTGATATGGGCAAACCACAAAAACACAACCAGACCAAAGATCAAATTTTTCAATGAGGCTATTCAGGTAAATTATGGATAGCTTCAGAGTAAAATAATTTAAATCAACTGTGTACCATCCAGAATCACAGGGAACATTAGAATTGTGGCATCAAACTTTAAAGATCATGATGAGGGCCTATAGTCAAGATTATCTCCAGCTTTAGGGTAAAGGAATTCCATTTGTACTTTTTGCAGTCAGCAATGTACCTAATGAATCATCTAAATTTAGTATATTTAAATAAATTTTTGGTCATGAGATGAGACAACCAATTAAACTGATCAAAGCGAAATTGGTCAGTCAGTGTTCTTAGACTACATTTTTGGACTATGTGACAAACTTTAGGGAGAGATTAAATAGAGCAGGTGAGTTGGCAAGACAATAGTTAGATATGGCACAGCATGTGATGAAACAGGAAGCAGAAAAGAACTCAAAAATGCATAGTTTTGCAAGTGGGGTTAAAATCATAATAATACTACCAGAGGTACGTGCAATGTGTAATGGGCTTTACCAAACTGAAAGGATATCGAATGAGGTCAATTATTTAATATGAATGTTAGATAGAAGGAAAACTCAGGGTCATGTGAATATGCTCAAATGGTGTTTTGGTAGTGAAGGAAAGCAGAGGCAGGAGGTATTAGTGGTTACAATTCAGAATGAAGATTAATTTGAATTTGACATTCCTCAGATTAAATTAGATGATTAAGTTATCAGAAACTAGGATAAATTATTAAATTACCTTCCAGAGAAAAATCAAAATGACCTGAAAGAGTTATTAAAATCACATGTGGGAATAAGCTAGGAAGTATTAAAATAATTTTGCATGATATAGATGCAGGAAATACTGTTTCATTTAAGCAACATCCTTATAGGTTTAATCCTCTAATGTAGCCACAGGTTCAAAATGAGATAATTGATGTGAGTCGCAGCGAGTAGAGTTCACCCGTAGTGCTAGTACCAAAACCAGATAGCATCCAGCCATTGTATGTGGATTATAGAAAAGTTAATGAAGTTACAAAATAAGATTTATACCCCAGTTGGATGACTGCATTGAGATAGTTGGACAAACAAGTTTTATTTTCAACTGGACTACTCAAAAGATACTGGTAGCTATCTTTTTCAAAAAAAAGCCAAAGGAGATTTGAGCATCCATGCTACCAAATGATTTGTACAGTTCAAAGTCATATTATGACAAATGCCATTTGTCATGTTATGACAAATGTAATGCCCTGGTCACATTACAAAAATTAACCAACAAGATTTTATCAGGATTATTCAATTGTGCGGTATATGTAGATGATCTCATGATTTTTAGTCAGAAGTGGGAAGCACATTTGGAGCACCTGGTGGAATTATTCGATGGACTTCAGGAAATGGGCTTGGTGGCAAAGATGGCTGAGAGTGACTTTGGAAAAGCTCAAATCATCTTTCTCAGCTCTACAATTGGACCCATGGGATGTGTAAACAAAGGTTATTGGTGACTTCCCAACTCTGTTAACATGAAGGGGAAATATTGAGATTTCTGAGCCTGACTTTTTTTTTAAAGGAAATCCATGCTGAATTTTAGCAATGTGGTTGCTCCACTGACTGACCTGCTGAAGAAATGGTACAGATTTCAGGGGACTGTGGAGAGCCAGCAGGCATTTGACAACCTGAAAACTATGTTAACCACTGGACCCTTGTTAGCCACACCAAATTACGCAAAACCATTCAAAATAGCCCTCATGTGAGTGACGTGGGTGTCAATGCCAACTTATAAGATGACGAGAGGATACGACGGTCTGTTGGGTATTTTTCCGAAAAGCTAAATGATCACCAGAAAAATTACTCAACTTCAAAAAATAGACTTCGAGTTTCATGTTGGTGTTGCAGTGTTTCAACACTTATGTTGCCAGTGGTTCATTTGCGATGCATGTGTACATCAATCACGATCCATTGATGCTTTTTGGAGAAATTTAGGAACAAAAATGCAAGACTATTTACATAGAGTTTATTATTGCTTTCACTTAATTGGAAAATTATACATTTGGCAGGAAGGGAGAATACGATTGTTGATGCTTTGTCATGAATGTCATGAAAGGGCAAGCAGTTTTGAAAACTGAAGCCACGTTTGAATATTAATGGATCACTTTTTAAGCGGGGAGGTGAAATGATACTGTGCCTTTAAGAAATGTATTTTAATTGTGTTTCTTTCCATGATGTCTTGTCAGTCCTGATTTTGTCAGAGGTATGTTTTCTGCAACTTGTGTCCTTTATTGTTAGTCAAGCTGTACAGTTGACATCATGTTGAATTTAATCTGAACTAATGCAGTGTTCCATTGCTTTAGTGTTCCCCTGTGATGGCAGTATTGAAATTGATTGGAAGTGATTGGCACTTCCAAACCCATATAAAAAGAGAAGAGCCACAGTTACCTGGGAACACCAGCACTGGAAGTTCCTCTCCAAGACACCCATTATCCTGACTTGGAAATTTACTGCTGTTCCTTCATTGTCACGGGATCAAAATCCTGAAAATCCCTCCCTCCCAGCACTGGGAGTGTACCTGGATAGTGATTCCAGAAGATAGTTCACCACCACCATTCAAAAGCAAGTAGAGATGGATGATAAATGCTGACCAAGCCAAATTAGTTAAATGATTTTTAAAAATAATTTATATTTAAATTAGTTTCATAGGTGCTGGTGGCAAACATGAATGAGAGTAAGGAATCGCTGGAACAGAGTGTTGAATATTCAAGTAGAAACAGGGATCCAGTAGATCCATTTTTGCCAGACAGAGGGGGACATATTTCAATGAATATTACTTGGATCAGAGTTGCATCAAAGCATCTCAGCGTGCAACATGATCTACGCAAAAAAAGTTGAAGTTGTTGGACTTTGTGTGGAGATCATTTTGAAACGTTTGCAAACTTAGGGTCCCTACAGAGTAGAAGGAGACCATTTGGACAAATGGCTCTGCACTGACTCTTCGACAGAACATGTTGTCCAGGCTGACCATTCAGACCTATCCCCATAACCCTCCACACTTTAGCTACTAAGCCACCTTATCTGCACATGTGGCAATTAGGAGATTTTCTAGGATTAGTGCTGCTTTTAATACATTTATTGAATGCCTCCAGTTCAAAAAGAGACCAATTGAATCCAAACATGTGCAGGTTAGGTGGATTGGCCATACTAAATTGTCCCTTAATGTCAGGGAGACTAGCTAGAGTAAATGCATGGGATTATGGATCTGGGTGGGATTCTTGTCGGAGCAGACTTGATAGGCCGAATGGCCTCGCTCTGCACTGTAGGAGTCTAATACTACGAGTCTGTACCAACGCTCTGTAATGAGCATTCTACCGGGCCCACTTCACCACACAATGCACATATCATGCTTCATCCACCAAACCTGCACATTTTGAACTGTGGGAGGAAATGAGAACACCTAGGGGAAACCTACAAAGAAGTGGGAAGAACATACAAACTCCATACAGACAGCCACCCAAAGCTCTGAAGATCTGAAGAGAGCTACAACTACAATAAAACTTAAGAACATCAGAGATTTTTCTCAGATTCTCTCCAACAATTACTGATTGTTCCAGTTGAACTTGAACACTTAAACCCATTACGCTGCCAACAACACAGACAAAAGAAATCAGAGTTAAGGAGGTATTGTCTCTGGGTAACAATCCCCAGATTGAGGTTAATGTTCTGTGGAATCCCATCATAGCATATAGTGAAGTTTGAATTCAATAAATGTGTAGATTTAAAAGTCTAATGATAACTGTGAAACAATTGTTGCATAAACCCATCAGTTCATTAATTTCCTTTGGGGAAGAATATCTGCCAAGCTTCCTTGGTCAGGTCCAGATGTGACTCCAGACCCACAGCAATGAATTTGCTCTTATATGGCCGTGTAAGTGAAGTAGTGAAAGGGATGAGCAATAAATGGAAATCCAGCCAGCAACGTCCATTTCCCATGAATGAATTTTTAAAAGTTGATTAGAAACTGTTTCAAGCCCCCTCCAGTGCTTTCATATCTATTAATCTTTTCGAAATTAATTAATGAAGTGTGGACAAAATTGCATTGCAGAAAACAATATAGGCAATGTAAAACACAGCAAATTCTAAAAACATCTTAATAATTTGGATTATTTGAAAAGTATGGTACGCATACATTAAATGGGTTTTTTATTATTCTTAATTTCATGGCGAAGTAAACATTTAATGCCCATCAGCTGAATGGTTTGTGAAGCCATTTAAGGTTCAGCAAGACATTGCTGTAGGGTAACATGTAAGAAGTCTGACAACATCAGGTTTAAGTCCAACCAATTTATTTGATAGTAAACTTGCAAGCTTTCAGCGTTTGCCCCTTTGTCAGGTGAATGGAGAGTTCTGGCCTCAGACAGAGAGTATAACAGCATAGACAGTTTACAGATTATTGATTAGAATGTGAGTCTTTACAACTAACCTGCCATTCAAGTCTTAAAGAGCTTTAAGGGGCTCTTAAGGGGCAAATCCTGAAAGCTTGTGAGTTTACTATCAAATAAATCGGTTGGACTTAGTGTTGTCAGACTTCTTACTGTGTTTTTCCCAGTCCAATGCCGACTTCTCCACATCATGAGTAACATGTAAGCCGAGACAGGCAGATTTTCCTTCCCTGAAGAGGAACACGGAAAGTAGAACAGTACAGCACAATGTACATCAGATCCTTCCCACACACCCCGAGTCTCACCTCACATTGCCATCCAGGTGACAATGGTGGGGGAGAGACCATAAAAAGTTAAGGTTTATTTATTCATCACAATTAGGCTTACATTAACACTGCAATGAAGTTATTGTGAAAATCCCCTCGCTACCACACTTCAACACCTGTTCAGGTACACTGAGGGTGAATTTGGCATGGCCAAGCCACCTAACCTGCACACCTTTGCACTGTGGGAGGAAATCGGAGCACCCGGAGGAAACCCATGCAGATACAGGAAGAACATGCAAACTCCACACAGATAGTGACTCAAGCAAGGAATTGAACCCATGTCCCTGGTGCTGTGAGGTATCAGTGCTTGCTCACTGTGCCGCTCATTGCCAACTCCTTTTGGAAAGTGCCTTTGCAAAGAAGATCAGGAGAGAAATTAAATGTTTTTATCAAGGTTAATCCCAAGCAGCTCTGTGAACTGGAACTCTGTGTTCTACAGGCTATTCTCAGGGACACACACCAAGCCAAACATCAGCTGCTGCTGGAGGCTCATCAACTCAGCAAAAGACACTCTTGGGTGCCTGCAACTTACTGATCCTTCAGTTGAAAGAACTGTCCTTGACTGAGTATTGCAAACTGGCACGTTCCAAGGTCCAGGACTATGTGCTATGGGACAAGCTGAAGCTTGGGGCAGGCACTGCAACGGCACAATGAGGAATGGCCTTTTAACGGAGGCAGACCAAGGGCCCAGGAACCGCAGAACACTTTCAGCTGTGAAACTGTGTGACAATCTAAAAAAATAATGGCACACGATAAAATTTGAGGCATGTATATAGTTTTAAGTTTTGAAATGTTATGACTGTAATTTGTATAGAACTATAAAAATGTTTTTATTCTGCACTGTTTGCAATTCATAGACATGTAGATTTGCAATGATTTAATTGAGATTTTTATGAATAAAGTATATTTTTAAAAGAAAAAGACGCTCCTTGGTCTACCCAAGATTTGCCGGGCTTCCAGTGAAAAGAGTTGCCCCCAACCAAGTGTTGCACACCTGCATGTTCCGAAGCCCAGAAGTATGTGCACTAATGCTTGGGGCAACCACTGCAAAAGCACGAGGAAAGATCGCATTCCATGCTCTTGCAGTCATTGTGAACTGTGGGGAGGGGAATTCTATTGACTCCCACAGATAATATGACTCACATTGAAAGTATAACACGAACATTACATGCATTACAAATGTACTGAAGTACCTCAGAAGGCAACATGATTATTGCAAACAATTTAAATATCCTTTTCATCACTTATAATCAGTGTTCTGAAATGACTGTAACATTTCCTTGTTTGAACTGAAGCACATCAGGGCTTGATGTAGAAAAGCTGAATATCATTGCCGTTTCCATGAAACGCACTTCAAAATATTTGTAACGTTCCTTCAGGTATTTTCGGAATAAATTGTATGTTTGCAAAATAAATATGTCCTACAATTAGCTTGGGAATACTTTTCCTCCCCATAAATTGTTTTAAATGTGCACTTATTACAGTAAAGTCTAGAGGCCATTTTCGCATATCCAGGTGGCAAAAACAGTCATTATAAAATATTCAATGATCGCTGGTTTGAGTGATTTTTCCTAAGGGGTTTGCATTTACCAGAATTTCAGAATAAGGGACATCTTTTCTTTATTAAAATCTCTACATCTCACCCCGCACACAGATTCTACACAGGACTCTGCTGACACGAATAGGCTTCAGGCAAACAGTTAAAACCAAGTTGAATTGCAGGTGAGAATTATAAGACAGCTGGAAGAATCCATCTCATTACCTCAGTTAAATAAATTCAAATGCCTGGATACAAATCGGAAAAGGAAAACACCATTCTATGATTGGATGGGGCATATTTCATCGACTTCAGGCAACATAGTAGAGCCCGTGTCCCTGTCTACATCAACAGGAAGGAAGTAAAAATGGCCGAAAGCTTCAAGTTTTTAGGTGTTCAAATTATCAACAACCTGTACTGGACCCCCACTCCCCCCCCCCCCCCACCCCACCCCCCCCCCCCTGTACTCCCAAACCCCATTTCCCCCCATCTCCCCACCCCATCCTCACCCCCCACCCCTGTCAACCCCAACACCCCCGTACTGCCCACCCCCTCCACAATCTTCCAACCCCTACCCCTCTCATCCTCCCACCCCAATCGCTATCCCTCCCTCCCTCCCCATGCCAGCTATGACTCTCACCAACTTTTATAGATGCACAATAGAAAACATTTTTTTTGGTGTATCAGAACTTGGTACGGCTCCTACTCCGCCCAAGGCCAAGGAACTACAAAAGGTTGTGAATGTAGCCCAATCCATCATGCAAACCAGCCCCCCATCCATTGACCCTGTCTACACCTCCCACTGTCTCAGCAAAGCAGCCAGCGTAATTAAGCATCCCATGTACCTCAGACGTTCTCTCTTCCATCTTCTTCTATTGGGAAAAAAATACAAAAGTCTAATGTCTCTTGCCAACTGACATAAGAACAGCTTCTTCCCTGTTGCTGTCAGATTTCTGAATGCATTTGCCTTGCATTAAATTGATCTTTCCCTACACCCTAGCTATGACTCTAACACTACATTCTGCACTTTCTCCTTTCCTTCTCTTCGAAAGTATATTTTGTTTGTACAGCATGCAAGAAACAATACTTTTCACTGTATACTAATACATGTGAGAATAATAAATCAAATCGCATTTCATCCAATCCCTTACCTCATCAGAAGATACACACAAAAGCTAATCAGGAAATTTCACAAAAAGTTAACGATTTCCACAGTTAGGACTTGTGGTATTCATGGAAAGTGTTAAATGAGGCCACAATTAAAACTTAATTCATTGTTCAAAGGAAGAAATGTTGAATACTGCTTACCATGAATTGTGTCTTTAGAGCACTGTGTAAACATAGTCAAATTGAATTAAAATGTTAATAGAAAATGTAAAAGAAAGTTTAGTAAAACAAACAATGAATTGGAGAAACTCCCCTCAGTTCTTCGAAATACAGCAGCAAAAATGTCAGCCAACATTGCCAGAGAAATTAGGTAATTGTCTTGCAAGCAGAACAAAGCCCTCTGGGTAAACCTAAAACCCATGTGCACTTCCAACGCTATTTTTTCCATTCTGTCTTTAAAATTACTGCCTGGTGCCAAGCTGGGTCTGAATTTCAATTCCTTTGTAATATTTTTTCCTTGATTTAAATCTCCAATTTGTTTCTTCCCAGTGATACATCACTGGTGATGTAATGCCAATATGGCACCCTCACTGGAACCCCAGGTGTTCAGCAAATGGTTGGAGAACCTGGGAAAACAGAAGAAGCAGCAGGGAGAGTTGTAGCAGCCCCTAGCATCCAGGAGGAGAAGCAGCAGCAGAGAGAGTCACAGCAGCCGGCAGGAGAAACAGCAATAGGCTCAGTTTCTCTTCCTAGAGACTCCTGTTCAGTTCTTTAAACAAAAGAAGTTTAAAGTTTAGTAGGCTTACACTGCAACGAACTGTGAAAATCCCTTAGTCACCACATTCTGGTACTTGTTCAGGTACACTGAGGGAGAATTCAGCATGGCCAATGCACCTAACTTGTGCACCTTTGTAGAAGGAAACCTGAGCACCTGCAGGAAACCCACGCAGGTATGGGGAAAAACTGCAAACTCCACACAGAAGTGACCCAAGCCGACAATTGAACCCCTGTCCCTGGAGCTATGAGGTAGCAGTGCTAACCATTGTGCAAATGTGCTGCCCTCATAACTATGTTGCACCTCAATCAAACCTAAACTTCAGCTTCTAAAATTCAACTCCCCACCCCCATCCACTCAAGAGAAAACATTTAATCTGCACCAAATCTTCACTCTGCTTTGTCCATCTTGCCCTGCATTCTTATTCAACGCAACTCTGCTCTCAGATACACTATTGTTGCGGTAGAATTGTAAAAATTAATCACAAGACATTCAAAGCGAGGTTACAAATTAATTCCAAACTTGCCAACATAGATTTATTGTTAAGCCTTTGCCGAGAGGTTTAATCCGTTACCTGCTCTAGATTCAATTTCTGTCTTGGCATTGCTAGAGAGTTCTTGAGATGTGTAAAAGTCACTGGGCTATAAGCATTAAACCGGCATTGCAATATTTATTTCCAATGTTCATAAAATTAGAGTACAAAATTCAGGATATTATTTTAAAACATTAAAGAAGTTTTTTGCACATTGCACTGTGTAGGATTCAATATTGACAACTCTGCCAGAGGAATTACAATGTACAGCAAATGTAACCTACTCCCATTCTGCGTGGGATTAGCATTTGATAACTACACTAAATATATATACATATATACATATATATATATATATTGCAGTCTGACATAATCATCCAATTACAATCTCCAGGTGATATCCCCCAGGGGAAATGAGAACAAACTGTACCTATAGTTGTCAATCAAAGGGCGAATGCAGCACACCATCCCCTGTTATAAACTTCAATCCCTGACAGTGCTATCCATATTCAGACTTCAGCAATCACTCATTGTTTCCAATGAGTGACTCAATTGTTCTGACATGCTGAAAGACCAGCACCCCCAGTAGCTGTAGGCCACTAGCAGAGAATGACATTGTATCACAGAAAAATCAGAAGATACTGAAACGGGTTTGAGAAGAGGCTTTGAGACTTTTTTTAATTTCATTAATGCAGTTAACCAGAGGCAAGAAAAGTAAATCTCTGACAAAAAGACTGTTACAACACACACACACACACACACACACACACACACAGCTTTAACAATCAACCCTCCCCTGACAAACTAGGGAATTCCAATCTGGCAGGGCAATGTGCAGTGTTTATGCCATCCAAACTGTTATAGTTAGTTTATCTATTAGTGTGACAAGTAGGCTTATATTAACACTGTAATGAAGTTATTGCGAAAATCCCGAAGCCACTGTTTAGGTACCCTGAGGGAGTATTTAGCCAATGCACCTAACCAGCATGTTTTTTGAACTATGGGAGTAAACCGGAGCAGAAGAAATTCATACAGACACGAGGTGAACATACAAACTCCACACAGAAACCCAAGCTAGAAATTGAACTCGGGCCCTTGGCAATGAGAGACCACTGGACATGCTGCCCAGTCCTTAAAGAAGACAAAGGGGGTCCTTAAAGTGCTTAGCAAATTATCTGTAGTTTATTGAGCAACATCTAACCATCAGATGGTAGGATCAAATTGCCTCAAAATGGTTCTGGGAGGATCAGACAGGAAAATAGATTAATGCACAGAATAAAAATATTTCATAGACTGGAAATCTGAATCAGAAGCTGCATACATTTCTGTGAGGCCATTTTGAAATACCCGCAATGTTCCAAAGTATGCTTTTGCAAAAGAGCGTCATACCTTGGGAGTGATAGAATTCAGCAGAACAAATGTGAAGGGAAATATTTCAACTCCGTTAACTATGAGAAAAACAAGACAATGCAGTGGATATTGAGAGTTGTAATGGACAATCGATCCCAATTGGATCAGCATGATCCAACTGAGAATTGGATCAGAAAAATCCATGAGAAGCCTTTAATAGCATCAAAAACATTCACCCAATTTCACCAATGGCCATGAAACTACAAGCAGAACATTGTGCCCCAAGGAAAAATCTATAAGGGAACATGAGAAGTATATTTATAAGAACTGTACCAAGTTTTAAGGATTTTCAGTTATGTGGATGAAGAGAAAACAATGAACTTGTTCCAGGATTATTAAGGGAAATCCTGAAAGGGATGCTTCAAACTATGGATATTTCATTTTCCTGGGGTGAATATGAACATGGTAACTAGAGAGGACTGGTTTCTATCATGAATGTAAAGACCAAAGACAACGTAAAGGGATATTTTTCTTTTCTTATACCAATGGGTTTTATTTCATTACCAGTTAGAGTGATGGAATAAGATCCATTAGTAACATGCAGAAAACAATTTGATAGAAAACTTGGGAGAGAAACTTACAGGGCAGGGGGTGGGGTGGCGCAGAGTGCATAGTAGTGGGCAATGTTTCATTATACCAGACCTAATCATAAGCAGCTCCACTGTCGGCCAACCATAAGTCTGTCCCCTTAAGTAAATATCTGCCCAATTAAATGAATCATTCGCGCACTCCCAATGACAATCAAGTTGACACTGGGGCTAATTGGAGGGATCTTTCAAAGAGACACCACAATAAGCAAGATTCCCCTTCTTCTGAATTAGATCATTCAATGAATAATAGAGGAACACAGAACTCACCAACAAATGTTAGGCATTGAGGGGAGCAGATCACCCTTCGTATCTGCCACTGTAGAATACTGCGTACTGTTTTGGTCACCCTGTTGTAGTAAAGACATTGTTAAACTGGAAAGAGTGCAGAGAAGATTTACAAGGATGTTGCCAGGACTAATAGGCTTGAGTTATAGGGAGAGATTGGACTTTATTCCTTTGATCGTAGGAGAATAAAGAGTGACCTTATTGAGGTGTATAAAATCACGAGGAACATAGATAGGATGAATGTACGTAGTCTTTTTCCCAGGGAATGAGAATTGAAAACTAGACGGCACAGGTTTAAGTGAGGGGGGAAGATTTAAAAGGGACCTGAGGGGCATTTTCTTCATGCAGAGAGTGGTGGGTATATAGAACATAGAACATTACAGCGCAGTACAGGCCCTTCGGCCCTCGATGTTGTGCCAGCCAGTGGACCCTCTAACCTAAACTATTCCAATATCATCCATATGCCTATCCACCAAACATTTGAATGCCCCCAAAGTAGGCGAGTCCACAACTGCTGCAGGCAGGGCATTCCACGCCCTCACCACCCTCTGTGTAAAGAACCTGCCTCTGACATCCGTCCTATAACTACCACCTCTTAATTTAAAGTTATGTCCCCTCGTGTTGGTCATCACCATCCGAGGAAAAAGGCTCTCACTATCCACCCTATCCAATCCCTTGATCATCTTATACGCCTCAATTAGGTCACCGCATAACCTTCTTCTCTCTAATGAAAATAACCTCAGGTCCCTCAGCCTTTCCTCATAAGGCCTTCCCACCATACCAGGCAACATCCTGGTAAACCTCCTCTGCACCCTTTCCAATGCTTCCACATCTTTCTTATAATGCGGCGACCAGAACTGTACGCAATACTCCAAGTGCGGCCACACCAGAGTTTTGTACAGTTGTAACATAACCTCACAGCTCCTAAATTCAATCCCTCTACCAATAAAAGCTAACACACCGTACGCCTTCTTAACAACTTTATCAACCTGGGTGCCAACTTTCAAAGAGCTATGTACTTGTACCCCAAGATCCCTCTGCTCGACAACGCTATTAAGGGTCCTTCCATTAGCCCTATATTTCATATGCCTGTTATTCCTACCAAAGTGAATCACCTCACACTTATCCGTATTGAATTCCATTTGCCACCTCACGGCCCAGCTCTGCAACCTATCTATGTCCCTCTGCAAACTGTAACATCCATCCTCGCTGTCTACAACTCCCCCCACTTTGGTATCGTCAGCAAATTTACTAATCCAACCCTCTACACCCTCATCTAGGTCATTTATAAAAATGACAAACAGCAGTGGCCCCAAAACAGATCCTTGAGGCACACCACTTGTAACTCATATGGAATGAGCTGCAGTGATTGAGGCAGGTATAACAGCAAGAGTTAAAATGCAATTTGATGAGCACATGGATGGGAAAGGATTAGAGGGATATGAGCCAAACACAGGCAATTGGGATTATCTCGAATGGCACTATAGTCTGCATTGACAGGTTGGGCGGAAGGGCCTGTTTTTGTGCTGTGTTGCTCAATGGTGTGGCACTCCAGACCAATATCAGTGTGCCGTACAGTTAATAAAATTAAAGACAAAAGTGAAGCCCAGTTAACAAATTTGCACCTGATGAGGAAGGTACTGATAAATAGAAAGAATCAGGGAGAGACGCACAGATAGGAAAATAACTGTTCACGTAGAAAGAGAAACATTGAGTTGCACTGGTAGTGACTGGAGATGAAGTTTTGGAGAGAGTGACTGGGATGGGGTGAAAAGAAACAGCGAGATAATCTAAAATGTGGAGAGGTTGACAATGATCCAAAGAGACAGGAAGGTACAGAGAGAATTACAGATCATATTGATTACATGTGGCAATCAATCCCATTCTGTACAGAGCTGATAGATAGCACTGACCATACGATCGGAGAGAGTGCCTCAGTGTTGCTATCTTCCGATGTAAGCAAAAGCTTCCCCAAGCCTCCCACTTCTAGACCATACCCTAGTTACATCATTAATTCTCCTTTTCCTTCTCTCTCTTTCCAATCCAATCAAGGGATTGGATAGGGTGGATAGTGAGAGCCTTTTTCCTCGGATAGTGATGACCAACACGAGGGGACATAACTTTAAATTAAGAGGTGGTAGTTATAGGACGAATGTCAGAGGCAAGTTCTTTACACAGAGGGTGGTGAGAGCATGGAATGCCCTGCTTGCAGCAGTTGTGGACTCGCCTACATTGGGGGCATTCAAATGGTTGGTGGATAGGCATATGGATGATATTGGAATAGTTTAGGTTAGAGGGTCCACTGGCCGGTGCAACATCGAGGGCCAAAGGGCCTGTACTGCGCTGTAATGTTCTATGTTCTATGTAAAACAAAATCATCACCAATGAATGAAAAGGGAGTAGATGTATAGACATGGACAGCAAGGTAGCTGCACCTCCTGTGCCTGATGTTTCTTAGTAAGCTCCGTGGACTATTTATATGTTTGGACCTAAAAGAGAGTACGGCAGAAAACAAGCAATGGAGAAGTAATTGGAAAATTCAGATTGGAAAGGGCACAGTGAAATAGTGAATCAAGGACATAGAAAATGAGGGGATTAGATGGAAATCCAGCACAAAGAGAATAGAAATGATGAAATTACAGAATTAGAGAAAGATATTTTCAGTGATATAGATTCGTGGAGGTGGTTGAGTCAGTTTCAGATAAATAAAGAGAGATGAAGATAGCTAAAGTGACCCAGAAAATTTGAGATGCAGAGAGGTAGAGTTGGATTGAGATGTGGAAAGAGGCACAAGGAAATGCAGATGTATAGAGAGAAAGAGAGAGAGAGATGGACATCAGGAAATAGTAAGAGAGAAATTGAGATATAGAGAGAGAGACAGAGACAGAGATATGAAAGAGAATGGGAAAAATTGAGATGCCAAAAGAAAAAGCGAGTGGGGTGTACCTGTGTACAGAGACAGAGAGAAAACCGGAGATTTCAAACAAGGCAGAGATAGGTGGAAATGTGGAAAGTTGCCGGAGAAGGAAAAGGCTGGACAGAAATATAGAGAGAGCTGGAGATTTAGAAAGAGCAAGGCAGAAATAAGGACAGAAAGATGTGCGGGTTTGATTGATTAGCCATGGTAAATTGACCCTAGTGTCAGGGGGGGTTAACAGGGTAATTGAGTGGGGTTACGGGAATAGGGCCTGGGTGGGATTGTGGTTGGTACAGACTCGATGGGCCAACTGGCCTTCCTCTGTAGGGATTGTATGATTCTATGAAAGAGAATGATCATTTCCATTGACCCACGAAACCATGTGAACTGGATAATTAACTGAAATAATACTTCACTTCACGATTTGCACACTATCCTCTAAAATTGTCGACAACCTGTATGAGTGGGTGAGTGTGGCAGGAAGGGGGGAGCGAGGTACATAGTTTCTCATCCATTCCACCCCATGTTCCACATGAGTGCATTGATGCTAGGTGAAGGGTGGGGAGGTGAGATTTGGCGAGGGGTGGGGGAAGCGGGGGTGATGGGGAGAACGTGGGGATGCCCACATCAGCAGAGCAAAGTGTTAAAGACCAACAGTCTTTTCAAAATTCGGAAGTAGAGCACTAAAGAATGAAACTGAATGTGAGCAGACAAGCCAAGATAAGCAAAAACCTGCCCGTCGACATCACTTTACATTGAGAGCAAAGGGGAAAATCAGACAGCTAGTGCTGATGTGCTCTTTAATGCTGCAGTTGTTGTGCCATTTCTGGCTGCTGTGGTTGAACTAATTCCAGTTGTGTTGGGGGTGTTGGACTGAGCTGAGCTGAGCTGCTGGTGTTGGTCCCAATTGAGCTGGTAGTGTTGGTCCTAGTTGAGCTGGTAGTGTTGGTCTCAGTTGGGCTGGTGGCGTTGGACTAAGCTGAGCTGGTGGCATTGGACTGAGCTGAGGTGATGGTGTTAGTCCCAGTTGAGCTGATGGCATTGGACTGAGTTGAGCTGGTGGCATTGGCCCCAGTTGAGGTGGTGTGTTGGTCCTAGTTGAGCTGGTGATGTTGGACTGAACTGAGCTGGTGGTGTTGGTCCCAGTTGAGCTGGTAGTGTTGGTCTCAGTTGGGCTGGTGGCATTGGACTAAGCTGAGCTGGTGGCATTGGACTGAGCTGAAGTGATGGTGTTGGTCCCAGTTGAGCTGATGGCGTTGGACTGAGTTGAGCTGGTGGCATTGGCCCCAGTTGAGCTCATGGTGTTGGACTGTGATGAGCTGGTGCTGTTGGTCCCAATTGATCTGGTGGTTTGGACTGAGTTGAGCTGGTGGTGTTGGTCCCAGTTGAGCTGGTGGTGTTGGTCCCAGTGTTGAGCTGGTGACATTGGGCTGAGCTGAGCTGGTGGTGTTTGTCAGTTGAGGTGGTGGTGTTAGTCCCAGTTGAGCTGGTGGTGTTGATCCCAGTTGAGGTGGTGATGTTGGACTGAGCTGAGCTGATAATGTTGGACCGAGCTGAGCTGATTGTGATGGTCCCAGTTGAGCTAATGGTGTTGGTCCCAGTTTAGGTAGTGGCATTGGACTGAGCTGAGCTGTGGTGTTGTTCCCAGTTGAGGTGGTGGTGTTGGACTGAACTGAACTGGTGGTGTTGGCCCCTATTGAACTGGTGGTGTTGGACTGAGCTGAGCTGGTGGTGTTGGTCCAAGTTGAACTGGTGGTTTTGGACTGCGCTGAGCTGGTGGTGTTGATCCCAGTTGAACTGGTGGTGTTGGACTGAGCTGAGCTGGTGGTGTTGGTCCCAGTTGAACTGGTGGTGTTGGACTGAGCTGAGCTGTGGTGTTGGTCCCAGTTGAACTGATGGCATTGGCTGCACGTGGACTGGAACTGCTGGTTCTGTGGTCGATGGAGGAGTTGTCACAATGGACAGTGTCATTGTTGCAGAGTTGACAGCAAATCAGTCACATTGGAAAAGGAGGAATAATCCAAAGATCTAGTTGAGAAACAATGCCCTTTCAATCCCCAGACACAAGCCAAGGGATTGAAATCCATTTTCAGTCACAGCAGATACAGACAAATCAATTCTCACTCAAGATAGATACATCGATTTATTTCCACGGTCAGAAACAGTTCTTCTAAATAAACAGAGATATCTATATCTCAAGAATCTAATCTAACTGCCTTGAAAAATGGCTTTGTCTCACCATTAGAGAACTCACTCTGTGTGCCTCTGCCATTGAAATAGGAAAGAATCATAGGCTATTAAGCCCATCAAGTCTGCACTGACAACAATTCCACATGGGTCCTGTCCCCGTGATCCCGCATGTTTATCCTACTAATCCCCTTTGCACTCAGAGTCAATTTTTCATGGTCAATTCACCTAACCTGCATATCTTTGGAATGTGGGAGGAAACCTGAGCACCTGGAGGAAACCCACACAGGCATGGGGAGATCATACAAACTCCGCATAGACAGGAATTGAACCCAAGTCCTTGGCACTGTGAGGAGACAATGCCACTCATGTTGTCTTTGCTTCCAAAAATAGACTTCAGGGAATTGGGATTTAGGGATATAATCAAGGCACTGGCAAATGGTCCAAATAGATTGAGTTGATCTGGCATTCATTCAGTTAATTGATTTACTGTATTATTATAATAGCACATGAGGAGGAACAGGGTCAAGTGTCTGCATCCCTCTGACTGAGGGATGAATGTCCATGGAGAGGGAGCATGCAGTGTGAGTGTATTAGTGTGAGCCCTTCTGCGGCAAATTGGCAGAGGAAGGAGGCTTTTTTGTGCATCCTGAATCCTAGAAATGAAATCCTATTTCAAGATTTCCTCTGGCTCTTCGTTCTGAACTTCAGTACAACCATCCCCACTACTCTGCGCCCACCTCTCCACCACACTTTTGAAGGCAGTCTCTCCGGTAACACTCTAAAATAAAGTCTCTGATCTTTGCAGAATGGAATTGAAAGGATTAGGCAGATAGGGAGTCTCATTGGAGACAGGAGGCTGTTTTGGGTTGTCTCATCCAGTTTGGAAGGATGCGATGAATTCTTTGCATTGTTCTACGACATTTCACGTAGAACGTAGATTGATTGGCTCAACATCTTGGAAGGGATTTATTTGGGTGGATGCTGTGAGTGGGGCTAGTCAGTAGGGTGTTGTTGGTCGGGTTTTGTGTGATTCTTGCGAGCAGGGGGACATGGGTGGGTGGGGAAGTTGGTTGGATGTTGTGGGTCAAGGCTTTGGATGGGTGTTGTGGGTCAGAGTTTTGGGTGGGTGTTGTGGGTGGGGGTTTGGGTGGGGGTTGTGGATGGGTCAGAGTTTTGGGTGTGGATTGTACGTGGGGCAGTTGGGTGGGGGTCGTGGATGGCCTCAAACACACTATCAGCTGACCATAGCATCAAGAGACTCTACTAAACAAAATACCTAGGCGTAATTTGATAAAGCGATTCAGTTAGTAATGGACCGGTTTGATTCCTGTTGCTTAGACATTGGACTGAACTGAGCTGGTGGTGTTGGTCCCAGTTGAATGCCCATGGGCGCTGAAGTGTTCACATCTGCATGGTCACTCCAATGTACATTGGGGAGACCATGCAGACGCTACAACCATGGATGAATGAACATCGCTTGACAATCACCAGGCAAAGACTGCTCCCTTTCTATTGGTGAACACTTTAGTGGTCACGGGCCTTCAGCTTCTGATCTTTGGGTAAGCATTCTCCAAGGCGGCCTTCACGATACACACAAAGTCGCTGAGCAGAGACTGATAGCCAAATTCCGCACAATGAGGATGGCCTCAACTGGGATTTTGGGTTCATGTCGTACAATCTCCATTCACATTGTCTGCATCTTTAAGATTTGAATAGCAGGTTAGCTGTAAAGACTCGTATTCTAATCATTATTCTGTAAACTGTGTGTGACTTTATGCACAGATTTCTGTTCAGAAAATTCCACGCACCTAATAAAAAAAAGCGTTTCCAAAAGCTTGTGAGTTTACTATCAAATAAACTGGTTGGACTTTAACCTGGTGTTGTGAAACTTGCTGTAGTT
Organism: Sphyrna mokarran; assembly: GCA_024679065.1. Classification (NCBI taxonomy): domain Eukaryota; kingdom Metazoa; phylum Chordata; class Chondrichthyes; order Carcharhiniformes; family Carcharhinidae; genus Sphyrna; species Sphyrna mokarran. The sequence goes on along the minus strand of JAGIQG010000016.1, from coordinate 8,107,398 downwards.
GCCATGATTTAGACAGGGACCGGCAGGTTTAGTTCAATGATTGAATTTCCAGCCAATAAATCAAGCAGCAGATGTATATCATATAGAAATACCACATTGAATGCACAACATAACAATAGATCATTCCACCAGCAATCTCAGAGTGGTTTTGTTTCCTCCACCCACTCCTCTTCAGCTCACATTATCAGTCCATCATTCCATTCTTCACCACATTCCTGTGGTTATCTCGTGCAGGTGGGATGGCGGTTTGAGAAAATGTTCCAGCAGATTTGTGTAGAGGATACATATCGGCATAGATCTGTTAACCTTGATTCCCCCACCATCGGTGGGGGAGTCCGGATCCAGGGGTTACAGTCTGAGGACTCGGGGTAGACCATTTAAGATGGGGGTGAGGAGATATTTCTTTGCCCAAGAAGTGGTGAGCCTGTGAAATTCATTAGCACAGAAAATAGTTGATGCCAAAACATAGAATGCATTTGAGGCAGCTAAATATAGCACTTAGGGTGAATGGGATCAAAGATTATGGGGAGAAAGCAGGATTAGGCTATTGAGTTGAACAATCAGTCATGATTGTGATGAATGGTGAGCAGGCTCGAAGGGCCAAATGGCGTCCTCCTGCTCCTATCTTCTGTGTTTCTATAATGTAGAATGGATGACAGTGGGAGGTAAATTGAGAGGGAGAGAGGGAAAATAATCTGCTGGTTGACTTTGCGGCAGTTCACCCGATATTTCATCAGTCTGTGAATGAGTTGGTATGCATTCAATTGAACAGTCTGTTTTAACGCTGCATCATTTCAGGACTGTATGATGTCCAACATAGGCATCTCACTGCAATTTTCACTTTAGTCTGTGCAGTGGACCCAGCTTTCTTTAGAAAATCTGGGGCTGAAATGTCGTCATTTCTAAGCTGGGAGTAGAATCAACGTTAATGTGGAGTTGCTGGAATGATGGTTAAAGACAAACTCACACAACCTGATAGCACTGGAAGCTTCATTCTTTATTCTGGAGTTGGGGCGGAGGTGTGAGAGGGTAGAATGTAGACCCCAGAACAAGGTCAACTCACACAGTAGTGGTCTCTTACTTTAAGCAAATATGTAACTGGAAGCATATCATAAAATTTTTAGTATAGTAACACCAGGAATGGAAAATACTGGAAAATCTCAGCAGGTCAGACAGCATCTATGGAGAGAGAATGGAACCAACTTTTGCCATCTCTGACAAGTGTCCATCCAGACTCGAAACATCTATTCTCTCTCCAAGACTGAGTTCTTCCAGCATTTTTCATTTTTTGTTTCAGATTCCAGCATCCACAGTATTTTGCCTCTTCACCAGGAATAGCCTGGTTATATTATTAAGAAATGTTGGAGAGGTTAGATTTGTATCAAGCAGATTTTAGAAGAGCAAGAGGCGACCTGAACAAAATATTTAAGATCCTGAGGATTATTCAACAGGGTAGATGCAGAGAGGATGTTATCTCTTGTGGGAGAACTAGAATGCCACTGATAAAATAACGGGTTGTTCACATAAAACAAAGATGAGGTGAAACGTCTCTCTGAGAGTTGTGAGTCACTGGAATATTCTATGTAAAACGGCAGTGGAAGCAGATAGTTAATATATTAATGCTGAACCAGATAGATGCTTGATTAAAAGGGGGTGAAAGGTGATCTACTGTAGGCAGGAATGTGGGGGTAAGGTTACAATCAGATCCGCCATGATCTGCGTAATGGCCCAGCAAGCTTGAGGGGATCGTATGGCCTACTGCAGTTCCTAATCTATGTTTGTATATTTGTGGTGTCTTCAATCTCAGCATGAACACACATCTCAATAAAGAATCACAGGAGAACATTCTCGCCTGCAGTTACGCGTGTCGAGGCAATGACAATCACGAACAACAGTTTCATTTTAAGATTTTTGTGATAAATCGCTCGCCATTAAACAGAAAGCTCCTGCACTTACGCCAATTTCATTGAAATAACTTCACCTATACAGAAACCTAAATGTTATTGCACTTTCTGTGATGGTCAGTGTGAATTTCAGGTAAGAAGGCATATATTTGCAATAGGAAAAACAAGTTTAACTGTGCTGTCGATATCCAGTGCAATCATATAAATGTGTATTAGAATACAGCTGACCAAACTCAAAAATCTGGTTCAGAGTAACCCAACCCTCTTGATCAATTCCACTAATCTTTAAAATCCTCTTGATTTCCTTGACCACTTCCCACACCATTACATATGCCAATTAATCTGATCCCATTCCTGCATCTTCTGATATCTTACAGGATGTATCAAACAGAAAGGAATGGCATTCAGTAGAATAGCTGTTGCTTTTCCCCCCCACTTTTGGCTCAGTGATTAGCATGCTGCCTCACAGTAGCAGGGACCCGGATTCAATTCTGAACCTGGGTGATATCTGCCTGGAATATGCACATTCTCACTGTATCTCCATGGGTTTACTCCGGGTGCTCCTGCCTCCGTCCAAAGTCCAAAGGTGTGCAGGTTTAGTTGATTGGCCATGCTAAATTAGTGTCCCAAGATGTGTAGGTGAGGGGGATTAGTGGGGTAAATTCGTGGGTTATGGGGTTAGGGCCTGGATGGGCTGCTCTGTGGAAGAGTTAGTGTAGACTCAATGGATCAAAAGGTCTCCTTCTGCATTTTTTTAAAATCCAATTCAATCAAATCAAGTCCAATTCAGAGTCCCAACAAGTTGGGACATTCATGATCCAAGCTGACAAGACAAGGCTCTTACCTCCTGTCTTGGGCTTGACGTACATGATCCAAGCTGATTGGAATAGGCATTGCACCTCCTCCAAGGCTTGATCTCATTTGCATCTTAGCCAAAGGGCCGAGATGCCATTTTAAAAATTGCTTCAAATGAAGCTAAAATGTAACCTAATGAATTCGACCAAGTAAAGCATGTTGATACTACACTTAATCTTAGCCAAAAGGCCAAGAAGCTATTGGAATTTCTTTTGTTTCTGTTTCATGTTTTGTTTTCAGTTTGTCATCAATAATAATTACACATTACATAACTGCATTACAAATTTCCATAGATCTTTCCACAGCAGAATTACTGAGGAATGTAAATAGCAGTTACTGTAATTATTTTCTTCCATATATAATTTGGAAGGAATGCTTCTTGAGATGTGTGTTACTTCACATGTTATAGAACATAGAACATACACAACAGTACAGACCCTTTGGCCCTTATGTTGTGCTGAGCTATGTCCAAACCCAAGGTCAAGCTATTCCACTCCCTATCATTCTGGTGTGTTCCATATGCCTATCCAATAACCGCTTGAAAGTTCCTAAAGTGTCTGACTCCACTATCATAGCAGGCAGTGCATTCCACACCCCAACCACTCACTGAATGAAGAATCTATCTCAGACATCCCTCCTATATCTCCTACTATGAACCTTATAGTTATGACCCCTAGCTACATCCACCCGAGGAAATAGTCTCTGCACGTCCACTCTATCTATCCCTCTCATCATCTTAGAAACCTTTATTAAGTTGCTTCTCATCTTTTTCCGCTCTAAAGAGAAAAGCCCCAGTTCCCTTAACCTTTCCTCATAAGACCAAACCAGACAGCATCCTGATAAATCCCCTCTGCACTCTCTCCAATGCTTCCACATCCTTCTTATAGTGAAGTGATCAGAACTGAACACAATATTCAAAATATGGTCTCACCAAGGTCCAATATAGTTGCAGCACAACCTATGGCTCTTAAACTCAAACCCCCTGTTAATAAACACTAACATATTATAAGGTATCATCATGGCTCTATCCATTTGAATGGCAATCTTCAGAGATTTGTGGATATGAACTCCAAGATCTTTCTGTTCTTCCACATTCCTCAGAGCCCTGCTGTTGACCGTGTAATCTGCATTCAAGTTTGTCCTACCAAAATGAATCACCTCACACTTATTAGGGTTAAACTCCATCTGCCAATTTTCGGCTCAGCTCTGCATCCTATCAATGTCTCTTTGCAGCCTGCAAGAGCCCTCCACCTCATCCACTATTCCACCAATCTTGGTTTCATCAGCAAATTTACTAACCCACCCTTCAGCTGCCTCTACTAAGTCATTGATAAAAATCACAAATAGCAGGGGATCCAGTACTGATCCCTGTGGTACACTGCTGGTAACTGGCCTCTGGTCTAAAAATTTTCCTTCCACAACCACCCTCTGTCTTCTTTGAGACAGCCAATTACTTATCCAATTGGCCGAATTTCCTTCTATCTCACACCTTCTTGTCTTCTTCATGAGCCTACCATGGGGAACCTTATCAAACATCTTACTAAAATCTACGTGTATGACATTAACTGCTCTACCTTTGTCTACACATGAAGTTACCTCCTCAAAGAATTCAATCAAATTTGTGAGGCAGTTCTTACGCCTCACAAAACCGTGCTGACAACCCCGGATTAAATTGTATCTTTCCAAATGGTCACAAATCCTATCTCTAAGGACCCTCTTCATTAACTTACCAACCAACGAAGTAAGACTAACTGGCCTATAATTATAAGGGTCATTCCTATTTCCTTTCTTGAAGAGAGGGACAACATTCGTCACTCTCCAGTCCTCTGGCACAGTCCCTGTGGACAGTGGGGACCCAAAGATCAAAGCTAAAGGCTCTGCGATCTCATCCTTTGCCTCCCAAGGTATCCTAGGATGTATCCCACCTGGCCTAGGGGACTTATCGACCCTCAGGTTTTTCAAAATTGCCAGTATATCTTCCCTCAGAACATTTATCTCCTCCATCCTATCAGTCTGTATCACATACTCAACGACAGAAACATGGCTCCTCTCCTTAGTAAACACTAAAGAAAAGTATTCATTCAATGCCTCTCCTATCTCTTCTGACTCCATGCACAGGTTTGCACTATTATCCTTCACTGGCCCTAACCTCACCGTGGTCATTCTTTTATTTCTCACATATAAGTAAAAAACCTTGAGGTTTCCTTTTATTTGACCCATCAAGGATTTCTCATGCCCCCTCCTAACTCTCCTAAGCTCTGTCTTTATTTCATTCCTATCGATCTCGTAACCCTCAAGCAACCCAACTGAACCTTGTTTTTTCAACCTTACGTACATTTCCTTTTCCCTCTTAACAAGACATTGAAAAGCTAGTGGCGTTTGCTACAAACAAACCTGTTGGACTTTAACCTGTGAGACTTCTTATTGTGTTTACCGCAGTCCAATGCTGGCATCTCCCCATCACAGTTATGGGAGACAGAAAATAGAGCGTGTGTGGGACCAGGAGGAGGCAGCAAACAGAGAGTTAGGGAAAAGGGACATCAAAGATAGGATCAGAAGCAGGTCATTCAGTCCTTTGAGCCTGATGCACTATTTGTCATAATCATGGCTGATCGTCCAACTCAATATCCTAATCCTGCTTTTTCCCCGTAACTTTTGATACCGTTCATCCCCAGTGCTATATTGAGCCACCTCTTGATTACATTACAATTCCCTAAGGGGCTCCAATTTATCCTTACTTCCCAACTCCCAGCCTCTGGAGAAAATCTTCACTTGCATTGCTTCAAGAAGCCTGATTTCTGTAATGACAGGCGCTCCTGGAAAGGGAGCATGCAGTGACCAAAGGCATCAGTGAAGTATTCCATGCCCATTGGGCACACAGGGAAGGGGGTGTATTATTGATCCCTTTAATCACATTTTAACTTGATGTTTAAATTTCCTTTTCGCTTTGATTTTTGCTTCGGGCGATTCCCCTCCTTTTTGGAGCTGCCCCTTTTGAGTTGTCCCTAAGTTCATTTGATTTTGCTTACTTGGTTGAACACAAAAAGATGCCCCTGATTAAGGACCCAACTGATGAGCCAATCATAATTAAGGAACCACACATCTCATATGTTCTCTTTTCCACCATCATCCAGCAGGAAAAAGATACAAAACTCTGAGGTCACATACTAATTGATTCAAGAACAGCTTCTACCCTGCTGTCATCACGCTTTTGAATGGACCTACCTCATTAAGTTGATCTTTCTTTACACATTAACTGTAACTGTAACACTACATTCTGCACTCTCTTATTTCCTTCTCTATGAATGGTACATATTGTCTGTATCGTGCACAAGAAACAATACTTTTTACTGTATGCTAATATATGTGACAATAATAAATCAAATCAAATCCAATCAAATCAAATCAATAACATTTAGTATATCTTCCTTTGTTAAATCATGGAATTGTGTAAGATAAAAATGTTCCTCGTCACCTCTGAATTCTGTTTTGAAATTCAATACTTGAAAAATCAACCTTATCTCACAATGCATATTTCAGATCCCACCTACTTATATGTAACTCGACCCCACTATAACCTCTCATAATACATGCACGAAGCTAACACATTTAATAGTTCTATGCTTAGGCATCACAGGTGACCTGTTTCTACAGCCTTCCCCTTGTTTAATTCACCCCTGAATCTCTCTAACTCTCACTCACGCACACATTTTATTTAACTTCGCAGGAAACAAATTTAAGAAGTTACGAAAATATACGTCCCATCACAATACACTTCCATCAATGCCATTCAAACATCTTATCGCATGTTCTATGAACTCAATGTGTGAAAAGTGCCTGCATGATTTCACATGTAAAAATGGCGAGCATGATACCAAAATGATTTGGCAGTTGGACTAAGTTTGAAGTATGAAAATGTTTTCTAGTTTCTTGATGATCCCCCCCAGTCGGGATTTTGTGTAAAGAAGTAGGTACAGATTTGAGTGAAATATGCAGCAAACATTTCACTTCAATTCATTGAGGATCTAATTGTGTATATCTCTTTTTTTCTCTATAATCCTCTGTATTTTTTTCTGATTGAATGAAATGGATAATTGCATATAATTTGATAGCAGAAGGCACACATTTTACCCTACATGTCCACAGAGGCATTTAGATCTACATAAAATTGTTGTCACATTTTTCATTAAATCCTTCCATCAAACACCAATATATTCTAACCCCATTTTCCAGCATTTGATCCATAGCCTTGTGAGCTATGATATTGTAAGTGCTCAGCTAAATGATTCCTAAGCATTGTGAGAAGATTTCTATCTCTCACATACACACATATACACACATACTTTCTCTCTCACACAAAGACACACATAGACAGACACACACTTACACATTCTCTCCTGTACTCAGACACACACATGCATACACATGTACACACACACTTCCTTTCTCGCATATACAAATGCACATATACACACATACACTCTCCCACACACACATGCACACAAATACATCTCACACACAGACTTAAACTTACACTTTCTCCCCAAACTCAGACACAAACATGAAAACACATTTTGATTCGCTGTGATTTGATTTGATTTATTATTGTCACATGTATTAACATGCAGTGAAAAGTATTGTTTCTTGCGTGCTATACAGACAAATAATCATGTTCATAGGAAAGGCAACAACAGAGTGCAGAATGTAGTGTTACAGTCATAGCTAGAATGTAGAGAAAGATCAACTTAATGCGAGATAAGTCGATTCAAAAGTCTGACAGCAGCAGGGAAGAAGCTGCTCTTGAGTCAGGTTAGTACGTGACCTCAAACTTTTGTAACTTTTTCCAAAGGAAGAAGGTGGAAGAGAGAATACCTGGAATGTTATGGGGTCCTTAATTATGCTGGCTGCTTTGCTGAGGCAGCGGGAAGTGTAGACAGAGTCAATTAATAGGAGGCTATTTTGCATGATGGATTGGGCTACATTCGTGACCTTTTGTAGTTCCTTGTGGTCTTGTGCTGAGCAGGAGCCATGCCAAGTTGTGATACAATCAGAAAGAATGCTTTCTGTGGTGCATCTGTAAAGTTGGTGAGAGTCGTCGCTGACATGGCAAATTTCCTTAATCTTCTGAGAAATATACACACACGTATACGCACATACACTTTCTTTCTCACACACACACTTATACATTCAGACAAACACAGAGTCAAACACACATAGTCACATGTATAATTCCTCTCTCTCATACACACATACATTTTCTCCACACACACACACACAAAAGCACATGTATCTCCCCCCTTTTCGCACTTACACACTTTGTTTCTTCTCTCCATCTTGAGAACACTGCTTCCCGATTCAATGGGTGGTAAAAGAGGCGTGCTCCACAGTCCATTGATGCCAAAATTGATATAGTGCCAGTGCCCGATATTGCCAGGATCCTGCTAATTGTTGTTGGGAAAAACATCCATTTTGTTATCTGTGTAGTTCAATAAGTAAACCACCTTGGTTCAAACAAAAAGAGGCTTGTCAGTGAGCCAAGAGGAATCTTCGGGAAGTCAATTAGGATTATATTCATTGAAGTTTAGTACAGTGGGAGGAGATCTCATTGAAATGTATAAAATTCTAACAGGGGCAGACAGGGTAGATTTAGAAAGAATGTTCCCAATGATGGGGGAGTCCGGAATAGGGGCCATAGTTGGAGGATAAGTGATAAAGTTTTAGAACTGAGCTGAGGAGAAATTTCTTCACCAAGAGGGTGGTGAATGTGTGGAACTCACTGCCACAGGAAGCAGGTCAACCCAAAGTGTTGTTTATTTTTACTTACTTATTAGTGTCACAAGTAGGCTTACATTAGCAGTGCAATGAAGTTACTGTGAAAATCCACCAGTCGCCACACTCTGACATCTGTTCGGGTACACGGAGGGAGAATTTAACATAGTCAAATGTTAACTATGACTATAGTTATAGTTAACTATAACTAGTTAACTAACCAGCACGTCTTTCGGACTGTGGAATGACATTGGAGCATCTGGAGGAAACCCACATAGACAGGGTGGACATGCAAACTCCACACAGACAGTGATCCAAGCCGGGAATCAAACCCACATTCCTGGAGCTCTGAGGCAGCAGTGCTATCCACCGTGCCACACAGACAACCATTGTGCAATTCCAAGAAGAAATTAGATATAGTTCTTGGGGCTAAAGGGATCAAGGGATATGGGGGGAAGTTGAAAATAGATTACTGTATTTGGTGATCGGCAGAGCAGATTTGAAGGGCCAAATGGCCTTCTCGTCCTTTTATTTCCTATGTTTCTGTATATACTTTACTGCCAATCCTAACTAGCCCTCTAAATGCACAGGATAGATTTTGATGCCCATACTAATCATAGAATTATAGAATTCCTTTAGCCCAGAAGGAGGTCATTTGGCTCAAGTCTGCACCAACCACAATCCCACCCAGATCCTATCCCCTACATTTACCCTGCTAGTCCCCCTTACCCTAAGGGGCAATTCAGCATGGTCAATCAACCTAACCGGCACATCTTTGGAGGAAACTGGAGCACCCGGAAAAAACCCATGCAGACATGGGGAGAAAGTGCAAACTCCACACATCAATCATGAATGAAAATCTCGCCACTCTGATGTCTGGAATCAGGCAATTACCAGACAAGTTTCCACTGGCAGACCCAATGTCAAGATGAATCTGTTGGGATTGTTTTGTCCTGGGGGATAAATATTGATCAGAATATCCAGAGGGATAATATTACAGCAAGATTAAGCTCTCCAAAACCACTCACCAGGTTCCACCCAGGTTCCCAGTGAGAAGACCTCAAACAGATCAATTCCCTCCTCGGATAGCAACAAACCTCACAGTCACAGCTGGAGGCAACAAGTATGGGAAGAGGGTCTCCTCTTCACCCATGCACCCCTTACTGAAAATAACATTAAACTTGCATTTCGGTTTGTCCACTTTAAAAAAAAACTTCAAAAAGAAAGAGCAGAGGCTGGAGTCAGAGATATCGAGAGGGAGAGGGAGACAGCTGGAAAGTAACGGAGATGGAATAAAACTTGAGTCAATTCCAGAGCCCCCTTTCAGTTCTCACTGGAATGAAATGGATGATTGCCCTACATGAAACACTGTCAGCTTCACAAATGCCATCATAACGCAGTCTGGCCTCCATGTGACTCCAGACCCACAGCAATTGGTTTTCTCTGAGGTACAACTGAAATTGAGGGCAGTTAGGGATGGGCAATAAATGCTGGCCCAGCCACAGACACTTACATCCCTTAATTAATATATTTCTTTAATTTTTAAAAACCTGAGGGCACCCAAATGCCATTTCTAATCTCACCTTCCTGCACCCAGCCCACAGCCCCACAGCTTACAGTACTTAAGGTGCTGATCCAGGTGCTTTTTAATAGAGCTTAGGGTCTCTGCTTCCAACACCAACTCGGGCAGTGAGTTCCAGATGAGCAGGGTAAATATATGGGGTTGAAGGAATAGGATCTGGGTAGGATTGTGGGCAGTGCAGACTCAATGGGCCAAACGATCTCCTCTGTACTGTAGGGATTCTATCATCTAACCTCAGTCTTATCAAAACGTAGCATCCAATGAGCTTCCCTCCACAGCTTGGGGAAAAAAAAGGAACAGCCACTGTCCACAAGCAAGGCCTTATGCATTCTAGACTGTGTTGGCAAATAGGCCATCTGAGACAGTAGTTTGCAAGAATAGGATATTGGACAAGTACTAAAACAGACAGGCTGCAACCTTCAAAGAAATTGGACAGAGATAAACAGGCTGCAGCAGTAGGAGCTGGTGTATACAGGAAAAAGGCCATCTCAAAGACAATGGATACTCTCTGGTCAAACAGACTTGTTCACCAGAAAAAGGGAAACCCTAACCCCTTATCTGGGAGGGAGACATGTGACCTGCATGCCTCCAACATCTACAGGCATGGCTGCTTGGTACAACATCCAGAGATCAGTGTGGCAGCACCTTTTTGGACTTTATCAATCAGGGTGAAATCGATGGCCAAAAAAGGTTGCAAAACCAACGAGGGATAAACTGCACAACCGAAGAATTTGTCTCTCTTCCTCTCCCAATGAACGGACAATAGCAACAGTGACCATAACCAGCAATGACCAGCACAAGGAGAGTCACCACACCAAAGAAGGAAGGAAGATCGGAACCAAAGTGTCAAACCAGACTAAGGGACCAGATTACGCAGAGGACTATGGGGAGACCAACACATAAGCCAATATCTGCCTGGGTATTTGCCAGTCATGCAAAAGAAAATTCAAGGTCTAGTATTGGACTTGAGCTTTAGTATTCTGTGAGATAACTTATTGTTGATTGGGTGGGCGATCAATACTTGTGTGAATAAATATTATTGTAGTAACTAGAAGTCTATTCGCAATTCTTTATCCATTGTAAAAGGATTAAAATTTGTGGCAGGCGCAACAACAATTGGAAGATACATCACTCCTCATATGATACAAATACAGTCATGACGTGTGAGGAGAGTTTGAATTGGCAAGCGTTAAATTCTGAGGAGTTCAGAAGAATGAGTTGGGGGGATCTTTTAGAAACTTATAAAATTCAAACTAAACAGGGTTGATGTAGGAAGGACATTCCCAATGGCGGGGGGGTGTAAAACCAGGGTGACAGTCTGAGGATACAGTGCAGGCAGTTTAGGAAAGAGATGAAGAGAAATTTCTTCAACCAGAAGCCTGTGGAATTCATTACCACAGAAAGCAGTTGAGGACAAAACACTGAATGTTTTCAAGAAGCGGTTAGATGTAGCACCTGAGGTGAAGGGGATCAGAGGATGTGCAGAGCAGGCGGGATGGGACTACTGAGTTGGATGACCAGCCGTGATCAGGGTGACTGGTGGAGCAGACTCGAAGGGCCGAATGGCTTACTCCTGCTTGCTGTTTAATTACTCTGTTTCTATGTCACACTGACCTGTCCCATAAATGTGGTGAGGGGGAGTCAGCCATATTACTGTGACTGTACTACTGTGACTACATAGGTCAGACCAGGTAAGGGCAGCAGATTTCTTTCTCCAAAGGACATTAGTGAACCAAATGGGTTTTTTTTAAGACAATTAACGACAGTGTCTTGATCATACGTAATTACAGACTTTTATTGAATTAAAATTTCACCATCTGCCAATGGTGAGAATCAAACCCTAGCCCTCAGAGCATTATCCTGGATCATAAGCTCAATGATAATATCACTACACCACAGGCTCCCCTGCATCTTGGTACTGTCTTGGCAATCAAGAAGTTATCAAGAGAGTGGCATGGAGACACAGTGGTTAGCACTGCTACTTCACATTGTCAAGGGGACAGGTTCAATTCCAGCCTCGGGTCACTGCCTGTGTGGAGCTTCTACATTCTCCCCATGTCTATGTGGGTTTACTCCAGATGCTTTGGCTTCCTCCCACAGTCTGAAGATGTACAGGTTAGATCAATCGGCCATGCTAAATTGACTCTAGTGTTGGGGTGGGGTGAACAGGGTAAATATATGGGGTTGGGAGAATAGGATCTATGTGGGATTGTGGGCAGTGAGGATTCAATGGGCCAAATGATCTCCTCTGTACTGTAGGGATTCTATGATCTAACCCCAGTCTTATCAAAACGTAGCATCCAATGAGTTTCCCTCCACAGCTGTCCTGGGAGAAAAAAGGAACAGACCTCTGAGAATAAAAAAAGGTTTTTCCTTACTTCCTCAAAATAGCTAAACTAACTCTGTGAGGAAGGCATACAATAACTCAGCTGCAAGGTCTGCCTATCCAACAGCTTAGAGTGACATGATACAGTAAGAAGTCTCACAACACCAGGTTAAAGTCCAACAGGTTTATTTGGTAGCAAATGCCATTAGCTCTCGGAGCACTGCTCCTTCATCGGGTGACTGGGAGCTCTTTTCACAGACAGGGCATATAAAGACAGAGAGATGTGATAACCAGGGGAATAGTACCTGATCGGCTTTCAGGATATTTTCCAAAGCCGCACGTTTGACAAAGATGCCCGAGTTTCAATCCTACACACACCGAGATAATCAGAGATGACAATACTGACGTTGTGACACCAATCAATGGTGTTATTGACAGGGCAAAGTCATGCTGGAGTGATCAGGAACACAGGTGCCATATCCTGAAATGCATGTGCCCATTGCAGCAGCTCGCAACATACACCAACAAAGTACAAATAAACATATAATTGCATGTGTGTTTCTTTAAAGTTATTAAATAGCAAGTACCCTTAAAATTTGACTTGATTTGATTTATTATTGTCACATGTATTAACATACAGTGAAAAGTATTGCTTCTTGTGCAGCATACGGACAAAGCAAACCGTTCGTAGAATACAAAGGGGAGAGAAAAAGGGTGCAGAGTATAGTGTTGCAGTTACAGACAGGGTGTTGAGAAAGATCAGCTTATATAAGGTAGGCTCATTCAAAAGTCTGATGACAGCAGGGAAAAAGCTGTTCTTGAGTCACCTGCTAAGAGTTCTCAGACTTTTGTATCTTTTTGCTGACTGAAGAAGTTTAAAGAGAGAATGTCTGGGGTGCATAGTCATTGATTATGCCAGCTCCTTTTCTGAGGCAGCAGGAAGTGTAGATGGAGTCAATGGATGGGAGGCTGGATAGCATAATGATCAGGGCTTCGTTCACAACTCTTTAGTTTAGACAATTTCTTAGTCAGAGAGGGAGACATACAAAGCCATGATACATCCAGAAAGGATGTTTTCTATTTTCCATAATTCCACATTGGTGCAGTCCCATCACCTATAGCCGGCTGCTCTGCCCTAGTGCCTGGGATGAGCTTGGCAGCCATCCTCTGGTAGTCTAAGGACTAGACGGTTACTGGCTATTGAGGAGATTCTGATAAAACAGCAGCCTCATCCTTCTCAGTCTGACCTGTTGGAGGCAACGGAGTTATTGAGAGAAGGATCAGAGAGGCTAGGCACATTTGGATTGCCTGATATCCTTGTGTGTGCACCTTTTAGCAGTGACCAGAAGGTGCCATTGTGGGGCAGCAGACTAGGGAGGGAGGTATTGGAATAATGGCATTTTCAGCAGATAGTTATCCAGAAAACCCTAGGTTCTGATCTAGGGACCCAGGTTCAAATTCCATCATGGCAGATGGTGAAATTTAAACTCAATAAAACAAAATCTCAAATTAAAAGTCAAAAGATGACCATGTACCTATAGTTCATTTGTTGTAAAGACCCATCTGCTTCACAAATGTCTTTTTGGGAAGGAAATCTGCTGCCATTACCTGGTAGCACATGACTCCAGACCCAGAGCAATGTGGTTGACTCTTAACTGCCCTCTGATGTGGCCCAGCAAATCACACAGTTTCAAGGGCAATTAGCGATGGGCAATAAATACTGGCCAGAAATACCCACATGCCCCAGATGAAATTTTAACTATTTCTCTTTCTATATTGAAACTGCAGGAAGAAGTCTGTCAACACCAGGTTGAAGTCCAACTTTATTAGGTAGCACAGTTTTTCACAGTTCATTCACCTGAAGAGGCAATGCTCTGAAAGTTCATGCTACTAAATAAACCTGTTGGACTTTAACCTGGTGTTGTGAGACTGTGCCTGCTCCAATCCAATGCCAGCAACGCCACATTATAAACTGAAGCTGGCTTCCTGCCAGGCAGCTTTGGACCTTCTGCTGCCCTCGCTGAGTACCATGGAAAGGAGGAGAACTTGCAACAAGGAATGCAGTGAACAGACTTTTAATGAATTGCAATCTGCCATGTTGGAAGTTGAACCCTGGCTCTCTGGATTATTAGTCATTATCATTATGCCATAGCCTCTCTTAGGATTTTCAGGGAGCTTGACAGAATAGCTGATAAGAGGGTGTTTCCCCTTGTGGGAAAGTGTAGGACCAGAGGGCAGCATAATCTCAGACTAAGGGATCACCCATTTAACACAGAGACAAGAAGGAATTTCTTCTCTCAAAGGATCGTGAATTTGTGGAATTCTTTCCCGCAGAGGGCTGTAGAAGTTGGGTTGTTCAGCATGTTCAAGGCTGAGAGAGACAGATTTTTAATCAGTAGGGGATCAAGAGTTATGGAGATAAGACAGGAAAATGAAGTTGAGGATTATTACTTCAGATCAGTCATAATCTCATTGAATGGCAGAGCAGACTCAATGTGCCAAATGGTCTACTTCTGCTTCTAATGTTTTACGATCTTAAAATGTCACTCAACCACGTTATCAAGCATCTATCAACCCTTCATTTAGTCAGTGAATGAGCCAGTCAGGATGCCCCAACCATTCAAACTCAGAGATGAGTGAAGATTTGTTGCCCATCCCTGCCCCCTCAGCTTCCCAATGCCATGCCCTTTGCACACACACATGGACTGAGCTGAGTAGTCAGCCAATCTGTGCTCTTTCCCCATTTATCCATAGGTAGAGGAGTTTTTGAACCAAAGTAGCTGCGAGGTGATCCCCAAGCCCTCAGTTACTGTACTCTAGGTTTGAGAGCTGCCATGCAGTAAACTCTCTTATTAAGTCAGGAACCACATTTGTTTCACATACAAGCCCAATGAGAGGAGGATGCTAGCAACTTCACAGACACATGTACACATGCACACAAATACACAGGCAACATATGCACTCACACATGCACGTGCGCATGCGTGCACACACATACACAGACTCACCTGTCACCCATGCATTTATAAGTACACACACTGGACACTCACATACATACTCACGCATGCACTTACCTGACACACACACACACACACACACACACACACACACACCACACACACACACACACACACACACACACACACACACACACACACACACACACACACACACACTAAAGGGACATAGAAAACAGGGAGCCTGAGTGACAACAAAAATACCACATAAATGAGTATTTTTTCATGATTTTCAGCATCTAGAAAGTCAAAGTTCAGAGGTGTTTCCCTTGTGGGGAAGTTCAGTCCAGACAAATCCAGCTGGTTGGTGACAGCAACCCAAAAATCCTTGAAATGAGTGACAATGTACCATGATGGAATTTCTATACTTAGATCACTCAGCAAGTGATGATCAGGAACATAGAAATTAGGAGCAGATGTAGGCATATTCAGCCATTTCAAGGCTTTCAAAAATACAGACATTGAAGAGTTGAAAGATGATGCCTTGTTGATCAACCAGGAGTCACGGATTCTTTTCATTTGTTACTAAATCAGCTGTAGGCTCGTGAGGCTAGAAATGCAATATTTAAATAATGTACAAGGCCAGAAGCATGGAACATGCTTAACAAGTGAATGCACTGTGATGGAATTTCTGTACTTAGACCACTCAGCAAGTGATGATCAGGAACATAAAAACTAGGAGCAGAAGTAGCGGCAGAAGTAGGCAAGAAGTTTCTGCCGTTCTATTGTTTGCTTCATTGTGGGACTTAGATGCAAAAATGCAGCTATTAACGCTGCTGCAGGTATAATCTGTGGCAATTTCCGTGGTTTGCTATTGCCCTGGTTGTGAGAGGTGGATATGGGGAGGAAGTGGGGGTGGGGGAAGTGAGAGCGGAGGGAGATAGAAATCAATTCATTTGTTAGTTGTCTAGTTTTGTGATTATAATGTGGCATGTATGCATTTTGCAATTATAATATACAATGATGTGTGAGGTTCCACAAGAATGAGAGTGCAAATCCTTTATTCTTATTATCTTATTTGGAAGTTTTGAGAACACATGAATAATCATGCAACCCGTAGCAACATCTTGTGATTCAGCAAAATTCCATTATAAGACCAGAAAAAGAATTATGTTTGGATAGACACCATTTTTGACTTATTTTCAAGTTTACTCACGTGAAGCTCTCTTTAAAAAGTCAAAACTATACACAATACACCAGGTGTGGCCCCACAATGCCCTATGCAGCAATAAAAACTTCCCTAATTTCATACATCACCCTTCTTGCAATAAAAGCCAATGTTTCACTTGTCTTCTGAATTATTGCTGTACTGCCATACTAACCTTTTGTGATACATGTACAACGACACTCTGTACCTAACTGCATTCTGCAGTCTCCCCATTTAGATAACATTCTGCATTTCTACTTTCTCACCAAAACAGGAGGCCAACGTTTACATTACCTCCCGTCACCCAAGTCCCTTCACAGAGTCCTTATGTCCTCCTCACTTACCTGCTTATATAAGCATATTTATCCAATTTGATGCAAGCTACGTCTTTAACAGAATTGTGAAGAGTTGAGGCTCCAGCACTGATCCATGGAGTATCTGTGGGATCAAAGTTTGCAAGCTGATCATATTCCATTTATCCCAGTCTGTAGCCTAGAAACGGGGGCTGGACAAATCCAGATGGAAGAGGTAGAAGTAGTAGTGACCACATGGGGGCTTGAAAGGTAAACGAACTCCATGAAATGTCTGCAAAAATATTTGCAGCATTCTGCTTTTGATTAATAAGAAGCGCTGGAGATGGATGAGACTGTGGCTGCTGTGTTCCCCCCCACCCCCTTCCCCATAAATCCCACTTCATAGACATCAAGTCTGTTGAAGGTTACCTCTTGGCTTTGGCTGAATGCTCCTTGTTGCACCTGACTCCTCCTGCCAATTCAATTCCAGTCCTATGAAGTCCTCCCTCTTAGTCACAGAATCTCGACATGGCAGATGGAGGTCATTCAGCCCATCAAATCAGCACTGGTTCTCTGACAGAACATTCCACCCAAATCCTATGTATTTACTCTACTCATCCCCCTAACCTACAACTCTTGAGCCACTATGGAACAATTTAGCATTGCCAATCCACCCATCCTGTTCATCTTTGGACTTTGGAAGGAAACTGGAGAACTCAGAGGAAACCCATGCAGATATGGGGAGAATGTGCAGCCTCTGCACAGACACAGGCACAAGCCGGAAATGGAACCTGAGTCCCTGGTACTGTGAAGTTTTGGCTGGCACCACCAGGAACACCCCACCACCACCCCCTACCCACACACAGTCAAGAACGCCATGCTATTAAGGTGTTTGTGACACAGTACACAGGTCTTAGATATAACATGGTACAATCTACATTTCCATGTCATCTGACCAACTCCCCTTTCAGGTCAGGTGAACCCATGAAATACAGCATGTATCACATTATATCTAACACTGCAGCACTCTATCACAATCATCCTAATATTTTCACAGAAAAGGGAAAACTGAGCAGGAAAAGAGGGCACAGCATTTGTGAATCATCCCCTTTATTATCCATAGTTTTTTTGCACATAATTTAAGGCAGTCAACACTCCAGGCAGTGGAAATATTGCACACGTTTTGCAAAATGAAAACTCCATAAATTAAAAAACCTAATCAAAGTTCAAGCCTCTCTTCCGTCACAAGAACCATTCATTTCTTCAGAGAATAGATTTTTCTCAGCAAACCATTTTGTTCCATATAAAAATTGCACACATGATTTAAATACACATCTAAGGGAGTTCTTTAAAGTCCTGCCATTGCAGAGGATTAACTATAAAAAGTTTATAATTAAATTCAGAAACACAGCACAAATGCTTCTTCATTTGTCAAGGTTCTACTAAGGCAATTTTTTTCCTGATAGTTTAGCACACTATTCAATATAAAGTTCCCTTTATACTATTCTCATCAAACACTCCCAGGACAGGTACAGCGAAGAGTTAGATACAGAGTAAAGCTCCCTCCACACTGTCCCCATGAAACACTCCCAGGACAGGTACAGCACGGGGTTAGATACAGAGTAAAGCTCCCTCTACACTATCAAGGCAGATACAATATACGGTTAGATACAGAGTATAACTCCCTCTACACTGTCTTCATCAAATACTCCCAGGACAGCTACGGCATGGGGTTAGATCCTTGATAGGGGACAATATAGAGGGAGTTTTACTCTATTCCTAACCCTTGTGGGCAGCAGTAGTTTGGTGGGGGCGCGAGGCTGAAGCCTCAGAGGCTGGGCTGGGCAATGATGCCCCGTAGGGTGGAGTAGAGGCCGATGTGGGTGACCAGGTTGGGCTCTACGACGTAGGCCCGCTCACCATGTTCCCTCAGCAAGGCGTATAGCGCTGTGTCCTTGGCATAGCCCGGGCGGCACTGGACGCCCTCCAGGTAGGCGAGCACCCGGCGGGCGGCAGGCGCTGAGTACAGCATGGCTGGGGTGCAACACTCTGTGGCAGGCACCAGGGCGTAGAGCTGGGGGCTGAGGCGGCGGGCCTCCAGCAGGTAGTGGCGGCCCCCTAGCTCAGCCAGCAGCATGGCATAACAGGCCAGCAGGACGAAGGTCAAGGCCGAGTAGTGGCCGGTCAGCAGGCGGTAGGCAGCAGAGAGCAGCGCCCCGCACACCGCGCCGAGACCCAGCCACTCCAGGATGCGCATGGGCTCCGGGTTAAGGTAGCCCTGCAGGCGCTCGGGGTGGTAGAGTTTGACATAAAGGGCATCGCGGGCCTGGGGGGCGGTGAGGCGCCGCTCCAGCAGGTCCTGCAGCACCCTGAAGAAGTCGTGCCCTGGCAGGGCGTCGTCCTCCACCAGGAGGACGTGCTGCGCGGAGTAGGTGAACAGCGCCTCCCGCAGGCAGTACAGGTAGTCTTGCTTCTCCTTCTCGAAGCGGTTCCCGCTCGTGTCCGCCCCGCCCCCGGCGAACCGCTGCACCACCGGGATGAGCCGCGAGGCCGCCAGCGCCTCCCAGTGCTCCCGCGGCCGGAGGTGCACATTGCAGGCCAGCAGCCGATGCCCGCGGCACCAGGCGCAACCGCGCAGCAGCCGGTGGAACTCGGCCGCCACCTGCAGGTAGTAGTGGTAATCGGCGCCCTGCTCCCTCACCGTGGTGACGATGGCCACCACCAGCCGGGGAGTCTTCCCCGGCGGCGCGCCCGGCTCCGGCACCTCAGCCTCGCCCGGCTCCGGCTCCGTCTCCCGGAAATAGCGCACGGCCTCCTGGCCCCGCGCCCGGCTGCTCTGCAGGGACTCCGCCGTCAGGCGCTGCAGGTGGGCCGAGCGCCAGAAGTAGCGGGAGTGCCGGCGCCGGTGGCACAGCAGCGGCAGCAGGACGCCGAAGGTGAGCAGGTAGAGGAGGAGGAGCTGAGCCCAGGGCCGCGGCAGACAGCGGAGGAGGCGGCGGGAAACGCGCCTGATTTTCTCCTCTGTTTGTTCTCCCATCTCTTTTCCCTGCGCGCAGTGCCCCAGCATTGCCTCAACTAGTATTCCCCCCTTCCCCTCAACTAGTATTCCTCCCCTTCCCCTCAACTAGTATTCCCCCCTTCCCCTCACTAGTATTCCTCCCCTTCCCCTCAACTAGTATTCCTCCCTTCCCCTCAACTAGTATTCCTCCCCTCCCTCAACTAGTATTCCTCCCTTCCCTCAACTAGTATTCCTCCTTCCCCTCAACTAGTATTCCTCCCCTTCCCTCAACTAGTATTCCTCCCCTTCCCCTCAACTAGTATTCCCTCCCCTTCCCTCAACTAGTATTCCTCCCCCTTCCCCTCAACTAGTATTCCTCCCCTTCCCCTCAACTAGTATTCCTCCCCTTCCCTCAACTAGTATCTCCCTTCCCCTCAACTAGTATTCCCCCCTTCCCCTCAACTAGTATTCCTCCCCTTCCCCTCAACTAGTATTCCTCCCCTTCCCCTCAACTAGTATTCCTCCCCTTCCCCTCAACTAGTATTCCTCCCCTTCCCCTCAACTAGTATTCCTCCCCTTCCCCTCAACTAGTATTCCTCCCCTTCCCCTCAACTAGTATTCCCCCCCTTCCCCTCAAATAGTATTTCCTCCCCTTCCCCTCAACTAGTATTCCTCCCCTTCCCCTCAACTAGTATCTCCCCTTCCCTCAACTAGTATTCCTCCCCTTCCCCTCAACTAGTATTCCTCCCCTTCCTCAACTAGTATTCCTCCCCTTCCCCCAATAGTATTCCTCCCCTTCCCCTCAACTAGTATCTCCCTTCCCCTCAACTAGTATTCTCCCCTCCCCCTCAACTAGTATTCCTCCCCCTCTCCTCAACTGCTATTCCTCCCCCTCTCCTCAACTGCTATTCCTGCCCCCACCCTCAGCTTCCCTAGAAAGACACCCCCACCCTAAGCTGATATTCCTCCTCCTCCTCCTCCTCCCCTCGGCTGGTACTCCTCCTCCCCCCCTCGCCTGGTACTCCTCTCCGTCCCCCTCAACCCTTTAACTGCTAATCAGAACCAAATGCCTCTGTGCCTATAATTCCCCCACTTTTTCCAGCATTGCCCTCTTTGTTGAACAGGGCAGAAAGGAGAGCTGGGTGTGTTTGCCTGGAATTGAGAAAAACAACAGGACTTAAGGAAAGAGCAGGAAGTGCCCTCCACCGAGCTCCTTTCACGGAGGACTTGAGAATACTGCCTGAGTGGTGTGATGGCAGGTGAGATGAGGGGTGACAGTGGAAAGCCAGAAAGCACTCGATTTAGGTGTAAGATAAGAGTCTCCCAAAATGCCTTTGACCGAGCCGTCCCGGCCTCAAACAGGCCTCAGGAGGAAAGGGAAAGCAAGGAGGGGAATTCCGAGCTGAGCAAGGAATAAGATTCACCATTGGTACACATGGGTGGTAAAGTTGATGCCCCAGCTGAGCAATCTGAGGATGGAGCTCACAAAAATGCCCCAGTCGGCAGTGGCAATTTCTCAAGCTCGGCTCACTGATTGAAGGGAAGGAGGAGAGAGATTTTTGGTCTAACAAGTTGCTCGTTGCTCATCTTTTCAGAGAGTGAAGGAGAAGGAAGGGAAGGAGGGAGGGAAAAGGGGAAGAAACAATTCCCGAGAGCGATGGAGCGGAATCTTGGCCCTCACAACTGAAGTTGGCTTCCCTGAATCCGGAGTCAGTTGGCAGGTCAGTCAGCTCCTGGGTCATCACCAGCCTTTGCACTCATTGTCTTGATGTCCTCCCTCTGGTTCCTGGTGCAGGTTACTGGAACAAAGGCATGGAATGGATTCCTCAAAGGTGCAGAGAGAGTAAAAAAGGAGGAGGGAGGGGGTGAGAGCAGGAGGGGAACCAGCACCAAATCCCAGCTTGGGTTCCTTCCCAGAATCTCGAATGGCCAGCCAGCTTCCTAAAGAATGAAAGGAAATTTTGGGCATCAGTGCAGGAGCAACTGGTCCTCCCAACCTCCTGAAAATGGCTTTGCCCAGAGGTGGCTGGAAGGGGAGGATAGCAGGGCAAAAGGGGCAGTGCAGGGAGGAATGGGCATGGGCAAGAGGACGGGCACAGGGAGGGGACAGTGGGGTAACAGGGAGAGGCAGGGGATGGGGTGAGGGGAAAACAGGTGGGGGGAGCAGGTTGGATGGGGAGAGCAAAGCGACGGGGAGATGAGCGAATGTGGGGTGACAGGGACGGGCAGGGGATTGGAGGAGACGGGTTGGGGTGAGGATGAGGGGAACCAGGGTGAGACAAGTAGGTGGGGGTAAGGGAAGGCAGGGCGGAGGGAGTGGCAGGGGAAGGGAGTGGCAGGGGGAGGGGGAGGGGGAGCGGGAGGAGTAGGGGGCCAAGGGGGAGAGGGGGCAAGGGGGAGGGGGGGTGGGGGAGAGAGGGGGCGGGGGGAGGAGGGGGGGGGGGGGGAGAGAGGGGGTTGGGGAGGAGGGGGCAGGGGAGGGAGGGGCAGGGGGAGGGAGGGGGTGGGGTGGCAGGGGGGGCAGGGGGGCAGGGGAGGGGGGGGCAGGGGCAGGGGAGGGGTGGGGCATGGGGGGAGGGGGAGGGAAAGGGGGGAAGGAAGGGGTGGGGGAGGAGGGGTGAGGGGAGGGGGTGCAGGAGGGGTGAGGGGGAGGGGATGGAGGGGGGGGTGGGGCAGGGGGAGGGGTGGGGGAGGGGAGGGAAAGGGGTGGGGAGGAGTGGGAGGGGGGTTGAGGGGGCGGGGGGGAGGGCAGGGGGAGGGGGAGGGAAAGGGTGAGGGGAGGAGGGGTGAGGGAGGGCGGGGGAGGAGGGGGGCGGGGGGCGGGGCAGAGGGAAGGGGTGGGGCATGGGGGAGGGGGAGGGAAAAAGGGGGTGGGGGGCGAGGGCAGAGGGGGTGAGGGGGTGTGGGGAGGGGGTGTGGGGGAGGGAATGGGGTGGGAGAGGGAGGGGGCGAAAGCGGAGGGGGGTGGGGAGGGGCAGGGAGTGGGGGGGGGTCGGGCGGGGGAAGGGGGGGGGAGAGGGAAATGGGGAGAGGGAAAGGGAGGGGGAGGGGGATGGGGGAGAGGAAAGGGAGGAGGGGGGTGAGGGAAAGGGAGGAGGGGGGAGAGGGAAAGGGAGGAGGGGGGAGGGGGAAAGGGGGAGGAGGGGGAGGGGGAATAGGGGAGGAGGGGGGGGGAAGGGAGGAGGGGGAAAAGGGGAGGCAGGGGGGGGGGAAAGGAGGAGGGGGGAGGGGAAAGGGAGGCGGGGGGAGGGGGAAAGGGGGGGGGAAAGGGGGGAGGGGAAAAGGAGGGGGGGGGAGGGGGAGGAGTGGGGAGGGGGAAGGAAAAAAAAAAAAAAAAAGGGGGAGAGGGGGGACGGGGGAAGGAGGGGATGAGAGGGACGGGGGAGAGAAGGGGGGAGGGGGCGGGGTAGGGAGGCGGTGGAGGGGGGTGGGGACAGGGGGCGGAGGGGGCAGGGGGAGGGGTGGGGCATGGGGGAGAGGGGAGGGAAAAAAGGGGTGGGGGGGGGAGGGAGGGGAGGGGGGCGAGGGCAGAGAGGGTTGGGGGAGGGGGAGGGGGTGTGAAGGAGGAATGGGGAGTGGAAGAGAGAGGGGGCGGAAAGCGGAGGGGGTGTTGTGGGGGGGCAGGGGAGCGGTGGGGGTCGGGAGCGGGGAGAATGGAGAGGGGGAGGGGGACGAGGGAGGAGGGGGAGGGGGAGGAAGGGAGAGAGGGGGGGACAGTGGTGGGGACAGGGGGAGGGGGCGGGGACAGGGGGAGGAGGGGGGAGGGAGGGGCAGGGACAGGGGGGGGGAGGGGGCGGGGACAGGGGGAGGGAGGGGGCGGGGACAGGGTGAGGGCTGGGGGCGGGGACAGGGGGAGGAGGGGGCGGGGCGGACAGGGGAGGGAGGGATGGGGGGCAGGGTGAGGGAGGAAGGGGGCGGGGGCAGGAATGGTGAGGGAGGGGGGGGGCGGGGACAGCGGGGAGGGGAGGAGGGGGGGGTGGAGGGGGGCAGGGGGAGGGGGTGAGGCAGGGGGGGGGGGGGTGGGGAGGAGGGGTGAGGGGCGGGGCGTGCGGGGGCGGGGGAAAGAGGGGGCAGAGGGAAGGGGTGGGGGGAGGTGGGGTGGGGGGAGGTGGAGGGGGGCGAGGGCAGGGGGGGTGTGGGGAGGGGAGGGGGTGGGGGAGGGGCGTTGTGGGGGAGGGAAAGGGGGGGAAAGGGGGGGAGGGGGCAGGGGAGCGGGTGGGGGTCGGGAGCGGGGAGAATGGAGAAGAGGGGGAGGGAGGGGAGGAGGAGGTAAGGGGGGACGGGGGGGGGAGGGGGGGTGGTGGATGGAGGGGGGGGGGGTGGGGGGGGGGGGAGGGGGGGGGGGGGGGGGGGGGGGAGGGGGGGGGGGAGGGGGGGGGGGGGGTGGGGGAGGGGGGGAGGGGGGAGGGGGGGGGGGGAGGGGGTGGGGGGGGGGGGGGGGAGGGGGGGTGGGGGAGGGGGGGGGGGGGCGGGGGGAGGGGGAGGGGGGGGAGGGGGGGGGAGGGGGGGGAGGGGGGGGGGGGAGGGGATGGGGGGGGGGGAGGGGGCGGGGAGGGAGGGGGATGGGGGGGAAGGGGGGGGGGGAGGGGGGGCAGGGGGGTGAGGGGGAAGGAGCCAAAAGGAGGTGAGGGAAAGGGGGTGAGAGGGGAGGGGGTAGAGGGGCACGAGGAGAGGAGGGCACGGGGGTGATGAAGAGGGGGAAAGGCGGACGATGAAGTGGGTGCGGGAGCGGATCAGCATGGGGGAGGGAGAGGAGGAGAATGTGTGGGTTTGAGGGAAGCGCGATGTTGTTGGAATCGGGGTTAAAATGGGAGGGCGGCCGCCGATCCGTTTGGCTGCGGATTTGACTCACCTTTCCCGGGATGGAGCCCCCGTTCCCGCTCGGGGGGATAGCAGGCTCTCGGTGGAGGGGCTGAAAGGCGCCGGGTTCAGTCCTCGGCCGCTTCCTTTCCCAGCGGCGCCACTTCCGTGCCTGCCGGAGACGCAGAAACGCCCCAACCAGGCGTCTGACCGATTGACACCCGCTTCAGATAGTAAACCCCACCCAGTAACACACAGAGAGAGGGAGGGGGAGAAACCCAGGGGTGAAGGATACTCGGCAGAAATTAACACCGAAAAAAGATATTTGTGTGAAACTGGAGAGTTACTGGCAGGGTAGAGAGCGCTGTAATCCTGGCCGTATTAAGAAGGCCAGAGCGAGATAAGCCCAGAGAGGACTTTAAATACGGGAAAGGCAGAGAGAAGCACAGGAGAGAGAGGGTGAGAGTGCGAAATAAACACTGAAATCTATAAATACCAGAGAGAGATTAACACGGGAGAGAGAGCGATAGCTACAGGGTTCAGGGAATGAAACAGGTTACATAGAGAGGCAGTAGTGGTATTTGGGGAGAGATGCCAATAAATCATGTCCTTTCCACAACAACCCTCCCTGCACCCACCCCCCCCCCCCTCAACAAATAGGGGAAAGAGAAAGTTGAGAGGAACGATATGGAAAGAGAGACAGAAACACGTGAGATGAAGAGAGAAACATCTAGAAGTGAGGGAATGAGACAGAATCTCAGCGTGTGTTGGGCAGACTGAGGGATTGTTCTACATCGCGCCGTAGGGCTAGTGCAGACTGGCACTTTGCAGACCCAAAGTTTCAGGTATTACCCTCTCTCTGCCAATAAATCACGTCCTTTCCACAACAACCCTGTCCGCACCACCATCTCCCTCCCACACACACACACATACAGACAGACACAAAGGCACAAGTCACAAAAATGTACAAGTTGATCACTGCTTTAGTCTGTTTATATTTACAGACATTTACAGACCAGAACACTGCATTTGCCTGAGGAAGACACAGGCGTCGAAAGCTCGCTTTTTTACTATCAAATAAATGGGTTGGATTATAAATTGGTGTTGCTAAATTCTTACTGAGTTCTTAACACCCCAATCCAACGCCGGCATCTGTACATTATATTTACAGAAACGTGCCTACAATTGTTACATTGAAATCCAAGTTTACCTCTTATCAGAATGATGGTAAAGATGTTCAATGTTGTGTAGAGTGAGCCTTGAAACTAGCAAACTCGGAACTTTTTGTTATTTATTCATTTTGAAACAAAGGAGTCGCTGGCTCGCCAGCATTTCCTGTCTATTCCTAATTGCCCTTAAGAAGGTAGTGGTGAGCTGCCTTCTTGAATGTGCTGTAAGTTTACCCATAATGTCGTTTGGGAGGGAATTCTAGGATTTTAACCTAGTGACTGCAAAGGAATGGCGATATATTTTCAAATAAGAAGCCTCTCAACACCAGGTTAAAGTCCAAGAAGTTTATTTGGTAGCAAAAAGCCCACTAGCTTTTGGAGCACTGCTTCTTTAGTACTGAAAGGATTACAAAAAAGCAGCACACTGAAAGCTAGTGGCTTTTGTTACCAAATAAACCTGTTGGACTTTAACCTGGTGTTGTGAAGCTTCTCACTGCGTTTACTCCAGTCCAACGCCAGCATCTCCACATCATGATAAATTTACAAGTCAAGATGGTCAGTGGTTTGGATGGGACCTTTTTGCTGGTGATATTCCCATTTATCTGCTGCCCTTATCCTTCTAGATGGAAGTGGTGATGGGGTGCAAGGTGCTACCTAAGGATCTTTGGTGAATTGCTGCAGCACATTTTGTAGATGGTATGTATGCTGCTACTAAGCATCAGTGGTGGAGGAAGTGGATGTGGTACTTATCAAGCAGGTTGGTGATGAACAACGATATGCAAAAATCAGCCGGTGACATGACTGCAACACAAAGTAGTCAGTTCAGCGCAGGAGCAAATCTTCCAGTTAAGGAGATACATACGCTGCCATCCCATGTATTTCACAGTCTCAGTTTCAATTGTTAACTACCTTATATCCTCCAAAAAAAAAGTTTTCATGTGAGTGCAATGTCCATTGAGTCCATGCCCAATATCAGTAGATCTGCCTGGAAAGACTATCTAAACATTGGTCTTAAAGCAATGATGGTTAGAACCATCAACATATGGACAGCTGTAGCCATTATATCAGACCAGCAAAAGGTTTAAGTTCATTTATTATTGTCACAAATAGGCTTGCATCTGCAATTAAGTTACTGTGAAAATTCCCTAGTTGCCACAGGCCAGCACCTGTGGGCCTGTGGGTAAGGGGCAATTTATCATGGTCAATCCACCTAACCTGCACATCTTTGGACTTTGCAAATAACTTTGAACTCTGTTCAACATATCCACTGCAAACATTTGTGATAGGTGTTGTTAAAAATATTTTCAGAATGGTTTCCACATTTGGAAAGGTTGCCTGCAAATCATTAACGACAAGTTTGTACAAGTTAGCTGGTGATTTTGAAGCACAGAGCTCATTATCGATGAAATGAATGAATTATTTCACTTCATCTTTGGAAAGAATTAATAAGATGATTGTGAGGGGCGTGGACAGAGTGGATAATCAGAAGCTTTTTCCCAGTGTGGAAGAGTCAATTACTAGGGGCATACTTTTAAGGAGGTGTACAAGGCAAGTTTTTTACACAGAGGGTGGTGGGTGCCTGGAACTCAGTGCTCGGGAAGGTAATGGAAGTAGATCTGATTGTGACTTTTAAGGGGCATCTGGACAAATACATGAATAGAATGGGAATAGAGGGACATGGTCCCCTGTAGGGTATGGGGTTTTAGTTCAGCATGGTCAGTGCAGGCTTGGAGGGCCTGTTCCTGAGCTGTAATTTTCTTTTGCTCTTTTAATTTCTTACTGCGATTACTTTTGGCAGTCTCATTCAGACTCATTTAATAAAATTGTATCAATATTTTTCAGCAATTTGTTGATGACATTAAATTTTTGAAATAAATGGTTCCACACAATAGTAAAAACAGCAATATTGAACTTTTCAAACTTCTTTGCTAAGGATTTTGCTTTAGCTTTCACATTTTTTATTTGACACAGTTATGTCTGATAAGTATTCCTTCCTAGCAACAATTTCAGCTTCAAAGCCAAAACAGAATCTGCACAAGCGCTCTATCTGGTGTCACAATTTCTTCAGACCATCATCTGCTTTCCTTCTGCCTGCTCCAAGCAGGCTTGCAATATACTCCACCAATTCATAAAAGTGAAAAAAAGACAAAAACTTTGAACAAAGTCAAAGAAGATACAGCTACCTCACAGGATTCAGTTGCAACATTGCATATTAAATTCAAACAGTAACTGGAACATGGAATAAATAATGCAGAGGAGCTTGCATTGTTTAATCTTGCTCGTAGACCTGAATATTTTCCTGTCACATTTATGGCACTATTGAAGCT
Organism: Sphyrna mokarran; assembly: GCA_024679065.1. Lineage (NCBI taxonomy): Eukaryota > Metazoa > Chordata > Chondrichthyes > Carcharhiniformes > Carcharhinidae > Sphyrna > Sphyrna mokarran. Next base: position 8,079,211 of record JAGIQG010000016.1, on the reverse strand, counting down.
ACAAGGGCTGGGGAGAGGTGTATGGGGTTACAGACATAGGGAGGGTTACAGGACCTGCACAGATGGAAAAAAATTGAAGGAGCTGGAGATGGTTACAGAGATAGAGCAAATTGCAGAGGATGAGGAGGGTAGAGAGGTGGAGAGAGTTGTAGGAATTGAAGGAGTTTACAGAGATGGTGGTTTAGCAGCTGCAGAAGGTTACAGACATAGTGAGGATGGTAAGGACTGGAGATGGTTACACAGAGATAGGCAGGATTGTAGGGGCCAGAGGAGGTTACAGAGATAGGCATGGTTGTGGGAGCCAGTGGAGGTTACAGAGATAGGAAGGTTTGTAGGGGCTGGACGAGGTTTCAGCTATCGGGAGGGTTGTTCGGTCTGGATGAGATTTCAGGGATAGGGATGGTTGAAGGGGATTGTTACAGAGTGTCATTCTAAGTACAGCGTGTCCTTATGAGCCTTTTTCCTCAGTAATTGTTTTACTGGCATCTGTTGAAGGGACCCAGCATGTGTGGGTATTGGTGGGCTTTTCGGTCTACATATAAGTAAGAACTGTTTTAATTGTGCTGCTGTTTTTATAGTTATTACTGTAATTAATGTTCTGACTGGAACATGGGATAAACAATGCACAGGGACTTACATTGTTCAATCTTGCTTGTGGACCTGAATATTTTCCTGTCAAAATTGTGGCGCTGTTGAAGCTACAATGTTGAGGGGCTGGAGATGGTTACAGAGAGAGGGTGAGTTGCAGAGGTCAGCCTTACTGTTATCGTTAAACTTCATTCTTTATTCCTAGCAATACACTCCTTCTTCTGTACAACACATTTCACTACATTATTTGTGGTCTCAAGTCACCACATCCTTTTTGGCGATGAGAGGAAAACAGCAAGAAAAGCAAACAAATCTGTCCAGTGTTCAGCTTAGCAACATGATGATGCTATAGTGAGGTGACTTTTTGCAGGCAGGGCCAGCATACCTTCTAATTCTATCTTTTACTCTCATTCTAAAACTTCAATCTAACTCTGTTAAACTATACTTTAGCCATGACTGTAACACTACACTTTGCACTCTCCCCTTTTCTTCTCTATGAATGGTATGCTTTGCAAATAAAAGGGTTATTTGTCTTATCAAAAGAGGGGCTGACAACCGCAGATCTGATGGAGAATTGGACAGACCCTGAGGATAATGTACTGATCATCATATCAGCTAACATGGATGTGGAAGGGGTTAGAGGACACTTGTCCACAACTGGCAAAACAAAGGCTGACAAAACTCCCTCAGCTTACTTTGAATCTCTCCACCCAGTTGGGCTAGTCCACGCCCATCTAACATAGAGCAAGAGAATCCTCAGAGACCCAGGCTGGAGCAAAGCAAAGGGAGACAAACTGGACAGAGTATCCAACAATTTTTTAAAAGTAGGAAAACAATCCTGCAATGCCAAAATTTTGTTCCTTAAATGAACTGACAAGAGGAGATGAAAATCCAAATGTGTGTCTGCTCTTTCCCCTAGTAGGAAGTGTTGAAATTCTACATCCCTCCCCAGCCCTCTTCACATTTGCATCCTGTCCTCCAATGTCTTCTCTTGATTTGCACCCTTTGCTCATGCAATCCTGCTGTCCATTAATTCCCAGTCCCACAACTGGCAGCCCCTGCTGATTGGCCCCAGCTCCTTGGCATTTCTGCCTCTTCCTGTTAATTTGCTTCAGGTTCACCAGCTGCCTGTCACCTCTTGTCAGCCAGGTGCAGTTCTTTAGCATATAGAGCTCCTCCTACTTCTTCAAAACTGGTCCTCAAACGGTAACCTCTTAACCTCCTCCAGGATGTTCTGTCTTGCCATCTATCTCAGCTACGTTCACGGCCAGGTGTCCCTGGAGAGGGAGCATTCAGTGTCCACGGGCACAATCGATGCCTTCCGTGCCCGCTGGGCACCGCAGGGGCTGAGATGCGTTATAAAACCCGACAATCGCACTTTGATTTGACACGTCTTAAGTTTCCTTTTACTTTATTTGTTCGGGCTGTAGCCCCTTCCTTTTGGGGAGCTGCCCCTTTTACTTTGTCCTAACGTAATTTGAGTTTGTTTAATTGGTTTGACATAAAAGATCCTCCTCCAGGATGTTCTTTGGCCTCGACAGTACAGCATTCTATCACCAGGGAGCAGTGTTGATCAGTAAAGCTGCATTCATACACCGGGGATAGTGCTGGGCTGTGATACCACATTCGCTTACCAGGAGGCGGTATGGGGCTGTGAAGCCACATTCTCTCACCAGGAGGCAGTATGGGGCTGTGAGTCCACATTCTCTGACTCAGAGACAGCATGGGGCTGCAATACCACATTGTCTCACCAGCAGGCGGTATGGAGCTGCAATACCATATTCGCTCACCAGGAGACAGTGTGGGGCTGTAAGACCACATTCTCTCACCAAGAGGTGGTATGGGGCTGTAAGACCCCATTCTCGCACCAGGAAGCGATGAGGGGCTGAGACACCACATTCATCCACCGGGACGAGATGTGGGGCTGCAATACCATATTCGCTCACCAGGAGACAGTGTGGGGCTGTAAGACCACATTCTCTCACCAAGAGGTGGTATGGGGCTGTAAGACCCCATTCTCGCACCAGGAAGCGATGAGGGGCTGAGACACCACATTCATCCACCGGGACGAGATGTGGGGCTGCAATACCATATTCGCTCACCAGGAGACAGTGTGGGGCTGTAAGACCACATTCTCTCACCAAGAGGTGGTATGGGGCTGTAAGACCACATTCTCTCACCAGGAAGCGATGAGGGGCTGAGACACCACATTCATCCACCGGGACGAGATGTGGGGCTACAATACCACATTCGCTCACCAGGAGGCAGTGTGGGGCTGTGAGACCACATTCTCTCATCAGAAAGTGATGAAGGGCTGTGGTACCACATTCATCCACCAAGAGGCGGTATGGAGCTGCAATACCACATTCATCCACCAAGAGGCGGTATGGGGCTGCAATACCACATTCTCTCACCAGAGAGCAGTAGGGGGCTGCGGGACTAAATTCTTGCAACAGAAAGCGGTGAGGAGCTGTGATACCACATTTATTCACTGGGAGGCGGTATGGAGCTGCAATACCACATTTTCGCACCAGAAAATGAGAATATTCCAAGATTCTGCTCGCGTTGCATTTGAGTAAGAGTGTTCTGGAGACTCACAGCCCTCTGAGAGAAAAATTCTCCAGCTTAAATGGGAAATCCCCTTTTTTTAAAAAAACGATGCCTCATAGTTCTAGATTCTCCCACAAGAAGAAACATCCTCCCTAACACTAAGCTTGTGGATTGTAAAGGTTTCGAACAAGGGATAATAGGGACAGCGTGTCACACACTGATAACACTGGGGAGAAGTGTGTGCCATACACTGGACAACACTGGGCAGCATGTCACAGACTGGCTAACACAGGACAGAGTGTCACACACTAGATAACACGGAACAATGTGTCACACACTGGAGAACACTAGGGAGAAGTGTGTGTCACACATTGGATAATATGGGACAGTGTGTCAGACACTGGATAACACGGGAAAAGTGTCACACACTGGAGAACACTAGGGAGAAGTGTGCGTCACACACTGGATTACACGGGACAGTGTGTCACACACTGGATAACACGGGACAGTGTGTCACACACTGGATTACACGGAACAGTCTGTCACACACTGGATAACACGGGACAGTGTGTCACACACTGGATAACACGGGACAGTGTGTCACACACTGGATTACACGGAACAGTCTGTCACACACTGGATAACACGGGACAGTCTGTCACACACTGGATAACACGGGACAGTCTGTCACACACTGGATAACACGGAACAGTCTGTCACACACTGCATAACACAGGACAGTGTGCCACACACTGGATAACACGGGACAGTGTGTCACACACTGGATAACACGGGACAGTGTGTCACACACTGGATAACACGGGACAGTGTGTCACACACTGGATAACACGGGACAGTGTGTCATACACGGGATAACACGGGACAGTGTGTCACACACTGGATAACACGGTTCAGTGTGTCACACACTGGATAACATGGGACAGTGTGCCACACACCGGATTACACATAGAACATAGAACATTACAGCGCAGTACAGACCCTTCAGCCCTCGATGTTGCGCCAGCCAGTGGACTCTCTAACCTAAACTATTCCAATATCATCCATATGCCTATCCACCGACCATTTGAATGCCCCCAAAGTAGGCGAGTCCACAACTGCTGCAGGCAGGGCATTCCACGCCCTCACAACCCTCTGTGTAAAGAACCTGCCTCTGACATCCGTCCTATAACTACCACCTCTTAATTTAAAGTTATGTCCCCTTGTGTTGGTCATCACCATCCGAGGAAGAAGGCTCTCACTATCCACCCTATCCAGTCCTTTGATCATCTTATATGCCTCAATTAGGTCACCGCGTAACCTTCTTCTCTCTAATGAAAATAACCTCAGGTCCCTCAGCCTTTCCTCATAAGCCTTCCCACCATACCAGGCAACATCCTGGTAAACCTCCTCTGCACCCTTTTCAATGCTTCCACATCTTTCTTATAATGCGGCGACCAGAACTGTACGCAATACTCCAAGTGCGGCCGCACCAGAGTTTTGTACAGTTGTAACATAACCTCACGGCTCTAAATTCAATCCCTCTACCAATAAAAGCTAACACACCGTACGCCTTCTTAACAACTTTATCAACCTGGGTGCCAACTTTCAAAGAGCTATGTACTTGTACCCCAAGATCCCTCTGCTCGACAACACTATTAAGGGTCCTTCCATTAGCCCTATATTTCATATGCCTGTTATTCCTACCAAAGTGAATCACCTCACACTTATCTGTATTGAATTCCATTTGCCACCTCACGGCCCAGCTCTGCAACCTATCTATGTCCCTCTGCAAACTGTAACATCCATCCTCGCTGTCTACAACTCCCCCCACTTTGGTATCGTCAGCAAATTTAATAATCCAACCCTCTACACCCTCATCTAGGTCATTTATAAAAATGACAAACAGCAGTGGCCCCAAAACAGATCCTTGAGGTACACCACTTGTAACTGCACTCCAGGTTGAATATTTCCCATCAACCACCACCCTCTGTCTTCTATCAGCTAGCCAATTCCTAATCCAAACTGCTAAATCACCTTCAATCCCATGCATCTGCACTTTCTGCAGTAGCCAACCATGGGGAACCTTATCAAACGCTTTGCTAAAATCCATATACACTACATCAACTGCCTTACCCTTATCTACCTCTTTGGTCACCTCCTCAAAAAACTCAATAAGGTTTGTGAGGCGCGACCTACTCTTCACAAAACCGTGCTGACTATCCCTAATCAATTTATTTCTCTCTAGATGCTTATAAATCCTATCCCTTATAATTCTTTCCAAGACCTTGCCCACAACAGAAGTCAGGCTCACCGGTCTATAATTTCCAGGATGGTCCCTATTCCCCTTTTTGAACAAAGGGACAACATTTGCCATCCTCCAGTCTTCCGGCACTATACCTGTAGCCAACGACGACATGAAGATCAAAGCCAAAGGCTCTGCAATCTCCTCTCTAGCCTCCCAGAGAATCCTGGGGTAAATCCCATCTGGCCCAGGGGACTTATCAATTTTCATACCCTCAAGATTGGCTAACACCTCCTCCTTATGAACCTCAATCCTGCCCAGTCTACAACCTAGTATCGCAGTATTCTCCCCGACAACATTGTCTTTCTCCTGTGTGAATACTGACGAAAAATACTCAGTGTCTCTCCTATCTCCTCAGGCTCCACGCACAACTTCCCACTGCTATCTCTGACTGGCCCTAATCTTGCACTAACCAATCTTTTATTATTTATATACCTGTAAAAAGCTTTAGGATTCTCCTTAATCCTATCCGCCAAAGTCTTCTCGTGTCCTCTTCTAGCTCTTCTCAACTCCCTCTTTAGCTCCTTCCTGGCTAATTTATAGCTCTCCAGTGCCCTAACTGAGCCTTCACGTCTCAGCATTATATAAGCCTCCTTCTTCCTCTTCATCAGAGATTCAACTTCCCTAGTACACCATGATTCCCTCACTCGACACTTCCTCCCTGCCTGGCAGGTACATATTTATTATGGACATGCAGAAGCTGTTCCTTAAATATGTTCCACATTTCAGATGTCCCCAGCCCCTGCAATATCCTGCTCCACCCTATGCATCCTAAATCTCTCCTAATAGCCTCATAATTACCTTTTCCCCCAGCTATAACTACTGTTATTCGGTACGTGCCCATCCCTTTCCATCACTAAGGTAAACGTAACCGAATTGTGGTCACTATCACCAAAGTGCTCACCCACCTCCAAGTCTAACACCTGGTCTGGTTCATTACCCAGTACCAAATCCAATATAGCCTCACCTCTTGTTGAGGTGTGACACACGGGACATTGTGTCACACACTGGATAACACGGGACAGCGTGCCACACACTGGATTACACGGGACATTGTGTCACACACTGGATTACACGGGACATTGCGTCACACACTGGATAACACGGGACATTGTGTCACACACTGGATAACACGGGACATTGTGTCACACACTGGATAACACGGGACATTGTGTCACACACTGGATAACACGGGACAGCGTGCCACACACTGGATAACACGGGACATTGCGTCACACACTGGATAACACGGGACAGCGTGCCACACACTGGATAACACGGGACATTGTGTCACACACTGGATAACACGGGACAGCGTGCCACACACTGGATAACACGGGACATTGCGTCACACACTGGATAACACGGGACATTGTGTCACACACTGGATAAAAATTCACGGACATTATTTTGTAAATTGAATGTGTATCTTTATATGCTCAGTTTGTGAACAGAACTCCCATTCACCTGACAAAGGAGCAGCGCTCCGAAAGCTTGTGGCTTTTGCTACCAAAAAAACCTGTTGGACTTTAACTTGGTGTTGTGGGATTTCTTATATCAGATAAAAGCAGTCTGAGCTGTTTATCTTTCTGTAACCGGGTCAGTTAACTGTTTTATGATCATGAAAACATCCAACTGGACATTTCATTATGCCTTGGCACAGAGTGTGTCTTTGAGCAGAGTGCTGTGAATTGGGTGAAACAGGGAAGCGAAGCCCCTTTCTGCTTAGTCTTTCGATCTCTTTGCCCTGTGGGAATTGATTCTTGCTCCAGCCCCATGGGGTTTGCTGAGTATCTGATAAGTGATTGAAGTGAATTCTGTTCCTAAGATAAACTGTTGGTAACGTTAACAAAATAGGTTTAATAAAGGGGATGAAATTGAATAAATTGATGATGAACAATATTATAATGGCCTAATGGAAATGTCTATTGAAGAGAAATCACTCACATGAGCTGCTTGAGAGAGAAAGGAATTTATTCAGCAAAAGTGCAGGGAGAACAATCCTTTTCCTCCTCATTTCTCCACTCTTCCCCTGCTTTCCTCCCAGCTTTTCCCGCACTCTTCCCTCCCTACTCTCCTCTCACTCCATTCTCCCCCCCCCAACCCTCCCCGCTTCCCCCCACTCTCCCTTCCCCCACTCTCCCCTCTCCCTTCATGTACCTCCTCCATGCATGAGCCCGTCCCTCTTCTCCTTCACTCTCCCAGCCTCCCATTCAAGCCAGTGCATCCTCCTCATTCCCTCACTCCTCATCACTTGTTTCCTCTTACTCAACACCCTCAACTCTCACTCACCTCCCTCATCCCCTTCCATTCCATTCCTCATCCTATTTCCACTGCCCTCCTATCTCCTCTCCTTCCCCATATCTTAATTTCTCACCGCTTCCTCCCTCCCCTCTCCCTACCCCCTCTTCCTCATCCTCCCCTCACTCTCTCCCTCCCTCGCCTCTCAACCCTTCCCTCTCTCCTCCTCCTTTTCCTGCCTCTCCCTTCCCATCCTATTCCTTCCTCTTCCCTCCCTTCCCTCATGCTTCTTCCTCGCTCTGTCCCTCTCCCATCGCCTCCCTCCCTCTCTCCCCCTCTAATACCTTCCCCCACCCCACTCTCCCTCTTTCTCCCCTCCTCTCTCTTCCCTTCTTCTCTCTCCCCCACCCATCACCACATCTCTCTTCAACCTCTTCCTCTCCCCTCCTATCCCTTCCCCCTCCCCCATCTCTCTCTCCCCCTCCCCCTTAACACCTTCCCAACCCTCCCTCCCTCTCTCCCCCTCCCCCCTCCTCCTTCTCTCCCCCTCCCCCTCCCCCTCCCTCCTTCTCCCAATTCTCCCTCCCTCTCCTCCCCTCTCCTTCCGTCCCATCTCCCTTTGCATTCCCCCCCCCCAGCCCCACATCTCATACTCCCCCAACAATCTCCCCCAACAACCTCCCTCTTCCCTCCCCTAATGTCTGGAGTTTGTATTGACACTGTGACAGAGCCACCTGCTGGTGTTGGTGGGTAGTGTCAGTGGGTGCCCTCTTCCCCCTCCGGGGCTCACGGCTGCTCCAGCTCATAGTCACTCAGCCGGTAGTTGGCCACATCCTGATACATGCACTGCTGACCCCGTGTGATGTCCTCATAGGTCGACTGATCTGCCTGGTTCAGACCCTGCAGAAAAGATCAACAGTGGTGAGCAAGGCTGGAGAAAGAGACACAATGAGGGAGAGAAAGAAGATTAGAGAGAGAAAGAGAGAGAGAGAAAGAGAGACAGGGAGAGAATCAGAGGACTAGAGAGAGACAGAATGAAGGAGAACGAGTGAAAGAGAGAGGATACAGCAAGAATGAGAATAGGGAGTGTTAAAGAAAGAGGCGGATAGAGAGAGAAAAAAAGAATGGTAGAGACAGAGAATGGGGAATAAAGAGAGAGAGGGATATAGAGAAATAGAGAGGGATAGAGAGAGAGAGACAGAGAGTGTAGAGAGAGAAATAGAGAGTGATAGAATGGAAGATAGAGATAGAGGGAGAAAACCACAGAGAGGGGGGATATATATAGAGAGAGAGAGAGCGAAGGAGAGAGACAGACAGAAAGATTATGGGAGACTATCAGAGGGAGAGGAATGCGAGGGATGATTAAGAAGAATGAATGGCAGAGAGAGGAAGTAGAGAGGAATGGGGAGAGTGAGGGACAGAGAGGGGGGGATAGAGAGAGACAGCCAAAGGAGAGAGAGAAAAACAAAGAAAGTAAGATAGAGTGAAACAGAATGAGAGAGGGAGTGACAAAAAGAGGGACAGAGAACGGGAGAGAACAGAAAGAAATACAGAGGGAGACTGAGAAAGAAAGAGGGACAGAGGACAAGACAAATAATGGAAGATGGAGAGAGTGAGACAGATAACAACAACAGGGAGAGAGATAAGGATTGGAGTAAGGCGAAAAGGAGATAGAGAAAGCAGGAGATAGAGAAAGAGATATTTCTATAGGGCCAGCAGGATGAGTGAAATCACTGTCCAGCCAGTGAGCAACATGTGAACTACAGTTATGTTGTGAAGTTAGAAAAAGCAAGGGCCAAAATGTGCACAGCAAGATCCCATGATCAGTGATGATATTGCGATCAGATTGATGTTAAGGATGCGAGTTGTTTGACCTTGGGACATTGGAAAAATCACTCCTGCTCCTCTTCTACTCATGGATCTTCACCATTCACCCGAGTGGATGGTCGAGGAGAGGTTGGGGGACATTTAGGGGCATCAGGTGGCTGTGGACAGCATGGTGGCACAGTGATAAGCATTGCTGCCCCGCAACGCCAGGGAACCCGGTTCAATTCCCAGCTTGGGTCAATGTCTATGCGGAGTTTGCACATTCTCCCCGTATCTGGGTGGATTTCCTCCAGGTGCTCCGGTTTCGACCCATAATCTGAAAGACTTGCTGTTTAGGTGCATTGGCCACACTAAATTCACCCCCAGTGTACCCGAACAGGGGTTGGAGTGTGGCGACTTGGGGATTTTCACAGGACCTTCATTGTCATGTGAATTTAAGTTGACTTATGATGCTAATAAATAAACATCAGGGAGTGATACAGCAGTTAACACTGCTCCACCAGGGACCCTAGTTCAATTCCTATTTTGAGTGACTGTGTGCAGTTTGCACATTCTCCCCATGTCTGTGCGGGTTTCCACCAAGTGCTCTGGTTTCCTCCAGAACACCAAAGGTGTCCAGTTTAGGCAGATTAGCCATGATAAATTCACCCTTATTGTCAGGGGGATTAGCAGGCTAAAAATGTGGGGCTACAGGGATAGGGCCGAGGTGGAATTGTTTTCAGTGCAGACTTGATGGGCTGAATGGCCTCTTTCTGTTTGTAGGGATCCTATGAAGTTTCATCCGAATGGTGGCAGTGCCTGCAGCAAGGGAGATGGGCTGGCAGCGAGCCCATTTGCCTGCACCAACCAAAGATATTACAACTGGATTGGGGCACCTTGGAGTCAAATATGATGCCTGGGAAAAATATCAATCTCTATCTGAGTTCCTGCTGTGTTTCAAATGAGATATTCTCCAATTTAATTCCAGCAGATTTGTGAATGGGCTATATTTTGATTGGAGACGAAGGGATAGACAGATCATGCAGGAGATGGTGAGATAGACATCTGAGTGGACACATCATGCCCGAGATGAGGAGGTAGACATACATCTGTCTGGTCAGATCATGCAGGAGACAGGGATATTGACAGATGCCTGTCTGACAGGCAGGATTCGTACCTCATACAGATTGGCATTCTCTTCCTTGTAGCGCTGAATCCTCTCCTGCAAGCTTTTCTGCGACTTCTGTCGGAAGACCAATTCGCAAATGTTGCCATCACTGAGCACATGCACTCACGAGGAGAGATCAACGACCAAATGAACACTGGGTTGGCAATGTTACTGCACTCTCTTTTAATCAACTAATGCAAAAATTATTCTACCAGAAAGGATTTCCAATTGAATTCCAAAACACAACTAAGTATGTATACATTCACTGTCCCATCAAACACTCCCAGGACAGGTACAGCACGAGGTTAGACACAGAGTAAAGCTCCCTCTACACTGTTCCCATCAAAGACTCCTAGGGTAGGTACAGTACGGGGTTAGATACAGAATAAAGTTCTCTTTACATTGTCTCCATCAAACATTCCCACAATAGGTACAGCACAGGGTTAGATACAGTGTAAAGCTCCCTCTACACTGTCCCCATCAAACACTCCCAGGACAGGTGCAGCACAGGGTTATATACAGAGTAAAGCTCTCTCTACACTGTCCCCATCAAACATTCCCAGGACAGGTACATCATGGGGTTAGATACATAGTAAAACTCCCTCTATTCTGTCCCCATCAAACACTCCCAGGACAGGTACAGCACGGAGTTGGATACAGAGTAAAGCTCCCTCTACACTGTCCCCATCAAACACTCCCAGGACAAGTACAGCACAGGGTTTGATACAGAGTAAAGCTTCCTCTACACTGTCCCCATCAAACACTCCCAGGACAGGTACAGCACAGAGTTTGATACAGAGTGTGTCTGTCTATGGCTCAGCAACTGAACCATGGAGCTGTAGGGAGAAGGTTACAAACATCTCACTGTGTGTGTTACCCTTTCACAGGTGCTTTGACTGTCACTCTGGAAGTGTATGTGTGTGCAGTATTGCACTCACCTCTCGGAGCAGAATGCTCCCTGGGATCACAACCAGGCTAAGCAGGAGAATGCCTTCCACCATCAGGATAATGTTCTTTACAGATTCCCGGATGTTGAAGAACTTTTCTTGTGACCCTGGAGCAGGGAGAATTGGGAAGAGCAGAGTATGATTAGGGTGAGTCACTGATTTTGATGCAAAAATACAGTCATGAACTGTGTACAGGCTGCAAATACAATCTCGTACCTCAATCCCATTTCTATCATAGTAAACAAAGACAAAATAGCCAGAAACAGACAATGTCCCCAGAGAGTTGGGGAGATGGGAAGATATTGAGATAATTAAATATGTATGTTCAGGTAGAAGCAATAATCAAATTGGACTGAAGGGATTCTGCCCTTTATCTTTGCTGGATAATGCCAACAAATGTCAACATCTTTTCCCTAAGATAGGAGAAACTGAAACTAGAGAGCATAGAATTAAGGTGAGAGGGGAGAGATACAAAAGGGTCCAGAAGTACAATTTTCTCACACAGTGAGTTGTCAGTGTCTGGAACAAGTTGCTGGGGTAGACTACAGGTGGGTACAATTTTGTCTTTTAAAGAGCGTGTAGACAGTTAAACAGTAAAGTTAAAAAGTTTTTTTATTAGTCACAAGTAAGGATTTCATTAACATTTCAATGAAGGTACAATGAAATTCCCCTAGTCACCACATTCTGGCGCCTGTTTGGGTCAAAACATGGGTAAGTAGATATAAAGGATATGAGCTAAATGCGGGAAATTGGGACTAACTTAGTAGTTAAAAAAAAGGGTAGCATGGACAAGTTAGGCCAAAGAGCCTGTTTCCATGCTGTAAACCTCAATGACTCTGTCAGACATCCTTAGGAAAGATATCTGGATTTTGGTGCAGAATAGATTGATCCTGCCAGTCCTCTTAAGTGTTATATCATCCAGAAAAAAACAATAAGATGTAGGCCATTTGGCTCATTGGGTCTGCTCCACATTTATTGGGATCACAACTGTTTGGATCTGATAATCCTCAACTCCACTGTCCTGCTTACCCCCTTGATTCCCTGGCTGATTAAAAATCTGTTCACCTCAGCCCTTGAACCCCAACCTCTACAGTGCTCTGCAGTAAAGAATTCCACAGACTCACTACCCTTCAGGAAAAGAACTTCCCCCTTGTCCCTGTCTTAAATGGGTAACTCCTTACTCTGAAATTATTCCTCTGGTTCTAGACTCTTCCACAAAGGGAAATAACCTTCCAACATCGATCCTGTCAAATCCCCAAGAATCCCCAAAGTGTTTCAATAAGATTGCCTCTCATTCTTCTAAACTCTAATGAATACAGGCCCAACCTACTCAATCTCACCTCATAAGAAAATACCCAGGGTCAACCTAATGAAACCTTCTCTCGAATGACTCAAATGAGAAGGGGACCAAAACCATCCGAGGGCCAATTTAACCAAGTTCAGAAGATATTAATGACAACACAGTGGTTAGAACTGCTGCCTAATAGCCCCAGGGACCTGGGTTCGTTTCCTGCCTTGGGTCATTGTCTGTGTGGAGTCTGCAAATTCTCCCTGTGTCTGTGTGAGTTTCTTTCAGGTGCTCTGCTTTCCTCCCTCAGTCCAAAGATATGCGGGTTAGATTGATTTGCCATCAATTGTCCATAGTGTCCTGGGCTGTTCAGGTTAGAGGGATTAGCAGGGTAAATGTATGGGATTGTGGAGGTAGGGCCCAGAGTGGGATTGTTGTCGGTACAGACTCGATGGGCCAAATGATTTCCTTCTGCACTGTAGAGTTTCTCTGATTCTAAGTCATCTTAAGTTGCATGACAGGAAGGGGAAAGAGGAGACAAAAATACTCGGCCACATCACACAAGTGCAGCTTGAGTATCTTAAAATATCTTTGCTAAAAGATTCAATTTACTTTCTTGAGCGGTTAATTTTGTACTATGCCAGGTAAGTATAACAGTAAGTGAGAAGACTAAATACAATGATGTGCAAATTAACTGGATTGGTCACAGTAAATTCCCTTTAGTTATGATTTGATTTGATTTATTATTGTCACATGTATTAACATATAGTGAAAAGTACTGTTTCTTGCACACATTACAGACAAAACAAACAAAGGAAATGAGAGAGTGCTGAATGTAATATTACATTCATAGCTAGGGTGTAGAGAAAGGTCAACTTAATATAGGATAAGTTCTTTCAAAAGTCTGACAGCAACAGGGAAGCTGATCATAAATCAGTTGGTATGTGACCTCAGGCTTCTGCATCTTTTTCTCGACAGAAGAAGGTGGAAGAGAAAAATGTCTGGGTTGCATGGGGTCATTCATTATGCTGGCTGCATTTTTGAGGTAGCGGCAAGTGCAGATGGAGTCAATGGATGGGATGCTGGTTTACGTGATGGACTGGCATTCATTCATGATCTTTTGTAGTTTCTTGTGATCGTGGTCAGAGCAGGAGCCACACCAAGCTGAGATACCATCGGAGAGGATGCTTTCTATGTGCATTTGAAAAAATTGGTGAGAGTTGTAGTGGACATTCTGAATTTCTTTAGCTTCCTAAGAAAGGAGAGGTGTTAGTGGGTTTTCTTAATGAGGGACCAGCACAGGTTTTGGTGATTCAGACACCTAGAAACCTGAAGCTCTCAACCATTTCCACTTCACCATCATTGGTGTAGACAAGGGCATGTCCTGTAAAGCGGGTGGGAGGAGAGGTTGTCCCCATCCAGCACTCAACCCCACCCAGCACCCAACCCCCACCCAGTACCCATCTGCCATCCAGCATCCAACCCCCACCCAGCACCCAACCCCACCCAGCACCCATTCCCACTCACAGCACCAACTCCATTCAGCCCCACCCCTACCAGTACCCAACCCCCAACAAGCAGCCTATCCCACCGCACACCAACCCCCACACACAGCACCCAACATACCAGCACCCAATCCCCAACCAGACCCAACCCCCACCCAGACCTATCCCCCAACCGCACCCACCCCAACACAGAACAAACCACATCCATGCACCCAACACCCCACCCAGCACCAACACTACCCAGAACCCATCCCCAACCAGACCCAACCCCAACCCATGTACCTATCCACAAACGCACCCAACCCCCACACAGCACAAACCCCCAACCCAGTCACACACCCCCACCCACACCAACCCCCACCAGCACCCAACATCCAACCATCAGCCAACCCCCACAGACAGCATCCAACCCCATCAGCACCACACCCACCATGTATCTATTCCCTAACAGCACCCAACCACACACACAGCACCCAACCCCATCCAGCACGCAACCCCCACCCAGTATATATCCCCACCAGGCACCCAACCCCCACAACGCAGCACCAACCACATCAAGCACCAAACCCATCCAGTCACCCAACTCCAACCAGCACCAACCCCCACCCAGTACCCAACCCCCAACCAGCACCTATTCCACAACAGCACCCAACCCCATCCAGCACGCAACCCCACCCAGAACCCAACCCCAATCAGCACCCAATCCCCACACAGCACCCAACTCCCAACAGCACACAATCCCCACACAGCACCCAACTCCCAACCAGCACCCAACCCCCACTGAGCATCCAACTCCCAACCAGCACCCAACTCCCAACCAGCACCCATCCCCCACCTAGCACCCAACCTCCAACCAGCACCCAACCACGACCCAGCACCCATTCCCCACCCAAAACGCAACCCTCACACAGCACCCAATCCCCATCTAGCACCCAACCCCTACCCAGCATCCAACCACACCCAGCACTCATTCAAACACCCAGCACCCAATCCACAACCAGCACCCAATCCCCAGCCAGTATCCAACCTCCAACCAGTGCCCAAACCCCACCCAGCACCCAACTTCCACCCAGCACCCAAGCCCACCCTGTATCCATTCCCCACCTAGCACCAACCTCCACCCAGCACCCAACCCCTGTCCAATCTCACCCAACCCCCACCCAGCACCCAACTCCCATCCAATCTTCACCCAAACCCCACCCTTCACCCAATCCCCACACAATATCCAATCCCCAACCATCACAAACCCTACCGAATCCCCACCTAGCACCCAACACCCACCCAGCACCCAATCCCTACCCAGCACCCAACTGCCACCTCCTCCTCCAAAGCCAAGCTTGGCACAATGAGGACAGCTCTATGAATGAGCCTGTCTTTGTCCTGTTGTCAGACCATTGACAGCATCTTCCAAACCCACAACCACTTCCATCTAGAAAGACAAAGTCAGCAGATACATGGGAATGCCATCACATGCAAGTTCCCCTCCAGGTAACTCACCATCCTGATTGGGAAAGATATCAGCCTCTCCTTCACTGGGTAAAAATCCTGGAGCTCCCTCCCTAATAGCACTGTGGATATACCTACAGCACAGGAACTGCAGTGGTCCACCAAGGCAGCTCACCACCACCTTCTCAAGGGACAATTTGGGATGGACAATAAACTGGCTGGGCCCAGTCAGCAATGCTCACATTGCCCATGAAAGAATTACACAAGGTGTCTGGTTCCTTTGGCTTCCCCTTCCCCTGTTCTCAACCAGGATACCATCCACCCACTCTCCAATACTAAACTCACAGCCTCAAACCAAGCATCAGACTACTCACTGTACAGGCGGAGTCCAATATCGCAGGATGTATTGTTGGTGGCCTCGATTCGACAACGATAAATCCCCAAGTGCTCCTTATTCAACTGCGGCCAGCGATACACAGTGTCGTGAGATTCCAGGGAATGCCAATTCGAACTGTTGTACTTCCTCATCTGCCAAGTGACGGAACCCTTGGGATGAAGGTCACACTCTAGCTGGAAGGGGGCCCCAATCTCTGCCCGCATGGTGGGATTCATGATCTTCAGGGAGCTCCCTGTGAATATCAGATGCAGCGATCAGCACCACCAGACCACACCAACACTCCCAGGACAGGTACAGCACAGGGTTAGATACAGAGTAAAGCTCCCTCTACACTGTCCCCATCAAACACTTCCAGAACAGGTACAGCACAGGGTTAGATACAGAGTAAATCTTCCTCTACACTGTCCCCATCAAACACTCCCAGGACAGGTACAGCACAGGGTTAGATACAGAGTAAAGCTCCCTCTACACTGTCCCCATCAAACACTCCCAGGACAGGTACAGCACGGGGTTAGATACAGAGTAAAGCTTCCTCTACACTGTCCCCATCAAACACTCCCAGGACAGGTACAGCACGGGGTTAGATACAGAGTAAAGCTCCCTCTACACTGTCCCCCATCAAACACTCCCAGGACAGGTACAGCACGGGGTTAGATACAGAGTAAAGCTCCCTTTTCCAGATCTCTTTCCACTTAACTAACCTGCCGATGTCCCTTTGTAGCTTCCTTATGTCCTCTTCATAACTTATCTTTTTGGTTATCGGCAAATTTAGCAACTATACCCCAGGTTACTGTGGGAGACGAGGAAAGTGATTGCAGAGCCCCTGGCGATGATCTTTGCATCGTTGATGGAGACGGGAGAGGTTCCGGAGGACTGGAGGGTTGTGGATGTGGTTCTTATTTTCAAGAAAGGGAACAGGGATAACCTGGGAAATTACAGAACGGTGAGTCTGAACTCAGTGGTTGATAAGTTGATGGAGGGGATCCTGAGAGACAGGATTTATGAGCATTTAGAGAAGTTTAGTTTGATCAGAAATAGTCAACACGGCTTTGTCAAAGGCAGGTCGTGCCTTAAGAGCCTAGTGGAGTCCTTTGAAAATGTGACTGAACACATTGACGAAGGAAGAGCGGTGGAGGTGGTTTACATGGATTTCAGCAAAGCGTTTGATAAGGTCCCCCATGCAAGACCTCTTGAGAAGATGAGAGGGCATGGGATCCAAGGGGCTTTGGCCTTGTGGATCTCAAAGTGATTTGCCTGCAGAAGGCAGAGAGTAGTTGTGAATGGGTCTTCTTCTGCATGGAGGTCGGCCACCAGTGGAGTGCCCCAGGGATCTGTTCTAGGACCCTTGCTGTTTGTCATTTTCATAAATGACTTGGATGAGGAAGTGGAAGGATGGGTTGGTAAGTTCGCCAACGATACGGAGGTTGGTGGTGTTGTAGATAATCTGGAGGGATGTCAGAAGTTGCAGCAAGACATAGATAGGATGCAAGACTGGGCAGAGAAGCGTCAGATGAACTTCAATGCAGATAAATGTGTAGTGATCCATTTTGGCAGGACCAATGGGGTGAAGGTGTACAATATCAAGGTAGGAGTCTCAGCAGTGTTGAGGAGCAGAAGGATCTTGGTGTCCGGGTCCATAGGACTCTTAAATCTGCCTCACAGGTGGACGATGCAGTCAAGAAGGCAAATGGTGTACTGGCCTTCATTAATCGAGGGATTGAGTTTAGAAGTTGGGAGGTAATGCTGCAACTCTATAAAACCCTTGTCAGACCCCACTTGGAGTATTGTGTGCAGTTCTGGTTGCCTCACTATAGGAAGGATGTGAAAGCTATTGAGAGGGTGCAGAGGAGATTTACAAGGATGTTGCCTGGATTGGGAGGCATGCCTTATGAAGGTAGGTTGAGGGAACTAGGTCTCTTCTCCTTGGAGAGATGAAGGTTGAGAGGCAACCTGATAGAGGTTTATAAAACATTGAGAGGAATAGATAGGGTGGATTCTCGGAGGCTATTTCCCAGGGCTGAAATGGTCGTTACAAGAGGACACAGGTTTAAGGTACTGGGGGGCAAGTACAGAGGAGATGTTCGGCGTACGTTTTTTACTCAGAGGGTGGGAAGTGAATAGAATTGGCTGCCGTCAGTGGTGGTGGAGGCAAACTTGCTGGAGTCTTTTAAAAGACTTCTGGATGAGTACATGGGATTAAATGGGATTGGGATTAAAGATAGTTCTATGGCCTAGTAGGTATGGGTATAATCGGCGCAACTTGTGGGCCAACGGGCCTGTTTGTGCTGTAGTGTTCTATGTTCAATGTTCTACTGAGCCTCTGACAGTACAGCACTCCCTCAGTACTGACCCTCTGACACTGCAACACTCGCTCACTATTGACCGTCTGACAGTGCAGCACGCACTCAGTACTGACCTTCCGACAGTGCAGCACTCCTTCAGCACTGACCCTATGACAGTGCAGCACTCCTTCAGCACTTACCCTCTGACAGTGCAGCACTCCCTCAGCACTGACCCTCTGACAGTGCAGCACTCCCTCAGTACTGACCCTCTGACAGTGCGGCACTCCCTCGTACTGACCCTCTGACAGTGCAGCACTCCCTCAGTACTGACCCTCTGACAGTGCAGCACTCCCTCAGTACTGACCTCTGACAGTGCAGCATTCGCTCAGTATTGACCGTCTGACAGTGCGGCACTCACTCAGTACTGACCATCTGACAGTGCGGCGCTCCCTCAGTACTGACCTTCTGACAGTGCGGGGCTCCCTCAGTACTGACCCTCTGACAGTGCGGCGCTCCCTCAGTACTGACCCTCTGACAGTGCGGCGCTCCCTCAGTAGTGACCCTATGACAGTGCGGCACTCTCTCAGCACTGACCCTCTGGCAGTGTGGCACTCTCTTTGCACTGACCCTCTGGCAGTGCGGCGCTCCCTCAGCACTGACCGTCTGGCAGTGCAGCACTCCTTCAGCACTGACCCTATGGCAGTGCAGCACTCCCTCAGCACTGACCCTCTGACATGCAGCAATCCCGCAGATGACCCTCTGACAGTGCAGCACTCCCTCACACTGACCCTCCGACAGTGCGGCCACTCCTCAGCACTGACCCTCCTACAGTGCGGCCACTTCCTTAGCACTGACCCTCGACAGTGCGCACTCCTTCAGCACTTACCCTCTGACAGTGCGGCACTCCCTCAGCACTGACCCTCTGACAGTGCGGCACTCCCTCAGCACTGACCCTCTGACAGTGCGACACTCCCTCAGTACTGACCCTCTGACAGTGCGGCACTCCCTCAGTACTGACCCTCTGACAGTGCGGCACTCCCTCAGTACTGACCCTCTGACAGTGCGGCACTCCCTCACCACTGACCCTCTGACAGTGTGCCACTCCCTCAGCACTTACCCTCTGACAGTGCGGCACTCCCTCAGTACTGACCCTCTGACAGTGCGGCACTCCCTCAGTACTTGACCCTCTGACAGTGCGGCACTCCCTCAGTACTGACCCTCTGACAGTGCGGCACTCCCTCAGTACTGACTCTGACAGGCAGACTCCCTCAGTATGACCCTCTGACAGTGCAGCACTCCCTCAGTACTGACCCTCTGAAAGTGTGGCACTCCCTCAGTACTTGCCTCTGACAGTGGCACTCCCTCAGTACTGACCTTGACAGGCGGCACTCTCCTTCAGTACTGACCCTCTGACAGTGCGGCACTCCCTCAGTACTGACCCTCTGACAGTGCAGCACTCCCTCAGCACTGACCCTCTGACAGTGCAGCACTCCCTCAGTACTGACCCTCTGACAGTGCAGCACTCCCTCAGTACTGACCCTCTGACAGTGCAGCACTCCCTCAGTACTGACCCTCTGACAGTGCAGCACTCCCTCAGTACTGACCCTCTGACAGTGCGGCACTCCCTCAGTACTGACCTCTGACAGTGCAGCATCCTTCAGCACTGGACCTCTGACAGTGCGGCACTCCCTCAGCACTGACCCTTGACGGTGCAGCACTCCCTCAGTACTGACCCTCTGACAGTGCAGCACTCCCTCAGTACTGACCCTCTGACAGTGCAGCACTCCTTCAGCACTTACCCTCTGACAGTGCAGCACTCCCTCAGCACTGACCCTCTGACAGCGCAGCACCTCCTCAGTAGTGGTGCTAGAATTGTCCAGCTGGAGTGGGGTCCGAAGCTGCCTTTTGAAACTGAAAGGGAGCTGTCCTGACAAGTGTGGTGACCAAATGGAGGGTTGAGTTAAGCTGCGGTCTCCTTCAAACTGTAGTTTCAGGTCCTGTTTCTATACAGCTGTCATTTTTTATCAGCCTCCCAGCTGTGACAGAGACGTAACTCAGCCTCTCTGCACTCTCCCCAGGGAATCTGTGATAACCGTGCCTCGCAATGTGGGCCACATCTTTCAACATAGCCCTAGGTGTAGTATGTGCACTCTATTTGCTGTCCCCCATACACAGCAACAGTGGACATTCAACATGGCCGCAGTACCTCTGTGTTGAGGAGGGACAAATTATAAAAGTGACTTTCTCTTGTGGGCTGTGTGTCTCTCTGTTCATGTTTTTGATGCTTGTCTGTCAATCTCTGTGTCTGTGACCTATGTGTGTTTATATATGTGAGACTTTGCTTGTTTTTGTGTGTCTATTTCTGTGTTCGTGTGTGTATGTGTTTTGTGTGTGTGTGTGTGTGTGTGTGTATAAAAAGAAAAGGGTTGACAAAATGTAGGCCCTTTACAGTCAGAAACAGGAGAAATTATACCGTTGTATAAAAAAATGCCTAAAGAACTAAATATTTGTCTTCTGTCTTCACAAGTGTAGGAAGCATGCAGGCCTGCATGTGAGAGTGAACCAAGGGGGTTCCAAGGATGTCCTCCCCAGCTTATTTCAGCAAATGCCCAATCTCTGGAAAACAAGCTCAACGAGCTTCAAGCCACTCTCTTTTCAAAGAGGACTGAGTGACTGCTGTGTACTCTGTTTCACAGAGGCGTGGCTCACTCCTGCTTCACCAGGCTGTGCCCCACAACCGGAGGGTTTCTTAATCCACCGAATGGACAGTACAGAGGCCTCAGGCAAGGCTAGGGGAGGTGGGGTCTGCCTCCTAACCAGCATAGTTACACTGGCAAGTTTCAGCTCACCAGACCTAGAACACCTGATGCTAAAATGCCACCCCTACTACCTTCCACCGGAGTTCACCTCCATTATCCTGATGACACACTTTGGGCAAATAAGACCACAAGGCTATGTTCCTCTTCCCAGCTTCCTAGCAGGAACTGAAGGGGAGAACCCATCAAAGAAAGTCGTGCAATGTTGGCCTGAGGAATTGGATGATCTCCTACAGGACTGGTCAATAGTTAAAAAGTCTGTGACCAGCATGAACGAGTACACCACTACAGTAACTGACTTCATTAGTAAGTGTGTCAAAGACTGTGTGCCAAAGAAGCAAATCTGCGTGTTTCCCAACGAGAAATCATGGATGAACAGGGATCTCCACTGCTTGCTGAAGTCCAGGTCTGAGGCGTCCAAGTCAGGCAACCCCGACCTATACAAGAAGACTAAATATGATCTAAGGAGAGCCATCAAAGATGACAAAAGTATTGGGCCAAGCTTGAGTCCCAGGATAGCCACACCAACCCCCGCAGACTATGACAAGGTCTGCAAGACTTAACAGGCTACAAGAAGGATGCATCTAAAATCGCCGTCTCCAACTCATCCCTCCCTGATGAGCTCAATGCAATCTGTGCTTGTTTTGAGCAAGAGGTCAGCGAGAGCATGCCCTCCACCCAGGAAGCCTCGGGTGAACCCATATCTGAATCCAGCATTGCAGATGTCAGAACAGCCTTCTTGAATGTCAACCCATGAGAGCAACTGGCCCAGATGGGGTTTACAGATCCTGCGCCGATCAGCTGATGGGGGTATTTACAGACATCTTCAACCTCTCTTTACAACAATCTGAGGTCTCTATTTGCTTCAAAATGACAACCATCATCCCAATACCAAAGAAAAGCCAAACAGTGTGCCTTAATGATGATTGTCCTGTGGCTCTGACATCCAACATAATGAAATGCTTCGAAAGGTTAGTCATGGTACGAATCAATTCCAGTCTCCCGATTGCCTGGATCCACTACAGTTTGCCTACTGCTACATCAGGTCCACAGTGGATGCCATTTCCCTAGCCCTGCACTCAATCCTGGAACACCGAGATAACAAGGACACCTATGTCAGACTCCTATTTATTAACTACAGTTTAGCCTTCAACACCATTATTCCAACAAAACTCATCTTCAAACTCCGTGGCTTGGGCTCCTCCCTCTGCGACTGGATCCTGAACTTCCCAACCCACAGACCACAATCAGTAAGAATAGGCAACAACAACACCCCCTCCATGATCATCCTCAACATCGGTGCCCCACAAGGCTGTGTTCTCAGCCCCCTACTATACCCCTTATACACCTATGACTGTGTGGCCAAATTCCCCTCCAATTCGATTTTCAAGTTTGCTGACGACGCCATCATAATGAGTCAGATCTCAAACTACTTAAGGAAGTGGCCCACGAAATAATAGATCCATTGGTGGCCATTTTCCAAAATTCTTTGGATTCTGGACTGCATCCTACAGATTGGAGAGTAGTAATGTAAATCTGTTACTTAAAATGGGAAATAGAAAGAAAACAAGGAATGATAGATCAGTGAGCCTAAAATCAGTACCGGGCAAGTTGCCAGATTCCATTATCAAGAATTTCATAGCTCAGCATTTGGAAAGCAATGGTATAATCAGACAAAGTCAGCATGGATTTACAAAGTTGTGCTTGACAAATCTTTTGGAATTCTTTGAGGATGTAATTCGTAGAGTTGACCAGTGAGAACAAGTGAATGTGGTTTATTTAAACTTTGAGAAGATTTTCAACAATGTCTCACTTGACTACCGTATAAAGTTATAATGCATGGGATTGTATTTAGTGTCTTGAGTTGGCTGAAAAGCTCATTAGCAGATAGGAAGCAAAGAGTTGGCATAAATGGGTCTTTTTTTCCAATTGACAAGTAATGACTAATAGAGTATGGCATGGATCTGCGCTAAGGTGCCAATTGTTCACAAATTTGTAGATGATACAAAGTTAGGTGAGAGGGTGAGTTGTAAGGACGATGTAAAGATGCTTCAGCGTGATTTAGACAGGCTGAGGGAGTGGGACTATGCAAAGCAGATGCAGTATAATGTGGGTAAATGTGACATAATCCATTTTGGTAGCAATAATAGGAAGGCAGATTATTATTTCAATGGGTGTAAATTGAGAGAGGTGTATACTCAGCAAGACCTTGGCATCCTTGTGCATCAGTGTTGATAGTAAGCATGCAAATATAGCAGGCACTAAAGAAGATAAATGGTAATGTTGGCCTTCATTACGAGAGGATTTGACTATCGGGATGGGGATATTTTGCTGAAATTGTATAGGGCGTTGGTGAGGCCACATCTGGAGTATTGTGTGCTGTTGTGATGTCCTTATCTGAGGAAGGATGTCCAAGCTATGGAGAGAGTACAGTGAAGGTTTACCGGGCTGATTCCTGGGATGGCAGGTTTATCATATGAGGAAAGACTATGTCAATCAAAATTATATTTACTGGGGTTTAGAAGATTGAGAAGGGATCTCGTAGAAGCTTATTCTAACAGGGTTAGATAGAGTAGATTCAGAAACAATGTTCCTGACGACGGTGAAGTCCAGAACTCTGGGTCATAATTTGAGGATAGCTGAAGAGATAATGGATGCAATGATGGTGATCGTTCAGGAATCACTGGAGTCAGGGAAACTCCCAGACAACTGGAAAATTGTTAATGTATCACCCTTCTGGTGGGAAATTACAAGCCGGTTAGTCTGGCCTCAGTCATTGATAAGAATTTTGAATCTATTATTAGGATTGAGGTTCCAGAGTATTTGGATGTACATGAAATAATAAGCCAAAGTCAACACGATTTCATCAAAGGACCATCATGTCTGCCAAATTTGTTAGAATTCTTTGAGGAGGTAGCAAGTAGGTAGACAAAGGAGAGCCAGTGGATGTCATCTACTTAGATTTCCAGAAGGCTTTTGCAAAGGTGCCGCACAGGAGGCTGCTCAGTAAAATAAGAACTCATGGTGTTAGAGGTAAGTTACTAGCATTGGCAAAAGGCAGAGAGTGGGAGTAAAAGGAGTGACTAGTGGAGTTCCACAAGGGTCAGTGTTGGGACCACAACCTTTCACTATATACCTCAATGATCTAGATGAAGAAACTGAAGGCGTTATAGTGAAGCTCACAGTTGATACAAAGCTAGGTGGGGGAATAGTTAGCACTGAGGAGACAGGGAGGCTACAGGAGGACTTATACACTTTAGGAGAGTGGGAAAAAGTAGCAGATGGAATACAATGTGGGAAAGTGTCAGGCTGTGCATCTTGCTAGGAAGAATAGAAGCATGGACAATTTCCAAAGAGGGAGCGAATTCAGAAATCAGAAGCACAAAGGGACCTTAGATTCCTAGTTGAGGATTCGCTTAAGGTTAACTTGCAGGTTGAGTTGGTAGTTGGGGAAGTAAATGCAATGTTAGCATTCATTTTGAGGAACTAGAATACAAAAGCAGGGATGTACTGCTGAAGCTTGAGAAGGCTCTGGTCACACCATGTATGAGGAGCATTTGAGGACTGTATTCAATTGAGTTTAGAAGGATGAGGGGGGTATCTCATTGAAACTTACAGGATACTGAAAGACCTGCACAGAGTGGACATGGAGAAGATGTTTCCATTGGATAGAGACACTAGGATTCGAGGGCACAGCTTCGGAATAACGGGGCGACCCATGAGAATCAAAGTGAGGAGGAATTTCTTCAGCCAGAGGGTGGTGAATCTATGGAATTTATTGCCACAGAGAGTAATAGAAGCCAAGTCATTTTGTAGATTTAAGATAGAGATAGATTGGTTCTTGATTGGTAAGGGGATTAAAGTTTACAGGATAAAGGCAGGAGAATGGGGCTAAGGAACTTATCAGCTATGCTGTTCTCTACTAGTCATTACCTGTCAAGTGGAAAAAAAGACCCATTTCTGCCGACTCTTTGCTTCCTATCTGCTAATCGGCTTCTTAGCCATCTCAAGACACTAAATACAATCCCATGTGCTATAACTTTACATGGTAATCAAGTGAGACATTGTTGAAAACCTTCTCGAAGTTTAAATAAACCACATCCACTTGTTCTCACAAGTCAATTCTACGAATTACATCCTCAAAGAATTCCAAGATTTGTCAAGCACAACTTCGTAAATCAGCAGAGTTGATGGAACAAAGTTCCATCTTGAAGTTTAAATAAACCACATCCACTTGTTCTCAGTAGTCAATTCTACGAATTACATCCTCAAAGAATTCCAAAAGATTTGTCAAGCACAATGGAATAAAAGGCCTAATTCTGCTCCTGTACCTTATGGTTTTATGCTTGTATGAATAAAAGGTAAACCTTTTAGAACTGAGGAGTGAGGAGAAATGACTTCACCCAGGGAATTGTGAATCTGTGGAATTCACTCGCACAGAAAGTAGTTGAAGTAAAATATTATGTGATTTCAAGAGGAAATTAGATGTAGCTCTTGTGGCTAAAAGGATTAGGTGATAAGGGGTGAAGGCGGGATCCAGATATTGAATTTGATGATCAGCCATAATCAAAATGAGTGAGTGTGTGTGTGTGTATGAGATCATATGTAAAGTTTAAAGTTTATTTATTAATGTCACAAGTAGGCTTATCTTAACACTGTAAAGAAGCTACTGTGAAAATCCCCTAGTCTCCAATGCCTGTTCAGGTACACTGAGGGAGAATTTAGCATGGCCAATGCACCTAACCACATGTCTTTCAGGCTGTGGGAGGAAGCCAGGTTACCTGGTGGAAACGCACACAGAAACGGGGAGAATGTGCAGACTTTACACAAACAGTGACCCAAGCCAGGAATCTAACCTGGGTCCCTGATGCTGTTAGGCAGCAGTGTTAATCACTGTGCCAGTGTTAGACACTGTGTGTGTGTGTGTGTGTGTGTGTGTGTGTGTGTGTGTGTGTGTGTGTGTGTGTGTGTGTGTGTGGAGACTTTGTGGCTGTGTGTGTCTGTGCATGATTTTGTATGAGAGATTATGTGTGTGCATCTGTATATGCGTGATTATGTTTGTATGTGTGTGTGTGTCTGTGTGCCTGAGAATTTGTGTGCATATGTTTGTGTTGGTGTGTGTGTGTATGCGTGTGTGTGTATGTATGTGTGACTTTGTGTGTGTGTGAGTGTGTGTGTGTGTGTGTCTGTGTATATGTGAATGTGTGTGTGTTTGTGTGTTTGTGTGTCGGTGTATGTCTGTGAGTGTGTTTGAGAATGTCTGTGTGTGTGCGCGTGTGTGTATGTGTGCGCGTGTGTGTATGTGTGTGTGTGCACGTGTGTGTGTGTGTGAGTGTTTGAGTGTGTGGGTGTGTATGTGGGTATGTGTCTGTTTGTGTGAGTTTGTATGTAAGTGTGTGTGCATGTATGTGTGTTTGTGCATGTGTGTATCTATGTGTGTGGGTGTGTGACTATGTGCATGTGTGTCTGTGTATGTGTTTGTGTGTGAGTATGTGTGCGTGTGTGAGAGTGTGTGCATGAATGTGTTTGCACGAATGTGCATTTGTGTGTGTTTGTGTGTGCGTGTCTATGTGTGTTTGTGTCTGTGTGCGTGTTTGTTTCTGTGTGTGTGCATGTGTGTGTGTGAGTTTGTGTGTGTGTTTATGTGTGTGAATGCGTGTGTGTGTGAGTATGTGTGTGTGTTTTTTTTTCATCTGTTTGGTTGTGTGTGTGAGATGGTGTCTGTGCTTGCATGAGCATATATTTGTGTGTGTGTCTTTGTGTGAGTGTGTATGTGTATGTCTGTGAGTATGAGTGTGAGTGTGTTTGTGCATGTGTGTTTGTGAGTGTAAGTGTATTTGTGTGTGTGTGTGAATGTGTCTGTGTGGGTGTGTGTGTGTCTGTGTGGATGTATGTGTGTGTGTGTGTGTCTCTGTGTGTACGTGTGTGTGTGTACGTGTGTAAGTGTGTGTCTCTGTGTGTGCGTGCGTGTGTGTATGTGCGTGTGTAAGTGTGCGTGTGTGTGTGGGTGGGCGTGTGTATATGTGTGCACTCTTGATGGAAATCTCTTGAGCAGGTGCCTCTCTCGAGACAGGATGTGCGTATTCTGGAGGAGTGAAGGTCTTTCAGTCCCTCGAGCTTTGATCGAGGGTCATTGGAACAATTGAGATCAGTTTGGAAAATACTGCTGTCTGGGCCTGGAATCTTCATATCCAATCAGCTTCCTGTTTTGCTTCTTACTTCTTTTTTTGTGTGTGTTTACATTTGTTTTTATGTGAGTGTAAGTGTGTGTGAGTGTATGCGTGTGTATGTGAGTGTGAGTGTATATGTGTGAGAGTTTGTGTGAGTGCGTATGTGTGTAAGTGTATGTGTGTGTGTGAGTATATATGTGTGTGTGAGTCTGTGTGAGTTTGTCTATTGTGTGAGTGTATATGTGTGTGAGTATATGTGTATGTGTGTGTGAATGTATGTGTGTGTGAATGCATGTATGTGAGCCTGTGTGTGAGTGCAAATCTATTTGTGTGTGTGTGTCTGTATGTTTGTATACATATGCATCAGACCACATCTGCCTGTGTATTTTTATGTGAGCAAGTATTGGTATATGTCTGTGTTGTTGTGTGACTATGTCAGAATTTATGTGTGAGAGTGCATGTAAGTGTTCATCTCTTTGACTTTGTGTCTCCAAAGGCAAGGTTCTATTTGTGAGAATGTGTGTAACTGTGTGAGAGTGTCAAAGTTTGTGTGTGAGTGTCAGTGTCAGTGTATGTGCTTGTGTGTGACAATGTCATAAATCATTGTGTATGCCAATGTCATAAAGTCATACAGCGCAAGAAAGGCCCTTCACCAACAAAATAAAGTTAAAGTTTATTTATTAGTCACAAGTAAGCTTACATTAACACTGCAATGAAGTTACTGTGAAAATTCCCTTGTCGCCATATTCCAGCACCTGTTCTGGTACACTGAGGGAGAATTTAGCATTGCCAATGCATCTAACAAGTACATCTTTCAGAATGTGGAAGGAAACTAGAGCACCAGGAGGAAACCCATGTAGACATGGGGAGAATGTGCAAACTCCACACATCAGCGACTTGAGCCGGGAATCGAACCCAGGTCCCTGGTGCTGTGAGGCAGCAATGCTAACCACTGTGACACTTTGCCATCCTAAACTACCACTAAAGTTGCATTAATCCTATTTTCCAGCACTTGTCCCATATCCTTGAACATTATATTTCAAGTGCTCAACCAAATACTTTTTAATGATTGTAAAACTTCTGGCCTCCACTACTCCCAGGCAATATCTTCCAAATTCCCACCACCCTCTGAGTGAAATTTATTTTTCTCAAATCCCCTCTGAATCTCCTGCTCTTACCCTAAAACTAGATCCCCTCGTGATTCAGCCCACAAAAGGAACAGCTCCTTTCATTTACTCTGTATTCATAATAATATTATATACTTCAATCATGTCCCCCCTCAGCTTTCTCTGTTCTAAAGAAAACAATCCAACTCTACCCAGTCTGTCCTTGTAGCTCAAATGCTCCACTCCAGACAATATGCTGGCGAATCTCCTCTGTACCCCCTCCTTTACTACCACATCCCATACTGAGGTGACCAGAACTGCGTACTGTACTCCAGCTGTGGCCTAACCAATGCTCTGTACAACTCTAACATCACCTCCCTACACTTATACTTTACGCTATGACTAATAAAAACATGTTTAAAGTTTATTCATTAGTATCACAAGTAGGCTTACATTAACACTGCAATGAAGTTACTGTGAAAATCCATATACCTTCTTAACTGCCCTATTCACCTGCTCTACTGCCTTCAGAGCTCTGTGAATAAGTATCAATATCCTTTGAGCTTCACAGTGTCCAGCCATTAAATATTCCCTCTTGTTTCTGCTTCCAAAATGCATCATCTCACATTTCTCATATCATCTGCCAATGCTCTCTCCATATGATCAATCCATCTTTCATAAGATCCATCTTCCTTTAATCTCCCCCCCACCACCCCCAACCTTTTCCTTCACTATTAACCAGCCTACCAATCTTGATGTCATCAGCAAACTTGATTATCATTCCCTCCATTTGGTTATCAAATAAACCTGTTGGGTTTTAACCAGGTGTTGTGAGACTTCTTACTGTATTTTCCCCATGGCCAGACAGCAAGTAAAAATTTGCATCAGAGCCCCTGTGATTTCCTGTCTCGCTTCCACTGAGTCTGGAATGCAATTCATCTGGGCCTGAGGATTTGCCTATTTTTAAGCCTCCAATACAAAGGACAAAGAACAAAGAAAATTACAGCACAGGGACAGGTCCTTTAGCTATCCAAAGCTGCAAAGACAATGCTTCTTATCTGAACTAAAATCTCCTACCCTTCCGGAGATCATATCCCTCTATTCCCATCCTATTCATGTATTTGTCCACACGCCCCTTAAAAGTCACTATTGTATCTGCTTCCAGTTTCAGGCACCCACCACCCTCTGTGTAAAAAAAATTGCCATGTACATCTCCTTTAAACATTGCCCCTTGAACCTTGAACCTGAGTCCCCTGGTAATTGACTTTTCTACCCTGGGAAAAAGCTTCTGACTACCCACTCTGTCCATCACCTTCTAATCTGGTAGACTTCTATCAGGCCACCTCCGTCATTCCAAGTTTTTCCAATCTCGCCTCGTGGCTAATGCCCTCCGTATCAGGCAGCATTCTGGTAAATCTTTTGTGCACTCTCTCCAGAGCCTCCACATCCTTTTGGTAGTGTGGTGACCAGAATTGAACACTATATTCTAAATGCAATCTAACTATGGTTCCATAAAGCGCAACATGACTTGCTGACAATACTGATCCAATTCCTATGTTAAACTGCTCAAGATCCTCTCAGGCAGGAAGAGGGGGACATAGACTGTGTAGTGGCAAAAGGTCTTTAGTTTCAAAAGGCATTATGTGTTGGCGCAGGCTTGGTGAGCTGAAGGATCTATTTCTGTGCTGCACTGTCCTTTGCTCTTTGTTCCCTTTTCCTGAATTATATTCCTATGTTCTCTATTTCCTGAGGGAAAGCTGATGAGAAATATCCATTTCACCCTTACAATGTCCTGTGTCTTCACACACAGTTTGCCCCCTTAGTCTCTCATGAGTCCTACTCATTTCCTGGCTAACCTCTTCCCCTTAATGTATTTATAGAATACCATAGAATTCTTCTTAATCTTGTTCACAAATCCTTTTTCATGCCCCCTTTTGGCTCTTCTAATTGTCTTCTTAAGTTCCCTCTTGCACTTTCTATATTCCAGTTGATATTTTCCCTTTGGACTTGCCTTTCTCTTCTTTCTTCTCCAGTTTTGAATTGTCCTAGACAGAAATTGTTCCCTAAATCTACTGCTCCTACAATTCCCCCTAAAGGATACATGTTGGACCTGTACTCTTCCCTTTTCCTTTTTGAATTCCTTGCATTTCTCTGCTGTAGACTTTCCCATAAGGAGCTGCTCCCAGACAAATTTGACCAGGTTCTGCCTTATTTTAATAAAACCTGCCTTCTCCCAATCCAAAGCAGGACATATTTTTCCTTGTCTATAACAATTCTACATTGTACTGTGTTGTGTGCTATTACTAAAATGCTCCCCCTCTGTCACATTGAACACTTGTCTGGTTTTGTTCCCCAGAACAAGCTCCAGCATTGCTCCACCTTTTATTGGCCTTTCTACATATTGATGCAAAAATTTCCTCTGAAAGCATCCTCCAAACCTCTTGATGCATCGACAATCTCAGTTGATGTTGGTGAAGTTGAAATTGCCCAGTACAATTACCCAATTATTATTCGTACTCACCTCTGTGAACTGTCTACATGATGTGGAGATGCAGAGAGAGGAGGGTTGGACTGGGGTAAACACAGTAAGAAGTCTCACAACATCAAGTTAAAGTCCAACAGATTTATTTTGGTAACAAAAGCCACTAGCTTTCAGAGCGCTGCTCATTCATCAGGTGAGTGGGAGTTCTATTCACAAACAGGGCATATAAAGACACAAACTCAATTTACAAAATAATGGTTAGAATGTGAGTCCTAACAGGTAATCTAGTCTAAAATGTATAGACAATGTGAGTGGAGAGAGGGTTAAGCACAGGTTAAAGAGATGAATATTGTCTCCAGCCAGTATAGTTAGTGAGATTTTGCAAGCCCAGGCAATTCGTGGGGGTTACATTTAGTGTGACGTTGACCCAAGATCCCCCAGTTGAGGCCATCATGTATGCAAAACTTGGCTATTGCTGAGTTGCTGAGCAGAGACTGATAGCTAAGTTCCGCACACATGAGGACAGCCTCAACTGGAATCTTGGGTTCATGTCACACTACCTGTAACCCATGTGACTTGCGTGTGCTCTTTAACCTGTGCTTCGCTCTGTCTCCATTCACACTATCTGTACATTTAAGACTTGGTTATTATAAAGACTCGCATTTCAACCATTATTTTGTAAATTGAGTTTGTGTTTTCAAATGCTCTGTTTGTGAACAGAGCTCACACACACCTGATAAAGGAGCAGCGAATGCTTTGAAAGCTAGTGGCTTTTGCTACCAAATAAGCCTATTGGACTTTAAACTGGTGCTGTGAGACTTCTAAAATGTCTGCATATCAGCTTTTCTATTTCCTGCTGATTCTCTGGGGACCTATGATATACATTGGCTGCCCCATTTATGTTCCGAAGATCTTGCCATGAAGCCTTGTTACAAACCCATCCAAGATATCATCTCATTTTGTGTGTTCATGTGAGATTGACTGTGTGTGTGTGTGTGTGTGTGTGTGCGCGCGGGCGTAGGGGATTAGACGTGTAGGGGAGAGAGGGTAAGAGTTGGGTGGGACAGGCTGTGGGAGTAGGGGGGAGGGGTGGAGGATGAATAGAGGTGTTGTAGAGGAGGTAGGTTAGTAAGAGGTAGGGGGAGTAAGGCATAGGGGAACAGGAAGAAAGGGATACAGGTAGGGATTGTACTGGAAGGGTGCAGGGTAGCGGAGAGATAGAGAAGTGGAATAGGGGAAGGAGTGTAGGCGATATGAGAGAGGAATGTGGGAGAGGAGAGGGAAGGGGAGGGGGCTAGGGTGGCAGGGAGGGGGTAGGGGATGCAGTCAAACTCAGCACCTTCTCTTTGGACAGAGAAAGAGGGTAAATGTTTGAGGTTGGATAAGAAAAGGGCTATGTACAGACACAGGGGCATTCAAGTGTGGACTTTAACAGATGACAGGACAGAACATACAAGCAATGTTAGCTCAGCACCTGCCCTGGCCACCTCTACTCACACATTGATCATTCAAAACACCAGAAACTGTGCATTACCTGACCAGCAATGAGAAAGTCTTCAGGTCAGTGCTGAGGGAGTGCTGCACTGTCAGAGGGTCAGTACTGAGGGAGTGCTGCACTGTCAGAGGGTTACTGCTGAGGGAGTGCTGCACTGTCAGAGGATCAGTACTGAGGGAGTGCCACACTGTCAGAAGGTCAGTATTGAGGGAGTGCCGCATTGTCAGAGAGTCGGAAATGAGGAGTGCCGCACTGTCACAAAGTCAGAATTAAGGGAATGCTGCACTGTCAGAGGGTCAGTACTGAGGGAGTGCTGCACTGTCAGAGGGTCAGTGCTGAGGGAGTGCCGCACTGTCAGAGGATCAGTACTGAGGGAGTGCCGCACTGTCAGAAGGTCAGTACTGAGGGAGCGCCGCACTGTCAGAGGGTCAGTAGTGAGGGAGTGCTGCACTGTCAGAGGGTCAGTATTGAGGGAGTGCTGCACTGTCAGAGGTTTAGTACACAGAGAGTGCTGCACTGTCAGAGGGTCAGTATTGAGGGAGTTCTGCACTGTCAGAGGTTTAGTACACAGAGAGTGCTGCACTGACAGAGGTGCTGTCTTTTGATTGAGGTTTTCGACCTTCTTTCATGCTGCTGTTTGCTTCTTTTTTAATCTTGTGACCAAAATTGTGCACAAGGTTCTAACTGAGTTTGGAAAAAGGTTTTTGGAGACCAGAACTGTGCACAGGGCTGCGAGTGTGGTCTAACCAGAGGCACTGAGGATCAATTCTATGCAGAGTTCTGCAAATGTAGTCTACTCGAGAGAAGGTCGAAATTGAATTGAGTCAAGCTCTCAGAGCTCCCTCACACTCTGTGACCATCGCATTGCCATATTGATTTTTAGGCTCTCTTTTTTACAGTGGCATTGGCTTGACTGGCAGCTCAGTGACTGGCAAACTGTGCTCCTGATCTAAACCGGGGTGTTGCAGAACATGCTTTCCCAGACCGTCACCCGCACAGCCCCCTACCCCTCGCACTCACCATTAACGACAACTGTCATCAACAGGAGCCAAGCCACCCGAGCTCGCACTATACGATTCGCCATCCTGATCGCAGCAAAAATCAGCCCGATCTGCCCGTCAGAGTGTCTCCAGCGCACTGTCGGAGTGCTAGCGACCGAGGGACAGCACCCTCCCATGGGACACGGGGGTGGCAGGATGTTTACTACTCTGCACAGTCACGGCACACTGCCCACCACAGATGGTTCCCAACTTCCTCTTTCTTCCATCAGTCGAGCAGAACGAAGCTGCTAGAACCTCCACTGAGAGTGACTGATAAACACCGACTGTGGGCTGGTCAGTGAACCTGGACATGCCCCAGCAGTTACACAGAGCACAGTGTAGAGGGAGCTTTACTTGTATCTAAAACCGTACTTACCTGTCCTGGGAGCGTCTGATGGGGATAATGTAGAAGGAGCTTTACTCTGTATCTAACCCTGTGCTGTACCTGTCCTGGGGTGTTTGATGGGGACAGTGTAAAGGGAGCTTTACTCTGTATCTAAAGCCGTGCTTACCTATCCTGGGGTATTTGATGGGGACAATGTAGAGGGAGCTTTATTCTGTATGAAAGATCGTGCTGTACCTGTCCTGGGAGTGCCTGATGTGGACAGTGTAGACGGAGCTTTACTCTGTATCTAAAACCGTGCTTACCTGACATGGGGTGTTCGATGGGGACAGTGTAGAGGGAGCTTTATTCTGTATCTAAAACCGTGCTTACCTGTCCTGGGAGTGTTTGATGGGGACAGTATAGAGGGAGATTTACTCTGTATCTAACCCTGAGCTGTATCTGTCTTAGGAGTACTTGATGAGGACAGTGCAGAGGGAGCTTTACTCTGCGTCTAATGTTGTGCTGTACCTGTCCTGGGAGTGTATGGTGGGGATAGTATGGAGAGAGCATTACTTTATATCCAACTCCGTGCTGTATTTATCCTGGGAGTGTTTGATGGGGACACTGTAGAGGGAGCTTTACTTTGTATCTAACCCTGTGCTGTACCTGTTCTGGGAGTGCTTGATGGGAACAGTGTAGAGGGAGTTTTACTCTGCATCCAAGTCTGTGCTGTACCTGTGCTGGGAGTGTTTGATGGGGACACTGTAGAGGGAGCTTTGCTCTGTATCTAATCCTGCACTGTATCTATCCTGGGAATGTTTGATGGGGACAGTGTAGAGAGCTCTTTACTCTGTAACTAACCTGGGCTGTACTTGTCCTGGGAGTGTTTGATGGGGACAGTGTAGAGGGAGCTTTATTTTGTATCTAACCTCATACTGTACCTGTTCTGGGAATGTTTGATTGGAGCCATGATGTGGAGATGTTGGCGTTGTACTGAGATAAAGACACTTGGAAATCTCACAACACCAGGCTAAATTGCAACAAGTTTATTTGGTAGCAAAAGGCATTAACTTTTGGAGTGCTGCCCTTTTCTCAGGTGAGTGGGAGTTCTCTTCACAAACAGGGAATGTAAAGATACAAACTCAATTTACAACCTAATGTTGGGAATGCAAATCTTTACAGGTAATCAATGCTTAAAAGTACAGACAATGAGAGTGGAGAGAGGGTTAAGCACAGGTTGAAGAGATGTGTATTGTCTCCAGACAGAATAGTTAGTGAGATTTTGCAAGCACAGGCAAGTTGTGGGGATTATAGATAGTGTGACGTGAACCCAAGATCCTTGTTGAGGCCGTCCTCATGTGTGCAGAACTTGACTATCATTCTCTGCTCAGTGACTCTGCTTTGTCGTGTGTTGTGAAGGCCGCCTTGGAGAATGTCTACCTGAAAATCAGAGGCTGAATGCCCGTGACTGCTGAAGTGTTCCCCAAGAGGAAGAGAAAACTCTTGTCAGGTGATTGTCGAGGGGTGTTTATTCATTCATTGTTATAGCGTCTGCATGGTCACCCCAATGTACCATGCCTCAGGACATCCTTTCCTGCAGCATATCAGGTAGACAACGTTGGCTGAGTTGCAAGAGTATGTACCGTGTACCTGGTGGAATGGTGTTCTCACATGAGATGATGGTATCCATGTCGATGATCCACCACATCTTGTAGAGATTGCTGTGACAGGGTTGTGTGGTGTCATGGTCACTGTTCTCCCAAAGATTGGTGGTTTGCTGCGGACAATGGTCTGTTTGAGGTTGTGCGGTTGTTTGAAGACAAGAAGTGGGGGTGTGGGGATGGCCTTGGTGAGACATTGGGCTTTATCAATGACATGTTGAAGGCTCCAGAAAAGGTGTCATGGTTTTTCCACTCTGGTTAAGTACAGGACGATGAAGGATACTCAGTCAGCCATGTCCCATGTTTGTCTTCTGAGGAGGTCGGTGTGGATTTTCGCTGTGGCATGTCGGAACTCTCGATCGATGAGTTGAGTGCCATATCCTGTTCTCATGAGGGCTTCTTTCAGCTTCTGGAGGTGTCTGTTATGATTCTCCTCATCTGAGCAGATCTTATGTATACAGAGTCTGGTACGTAGGGGAAGGCTTTCTTAACGTGTTGAGGGTGGAAGCTGGAGAAGTGAAGCATCATGAGTCTATCCATGAGTTTGCAGTACAGTGAGTTGCTGAGGTGATCGTCCTTGATTGAGGTCTGTTTGTCCAAAAAATGTAACCAAGAGTAGTCCATAGTGAGTCTGATGGTGGGGTAGAACTTGTTGATGTCATCGTATAGCTGTTCCAGTGATTGTTCACCATGAGTCCAAAGGAAGAAAATGTCATTGATGTACC
Source organism: Sphyrna mokarran (assembly GCA_024679065.1). Lineage (NCBI taxonomy): Eukaryota > Metazoa > Chordata > Chondrichthyes > Carcharhiniformes > Carcharhinidae > Sphyrna > Sphyrna mokarran. Next base: position 8,042,871 of record JAGIQG010000016.1, on the reverse strand, counting down.
TAGTGTATAGCATCGGTTAAAAGACCTGTGCAGTGAAGAGATCTTGTTTGAATCTGTGCATGAAGATGTTGGTATATTGAGGTGCAAATTTGATCCCCATGACTTTTCCTTTTGTTTGGATGAAGAACTGATTGTTGAAGATGAAGACATTGTGGTCCAGGATGAAGGGAATGAGTTGTAAAATTGCATCTGGAGATTGGCAGTTGTTGGCGGTGAGTACTGAGGCAGTTGCAGCAATGCCATTTTTGTGAGGAAGGCTTGTGTAGAGTTCCTAGACATCCATTGTGATGAGGAGTGTCCCTGGTTCATCTGCTCCACGTGTGCTAAGTTTCTGTAGGAAGTCTATAGTGTCGCGTCAAAAGCTGGCGGCTCTTTGTACAATGGGTTTCATGATGTCCTCGACATAGCCAGAGAGGTTCTCACACAAGGTCCCATTCCCTAATATGATGAGACAGCCGGGTGTATTTGCCTTTTGTATCTTTGGAAGCAATAGAGGTCTTCAATGTGGGGAATACTTGGGATGAGAGTACGGAGGGTGCTCTGAAGTTCCAGATCAAATGTCTTGAATAGCCTGTTGAGTTGACGGATGTGTTCTTTGGTCGGATCTGCGAGTAACTGTCTGTAGTATTTCTCATTGTTCAGTTGTCGGTACACTTCTTTGCAGTAATCCGTTCTGTTCATTATGACGATGGCCCCTCCTTTGTCTGCTGGTTTGATGACAATGCTGTGGTTGATCTTGAGAGCATGCATGGTGTCGCATTGTGCTTGGGTGATGTTTGGAGCTGTCTGGTGAGTGCGGCTAATGAATCTGGCATTGATGTACCTCCTGACGGCTTGGGCAAGTCGAGGGCAGCGGCCTTCCAGAAGAGTCCAATTTAATATGTAGGAGCCTTCAACATATCATTGATGAAGACGAACATCTCACCAAGGCCAACCCCACACCCCCACTTCTTGTCTTCAAATAACTGAACAACCTCAAACAGACTTTTGTCCTCAGCAAACTACCCAGCCTTCAGGAGAACAGTGACCACACCACCGCACAACTTTGTCACAGCAATCTCTGTAAGACATGCCGAATCATCAACACGGATGCCATTACCTCACGTGAGAACACCATCCACTAGGTACACATAGAACATAGAACATATCACATTACACACAGAACAGCCCTTCGCGCTTCCGATGTTTGTGCCGACCAATATAAAAGCATGTCCCCTCAAACTAACCATTCCCTTCTCTTCCATACTATCTACTTCAATACTTTCTAGTTTGCAACCCTGTACCTCAGTGTTCTCCATAACTACATTTACATCACCCTGCGTGAGTACCGAAGAGAAATATTTATTCAGCGCCTCTCCAATCTCTTCAGGATCTACACAGTACATACATACACTTGCAAATGTTGTCTACCTGATACTCTGAAAGAAAGGATGTCCTGAGATATGGTACATTGGGGAGACCATGCAGATGCTACAACACTGGATGAACATGGAACATAGAACATAGAACATTACAACGCAGAACAGGCCCTTTGGCTCTCGATGTTGCGCCGACCAATTATGAAAAAGCAATGACCCTCTAACCTAAACCATTCCCTTTTCATCCATAAAAATGAACATCACTCGAGAACTACCAAGCAGGAGTGTTGGTGAACACTTCAGCAATCACAGACATTAGGCCTCTGATCTTCGGGTAAGCATTCTCCAAGGCAGCCTTCACTACACACAACAGCGCAGAGTCACTGAGCAGAGACTGATAGCCAAGTTCCGCACACATGAGGATGGCCTCAAACAGGAACTTGGGTTCTTGTCACACTAACTGTAACCCCATGACCTGCCTGGGCTTGCACAATCTTACAAACTGTCCTGGCTGGAGACAATAAACATCTCTTTAACCTGTACTTAATCCTCTTTCCACTTACATTGTCTGTATATTTAAGACTTGATTACCTGTAAAGTCTTGCATTCCAACCTTTATTTTGTAAATTAAGTTTGTATCTTTATTAGCCCTGTTTGTGAACAAAACTCCCACTCACCTGATGAAGAGCAGTGCTCGAAAGCTAGTGGCTTGTGCTATCAAATAAATCTGTTGGACTTTAACCTGGTGTTGTCAGATTTCTTACTGTGTTTGATAGGGACAGCATAGAGAGAGCTTTACTCTGTATCTAAACCCATGCTGCACCTGTCCTGGGAGTGTTTGATGGGGGCAGTGTAGAGGGAGCTTTACTCTGTATCTAACCCCGTGCTGCACCTGTCCTGGGAGTGTTTGATGGGGGCAGTATAGAGGGAGCTTTACTCTGTATCTAACCCTGTGCTATACCAGTTCTGAGATTGTTTGATGGGGACAGACTAAAGGGAGGTTTACTCTGTATCTATCCCCATGCTGTACCTGTCCTGGGAGCTTTTTAGCCCCAGATTTATTTTGGAGAATCTGCACTTCAGCCCATTTAAGGCCTGAATGGACAGGGCTATTAAAGGCTTTTGTCATTGCTGGGGCAAGTGGCCAGATGAGCTCAGAATGGAGCTCAAATTGTTGGGCTGCTGCTCCATATTGCCAATGGACAGCATTTTGAGCCAAAATAGGATTGTTTTCAGCTCACACATGATCCGACTGCTGATAGCCTTCCTCTATAATTAGCTTTGGATGTAAGGGCAGGAAAGCCCCTCAGGAAGAGAGCCATGGAGCTTTCTTCCCGTTTCCATTTGAAAAGCTGAAAAAAAATCAGGCTTTGGTTCCTGAGGATGGAGCTCCCCCCTTTGCAGAGAAAGGGATTCAGTGTGGGTGAGATCAGGGCTATTAATAACAGGTCACAGACAATTCCCCAGACTCAGCTTTCAACCAGCCAGAGCTAAGGGCATGTCAGAACTTTGCTCTCCTCCTCATATTGCTGGGCTGTCAGAACGAATAAACAAACTCATTCAGACATAGATGCATGGGGTTAGATACACAGTAAAGCTCCCCTTACACTGTCCCCTTCAAACACTCCCAGGATAAGTACAGCACATGGTTAGATACAGAGTAAAGCTTCCTCTACACTGTCCCCCATCAAACACTCCCAGGACAGGTACAGCACATGGTTAGATACAGAGTAAAGCTCCCTTTACACTGTCCCCATCAAACACACCTAGGACAGGTACAGCACATGGTTAGATACAGAGTAAAGCTCCCTCTACACTGTCCCCATCAAACACACCCAGGACAAGTACAGCACAGGGTTAGATACAGAGTAAAGCTCCCTCTACACTGTCCCCCATCAAACACTCCCAGGACAGATACAGCACGGGGTTAGATACAGAGTAAAGCTCTTTTTACACTGTCCCTATCAAACACATCCAGGACAGGTACAGCATGGGGTTAGATACAGGGTAAATCTCCCTTTACACTGTCACCATAACCACTCCCAGGACAGGTACAGCACGGGGTTAGATACAGAGTTAAGCTCCCTTTACACTGTCCCCATAAACACTCCCAGGACAGGTATAGCACGGGGTTAGATACAGAGTAAAGCTCCCTTTACACCATCCCCATCAGATACTTCCAGGACAGGTTTAGCACAGGGTTAGATACAGGGTAAAGCTTCCTCTACATTGTCCCTCCTTCAAACACTCCCAGGACAGGTAAGCACAGGGTTAGATACAGAGTAAAGCTCCCTCTACACTGTACCCATCAAATACTCCCAGGACAGATACAGGCAGGGGTTAGATACAGAGTAATGTTCCCTCTGCACTGTCCCCATCAAATTCTCCCAAGACAGGTGCAGCACGGGGTTAGATACAGATTAAAGCTCCCTGTACATTGTTCCTCCTTCAAATACTCCCAAAACAGGTACAGCATGGAGTAAGATACAGAGTAAAGCTCCCTCCACTTTGTTCAAGTGATGGGATCCCTGCTGCCCTCTTTGCTTCGTGATTTGAGTTGCCAAACTGGCAGCCGGGGATTTTGGCAGTGAGTCGTAACCCGGGCCCACGTGACCCAGGCTGAGCTGAGAGGAAGTTTGGGGGCAGCCTGATCTCCGGAAATTTGCAGCAAGTCGCTCTGTTTCCTGCTGCTACTGGTGAATGTGGTCTGTCTGGGAGCTGTGAAAACCCGGAGCAGGCTGGAGACAGGCAGCGTGAGGTAAGCTCGGAGCTGTCATGTCTCGATCGGGGGGAGCGGGGGTTATGAGGTTATGGGGATATGGGGAGTAGGGGGAACCGGGAGTGCGGAGAGAGAGAGACAGTGAGGGCCAGGACATTGCCAGGGCTGTGAGAGCAAGCGGAAATGCTGCCTGCTTGATGCTTCTGTTAATCTAAACTGTGCACTGCAAAAGGAAGCTGGGGTCTGGGACCTTCCCCAGGCTTCTGTTATTGTGGCACCAAGTGGGTAGAAGTGGTGATAGTGTTCAGGGATGATGGGGCACCGGGCCCAGAGGCGCAAGAATGGTATCTAGTTCTATTGAGCTCTGGATCTGGAAGGACAGAAAGGATTAGTCTGTGAGATTGAGATTGAGATGGAGATCTGTGTGCTACTTAGAAACCCTTCATCCACCCTTCATTTCACCGTCCCCTTTTTCTTACCAAAGATGGCAACTCAAACATTCACTCTCTGTCCTCAACTCACAGTCAGCTGGGATTTCCTCCCTTTGTCACCCTCTTTGTGCACTTTTGCTCCCTCACGGTGCTGCCTGTATCTGCAGCTCACACCCGGGCACTACAACCTGCTTGTCATATTCAGAGCGAGGCCTCACTCATCACCTTAGCAGACATGTGGCTCACGCAGCACCTCTTGAACAATCAGCAGCGCCCAAGGTCACATTCTGTTAGAGGCAAATGGGTATCACAATCTGAAATCCCCTCTTTCCTTCTGTCTCTGTTTCTCTCTGTCTCTCTCTCTCTCTCTCTCTCACTCTTCTACCCCTCGCTGTGTCTATTTTTCCCTCCACTTTTCTCTCTCTCACACACACTGTCTCTTTCTCTTTCTCTTTCTCTGTCTCTGTCATTGTATTTCTCTCACACGTTGTCTCTCCCTGGGCCTTTCTCCCTTTCAATCACTGTCTCTCTCCCCTCTCTCTATCTTTGTCTCTTTCTCTGTTATACATTATCTCTCCCTCTCTCACATACTGACTTTCTGTCTCTGTGTGTTTCTTCCTCTGCCTTTTTCTGTCTCACTCAGTCTCTCTTTCTCTCTCTCTGTCCTTCTGCCTCTTTCTTGTCTGTTCTGTCTCTGTTTTCCACTCTCTTTCTCATTCTTTCATTCTTGCCCTCTGCCTTTCTCTCTCTGTCTCTGTCTCTCTGTCTCTCACAGACGCTGCCTCCTCTCAGTGTCTCTCTCTCCCCCTCTCTTCTCTTTCTCTGCCTCTCTCTCCCGCTCTCTCATACACTCTGTCTCTCTCTCTTAAAATAAGTTGAGGTACAGGAGAGGCAGAAACAGGGAGAGAGAGAGAGACTTAGGGCAGGGAGAGAAAATGACAGAGTGGGAGGAAAAGAAAGATAGTGTGAGTGTGAGAGACAGAGGCAGTGTGGGAGGGAGAGTAAAGTGAAAGTGGGAGGGAGGGAATAGCAGAGAGGAGAGAGCAAACTGGTAGAAAGAAAGAAGGAAAGTGGGAGAGACAGAGAAAAAGTACTCTTCTGAAAAGTTGAGTAAGATTCCAACGATTCTGTCAAATAAAAGTTTGTTTTTGAGATCTAGATTTTTGATGGAAAAATATTATCTGATTCAACAAAATCAAATCTTGATCAAGCAGTAACACGTACAGATGGAATGGAATGAGTGTCATTCATGAGAAAGTGTTCCACCACACTGACTCCCACTGGGGTACAGGTCCCGCACACACACTGACTCTCACTAGGGTACAGGTCCCTCACACACACTGACTCTCACTGGGGTACAGGTCCAACACACACACACTGACTCTCACTGGGGTACAGGTCCCGCACACACACTGACTCTCACTGGGGTGCTAGGTCCAACCACACACAATGACTCTCATGGGGTGCAGTCCAAACACACACACAGTGACCTCACTGGGGTACAATGTCCCACACACACACACTGACTCTCACTGGGTTACAGGTCCAACACACACACACTGACTCTCACTGGGGTACAGGTCCAACACACACACACTGACTCTCACTGGGGTACAGGTCAACACACACACATGACTCTCACTGGGGTACAGGTCCAACACACACACATGACTCTCACTGGGGTACAGGTCCACCATACACACACTGACTCTCACTGGGGTACAGTTCCACACACACTGACTCTCACTGGGATACAGTCCCACACACACTGACTCTCACTGGGGTACAGTCCCACACACACTGACTCTCACTGGGGTACGGTCCCACACACACTGACTCTCACTGGGGTACAGTCCCACACACACTGACTCTCACTGGGGTACAGTCCCACACACACTGACTCTCACTGGGGTACAGTCCCACACACACTGACTCTCACTGGGGTACGTCCCACACACACTGACTCTCACTGGGGTACAGTTCCACAAACATTGACTCTCACTGGGGTACAGTCCCACACACACTGACTCTCACTGGGGTAAGGTCACACACACACTGGACTCTCACTGGGGTACAGGTCCGCACACTCACCTGACTCTCACTGGGGTACAGGTCCACACACACACACTGACTCTCACTGGGGTACAGGTCCAACACACACACACTGACTCTCACTGGAGTAACGGGTCCCACATACACACACTGACTCTCACTGGGGTGCAGGCCTTACACACACACGACTCTCACTGGGGTGCAGTTTCACACGCACACTGACTCTCACTGGGGTACAGGTCCCCACACACACACTGACTCTCACTGGGGTACAGGTCCAACACACACACACTGACTCTCACTGGGGTACAGGTCCCACACACACACTCTGACTCTCACTGGGGTACAGGTCCCACATACACACATTGACTCTCACTGGGGTACAGGTCCCACACACACTGACTCTCACTGAAGTACAGGACCCACATACACACACACACTGACTCTCACTGGGGTACAGGACCACACACACACTGACTCTCACTGGGGTATGGGGTCAGCACATACTGACTCTCACTAGGGTACAGATTCCACACACACTGACTCTCACTGCGTTATGGGTCCCACACAAATGGGTTGGTGAAACTATAAATGTTCTGCTATTTCATCCAGTCTCAGACAAATCTTTTGAAGTAACATCTATTGACTTTTCCAGATTATTTGTAATTATGTTGTTGCTTGGTGAAGGTGTATTGGAAGTTTGCTTGTGCACATATACAATGATGCCTAGGTAAAATGTCTCCATGTACTTTTTAGGCAGAGCGAACATGCAATATAAACTATTGGTTATTAATGCAGCATAGTTACCCGATCATAGTCAGTGAGCAAGTCCATGCTTCTGATCACTATGTCTCACAACACCAGGTTAACATCCAACATATTTGGAAACATGAGTTTTCAGAGCACTGCTCCTTCACCTTAGTGTTGTGAGATTTCTTACTATACCTGCTCCAATCCAACACCAGCATCTCCACATCATAGCTACCTCTGATCACTGTGTGACTGGGCTGATGTATCTGTCTGTACCTATGTCTGTGTGTCTGTTTTCTCAATCTTCTCTCACAGTTGCTGGCTGGACCCAACGTTCATTGCCCATCCCTAATTGCTCCTTGAGAATGAGGTGCTGAGTCACCTTCTGGAACCGCTGCAGTCCCGGAGGTGTAGATACACCCACAATGCTGTTAGGGAGGGAATTCCAGCATTTTGACCCAATGATAGCAATGGAAAGGCCAATATATTTCTAAGTCAGCATGGTGAATGACTTGGAAGGGAATCTCCAGATGGTATTTCCAGGTATCTGCAGCTTTTGTCCTTCGAGGTGGCAGTGGTCATGGGTTTGGAAGGTGCTGCCTACAGAACTTTGGTCAGTTACTGCAGTGCATCTTGTAGATGGTACACACGGCTGTCAACTGCATCAGTGGCGGAGGGAGTGAATGTTTGTGGATGTGGTGCCAACCAAGTGGATTGCTTTGTTCTGGATAATATTGCATTTCTTGAATGTTGTTGGACATGCACTCATCCAGACAAAGGAAGAATATCCCACCACACTCCTGACTTGTGCCTAAGAGATGGTGGACAGGATTTTGGGAGTCAAGAGGTGAGTCGCTTCTGCCCAATTCCCAGCCTCTGGTGTGTGTGTGCATGCATGCAAGTGTAAAAATCTATGCTGGTTCTTTCAAAGAGGTGTCCAGTAAGCCACCCTCCTGACTAAAAGGCAATTACTGCAGATGCTGGAATCGGAAATAACTGAAGAAAGTGCTGGATAGACCCAGCAGGCCTGGCTGCACCAGTGGAGAGAGAAGCACAGTTAATGTTTCTAGTGAGTGTAACTCTTCTTCAGAGCTGGGAGAAGTTGAAATGCGATGGGTTTTATGCTGTTGTAGAGAGGGAGTGAAGCAAAATGGGGAGAGTTGGGGAATGGGGAGAAATTGGACAAAGAATACATGGAAGACAAAACTAAGAGAGTGTGAATATGACTGTTCAAACTAAAGAAGGCATCCATGCAAATTTGTGCCAAGTCCTTTCGAAGAACAATCCAGTTAGTCCCACTTTCCTGCTCTTTTCACCCTTATTCCTGCAATTCTTGTTTCAAGTCTTCATCTGGAATGCAGTGGTTAGCATCACTGCCTCACAGTGCCAGGGACCCAGGTTCAATTCCTGGCTTTGGGTGACTGCGTGGAGTTTTTCACATTATCTGTGTGGGTTTCCTTCAGGTGCTAAATTGGCCCTTCATGTGCAAAGGTGTGTAGGTTAGATGGATTGCCCATGATAAATGTGTTGTATTACGGGAGGAGGGCCTGGGTAAAGTGATTTTTTGGAGAATCGGTGCAGGCTTGAAGGGCTGAACGGTATCCTTTTGCACTGTTGGAATTCAATGGTTGATTTCTTTATGAAAGCTGTTATGGATCCTTCCTATCTCACTTTATCAGGCAATGCTTTCCTAAACACTCGCTGAATTCAAAAATGTTTCCTCACGTCATCTCTGGTTCTTGCACCGATTGTCTAAACTCTGTGAGTTTGGGTCATCGACCCTTCAACCACCGCGAATAGCATCTTTCCTTTCACTCGATCAAAACCCAACGCAATGTTGAACACATCAATCCCATCTCCTCCTTCTCTGTGCTCTGTGGTGAACCTTTGCAAGAACCACAATATCACAGTCAGTGCAGATGATGGGGGGATTGGTTCCTGCTCATGAAAGAATTGAGGGCACAAGTCTGAAACGATTTGTACAAAGATCAAATGTGATATGAAGAAAAGTCTTGTTCACAGAATAAGCGATTGGGGTCTGGAATGCACTACCTGGAAGTGTGATGGAAGCAGGTTCAAGTGAGACATTTGAGATGGCATCAGATGATTATTTGAACAGAAATAGTGCGCAGTGATAGGGGGAAAAGGCAGGAGAATGTCATTAAGTCACAATGCTTGCTTGGAGACATGATGGGCTGAATGGCCTTTTTCTGCTCCAAAACACTCATGTGATTTCTAAGAATCTTCGAGTCATGGAATCAGTAGAATCATAGAATCCTTACAGTGCAGAAGGAGGCCATTTGACCCATCAAGCTTACATCAACAACAATCCCACCCAGGCCCCATCCCCGTAATCCCACATTTTTACCCTCCTATTCTCCCAGACACTAGTGGGGCATGTTATCATGGCCAATCAACCTGACCTGTGCATCTTTGGTGCGTGGGAGGAAACTGGAGCACCCGGAGGAAACTCACGCAGACAAGGGGAGAAAGTGCCGATTCCACACAGACAGTGATCCAAGGCAGGAATCAAACCCAGATCTGTGGCATTGTGAGGCAGCAATGCTAACCACTGTGCCACCGAATCTCTTCTGTCCCTTTACCGAAGCCTCTATGTCCTTCCTCCAATGTGGAGTCCAGTACTGGACAGAATACTCTGACTGTGCTTCAGCAAGCTTTCTCTCTTAGAAAAAGTTTGGCATCATTTCCTAGCTTTGGTGCTCCAAGTTTCTATTTATAAAGCTCGACGTCCCGTCTACTTCATGAAGGCTTTGTCCTTTGTTCAAAGGATGCTCATTTTGTTGAGTCTATGCCGTGTGTCCTTTGTGTGCACCTTCCACTATCCTTGTCAAGCACAGAGCTCAAACCAGGAGCCTGTCAGTGCTTAGTATAACTTTACCCTCACTCTTACACAAGTCTCTGTGGGGTAACATATTTGATCTGGGAGTTTGGTAAGAGGAGGGGGTAAGAGGAGGAGGCAGCTTGCAGATCATTGAAGGTGTGGAGTTTATTACCAAGCCACTGAATAGATTTTGTTGACACACTTGAGTTGCTGCTTTAGTCCAGTCATAGTCAGTCAGGCCAAATGGTCTCTCTGCACTGCATGTCATTTGTACATTGGCTCGTGAGAATGTAGGTGTCACTGATCTCTTAATTACCCCTTGAATGGAGTGACTCGCTCAGCCATTCCAGGAGAGCAGTTAAGAGTCGACCAATTGACTGTGTGGCCACGGAGTCACTAGGTTAGGATGGCAGATTTCCTTCCCAAATGGACACCAGTGAAACAGATGGGTTTGTCCGATATGGGTTTTTACAACAGCCAAGAACAGTTCTGACTCTCTGACAGTGCGGCACTCCCTCAGCACTGACGCTCTGACAGTGCGGCACTCCCTCAGTATTGACCCTCTGACAGTGCAGCACTCCTTCAGCCAAAAACAGTTCCACTGTCACCGTATGGGGCAGTTGCAGCGGAAATGGTAATATCACTGCATGAGTAGTCCAGAGGACCCCTCACCATCTCTCCCCCCCCCCCCCCCCCCCCCCCCCCCCCCCCCCCCCACCCCCACCTCCCCACCCAAAGCTAATGCTTTGTGAATACAGGTTCAAATCCCAATACAACAACTGGGGGAAAGTATAATTCAATTCATAAGATCTGGAATTCTGAAGCCAAACTGCCTAATGGTGAAAATAATTACCACAGATTGTTGAAATAAAAGCAATCAGGTTCACTCTGACAGTGCAGCACTCCCTCAGTACTGACCCTCTGACAGTGCAGCACTCCCTCAGTACTGACCCTCTGACAGTACAATGCTCCCTCAATACTGACCCTCTGACAGTGCGGCACTCCCTCAGTACTGACCCTCTGGTAGTGTGGTGCTCCCTTGGTACTGACCCTCTGACAGTGCTGTATTCCTTCAGTACTGACCCTCTGACAGTGTGGCACTCCTCAGTACTGACCCTCTGACAGTGCGGCACTCCCTCAGTACTGACCCTCTGGTAGTGTGGTGCTCCCTTGGTACTGACCCTCTGACAGTGCTGTATCCTTCAGTACTGACCCTCGACAGTGTGGCACTCCTCAGTACTGACCCTTCTGACAGTGCAGCACTCCCTCAGTACTGACCCTTTGACAGTGCGGCACTCCCTCAGTACTGACCCTCTGACAGTGCGGCGCTCTCTCAGTACTGACCCTCTGACATTGCGGCACTCCCTCAGTACTGACCCTCTGACAGTGCGGCGCTCTCTCAGTACTGACCCTCTGACAGTGCAGCACTCCCTCAGTATTGACTCTCTGACAGTGCAGCACTCCCTTAATACTGACCCTCTGACAGTGCGGTGCTCTCTCAGTATTGACTCTCTGACAGTGCAGCAGTCCCTTAATACTGACCCTCTTACAATGCAGCACTCCCTCAGTACTCACCCCCTGACAATGCAGCACACCCTCTATACTGATTCTCAGATAGAAGGAGAGGTGCAGAAAAAGAGGCACAAAGAGCGAGAGATGAAGCGAGGAAATGGGAGTAAAATTCAGAGGGGAGCTGAGGTGGAGAAAAGCATGGGACTGACGGAGAAGGTATGACTAACAGTGAATGGGATTAAAAGAGAAATATCGATAAATTGAAAGACCAGGACAGAGAGATGAGGTAGACGGTTATTGTCATATAGACTTTGTCACATATGTAGATATAGTCAGAGTGGTAGATAATGATGAGAATGTTGCAGGGCGTATGTGCTGCTGTAAAAGATGTGAGGGTTTGTGGTCAGAAAATCTAAGCAGTCTCAGTGTTGGTGATCTCCTATTCCTCAATGCCTCCTGTGTCACTACCATCCTTAACATGGAGTTTTTGAAATGTATTTTGAGACAATTGAGGGAACAACTGTAAAATGATCATGAGCACTACTGTCGATGAGTGGCTAACGGAGCAATCAAGGATCACTGATTGGAAGCCCAAGCTTGTAGGCCGAAGCCTTTATTTGAGTGGTTGGAGAGCAAGGGAAGCAGTCAAATTGTCTCGACGTGCAGACTGTCGGTGAAATGGCACTGTACTCTAAACAACAAACAGGAAATGACTGTTCCGTTCCGAGACGGAAGTCACTTTGTTGTGTGCTAGCACAGCAAATCTCACTGGGACTCACTCTGCAATAAGTGAGCTTCGGCAATGGGTGCTTTCAGCTGGGGCCTGAGGTCTGATCACTTTGGGATCTGTCATGAGGCAAATCCTCTCAGTATTAGATCCTGTACTGGATTCTTCTCATGAGATCCAGTCTGAGATTCAACAATATTCCAATCTGAGATCTTGCCAGTGTTAGATTCAGTCTAAGATCCTCTCGCTATTAGATCCAGTTTCAAATCCGCCCACAATTAGTTCCAATCCAACATCTCTTCAGCATTGGAACTATTCCAAAATCCCCTCAATAGATCTTGTCCTGGAACTCCTCAGTGTTAAAGACCCTTCATCTGCTCCAGAATGAGATCCCTTCAGTATTCGATCCCCTTAGGATCAGGTCAAGCCTGAGATCCCCGCGGTGTTGGATCCAATCTGAGATCCCATTAGTATTAGATCCAGTTTAAGATTTCCTTGGTATTAGATCCGGTCTGAGATCTCAGTATTAGATCCAGTTTGAGATTTCCTCAGCATTAGATCCAATCTGGGATCTCCTCATTGTTGGTTCCAGTCTGGGGTCTCCTCAGTATCTTTTGGATAATCTGTCTACCCGAATCTACTCCCCTAGAGCAAGAAACACCCTGGACACAGTATTGATAAAGAGTAAGACAGCATTCTCTTCGTTGGCATTGAATCCCAACCCCCTCCATCCCCACAACCAACGACAGACAATCTGGACAGCTGTCATATAACCATTTGTGGGAGATTGCTGTGCACTTAGCAGAAGTATCCCTACACTATCATAGTGTGTTTACCATAGGAATAGGTTGTTGCTAGTGATGCGTTCCAGGCAGTGTTATGATATAAGGGGTCACTACAATGTAAGAAGCCATGGTCACTGTTGTAAGGATGTGGAGATGCCACTGTTGGACTGGGATAAACACAGTAAGAAGTCTGACACTGTTGTAAGGTCAGAACAATGTCAGCCAATTAATTTACCCAGTGCAAGATCTCACTAACAGGAGAAAAATAATTACAAGCTTTTGTGATGCTGATAAATAGGGGCTAGGATATCATGCAAAATTCCTCTTCAACAATGCAGCACTCCCTCGGTACTGACCCTCTGACAGTGCGGCACTCCCTCAGCACTGACCCTCTAACAGTGCCGCATTCTCTTAGTACTGACCCCCTAACAGTGCAGCACTCCCTCGGTACTGACCACCTGACAGTGCAGCACTCTCTTAGTACTGACCATACGACAGTATTGAGAGGCAGCACTGCACTATCACTTTGCTGTTTGTGAGATCTCACTGTGTGAGCACTGAACTGGTGCCATTCACTTCCATTAGTAAATACACTTATAAAATGAATTAAAGATGAATGAGGCCAGAAGCAGTGCTGTAATATTGTACTTCCTGGATAGCTGTTCTATATTGGTTTCTGACTGAATGATGAGTTGTAAATGAGCGGTCGTGTGGGGAGGCTGCATTCAGTGTACTGAGGCTTTGATTGATTTGCAACTCCCTCAGGAGCAGGCTCCAAGCCAATCCCACAGCTCATCCAGCTCTGTTTCCCTTTCCTAACATTTCCTTCTTGGAGTTAAAGAAAAACTTTTCAACGGACTGCAGGTAGGGGAGGTGAGGGAAAGAAAGATCTCTCACTTTCTTTTTGCTGCCCGACTCAACAAGGGGTTCAGCTGAATGAGATAGAGAGAGAGAGAGAAAAAGAGACCAGCATACAAAGAACAGACAGACACAGGGACAGCGTGCACATACATATGCACTCAGACACGCGGGGGAGGGCAGACGCACACTCAGACACGCGGGGGAGGGCAGACGCACACTCAGACACGCGGGGGAGGGCAGACGCACACTCAGACACGCGGGGGAGGGCAGACGCACACTCAGACACGCGGGGGAGGGCAGACGCACACTCAGACACGCGGGGGAGGGCAGACGCACACTCAGACACGCGGGGGAGGGAGGATGCGGACACAGGAAGAATGGACACACATACATACAGATACAGGAAGAATAGTCAAACACAGGGAGGAGGGCAGCCACATACATGCAGATACAAGGAAGTAGGCAGGCACAGGGAAGGCAGATACATACATATAGTTACAGGGAGAGGAGACAGACTGGGAGGGCAGACATATACACACAGATACAGGGAGAGCAGACAGACAGGAAGCTGCTCTGAGCTGCTCAGGGGAACACTGTCAGCCGGAACGACGTGAACGGCTCCGCCCGGGAACTAAGTTGAGGACGGAGCGGGGAAGAGATTAAGGGACGGACTTTTCCCAGGAAGGAGCCAAAGGGAGTGAACCAGGTGAGAAAGAGTGGGAATGGGGAACCAGGGGGAATGAAAATGAAAATGGAGATAGAGATAGAGGGAGAATCGGGGCTTGAGACATTAAGTGAAAACTGGGGAGAAAGTGAGAATTGTTGATAAAGTGTAAATTGGAAAAGAAACTGGGGATTGGGAGGGAAAGTGGGGATTTGGCAATGGGGGTGAGAGTTTAGATTCTCCTGACCCTCCCTTGGAGACAGTTTTGTCTGTGGTTGACAAGCCACTCGAGTTGGCCTGTAATCTCCAGAGACTTGCTGTGAACAGAGCAACCAGAAGGACGTTCAAAATGTTTCTTCACTTTCAATGGACATTTCTCCTCGATGGCTATAAACGTGTTGGAAATGGGGCAAAAGAAGCAGCAGTTTGGCTGACAGGCAAGCATCACTCGATTGATTAATATGTATTTTTTGCTTTTTGATTGGCTTGGAAGGCATAACTCACAAGTGTAGATCTGTTGGAGTTGATCAGAGGTTGGAGATGTGTGACAAGTCATGTGATTGAACCTCCCTGAATAAATTTAATCATACTTGGCATCCCTAGTCGTGGGAGTGTTTCATGCGGATAGAGTGAAGGGAGCTTTACTTTGAATCTAACCCATTGCTGTACCTGTCCTGGAAATGATTGATGGGAACAGTGCAGAGTTAGAGGTTTACAACATAGAAACAGGTCCATTCCGCCCAACTTGTCCATGCCATCCTTTTTTTTTTAACCACTAAACTACTCTGAATTGTTTGTATTTCGTCCATATCCCCCTATGCCCATCTTACCCATGTAAGTGTCTAAATGTTTCTTAAAAGACAAAATTGTACCCATCTCCATTACTATCTCTGGCAGTTTGTAACAGACATTCAACACACTCTGTGTGAAGACATTGCCCCTTTGGACCCTTTTGTATCTAACTCCATGCTTTACCTGTCCTGGGAGTGTTTGATATCAGCAGTGTAGAGGGAGCTTTACTCTATCTCACCATGTGATGTACCTGTCCTGGGAGTATTTGATGGGGAGGAACTTTACTCTGTTTCTAACCCCATGTTGTATATGTCCTGGGAGTGTTTGATAGGCACAGAGTAGAGGGAGCATCCATTTTAATTGTTCTGAGAAGAAATCAGAGCAAAATGTTCATCATTTTAATGTTTTATGCTGTTAATGAAATATTTTGGTCATAGGTGTTTTGGTGCCTGCTTTTACCAGCCATCACATTTATTACTTTTGCAAATCACTTTCAATTTGTGCTCTCTCATTCTTGATCCTTTTACAAGTGGGAACAGTGAGTACGATTCTTTCAAACAAAGATGAGGAGGAATTTCTTCACAGTAAGAAATCTCACAACACCAGGTTAAAGTCCAATGGATTTATTTGCTGGCACAAGCCACTGAACTTCTTCAGCTAGAGAGTGGTGAATCTGTGAAACTCTTTGCCACTGATGGCTGTGAAGGCCAGGTCATTGCACGTCTTTAAGACAGAGATAGATAGTTTCTTGATTAATAAAAAGATCAGGGATTATAGGGAAAAGGCAGGAGAATGAGGATGAGAAAAATATTAACCATGATTGAATCGCGCAGCTGACTGCTGAATTCCGTCTTATGGTCTTCTGTTCTCCCTGTCCAGCCCCCTCATGATTTGGAAAATTTCTATCTCATCTCCTGTTAGCTGCCATCTTTCCAAAGGAAACAGTCCCAACCTCTCCTCATAACTGAAGTTCCTCATTACTGGAACCCCTCTTATTTTCTTTCCAGTGCGTTCACATCCTTGCTATCCTTGGAATTGGCAGGTTGACATTTATTTATGCCTCCTTCAGGCATTGCATTCCAGATTCCTGCTACTTCTGGTTGAAAACATCTTGATTTCTCTTTCATCTTTGGAGTAATTAACTGAAATTTGTGATTCCCTGCTTATACCCCCCACTGTTGAGGGAAAGGGTTCCTTTATGTCCACTCAAGCTTAGCCTTCATCATTTCATAAGGTTAAAGAAAATCTACCCACTCCCTAGTCTGCTCTGTTTCTGAAGAAAACAGCCCCGTATTTCCCCCAGATCTGCAGTCTCGGCAGCATCCTCTGTAAACCTCCTCTTCTACCCTTTCTTCAGTCTGACCACATCCTTCCTGTAGTGAGTAGTTATGATGACTGTGGACTGACTGATACCCCAATGCCCTTTTCTCTGTCTTATTTGGTATCCTAACACCTTGTCTGGCAAATGTTTGAATTTTTACTGTGCAGAAGGAAGCCATTCAGCCCATCGAATCTGCACCAAAGTTCCAACAGAGCATCTTACCCAGGCCCGTCCTCTGCCCTAATTCCATAAACCTCTGCATTTATGCCACTAATCCTTCTAACTTAAGGGCAATTTAGCATGGCTAATCCCCCTAACGTACACAGGAGACTACAAACAAAATGTGTTGGAAAATGGCAGGCGGCTGGGATGGGGATGAAAGAACATTAACAAAGAGCAGCTGATGTTTAGAGCAGAGAAACATGAAGCGATTCATTTTAGCATGAAGATTGCAGAAATGCTGCATAAAATTAGAGGGTACAGTTTGAAAAGGGAGAAAAGGACAGAAGGACCTGTATGTGCATGAATCATTGAAGGTGGGAGGAGTGTGGTTAATATAGCAGATAGTATTCTAGGCTATATTAGTAGCATTGAAAAGTACAGATTCTGCCAAACCTTTAAAAAAACACAGGTTCAGCCTCAGCTGGAGTGTTGTGCCCTGTTCTGAGGGTAGCAGTTTTCGACAGTTGTAAAGTGACCAGTACTGGTGGAAACAGGTCTGTCATTATAACACTTGAGGACAGTACTGGAGGGGACAGGCCTGTCACTGTATAACAATGGGATACTTTACCATTGGGTAAGGTCTGTCACTATCAGATTGGGATACAGTACTGGTAGAGACAAGTCTGTCACTGTTTGACAGTGGGATATCGTACTGGTGGTGAGAGCCCTATTACTATAACACTGGAGTACAGTACTGATGGGGACAGGTCTGTTGCTGTATAATATGGATACAATACCAGTGGAAACAGGTCAGTCACTGTATAACATTGGGGTACAATACTGGTGGGGACAGGTCTGCCACTGTATAACATTGGGGTACAATACTGGTGGGGACAGGTCTGCCACTGTATAACATTGGGGTACAATACTGGTGGGGACAGGTCTACCATTGTATAACATTGGGGTACAATACTGGTGGGGACAGGTCTGCCATTGTATAACATTGGGGTACAATACTGGTGGTGACAGGTCTGCCACTGTATAACACTGGGGTACAGTCCTGGTGGATACAGGTCTGTCACTGTGTAAACTGGGATATGGTACTGATGGAGATGCATTGTCACTGTATAACGCTGGGACACAATATGGGTGGGGACGGGTCTGTCACTATAACACTGGGACACAGTACCACTGGGGAGAGCTCCGTCACTATAGCACTGGGATACAGTACGGATGGGGAAGGGTCTGTTATTGTGGGAACGAGTCGGTCACTGTATAACACTGGGATACAATACCAGTGGAGACAGGTCTGTCACTGTATAGCAATGAGGTACAGTACTGGTGGGACAGTGTCACTCTCTAACACTGGGGTATAGCACTGGTGGGAATGGTCTGTCACTATAACACTGGGATAGAGTACTGGTGGGGGCAGGTCAGTTACTGCATAACACTGGGATACAGTACCAGTGAGGATGGGACTGTCAATGTATAACACACTGCTATAGAACTGGTGGGGTCAGGTCTGTCACTAACATGTGGATGCAGTACTATTGGAGACAGATCCTCCTCTGTGACTAAATTGATGTAATTGGATTTTCGAAAAGGATTTGATCAGATGCTGAATAAGAGATTACTTAATAAGATAAGATAAGATTAGGGATAGTACATTAGCATGGATCAATTATTAACTAAACAATAGAAGTCGGAGCAGTCATGAGCAGAGAACAGACATGCACCCTTGCCTGCCCTGTGTGTGCGTGCTTGTCTTGTGTCTTGCATTATATTGTGTGTGCGCGCTTGTGTTGCGGTACATGTGTTGTGGGGTGTATCCATGTTTGTTGCAGTGTGTGTGTGTGGCAGGGTGTGCGTGCATCTAACAGGATTGGCCTCAGCCTCACAACTGTCCCACATGATCACACCCTAACCTGACCCATAGTTCCTTCTTCTCTGGGCAGACTGGCCGCTTTAGATGCCAGAGAGCAGCAAGTGCCCGTGGGCGTGAGGATGAGTGAGAAGTAGGGGTGGGGGAGAACCCCAATCTGATCCTCACCACGTGACTGCAGCCTGCAGCATGTGGCTGAGTGGTTCACTGAGTCTGTGGTACGGTAGAGGGTATTTTGGGGCAGGAAGCACCCCTTTGCAGAATGAGAAGCTCGAAGGCCATAAGCAGTTCCCAGCAGAACCTCAGAGTTCCCATCGAATAGGCAGTTGTTGTGGGGTGTGTGTTTGAGAGATTGTGGAAAAGTCGTTAAGGCGGAGAATGCAATTGTTGTGCAGTTAGGAGGTTAGAAATCTCCAAGGATAGTGCTCAATTAAGGCCCCATTTGCAGACTAAGTGCTTGATGCACCATTACCACAAAACTCCCTGGGGGAGGGAATCAGTCAAGCCCTGAGTAATTGGTATGCCCCTCAAGTCAACAGCAATGGCTAAATGGGCTGGGTAAGAAGTCTCACAACACCAGCTTAAAGTCCAACAGGCTTATTTTGTAACATCTCTTTATATGACACATCTCTTTAACCTGTGCTTAACCCTCTGTCCGTTCACATTGTCTGTAACTTTGAGACTTGATTACTTGTAAAGACTCGCATTCCAACCATTATCTTGTAAATTGACTTTGTGTCTTTAAATGCCCTGTTTGCGAACACAACACCCACTCACCTGAAGAAGAGGCAGCGCTCTGAAAGCTGGTAGCTTTAGCTACCAAATAAACCTGTTGGACTTTAAGCTGATGTTGTGAGACCTCTTAACTGTGTTTACCCCAATCCAACACTGGAATCTCCACATCATAAATGTGCTGGGTCACATGTCTCTTGAGATGTGACAGTGAGCTGGTGCTGGGATTTATCTTTGAAGGTGGTTGAGTCTCATGGGCAGGCATGAATTGGATTGACAGAAGGAGGTTGTCAGAGGGTCAGTGCTGAGGGAGCGCCGCGCTGTCAGAGGGTCAGTGCTGAGGGAGCGCCGCGCTGTCAGAGGGTCAGTGCTGAGGGAGTGCCGCGCTGTCAGAGGGTCATTACTGAAAGAGCACCATACTGTCAGAGGGTCAGTACTGAAGGAGTGCTGCACTGTCAGAGGGTCAGTGCTGAGGGAGCGCCGCGCTGTCAGAGGGTCAGTGCTGAGGGAGCGCCGCGCTGTCAGAGGGTCAGTGCTGAGGGAGCGCCGCGCTGTCAGAGGGTCAGTGCTGAGGGAGCGCCGCGCTGTCAGAGGGTCAGTGCTGAGGGAGTGCTGCAGTGTTGAAGGTGAAGTACTTAGGAAAGGAAATCTGAACTGGCCTCGTTTATGTGGCGATGGATGAATGTGGCCTGTTTTGCTCAGTGCCCTACATTGACTGCCGTGCCGATTAGACCTGGCTCTCAATATGTGATGATGGCTAGATATATTTAATGGGCTAGTTATCCTGGATCTCTTGTGTTCCTACCGGCATTCCTTCTGAGCTGTGCAGGAATTGGGAATATACCGGGCTGGGGACAATGCCACGAGGAGCACTTGAGCTCTTTTTAACATTCACCAGCCAGGCTAAGGGAAGTGAGAGCAAATGAGCGGAGATAGCAATCCCCTCCCCTGTCAGTCTTTTGGCTGTTTGTGCCCAGCCGAGAACTTCAATCCAAACTGGTTTCATCCATTGCTAATCTTTCTACTACTAATTCCCCCATACACTACTGCTCTTTTGACAGAACCTCCTGCCCTGCCACCAGGTTGAAGATGTAGAGATGCCGGCGTTGGACTAGGGTAAACACAGTAAGAACTGGACAACACCAGGTTTAAATCTAATTGATTTATTTGACAGTAAACTCACAAGCTTTCGACCCTCTGGTCTTCGTCAGGTGAATGAGGTGTTCTGGTTTCAAACAGCACCCATAACAGCACAGACTATTTACAGATTACTGATTAGAATGCGAATCTTTACACCTAACCTGCTATTCAAGTCTTAAAGTGGCTAAACAATGTGAGTGGAAGGAGCACTGAGCACAGGTTAAAGAGATGTGTATTGTCTCCAGACAGCACAGCAAGTGAGGTTTTTTGCTAACCCAGGCAAGTCATGGGGGTTACAGATAGTGTGACATGAAGCGAAGATCCCTGTTAAGACCATCCTCGTGTGCGGAACTTGACTATCAGTCTCTGCTCAGCGGCTCTGCGCTGTCGTGTGTCGTGAAGGTCCCCTTGAAGAACGTTTACCCGAAGGTCAGAGGCAGAATGCCCGTGACTGCTGAAGTGTTCGTCAACAGGAAGGGAACAATTTTGCCTGGTGATTGTCAAGTGATGTTCATTCATCCGCTGTCGTAGTGTCTGCATGGTCTCCCCAATGTACCATGCTTCGGGACATCCTTTCTTGCAATGTATTAGATAGACAACGTTGGCCGAGTTGCAAGAGTATGTACTGTATACCTGGTGAATGGTATTCTCACGTGTAATGATGTCATCCAATGATGTCGATGATCCAGCATGTCTTGCAGGGTTGTGTGGTATTGTGGTCACTATTCTCCTGAAGGACTGTTCGTAGCAAACTACCCAGCTTTCAGGAGAACAGTGACCACAATACCACACAACTCTGCCACAGCAACCTCTGCAAGACATGTCGAATCCTCGACATGGATGACATCATCACATGTGAGAATACCATTCACCAGGTACACAGTACATACCCTTGCAACTCGGCCAACGTTGGCTACCTAATACGTTGCAAGAGAGGATGTCCCGAAGCATGGTACATTGGGGAGACCATGCACACACCACGACAGTGGATGAATGAACATCATTCGACAATCACCAGGCAAAACTGTTCCATTCCTGTTGGCAAACACTTCAGTGATCATGGGCATTCGGCCTCCGACCTTCAGGTAAACGTTCTTCAAGGGGGCAATCACAACACATGATAGTGCAGAGCCGCTGAGCAGAGATTGATAGCCAAGTTCTGCACACATGAAGACGGTCTTAACAGGGATCTTGGCTTCATGTCACACTACCTGTAACCCTCATGACTTGCCTGGGTTAGCAAAAAACCTCAGTTACTGTGTTGTCTAGAGACAATACATATCTCAACCTGTGCTCAGTGCTCCTTCCACTCACGTTGTTAGCTACTTTAAGACTTGAATAGCAGGTTCGGTGTAAAGATTCACATTCTAATCAGTAATCTATAAACAGCTGTGCTGGTATGTGTGCTGTTTGAGACCAGAATACCTCATTCACCTGACAAAGACCAGAGGGTCAAAAGCATGTGAGTTTACTATCAAATAAATTGGTTGGATTTAAACCTGGTGTTGTCGGACTTCTTACCAGGTTGAAGCCCATTCAGCTCCTTGGTCAGTCAGTGAGATCATAAGTTATATAGTTTTATTTCAAATCCACCAGGGCCTGATTTCTTAGTTCCTTTTGCTTTTAAAAATCAGTCAGCTATGGCCTGGAATATAGTCATCAACTGAATATTCACAGTCCCCTGAAGTAGAGAATTCTAAAGACTCTCAATCTTCAGAGTAAAGAAATTTCTCTTCATCGCTGTCCAAGATGGCTGACCGCTTATCCTGAGAATGTGTCCTCAGGTTTTGTCCACTTCAGCAGATGCAGCAATACCCTTCAGCTCTAACCTTCTCGAATCTTCCAAGAATCGGTTTCAAGCGATTGCCTCTCATTCATCAAAATTGCAGAGAATAAAGCCTATTCCTCACAAAATTAGATTTTGGCAGGCCACGGCCACAGCTTCAGGCTTTGTAATTTGTGCTAAAATGTGCTGCCTGGGAGGGTGATGGAGGCGGATTGCTTCACATCCTTTAAAAAATATCTGGATGAGCATGTTATAACATCCTGGGCCAAGTGTTGGTAGGTGAAGTTAAGTGGTGTTTCCCGACTGTCGATGCAGGCTGAGAAACCTCTTTTGCACTGCATAATTCTATGATTTACACTCTTGAGCAATTTGCAGCCCGGGGGGGAGGGGGGTGCTACATGCGGCCCATCCAGAGTTTGAGTACGGGCTATGAGGTG
Organism: Sphyrna mokarran; assembly: GCA_024679065.1. Taxonomy (NCBI): domain Eukaryota; kingdom Metazoa; phylum Chordata; class Chondrichthyes; order Carcharhiniformes; family Carcharhinidae; genus Sphyrna; species Sphyrna mokarran. The sequence goes on along the minus strand of JAGIQG010000016.1, from coordinate 8,019,918 downwards.
TTAACCTTTGTCTGCATGAAGGATTTGCTACGTTCTGTCAAAGTTTTAAGTTTATGTTTTGGTGTCATAAGTAGGCTTACATTTACACTGCAGTGAAGTTACTGTGAAAATCCCCTAACTCTCACACTCCAGCACCTGTTTGGATACACTGAGGGAGAATTCAGCATTCAGCTGATTTCTGTTTATGTAGCTTTTTTTATACTAGTATCACTGAAATGATTTGCAAGTGAAGTGAATCGCACACGTGCTGATTTCTCACAACATTAACTGTGAGAGCCATACTCTATGTCCAAAGTCTAAATATTTATTTTCCTTTTATCATTTGAAATTGGTGGCAGCTCTATTGATATATGAATGATCAAGCAAGTATAATCAATCAAATTAATCATAGAAACTAAGGGACATATCAGGAGCGTAACCTCTTCAAGAGATATTGCATCAAATAAAACATCACGAAGGGAACTTAAAACCTGAAATTGAAATGTGATTAACAGGCGATATAACATCCCAGTCCCTGCAATGCCCAGTGGGCATGGCACGCACCTTGCATTTGTTTAGTACCCTCATGTGGCAAAATGACAGCATAATGGGGCAAAAGGTGAGGCTGTGTCACATCAGGAGAAATTAAGGGCAGGTGACCAAAAGCTTGGTCCAAGAGAAGATTTTAAAGAGCATCTTAAAGAGATTTGGAAGACGGAACTAAATGTGTTATCTCCAAATTTGCAGATGATACCAAGTTAAGTGGGAGGGTGAGCTTTGAGGAGAATGCAGAGATGTGTCTGAAGGAGATTAAGAGGCAGTGCATTGGAGTGGTTTAAAAAGAAGTTCTGTGCTCTGGAATCCCATGTAGCAGTTAAATTTGTATGTCTGTGTCTCTGCTGAAAGAAATGATGTCTTCATCATGGCAGAAGTTGTCATTACAGTGTGACCTGTTTATATTAGGTATTTTAGAATGGACTGTTGCCCACAAAGAAGTGGCATTTGGGGTTTATTATACTTACCCAGACTTTCTGAGGGCCTTTGCACTGGGGTTTCCTGTTAGCCAACCACCCATAAAAATGTGGCATCTGAGAAACACCTCAGAACAGGATAGACAATGTTTAAAAATCAGACTCGAGAATTGTTATTGAGCAATGCAAAATTTGAATCAGGAAGTGTTTGCTGGAGTATTTAGATCAACGTCAAGTCTGGTATAAAAGTTGAAATGAAGAGAGTAAAAGATGGGATTGAGGTGGAAAAATATGTAAAACATTTGAATCTTTTACTGTTTTGAAATCAATAATAATTGAAATCAGATGGAATGAGGCTCTACTCTTATTAACACTTCAATGCCAGAGAGGTTGCTTGGCAATATTTAGACTTATCACGCCATTAGGTTGAGATAGGTGAGACCTCAACCTCTTTGGTGAGTTTATTGATTATTAGATACATCTGCATCAACTTCCCAACATCTCTTGTGTTTTGAATGCTAAGTCTCTGAATATGGTCTCGACATTGTGCAGATTCTGAAGCAGCAGGACAACTCAGCCTGTACTCTCCCGATTTTCACGTTTCACCGCAAAGGGGTGAATACTGGAAATTGCTGCCTAATTTAGAATTGTAGGATTACATTGCCCAAAAATAAGCCATTTGTCCTTTCATGGCTGTGCTGGTTCTTTGAAGCAGCTATCCAATTCATCCCAGCTCTTCCCTGGAATAGTTTGCCTTTTGAACCATTGAATCAATTTCCTTTTGAAAGTTGTTGAATCTACCACAACTGCCTTTTCAAACAATTAACTGCATTGCCTGAAAAACTTCTCCACGTTCCCACATTCACACGTACCGTGTCGTTTTTCCCAATTATTTCTGATCTGCGTCCTCTCTGGTTCTGGCCCTCCTGTCCTTTCAGAGCCAGTGGTGGACAACTTGCAGCCCAGCGTGGGGTCGCATGCAGCCCGGCGTGGGATCGCAGGCGGCCAAGAGGACATTTTCTTGACCATTGTCCATGTGCAGAGTTGTCACGTTCTGCTGATTTCCATCTGCATCATTTCATTCTTATCATGCGACAGGGAGGCACATTGGCACAGTGATTAGCACTGCTGCCTCAATGCCAGTGACCGATACCGGCTTGGGTCACTGTCTGTGTGGAGTCTGCACATTCTCCCCATGTCTTTGACTGCAGCACTACATTCTGCACTCCCTTATTTCCTTCTCTATGAACCTTATGCTTTTCGTGGCATACAAGAAACAATGCTTTTCATTTTATGTGTGACAATAATAATTCAAAGTCCACGTTGGTTTTCTTCAGGTCAACAAAGAACAAAGAGAACAAAGGTCCTTTGGTTTCCTCTCATCGTTTGAAGAATGTGCTAGTTAGGTGCATTGACCATGCTAAGTTCTTTCCCAGTGTATCCGAACACCCATAAAACGTGGCATCTAGGAGACACCTCAGAACAGGATAAGCAATGTTTAAAAATCAGACTCGAGAAGTGTTACTGAGCAATGCAATGAGTGTGGCGACTAGGGGATTTTCACTAATTTCATTGCAGTGTTAATATAAGCCTACTTGTGACACTAACAAAAAAAACTGAAGTGATTTGCACATAAAGCAAGGGCAAGTGAAAAGAGGTGTGTGATGATTGCTCACAACATTGACTGAGAGTTCTGTCCAAAGTGTAAATATTTCTGTTGTTTTTGCCCTTTGAAGTTGATAGGAGTTCTGTTAATATTTGAATGATTAAGCATTTCCTATAGCTTGTTCTGAAATATTCAGTGTATATTAAATATATTTAATCTTATTTGTGGGGGTCGTGGTTAGTGAACAAACCCGATTTCAATCTTGCAGCCCACTGAGAAGAAGGAGGGCTGCTCATGCAGCCTAATTGCTGATTGAAGCCCCATTGCATTTTCAGCACCTCTGCCAAATTTTCTCTGTGACCTTCTCTGCTCCAAGGAGAACAATCCCAGCTTTTTGAGTCTCCTCCACATGAAGTCCCTTGCTCCAGCACCATTTTGGTTAATCTCCCTTGCGTCAATCTCCTCAAGACCATGCGTCTTTCCCAAACATGCGCTGGGGGACAAATGTGAACTTGGGAAACAGCTTGCCTCACCTTTGTTTCTTATTGCGAACCATTGCAAAATGTGGCAGCTGGAACTTACCAGGGAGGACATTGCCAGAGACATTTATTGATATCAATAGAAACCTTGAATGATGAGTTTGGTGGCCATTTTAACAGCCGCCACCCCTTGGATTGGGTAAAATGGAAGTTGTTGTCCACTCAACTTGTTGGGTTCCTCAAGCAAGGGCTGATGAATCCCATAATTTCCAGGCAGCCAGAGGAAAGCAAAGACCAGGATCAGTTCCCCTGAGAGAGGCCGGCTCCCCCATCCCAGCCCAGAAGCTAGTCAATGTTCTATTTTGGATGCTTCAAGATCATGGATCCTTCAGAATGCAATTCTGCCCATTGTGCTGACACTGGATCTTTGAAAAATCTGTTCGATTAGTTCCCCTATGCCTCCTCCCACCCTGCCTTCCTTTTCCTCCGTTAGACTGCACTTGGACTGTGTGCAAGCTTTGGTGTCCTTACCTCAGAAGGATATTATCGCCACAGAGGGAATGCAATGAAGGTTCACCAGACTTGCTCTGGGGATGGTGGGCCTGTCTTACAAAGAGAATTGGGCCTCTAATCTCTAGTGTTTCAAAGAATAAGTGGTGATCCCACTGGAACCTACAAAATACTCAAAGGAATAGAATCCCTACAGTGCATAAGCAGGCCATTCTGTCCATCCAGTCTGCACTGACCCACAATCTCACCCAAGTCCTATTCCCGTAAACCCCCACTTATTTATCTTACTAATCCCCTGACACTAGGGTTAATTTAGCATAGCCAATCAACCTAACCCACACATCTTTGGACTGTGGGAGGAAACTAGAGCACTTAAAGGAAACCTATGCTGATACTGGAAGAATGCAGATTCCACACAGACTCCTGTGTCCACGCAGACCAGAGGCTGGATGTGAGTCTTGGTCTCTGGCGTTGTGAGGCAGCAGTGCTAATCACTATACCACTGTGTCACCCCATGGGAATTATTAGAGTAGATGATGTTTCCTTTTGTCTGGGGAATCTAGAACCCAAAGCATAATTTCAAAGTGGGGAGAAGCTGCTGGAGTCAAGATGAGGAGAAATGGGGTTCCATAACGAGGGGGATCTCCAGTGATGCGCAGCTCAGAGGTGTGAATGTCGCTTCGTATCCAAAATGGGCGAAAACTCCAGATAGCAGAAGCAGGGAGAAAACCATCCGTGAGATGGGCAACAAACTTGAGAGTGCAGATTCAAGGTGATTGGCTGAGAGCAGCAATGGTGTTGTGGAGGAGAAGCTTCAAGATGTGGAGTTCAGCTCGAGGGTAAGGTGACGGGAAGGTTCATTTGAGGCTATCAAAGTGGGAATTGGATAAAGATGTGGAATGGAGGTTTTAAAAGAAAAGTGCAGGAAATGGAGGGGAATGGGATGAGCTGAAGTACTGTTGCAGTGAGCCAGTAATGGATATAATGGGCCTAATGGCCTCCTTCAGTATTGTAACTGTTCTATGATCTCCCTCTCTGGCTCCTTTCCCAATCTCTTCAATCTGTGTTCCCCTCCTTTTATCATCTTCTAATCACTGGAAGCACTTCCTTCTCGTTCACTCTATCCAAGCTCCCCTCGTAAATTTAAAAACCTCGATTCAATCTATCCCTAAACCTCCTCTGCTCTGAGGAGAACGATTCCTTCCCCTGGGTCTAGAATCAGACACAATCCTCCAGCTGGGACAAGCACTGATTTTAAAAGCATTTGTATAACTTTCTAGTTTTTTTTTCTGTTCTAGTGCCTCTATTTACGAAGCCCTGGATCTCATTTGCCATTTTAACAGCCTTCTCGACCTCTGTACTGCCACCCTCGGAGCCTTGTGTAAGTGCCTCCTGGGGTGTCTCGGTTTCTGCATCTACAATAATTACAGCATTCCAAGTTACAGTTGGATTTTGTGCTTTGAGGGTACAAGAGCTAAGTTTAAACATGCAGCCTTGCTGTTGGCCGGGGCTGCTGTTTCTCACGCTGACGCCTCCTCATTCCCAATGTCCCTTGACATTAAACCTCTGTCTTCAGTTCAGCCTGCCTGTGACTGGTGAGCAGCACTATCTCTCCAACATGCATTGCTCTCTGCATTCCACTGCCCTGCTGTCCACTCTCCCCAAGTCAGTTCGCAGAGCCAAACAATGTTGAGACATTCTCACGTATGTCATTGGCTTGCTTCAGTCCTGTGAATCTTAACTCCATCCTGTACCTGCCCTGGGAGTGTTTGATGGGGACAGTGTAGAGGGAACTTTACTCTGTTTCTAACCCCGTGCTGTATCTGTCGTGGGAGTGTTTGATGTGGACAGTGTCAAGGGAGTGTTAGTGACTGGAGGCAGTTACAGAGATGGGGAGTGCCGGTGGGGCTGGAGGCAGTTACAGAGATGGGGAGTGCCAATGGGGCTGAGGCAGTTACAGAGATGGGGAGTGCCAATGGGGCTGGAGGCAGTTACAGAGATGGGGAGTGCCGGTGGGGCGGAGGCGTGGGTGGAAGGTTACAGAGATGGGGAGTGCCGGTGGGGCTGGAGGAGGTTACAGAGATGGGGAGTGCCGGTGGGGCTGGAGGAGGTTACAGAGATGGGGAGTGCCGGTGGGGCTGAGGAGGTTACAGAGATGGGGAGTGCGGTGGGGCTGGAGGAGGTACAGAGATGGGGAGTGCCGGTGGGGCTGGAGGAGGTTACAGAGAGGGGAGTGCGGTGGGGCTGGAGGAGGTACAGAGATGGGGAGGCCGGTGGGTGGAGGAACAGAGATGGGGAGTGCCGGTGGGGCTGGAGGAGGTTACAGAGAGGGAGTGCCGGTGGGGCTGGAGGAGGTTACAGAGATGGGGAGTGCCGGTGGGGCTGGAGGAGGTTACAGAGATGGGGAGTGCCGGTGGGGCTGGAGGAGGTTACAGAGATGGGGAGTGCCGGTGGGGTGGAGGAGGTTACAGAGATGGGGAGTGCCGGTGGGGCTGGAGGCGGTTACAGAGATGGGGAGTGCCGGTGGGGCTGGAGGCGGTTACAGAGATGGGGAGTGCCGGTGGGGCTGGAGGAGGTTACAGAGATGGGGAGTGCCGGTGGGGCTGGAGGAGGTTACAGAGATGGGGAGTGCCGGTGGGGCTGGAGGAGGTTACAGAGATGGGGAGTGCCGGTGGGGCTGGAGGAGGTTACAGAGATGGGGAGTGCCGGTGGGGCTGGAGGAGGTTACAGAGATGGGGAGGGCAGGAGGGGCTGGAGGAGGTTACAGAGATGGGGAGGGCAGGAGTCTGGAGGGACGTGAAAATGAGAATAATAAGACTGAGGCGTCGCTGCGCAGTCTGAAAATAGACAACAATCTATTTAAAGGAGCTTCTCAGCTTTTTTTATTGTGTGTCATTTCCGCCTCTAATTGTTATGTGGGAAAAATGTAGCATGCAGCCGTGCTGTGAATACCTGGAGCTGGGGGGCTTGCAGCTCACCCGACCAGGGTGACCCTTCTTGGGTAACGAGTTCAGAATGGAATGGAATCTGAAACAGCCCTTTCCCCCACGCCCCTGTAATGCTGGTTCGCAGAGCCCAGTCCAGGACTGGGTGGCTTTGAGCTTCACACAAGCCGCTCAGGGCTCAGTTAGATATCTCTCCTGGGTTAACTTGAGGTGGGGGCTCTGGCGAGTGGGGTGGCCAGGGGAGCAGGGCTGGAGAGCCTTTCCATCTTGCACTGAGGCAGCTCTGCGTCCCCTCAATGTGTCTCACTGAGCTGTGCTACATAGATTGGGGAGGTGGTGTTGGGAGGGAAGGGCTGTGGGGTCCCTACACCAAAGAAGCTGCAGATTGGAAGCTGGTTTTTGTTGCTACAAACCGACCATGGTGGGGCAGCAACAATCCCCTGCCCAATAGATCTCCCCACCCCCCGACCAATCTCCCCCCCCTCCCCCAACCCCTCCGGCCGATCTCCCCATTTGCCCCCGAGGAAGATGGGGGTGAGGAGGGAGAGCCAGGCGAGATGGGTGGGGGGGGGTGAGATGAGACAGACAGACAGGGGAGTGGTGGGGGTAAGACAGAGGGATGGGTTGCAGCGGAATAGATGGGGGTAGTGGTGGGCCAGACGGGGTTGGGGGGTGGGGGGCGGTGGTGAGAAGAATAGGAGTGAAGAGAGCGAAGGTGAGACAGAGGGACAGGAGAGAGTGTTTTACCATTTAAAGGCATGGATCTTGTGGGCACAGTATGTGGAAAATGCTATTGATGCGGAAGATGCCCGTCGGGCTGGGTAGAGTTTGATGGGCCGATTGGCCTGTGGTGGGGAAATTTGCAGAGCCCTGTGTGCAGCTGAGTGAAGCTGTGCAGGATGAGACAGGCCTGGGAATTCCTTCCGTTCCCCCCCCCCCCTTCTCCCCCAGGCCCTGGAGCGCAGCTCCGCCAGCTGCTGGTTCAGGCTGTGTCGGAGTTGCACAGAAATCCAGCTGCACAGGCTCAGGGTGTTTGGGGGGGTGGTGGGGGGGGGGTGGAGGAGAACCAGCAACCAGAGGCGGGGGGGGGGGGGGGGGGGTCAGCAAACAGGGGCGGAGTGTTGTCTGAAAACACGCCCGGGAGGACTGTACCAAGGGGGAGGGAGGAGGTAGTGCAGGGGAAGGGAGGGCGAGACAGGATCTAACCGTGAAGAAGAGGGGAGGAGGCAGTCGGAGAGAGAGAGAGAGAGGGTGGCTAGAACGTGCAGTGTGTGGCCGGCCTGTTAGTGCCGGGGAAGGGGTGGGGGGGGGGGTGGTTGCAGTGCCAGTGGCTGGGCTCCCCCTTTGCCCCTCCTCTCAACTCCAGACAGCTCCCTCTGCCACCCCCTCCTTCATGCCGGAATCTCAACATCAACCTCCTGCTTCCTGGCATGCAGAGGAACTTACAAAGGTAGGAGCCGGGACGGGGTAGGAAAACAATCCAGGAGCCTTATCGAGGGATGGTGGGGAGAAGGGGAAGGGGGCTCTTTAATTTATTGATCGAGGGAGTGAGCGCAAATGGTGGTGGGGTAGGGGGGGGGGCGGTGGAGAGGATGGTTGCGGGGTGAGGGGAGGGGGGGGGGTTGCTGTACACGAGAAGGAGAGAGAGAGAGAGAGAGAAAAAAGGCAAGCAGGTTTGGTGAGAAGTTGATCTGAATGCCAGTACCTGAGGGTGCAGGGGGGGGGGGAGGGCGGGGGTGGAGGTCTGTTCTGTCTCTCTCCGCAGCCACAGAAGGCAGCTCAGGAATTTGCAGGGCGACGCTCTTAGACAAACAGCAGCTGGCCCAACAGAGGGGAAGAGTTGCTTCTACTGTGTGTGTGTGTGGGGGGGGGTTGGTCGTTTGCAGCCCAAATAAAGTCAGTTCCAACATATGGAGAATTTTCAAAGGCCACCCCCTTCTAGAGGGGTGGGGGTCATAACTGCAGCAAAGTCCACACAGTCTCAAAAGCAAACTTGAAATCCCCCAGAGAAACAAAAAGCACTGAAGTGGATAGGAGTATGAGAACAGGGTTGAGGTGGGGGGGGGAAGCTTTTGTTTTTGTCACCCCACGGAGGTGGGGGATTGAGCCTGCACTTGTGAGGGAGGCGAGAGGGAGGCTGGGGAGAGGCAGATAGGAGAGAGTGAAGGAGGGAAGAGAAAGGGAGGGAGGCACTCTGGTAGGGGAGAGAGAGCCAGCAAGGCTGAGATGAGGGAGGGAGGCTAGAAGAGAGGGGTAGGGGAGAAAGGAGCATGTCAGGCTCAGAGGAGGGAGGCTGGGAAGAGGCAGATAGGGATGAGGGAGAGGGGCTGGGAAAAGGCAGGTTGGGGAGGAGGAGGGAGATGGGGAAAAGGCAGGTTGGGAAGGAGCGGGGGGCTGGGAAGAGGCAATAGGAATGAGGGAGGGGGGCTGGGAAGAGGCATGTAGGGATGAGGGAGTGGGGCTGGGAAGAGGCAGATCGGAGAGAAGGGAAGTTGGATGAGGCAGGGAAGAGATTGACAGATTTGACTGAGCAGCATCCTTGAGTATTTGCTGTGGTGCTCACTGATGGCCACTCAAGAGTTTTCAGTCACAGCAAGAGGCAGTTGTGCTGAGGAATCTTCAACCAATGAAACTCCCCAGTTATCACCCAAAGGCAATGATTGAGTCTCTGCTCCTCCGCCCCCCCCAACTCCTCCACTGCACATTTCCCCTACCCCAAACCTAACAACAAAAACCAAAAGCGACCTGCATTTCTGCAGCGCCGTTTGACCACTTCGGGGACCATCCTCCCCAGTGTCTCTGCCAGTCATACAGAGCATGTGAAATGCACTTGGATTGCAGGAAAAGCGGAGTCGCTTGTTGGTGCACAGCAAGATCCCACAAAACCGCAAGGCCACCATGCACGATGTGGTGCTACTCAAGGCCACAGTGCGGACCCAGGAATTTGTAATATGTGAAAATGCTCCGAACCATCTGGGATTCAATCAGCTGGAGTGGTGGAAAAAACCACATTGCCGCATGTATTGCCAGGCCGAGAGGGTTTGACTTATTTGGGTCTCTGGTTTTGTGACTGTTATTCTTCTGCTTTGGGATGCTCTGTGATATCCGCCTGCGGCTCTTATTGTGTTAAATCATCCTTTGCATTGTGTTCATTCTTTCTTGTGTCCATCCCCCTGCCTTTCACACTTCAATATTGAAAGTGTGATTGCTGGCAGGCAATTTGACTATGGGTAGAATTAGGGATGAGTCTATCTTCACTCTTTCTTAAATATGCAATTGGTGTGAGGATTGGTTGCAGGCATCCTGGCTGATATTTTTCTTTCACACTCCCCACCCAACACCTGCTTCCCTATTAAGCCCACAGGCATAGATTGTATTATTTGTATTATGCCACGTACTGCCCCACGTGCTAACCTAAGCACTGGACGTACAGTCGAGAGACCGAAGTGTTCCGTGTGGCTCAAAATCTTTTCCTGTTTCCTACCAGACATTAATGGGATGCAAATTTGTGATCCTCTGGCAGTGCAGCACTGATCCTCTGACAATGTGGCACTCCCTGAGTACTAACCGCTCTGACACTGCGGCGCTGCCTCACTACTGACGCTCTGACACTGCGGCGCTGCCTCACTACTGACGCTCTGACACTGCGGCGCTGCCTCACTACTGACGCTCTGCCACTGCGGCGCTGCCTCACTACTGACGCTCTGACACTGCGGCGCTGCCTCACTACTGACGCTCTGACACTGCGCGCTGCCTCACTACTGACGCTCTGAACTCACTGCGGCGCTGCCTCACTACTGACGCTCTGACACTGCGGCGCTGCTCACTACTGACGCTCTGACACTGCGGGCGCTCACTACTGACGCTCTGACACTGCGGCGCTGCCTCACTACTGCGCTCTGACACTGCGGCGCTGCCTCACTACTGACGCTCTGACACTGCGGCGCTGCCTCACTACTGACGCTCTGACACTGCGGCGCTGCCTCACTACTGACGCTCTGACACTGCGGCGCTGCCTCACTACTGACGCTCTGACACTGCGGCGCTGCCTCACTACTGACGCTCTGACACTGCGGCGCTGCCACTCTGCGCTCTGACACTGCGCGCTCTCACTACTGACGCTCTGACACTGCGGCGCTGCCTCACTACTGACGCTCTGACACTGCGGCGCTGCCTCACTACTGACGCTCTGACACTGCGGCGCTGCCTCACTACTGACGCTCTGACACTGCGGCGCTGCCTCATACTGACGCTCTGACACTGCGCCTCACTACTGACGCTCTGACACTGCGGCGCTGCCTCACTACTGCGCTCTGACACTGCGCGCTGCCTCACTACTGACGCTCTGAACTGCGGCGCTGCTCACTACTGACGCTCTGACACTGCGGCGCTGCCTCACTACTGACGCTCTGACACTGCGGCGCTGCCTCACTACTGTGGGCGCTGCCTCACTACTGACGCTCTGACATGCGGCGCTGCCTCACTAGACGCTCTGACACTGCGGCGTGCCTCACTACTGACGTGACTGCGGCGCTGTACTGGCTCTGACACTTCTGCGGCGCTGCCTCACTACTGACGCTCTGACACTGCGGCGCTGCCTCAATACTGACGCTCGACACTGCGGCGCTGCCTCACTACTGACGCTCTGACACTGCGGCGCTGCCTCACTACTGAAGCTCTGACACTGCGGCGTGTTTGGTTGTGGGGTGTTGTGGGGGTTGTTGCTGCGGCCTGCCTCACTATCTGACGCTCTGACACTGCGGCGCTGCCTCACTACTGACGCTGTCTGACACTGCGGCGCTGCCTCACTACGTGTTGTGGGGTGTTTGACGCTCTGACACTGCGGCGCGCCTCACTCTGGTTGACAGGGCGCTGCCTCACTACTGACGCTCTGACACTGCGGCGCTGCCTCACTACTGACGCTCTGACACTGCGGCGCTGCCTCACTACTGACGCTCTGACACTGCGGCGCTGCCTCACTACTGACGCTCTGACACTGCGGCGCTGCCTCACTACTGACGCTCTGACACTGCGGCGCTGCCTCACTACTGACGCTCTGACACTGCGGCGCTGCCTCACTACTGACGCTCTGACACTGCGGCGCTGCCTCACTACTGACGCTCTGACACTGCGGCGCTGCCTCACTACTGACGCTCTGACACTGCGGCGCTGCCTCACTACTGACGCTCTGACACTGCGGCGCTGCCTCACTACTGACGCTCTGACACTGCGGCGCTGCCTCACTACTGACGCTCTGACACTGCGGCGCTGCCTCACTACTGGTTTGTTGTGCGGCGCTGCTCACTATGACGCTCTGACACTGCGGCGCTGCCTCACTACTGACGCCTGACACTGCGGCGCTGCCTCACTACTGACGCTCTGACACTGCGGCGCTGCCTCACTACTGACGCTCTGCCACTGCGGCGCTGCCTCACTACTGACGCTCTGACACTGCGGCGCTGCCTCACTACTGACGCTCTGACACTGCGGCGCTGCCTCACTACTGACGCTCTGACACTGCGGCGCTGCCTCACTACTGACGCTCTGACACTGCGGCGCTGCCTCACTACTGACGCTCTGACACTGCGGCGCTGCCTCACTACTGACGCTCTGACACTGCGGCGCTGCCTCACTACTGACGCTCTGACACTGCGGCGCTGCCTCACTACTGACGCTCTGACACTGCGGCGCTGCCTCACTACTGACGCTCTGACACTGCGGCGCTGCCTCACTACTGACGCTCTGACACTGCGGCGCTGCCTCACTACTGACGCTCTGACACTGCGGCGCTGCCTCACTACTGACGCTCTGACACTGCGGCGCTGCCTCACTACTGACGCTCTGACACTGCGGCGCTGCCTCACTACTGACGCTCTGACACTGCGGCGCTGCCTCACTACTGACGCTCTGACACTGCGGCGCTGCCTCACTACTGACGCTCTGACACTGCGGCGCTGCCTCACTACTGACGCTCTGACACTGCGGCGCTGCCTCACTACTGACGCTCTGACACTGCGGCGCTGCCTCACTACTGACGCTCTGACACTGCAGCGCTGCCTCCTACTGACGCTCTGACACTGCGGCGTGCCTCACTACTGACGTGTGGGGGGGTGGGGCCTCACTATGACGTCTGACACTGCGGGCTGCTTGGCTCACTGCGGCGGTCACTACTGACGCTCTGACACTGCGGCGCTCATACTGACCTCGCACTGCGGCGCTGCCTCACTACTGACGCTCTGACACTGCGGCGCTGCCTCACTACTGACGCTCTGACACTGCGGCGCTGCCTCACTACGGACGCTCTGACACTGCGGCGCTGCCTCACTACTGACGCTCTGACACTGCGGCGCTGCCTCACTACTGACGCTCTGACACTGCGGCGCTGCCTCACTACTATCAGTTAGAATATTGGGCTCAGCTATCTGGAGTAGCCCAAGTGCATGACCTCTTGACTCCAAGGCCAGAGCAAGCACCTGTCCAATGATCCAAGAGGGGAAAAGATGATGATTTATCTCACGGTCCAAATATTAGAGTCTTTGTGACAGTAATACATCGTGTGTGTAATGCAACAGTATTTCCAGTTTGTCACTGTTCGCTGGTGATTTGGTCCTGTGTAATGTGACCAGACCATCCTCTACCTGTGGTAGGAGCAAGCAGGTTTGGAGAGTGGGGCAGTGTTGTGTGTGATGGGGTGCAGGGAGTAGCAGGCAGCCTGCTCAGGTTAGCCTCTGAGAACACAAGCTCAATTGTGTGGACGTTGTAGGGACTGGCATAGTTTCCCCTGGCAGTTCTGGGCCCATCTGGCATCAGGAATAGAGAGCCTGGCCCCATTGCGGCTGCTCGATTGCCTGTATTTTGTAAACAACAAAATCCAGCAACAACACCATCCCACCCCACCCCTTCCATGCCCCTACATTATCCTTCTCCAGTGTTGTGTGTAGATCAAGTGTGCTCGGTCCCTGTTGCCCAACCCCACCCTGTTGTTCTGAGTGCTCTTGATCTCTAGCTTTTCTTGGGGGGTTTTCAGTAACTTCCTTGAATTGCAGTGTTGCACTGTCAGAAGATCAGCACTAGTGCAGTGCTGCGCTGCCAGAGGATCCCATCACTGTGTGGCAGGAAACAGGAAAAGATTCTGAGCCATTTTGTAGTTTAATTTGCAGTTTTGTTGAAACTTCCTGTAGAATTTGAAGTGCAGTGGTGTCTGATGGCACAGTGAGGCCAATGGAATGAGCGGGTCTGAGAGGCTGACTGTCCCTGCGTGAGAAAGGCAGTGGCTTTCGTGTTAACACAGAACACTGGTAAACTCCACAACCTGTCCCGATATCTGCCCTCCCCCGTTTTCTGGCCTCTTGAGCATCTTCAGTTTAATCTCTCTTCTGTTAGCTGCCATGCTGTAAACTGATGTAGAGATGTCGGCGTTGGACAGGGGTAAACACGGTAAGAAGTCTGACAACATCAGTTTTAAATCCAACTGGTTTATTTGATAGTAAACTCGCAAGCTTTCGACTCTATGGCCTTCGTCAGGTGAATGAGGTGTTCTGGTCTCCAACAGCGTCTGTGTATCTGTGAACAGTCTGCGCTGGTATGCGTGCTGCTGGAGACCAGAACACCTCATTCACCTGACGAAGGCCATAGAGTCGAAAGCTTGCGAGTTTACTATCAAATAAACCAGTTGGATTTAAAACTGATGTTGTCAGACTTCTTACCATGCCGTAAGCTGCCCAGGCCTTAAGCAATTCCCTCTCTTATCTCCGGCTGTCTCTAAGCTGCTTTCAGACACTCCTTAAAACAATCTCTTGGAAGGAATTTGGTCACCTGTCTTTTGCTTACATGGCTCAGTGTTGATAGTTGTTTCTAAGAAGGACCTTGGGACATTTTGCAATGAAAATGCAGTTATGTTGATGAAAGTTGATGTCATACATCAAGTACATGTGCGCGAGAAAGTTGGCTTCTAAATTATTTCCCTGTCCATTGTAAACGCTTCATCCCTGTTCTGAGGATATGAGCACTCATTCGGGCTCTTAATGCGTGTGTTGCTCTTTTGGGTCAGGTGTCATTGCCTGACGGTTGAAAGACTGGTGGAGAATAGGAGGTAATAAAGGAATATTGGAATAGAATGGACTTACCAGACTCAGATATAGTATGTCTGTATTTGCATGCGCATGTCAATGCATGCATGTCTGTGTGTGCATGTGCATGCATGTGTCTGTGTGCATGTGTGCACGCGCCTGGGCCTATGTGTTTATGACCTGAACTGCACTGTCCTCTATCAGAGGAAGTTTACTGGAATGGGTGGATTGTTTTATAGGAAAGGTTGGAGAGGCTGGGCTTGTTTCCATAAAAGTTTAGAAGAGTGAGGGGTAATTTGGTTGAAGAGTCTTAAGATCCTGAATGGTTTTGACAAGGTGGACATGGAAAGGATGTTTCCTCTTCTGATTGAGTCCAAATCTGAGGTGGGAACAGTGTTTTAAATTGAGAGGTTGTCCTTACAGGATGGAGGTCAGGAGAAGAGTTTTTGAAAGTTCAAAGAACAAAACAGCACGGGAAACAGACCCTTCGGCCCAACCAGCCCGCGCCGCCACCCCGATGTTCCCACTTCTACCCGTGATCCCTGTCTATGTTTATAGACCTATGGACTAAAAACCAAATTTGAGACAATTTAGGGAGAATTTGTTTTGCCAATTAGCCTAAGAGCACATCTTTGGGATGTGGGAGGAAACCGGAGCACCTGGAGAGAACCCACGCAAGCACGGGGAGAATGCGCAAACTCCCACAGACACAGGCCCAAATCCATGTATCTGCACAGCACAGCGATAGTCACTGAGCTGTCGTGTTGCCCATCGAATGGTCCAGGTCAAGCGTACACTAACGACGTGAAGCACTAGGACGCTCTCGAAAAAAAATCCAAGAGCAGCCCTCTCATGACCCATCACGTGTATGCCCCTTGTTAGACAACAAGATGGACCAAAGCAACTGTAGGATAAAAACAAGTACATCAACATCATTATCTATTTACACACTTCCCAGTGACTCCCAAGGCTCATGATCCATATTTCAAATCAGTTTTCTATACCCCTCCATTCCCATTCTGTTCATGTGCTCATCTAGGTATTTCTTAAATAACTCCAGAGTGCCTGCCTCCACCACTTGGCAGCGCATTCCATACCCCCACCACCCTCTGTGTGAAAAAACTCCCTCTAGCATCCAAATTATACCTTACTCCCCTCACTCTAAGCCCGTGACCTCTCTGAGAGTTGTGTGACTTTGGAACACTGTCTCAGAAGGCGGTCAGGGCAAGATCACTGAGTATTTTTCAAGTGGGGGTAGATAGATTCTTATTAGGCAAGGTACTAATCATGAGTGACACTTGGATTCCTAATCTGTGACACGGACCCCTGCCAGGAATTGCTTTGTGTAACCAAGTCAATGCCCATGACAGTTGGGCACAGCTGTGATGCACCTTGCTATCGAATAGCCATCCAACTCATTTTTAACTTTTGACCCATTTGGTGTGGGCGGGTTGCAAACACAGGGTGAGATTGGGTTGAAAGGCAGGAAGGAGAATGGCTGGTTATTATCAGCACTGCCCTCGCTGTTTCCTGCTGGGCCCTGCTTTAGGGTAGCCCAGAATAGTAGGAGTGACTGATCCCAGACAGCAGGCACAGCGGTATCATGGTCTGCTGACTCGAGGCTTACTTCACAAAATGCTTTTCCTGCTGAGATACAGTGATAAGCTCTAATTAGTGTCGAGGTTGTGGGAGTGACCAAGATAAAGAAAGGCAGAGAGGGGGAGGCAAAGAATGGGAGAGCAGGGAGAGAGATGCAGAAAGTTGGGAGGCAGGGAGGTGCAAAGAATGGGGGGAAGGAGCTAAAGATACAGTGGAGCGGGAGGGAGGTAAAGGTGCAGGGGAGAGAGAGGGAGGAAAGGTACAGGGAGGGGAAGAAAGGAGAAGATGCAAAGTGGGGAGGAAAGAAAGATTCACAGAGTGGGGAGAGAGAGATACAGAGAGAGAAGTAGAGAGGGGGGAAGAGAGAGAAGTAGGGGGAGGACAGAGAGGTGCAGCGAAGTAAAGAGGGACAGAGATGCAGAGGGAAGTAGGGATGTCAGAAGAGGAATGGAAGGCATGCATTGCCAGAGAGAGATTTCATGGGGGAAGAGTGCGACACAGATGGAGACAGAGGCACAAATTGGGAGAATCACATGCTGAGCGAACGAATTATTGGGAGAGAGGGAGAGGGGGAAAGCACGAGATAGAGAAGAGCAGACAAAAACAAGGTTGTGTACATGTTGCTGAAACTCTTCAGTTATGTTTGAGTTTTGTATATACAGTATGCTGCACATTGAAGGAAATTCCAAAGGCCCACTTCCTGCTAAGTTCCACCGAATAGACAGTTAGTAACATGGAAAGCCCGATGAACGGGGCAGTGACTCTGTGGGTGGGAATTGGCTGGACAAAGTGAAAACAGGAGGTCGTAGCAAACAGTTGTTTTTCATATTGCAGGGGAGTAAAGAGTTCCCCTGAGAGCTCTGATGTGTATTAATGACCTGGGTATGAAAGCATGGTTCCAGAGTTTGAAGATGATACAAATCTGAGGAAAGAATGACACAGACAGTAGGAGGAGGATTGGGCCAACACATGGCAGATGCCATTTAGCACAGAGGTGTCAACTGATAGACTTTGGGAGAGGAGAATGTGGACAGACAATATAAACTGTGGTACAATTCCAGAAAGGGAGGGGGGTGTGTAGTGGTGTAATTTAGATAGAGAGAGATCTGGGGGAGGAGTTAGGTAAATCATTGAAACTGGGTGTTTAAGTACACAAGTCATTGAAGCTGACAGGACTTGGAGGAAAAACCCCTCTTTATTCATTCCATTCAAAATAAAACGGAATCCGGAAAAAACAAACGTCAAAGCAGGAACGTCGATTTGATTAATCAGGGCATAGATACAAATGGAAATGATGTTAAACTTTTATAAAGTCCCCAGTTAGGCCTTAGCTGAAGGCCTCTCTCTCTTTCTCCCACTTTAAGGAGGAGGTCAAGGGGAAGGCAGCAGGTGGAGACTTCCCCAGCATGCTCCCAGGGGTAAGAGAGTTCAAAGGATATGCGGAGACTGGGTGGCACAGTGGCACACTGGTTAGCACTGCTGCCTCACAATGGCACAGTGATAAGCGCTGCTGCCTCACAGTGCTAGAGATCTGGGTTTAATTCCAGCCATGGGAGACTGCGTGGAGTTTGCACCTTCTTCCCATGTCTGTGTGGGTTTCCTCCCAGGGTCCGAAGATGTGCAGGTTTGGATTGGCCATGGTAAGAGCATGGAGTCGTGGGGGGAAAGGAGGAGCAGAGAGCCTGGGTAAGATGCTCTTTCGCAGAGTTAGTGCAGGCTAGTGGATGACTTCCTTTGGCATGTTCTAATGCAGGAATTGTTCTATTTGGAACAAAGGTTCGGTGGGGGCGGGGGGTTGATTTAATCAAGTTATTCAAGATCATGAAAGGTTTTGGATAGAATGAATAAGGGGAACGTGGCAGAAGGGCCACAGATTGAAAAGAATCAGTAAAGTCCAGAAGGGGAGGTTTGAAGATGAAGACAGAATGTGTTTCTGCAGTGCGTTGTTGTGATCAAGGATAAGTTGCCTAATAGTGTGCTGGAAGCAGTAAATTTGGGAGGGAATTGGATAAATGCCTGAAGAGAAAGATGATGCAGGTTCGTGAGGAAAGAGCAGGGGTGAATTGGATAGTTGTGTCAAAGATAGGCCGATCAGCCTTCTCTTGTGCTGTATAAGTCCACAATCTCGTGTTGCCACCTTGTCCATTAACAACACAAACAACTTGCATTGCTGTAGCGCCTTTTCATGTCACAGACATCCGGAGGCTCATGCAAGGTGGGCAAACGATCAAGCTGTACGTTAAATCCAATTTCTAAATGTTTGGTCAAAAGTATTGGCTTTAAGCAGCACCTTGAAGAATAATGGCGGCAAGGTTTTGGGAGGGAATCCCAGCGTTTTACGGACAACAGAACTGAAGATATATTTGACAGTGTATGAATGATAAAAACAGGGGATGCTTCGGAGAGCAGATTGTTGGAATGAAGAGACCTCAACATATGAAGGATGGGGGTGGGGGTGTTGGTAACATGGCATGGTGCCAATGTGGAGAGAGTAGAGAACAGGGATGAGAATTTTAAAGGAACTAGTGCCAGGTCAGTGAACACGGGGCACTGAGTGAGCGGGGCTTGGTGCACTTTAGGAGGCCAATTGGATAACTTCAAGTTTACAGAAAACAAAATGGGATTGACTGGCTGGGCATGTTTTAGAAGCAATAATCCAGAGGTAGCAAAGAACTTGCATAAAAAGGCTCTGGTGAATAAATCTCAAAAAGCAAGTTCAGCAGGTAATAGGGAAGGCAAGTGGAATTTGGCCTTCATTTCAAAGGGAATGGAATATAAAATAGTAAAGTCTTTCTCAAACTATACAAGGTTTGATCACACCTAGAACACTGTGAACAGTTGTGGTCTCTTTATCTAAAGAAAGATATACTGGTATTGGAGGCAGTCTAGAGTACTTCTATTAGGTTGACCCATGGTATAGAGGGATTTTCTTATGAGGAAAGATTGATTAGGTTGGGCCTGTATTCATTAGAGTTTAGAAGAATGAGAGGCAACCTTATTGAAACATCTGGGGTTCTGGGGGATTTGACAGGGTCGATGCTGGAAGGTTATTTCCTCTTTTGGGAGAGTATAGGACCAGAGGGCGTAATCTCAGAGGAAGGAGCCACCCATTTAACACAGGGACGAGGAGGAATTTCTTCTCCTGTAGGGTAGTGAATCTGTGGAATTCTTTACTGCAGAGGGCCATAGAGGTTGGGCCATCAAATATGTTCAAGGCTGAGGTGGACAGATTTTTAATCAGTCAGGGAATCAAACGGGTAAGATGGGAAAGTGAAGTTGAGGATTATCAAATCCAATCAGTCATGATGTCATTGAATGACAGAGCAGACCCAATAGACTGAATGGCTGACTTCTGCACCTATCCCTGCCAAGTCATTTAAGAACTTTGAAAGTTTCAGTGAGATCATTGCTCATTCTAAACTTCAGAGAATGCAGGCCCAATCTCCTTAGATGCTCCTTTTAAAGTCCTGCTGTCCTAGTGAACCTCTTGCTGCACTCCCTCCATGGCACGTACATTCTTCCTTGGGTAAGGGGACCAAAACTGTGCACAGTGCTCCAGGTGTGGGCTCACCGGGATTCTATACAATTGAACCAAGGCATCTTTACTCCTGTAATCGCATCCCCTTACGAAGAAGGCCAACATTCCATTGGCCTTCCTAATTGCTTGCTGCAATCTACCTGTAGCTTTCAGCAATTTATGAACAAGGATATGCAGGTTCCTTTGGACTGCAGCATACCAGTCTCGTACTGTTGAAAAGATACTCTGCACATAAGCCATCCTCTTGAGGACGTTACCCTGTATATACCCCATGATCAAAAATCAAAACACTGGAACAACCAAAGATTTTCAGTTTTCAGGCATGGCCTGCCTAAGTATCCCCACACCACCAGTCTGCCAAAGAGTGTATCCTGTTGGGTGTTCACCTCTCTTGCCTCTAAAGATGCTCACCTGAGTTAGCTGTCGGTGCAACAAGCAGCAGTTTATTCAATATGATCTGCATAAAGGGGAAAGCTCGCTTGGAACGGTCTATTAAAAACAATTCCAAGATGCACAGTTTCCATCAGTTATTTATACTCCCTCATGATACTTCGTCATTAACTTGCAAAGTTCTTGTACATCTAGTTCAGTACATCTGCAGTTACAGATCAATTTGCAAAACAGTTGGGAATGACCTGACCTTTAAACTGTGTCACTGAATCACGACCTTTGCTTTATCTATTCTGACACTTCACATCTTTGTCCAGTCACACGCTCGTTTTGGCCTCACCCTGAATTCTGAGTCTTACTGATATGTCACGTTCTTCCTGCGTCTGATTCTAGTGGGTTTTCATTTTTAAATTGCAACCGTTTTTCAGACTTCCATTGGTAATTGGGTCTAACCTGTGCGGCTACAATCGGAGTCAGATGCCTCAAGTGAGGGAACACCTGGAGTCGTAGAACAGTATAGCACGGGAACAGGCCCTTGGTCCCAAGCAGTCAGTAACCGACCATGCTGTCCTTCCAGCTAGTCCCAATTGCTTGTGTCTGGCCCATATCCCTCTAATCTTTTCCCATCCATGAACTCATCCAAATGCTTTTTATTTGTTGCTATTGAACACGTCCCAATTGCTTTCTTTGGCAACTCATTCCATATGTGCACCACTCTGTGTGAAGAAGTTGCCCCTCGGGTCCCTTTTAAATCTTTCCCTTTTCACCTTAAATCTATGCCCTCTAGTTTTTAATTCTCCTTCCCTGGGGAAAAGATGATGTGTGTTCATCCTATCTATGCCCCTCATGATTTCACACTGTCAGGTTTTCTGTGTTGTGGGGCTGGAGTGCCTTACTGATGCTCTTGATCACATTTTGATTTGATGTTTCACTAATGATTTTGCCCTCTTTTGTTCAGGCAGTACCTCTTTAAGGGGCTGCCCTTTTAATTTCTCTCCCTATTAATTCAATTTGTTCTAATTGGTGAATTGATTTGTCACAAATTAGGGTAATCCCAGGCTGTACCGCTTCACAACCCCGAGGCCAATATTTGAACTGGAACACATGCTGATGAACCTCTGCATGTATGTGCTATTCTGATGCTGTACCAAACAAATATTTCCCATTTAGGAGGAACTCTAGGCTGTCCACATTTAAAAACCACCTACCCTTCAACCCATCCTCCACCCACGGCAATCGATCTGCCGAGAGATTCACGCCTCCAAAGCCCTAAAGCAGTGTAAGAGTGCAGCGGTGAAGTTAATAGTGAAATTAGGAAAACATGGAGAGGGTTTCAAAAAGTGTTGGCGAATAAAATTGGGGAAAAACTCAAAGGCATTTTATAAAAACGTGAGGAAAGAGAAGATGACAAAGGAAGAAAGAATAAGGGCAATGAGAGACTAAAGGAGGTGCATGGAGACGAAAGGCATGGTTTGGTCCTGAACGAATACTTTGTCTCTGTCCTCGTCAGTGAGGGGAGATGGCGCAGATGTGATGGGCCGGAAGGCCGCCTCCTGCGATTTAAATTTTTGACATTCCCTCATGGGTGTGTGGTTACCTTGCTGACAAGGCCTCGGGCCTACTTGTCAGGGGCCCTTTTGCAGCGTATAGCAAGCCTAGAATGAGTCAATCTTATTTTCTCCAGCGTTTAATGGCAGGTGAACGCAAGGGTGGGAGAGTCAGGCAGGGAAGATGAAGGGAGTGTGTGCGATCATGCTGACTTGGAGGGAATTGTAGAGCTATCTTTTAGCTGTAATGGCATATCTCTATGCTATAGAAATGTTTGAGTTTCATCTCCTAGTTTGCCTTCCTCCCCCACTGGGAACTTTGTTTTTAACTTCTCTCTGTCCCCTCCCTCTCTTTTTATCCTCTCCCTCTGTCACTTCTCCCAAGCTTTCTGTGCCCATTCTTGACTTTTCGCTGTTTTGCGCAGGCTCAGGAGCTTTTGTCTTCAGCAGCTTTTGTCTTCAGCTCCAAGTCTCGTTGGCTATGCATTTTGGAGGATTTCAAGAGGTCTCTGCGGCCCTCTGAGATTTTGTGGAGTTGGAAATTGTTTCCTTGCCATTATGTGGTTGCCAATCTCACTCTGACCTGGCAAATGGGAGAGATTAAGCAGCAGATTGTGAACCCGACAGTGTCGCCTGAATGGTGCGTGGCCTCACACAGGCCGAATTGTTAACCGAAGGTTGCAGAGAGGCCAGCCTTGTAATCCCTGGGGTCGAGATATTAAGGGGTGATGTAATTGGAGTATTTAAAATGATTAAGTGATTTGATGGAATAGATAGAGAAAAAGTATTTCCTCTGGTGGGAGTGGTGAGGGTGGTGGGAGAGGGGCTAGTGAGGGAGGGTAGAACAAGAGGGTAGAGCCTTAAAATGAAAGCCATGCTGTACATGGGTGCTGAAGAAGCACTTCTCACACAAAGTAAATCTGGAACTATCTCCCCTTTCCTGATCTCTACAAAAACCTGTCGAGCTGGGGGTGCGGGATGGTTTTTATTGAATAATTTAAAACTGGATTGATAAATCATTGCCAGGTCTAAGGAATGTGCATTTACCAAGGTAGGGCATTAGACAGAGATCAGCCACGTTCTAACCAAATAATGCAACGGACAAAGAAAATTACAGCGTAAGAACATGCCGTTAAGCCCTCCAAACCTGCACCAACCATGCTGCCCGACTTAACTAAAACCACCTACCCTTCCAGGGACTATATCCCTCTATTCCCATCCTATTTATGTATTTGTCAAGACGCCCCTTAAAAGTGACTACCATATCCACTTCCACTACCTCTCCCAGCAACAAGTTCCAAGCACCCACTACTCTCTGTGTAAAGAATCTGCTGAGCACATCTCCTTTAAACCTTGCTCCTCACATCTTAAACCTGTGCCCTTAGTAATTGAACTTGGACCCAAAAGGGGCAGAATAGCCTCCTGCTGTTCCTACCTTCTGATGTGGTGAGGGGTTGGAGGATGTGACGTGAGCAAGGGACAGGACCTTGGAAGAGGTGGGTGTGAGTTTTAAAATTGAGTTAGGGTGGCACAGCGGTTAGCACTGCTGTCTCACAACACCACGGATCCCAGTTCAATTCCCAGCTTAGGTCATTGTTTGTCTTCCTGTGTCTGCGTAGGTTTCCTCCGAGTGTCCCAGTTTCCTTCCACATTCTGAAAGATGTGCTGATGAGGTGTACTGACCCAAACAGGCGCCAGCTTGTGGTGACTATGGGAATTTCACAGTAGCTTCATTGCAGTGTTAATGTGAGCCTTGTGACTAATAAAGTTTTACTTTAAGTGTTCGGGTCTGTTAGCCAATGCCATACAATAAGATAATTGCTACAAGATAAAGAGGATTTCTGTTTCTCAGTGCCTTGCACAGCTTCCGGACTCAAAGTTCTTTAGGTCTAATGAGGTACTGCTGTGTTATGGCAAGATCAAAACAAGGCAGCCAATGTGTGCACAGGAAGCCCTCTCAAACAGCAGTGTCATTGTAACCCCACCTGCTTTTCTTAGTGATGTTGAGTGATGAATATTAGCCTTATAACTCTGGGGAGAACATGGCAGCTCTCCTTGCAATCGTAGCTATGGGATCTTTCCAATTTGCTTAAGGGGTTTAGCATCCCATCTGAAAGATGATACCTCTGATAGTGCGGCACTCCCTCAGTACTGACCCTCTGACAGTGTTGGTTAGGGGCCCAATCCTCTGGAACAATACCTGAACTTGCAATCCTCTTACCCATGGCAAGAATGAATCCCAGAGACCAGGACTGTCAGCAAAGGGAGAAAAACATTCCATTGCCATTATGCTTTTCCATCTGCTGTGGTTGGATAAAGATCAGGCGCTGGATGCCCCCCTCCCTCAACCAGGGGCTAAAGGTGCCTGATTGAAATCCTTACCCTCCCTCCTCACCAGCCCCTGGTTCAGTATGCGAAACAGTGAAATAATGACTATTTTAATTAATTTCATATGCCTTGTCCTTCCTGGTTCTGTCAAGGCAGGTGTTGACAGCTTGCTTTCGACCCTCGCCAGACCTGGCACAATCAAAGACCAATTGTGAGAGCTCACCCGTTGATGGGGTGATAATGGAGAAAGCGGAAGGGATGTTATGTCATGGAGAATGTGGATTTATTTTTGTTGTGATTTTCCGATATGCTCATGCTATCTGCCAGGCCCTCAATGCAATCCTTGTTTCGGGATTTGAATAATATGGGTCTGAGGGTACAATTGACCTCTGTATTTAAGCTCACACCCTCCTCCCCAGCCCTTTCATTATCAGACTGTGCAGAGAAGCAGATATTTTAATAAATATTTTGTTTTGCATGCCTCACCCCTCCCACTTTTGCCAGTCTCTTATGTTTTTGTGTGTCTGCTTAGACACATCCCACTGGCACCCCATTAGTCTGCAACCTTCCTCACAGGGCTCTGTTCAAATCCGGTTGCTGTTACTGTGTTCTTGACCATCACTGGCCACAGATCGATTGGCGGAGGAGTCTGGTGTCGTGTGCAGAGAGGGGGGTGAGTTGGCAGTGTGGCACACCCCATTGCGATGTTGACGAGATGGTGGGTGGGCAGGGGTTATTTGGCAATGGGGCAGGCTGGAGTGTGATTTGAGAATGTGCCCTGAGGGTGAGGAGGTGGGGGGCGGGGGGGGGGTGTCCCGTGTGTTATGAGAGAGGTCTCTGTGATTTGAGAGGATTTTGTTTCTCCCACTCCTGCCCTGTGTGTTATGAAGGATCCCATGTGTTACTGGGAAGAACTTTTCTTTATGTCTGCTATTGGAGGTTGGGGAGGTAGGGTCAGGAAGAGGGTGTACCACTATATTCAGTGGGATCCCAGATCAGTTTGGGAGGTGGGACCTCCATGTTTTTGAGGGAGGGCTTATTTTGAGGATCATAATGTGTTTGGATAGGGGATTCTGGTGTTTTATGTTGGACAGGGAATGAGGATGATTCTGGTGTGTTTCGGACTCAGAGTGGTGAGGGGATGCGAACGTTTGAATTCCAGTGCTTTGTGCCGCGGGTAATGTCTCTATTTTGGAGCAATGATCAGGGAAGGCTCCGAGGCTTTCGCTAGCCAGTATTAAGTTAGTTGAGTCCCCAGAAATGAATGTCCCGGACCACAGTGCAGCCAAGTTCAGGCGGCATTCCTACTGTCTCTCACTGGTTGGGGTAACGTTTCGTACCGTCCGAATGTGCAAACACCGTCAGAGGGTTAGCGCTGAGGGAGCGCTGACCAGTCCAGTGAGACATTAAACTGATGCCTTGCTTGCCCTCTTAAATGTTGGTAAGAGATCCATTGGATGAAGAGCAAAATATCCCCAATGTCCTGGGCCAATATTGATCTTTCAACAAAATCATTCAACGGATTGTGGGATACATTTTCAGAGTGCTGTACGTGGATGCTTGCTGTGTCCAAATTAGCTGCTGCTTTCTGGATTTGAAAAGTGACCACACTTCAGAATTGCTTAATTGGCGGTCTGCCTGTAGTCATGAATAGCCCTGCACAAATACACCTCTCCTTCTAAATAGTGAATAATAGACTGACAAACATGTTTAATTGGTATTCTCAGTGTCGTGTGTGTGTCGTCTGTCCTTTGTATTTGTGTGTTTACGAGTGTTTACATCATGTTTACAATGAGGCAGTGCATGTGTGTCTATGTACGTAAGTACGTTTGTGTGTGTGTCTATATGTAAAACATAGTGTGTGTATTGATGTGTTACTATGTATTTTATCATGTGTGTATATATCTGCGTATATACATGTATATATTTGTATACGTGCATGTTTACATGTGTTAGTGTATATTTATATGGTATATATGTACTTGTGTATACTAACGTGTAGCATATTTGTATGCACTTGTGTATATGCATGGATTGGTGTGTATGCACTTATGATTGTGTATACATCTGTTCATGCCCATACATGTGTGTGCATGTGAGCTTCTGTTTATAATTGTGTGTGTGTGTGCCTGACATGGGTTTTTGTGTCTGGTTGTATAATACAGGACAGTGTGTGCAGTGAGAGTGGAACCTAGCTAGGGAGCCATCCTTCATAGCTCTGTGTGTGTAATTGTCTCCGACTCTGTCTCAGTGCTCACCTTTGTGTAAGAAGTTTGTGTGCGTGTGTCTCCTGCGAGTACAGTGAGCGCAGTGTGGGCGCTAGCTACTCCAATAGGTGGGACTGGCTCAGGAGATTCCAGTGGGTTTTTTAACATTTTATTGAGCACTGATGTCATACTTTCCTTGGCCTGGTAGACTGTCCTCAACAACTCCAGTGAACACTGCCTCCTTTCATTATACTCCCTTCCCAACCTCCTATCCACTCCTGCACTGCAGAAAAGAAAACATTTGTCACATCAGAGTTGTTGCAGGATGGGGGGGGAGATGGCGTTAGAGGGAGGGTATACCTTTAGCTATTGAGTCAGCATCTCTGATCTCTTGCACTGATCCCTGAACAGCTGCTGGCAACTATGGACAAGTGGTGTCTGTGTGTGTGTTGGGGGGGATTGTGGAGTGTATAGACTTGGAAGGAAAGGGAAGAGAGGTGAGGCAGACAGGACACATGGTGTGCTGGAGATGAGAGTGACATGTCCTGAGGAATCGCTTGCAACGTTTGTTTTGAGGCCAGGAGTGAGTGGAGCGGCTAATCTTGGCGGGAGAGGATGAGAGATGATGAAGTGACCCCTCTCTCCCCACATCCCCTCCCCCATGCAGTCGGCAGGAGAGTGAGTGGGTGGGGTGGGGGGGGTGGTTTTATAAGGGTGAGGTACGTCTGCGTGACAAGCAGAAGGCAGGATTGCATCTCTGCCAAACTTTGACAGTGAGCCGGCGAGAGATCTTTATCCGGGTGTACTGTACTTTAGTTGGTGGACTGACTCCTGTTCTTAACTATTTTTTGCAAAAAAAAATGAAAGTCTGGACGAAACCAGCGATGAATTATTGGGTGAGTGATTGGACTCAGTATCTGGCCAGTGCTGGAGCTTTGTTTTTTTTTGGTACTCCCTCATTTGCTTTTGAGTGGCCGGCTCCCTTGGTCGCCGCGCTCTGGGGGCGGCCGGCTCCCTTGGTCGCCGCGCTCTGGGGGCGGCCAGCTCCCTCGGTCGCCGCGCTCTGGGGGCTTCCTGTGTGCTTAACAGTGCTACGTTCCCCACGTTGCAAGAGTTGAATGGCCTTTTGAAGCTAGGTGATTGACTAAACCACTCGTCCTCACTCGTCCTTATCTTTCCTGTCGCATCAGCCACACAGGTTCCTCGTTTCAGAGAAAATGTGAATAGGGTTATAGATTTTAGTTTGGCATCAAACTGATGAAGAAATGTCACAATAGATTACTGAGGGCAGGCTGCAAAATACTCTGCATCTTTTTCCCTCACTCCCTCCCTTGCTTCACTGTCTCTCTTTTTCTCCTTTTCTGTCTCTCCCTCCCTGCCTGCTCTCTTCTCCCCCCTCCCCTTCCATCTCCTCTCCCCCTCTCCCACTCCCCCCTCTGCCCTGGTGCCCAAAGATGTGCGGACGAGGATGATTGGCCATGGGAAAATGT
The DNA here is from genome assembly GCA_024679065.1 of Sphyrna mokarran. NCBI lineage: Eukaryota > Metazoa > Chordata > Chondrichthyes > Carcharhiniformes > Carcharhinidae > Sphyrna > Sphyrna mokarran. The sequence goes on along the minus strand of JAGIQG010000016.1, from coordinate 7,992,260 downwards.
ATACAGTTATGGGAATTGGGCTTGATGAGATGTTCTGTTGGAGACTTGGTAAGTCCTGATGTTCTAAATGGCCTCCTGAGTCCCTCGTGCTATGTGGTAGCAGTGGGAACCACTGTGCTATCTCTGCTGTCCCTCTTTTTCTGGAACCACTGCAGTTGGTGTGGTGAAGAGGCTGTGAGCTTTAAGATGTGAACCCAGTGGTGCTCATCATTTGTCATCGTCAATGTGGTGGAGCTTTAGAGGTATTGCTCTGGTCTTGGGGATGGGAAATGCTGCTGAAGTAAGCTCGACGAAGAACACAACATGGCTTCCTGTGGATTTGACTTCCTGCAGCTCCTGTGGTGGAGTGGGAGGATATTACAAAGTACTGCAAGGTGATTGAGTACAATTTGCAGCCAGTTGACTGAGGGCCTCATTTACCTGTGGTTCCCATGTGCGCCTTGTGGTCACAAGCTTTGCCAAAACCACCCTCCAGCTAAATGCTGCCTCGCACCTCGCCCAGTTCTCTTTGAATAAAACCCTATACATTGCTGCATCTGGAATATATCAGAAAAAATACTCTGCTGTGTTTATACTTCCTGTCTGCAAAAAGCTCACTTCCTGTTGTCATCTTGCAAGACCGTACTCAATTCCTGAGGCCCCATTACTAAGGGCAGCTGGCTCTGTCAATTTAGGGTATGATGGAGGCCATTCAGCCCTTTGAGCCTGCTGTACAGGAACAGGAGGAGGCCATTCAGCCCCTACTCAGCAACAGTTGGAGGTCATTTAGCCCTTCGAGCCTGATGCACAGGAACAGAAGGAGGCCATTTAGCCCCTCAAGCTGATTGCATAAGGACAGTCAGAGGCCATTCAGCCTCACAAACCTGTTATGCAGGAACAGGAGAAGGCCATTCAGCCCCTTCAAGCCTTTTGCACAGGAACAAGAGGAGGCCATTCAGCCCTTTGAGCCTGTCACATCAGAACATAAGCAGCCCCATTTAGCCCCTTCAGACCAATTCATAGGAACAGGAGGAAGCCATTCACTTCCTCAAGCCAGTTATAGACGAATAGGCCATTCAGCCCCTCAAGTTGGTTTCAGAGGAACAACAGGAGGCCCATTCACTCCCACGAGGCTGTTACGCACGATCTAGCTTAATGACAGAATAGGAGGAGGCCATTTAGCCCATCTAATGCTTTGCCATTCAGCTAGATCATGACTGATCCGTATCTTCATTTACCCTCCTCAGTTCGCTTGTCCTGAACATCCTTGCCCCCCCCCTCAAAAAAAAAGCTATCAGTCTCACTTTTGACATTTCCAACTCACACCTCAGCCTCATCAATTTTTTTATAGATCGTGGGGGGTGTGGAGAGTTTGAGATTTCCAATGCCCTTTCACAGGAAGCAGCCTGATCTTGTATTTAAATCTGCCGGAGGTCTTCGCTCACTTCTCTGTCAAATCCTTTAATGATCTTATGCATTTCAATTGGATCATCCCTTAATCTGGTAGACTGAAAGAACATGGAAACTTGTCTGCACCATCAATTTAACTACTTCAGCCCTGGTGCCATTCTGGTTAACTGCCTACTGCAGTTACACCAACTTGCTTGTGCCATCACACTGATGCGGGGCCTCTTGGGCAGTACTGTGACACAATGGTTAGCACTGTTGTCTCACGGCGCCAGGGCCTTGGGTTTGATTCTGGCCTCGGGTTATTGTATGTGCGGAGTTTGCATATTCTCCCCGAGTCTTGCGTGGGTTTCCTCCAGTTTCTACCCACAGTCCAAAGATGTACAGATTAGGTGGATTAGCTGTGCTAAGTTGCCTCCTGGTGTGCAACAAATTGAGAGTTTGATGGATTAGCCATGGTAAACATGTTACAGGCATCGGGTGTGGGATGGGGCCTGGACGGATTGTGGTCAGTACAGACTTGATGGGCAGAATAGCTTTGTTTTGCATTGTGGGGATTCCATGTAGATATTCTCCGAGTTCCATCACCGGTGTCTCGGGGAAGGGGTCGCTGAGATTTTGCCCCACCCCCAGATTGTTTAGAATCATAGAATCTACAGTGCAGAAGGAGGCCATTTGATCCATTGAATCTGCACCAATAACAATCCCACCAGGCCCTATCCCCATAACCCGACATATTTACCCCAATCCCTCGACACTAAGAGGCAACTTATTATGGCCAATCCACCTAGCCGACACACCTTTGGAGCCCAAATTTCCAGCAGGTTCCTTATTTAACTGCAAGGGAGAAAGTCACTTCTGTTGTCCTAGTGTCAGGACTGAGAAAGTGCCGCACTGCTTTTCACATGCAATATTTAACCAACCCCTTTCCCCCCACCACCAGCCTCTTCCTGGTCTGCCAGTTCAATGTAGGAATGTACATGCATCCAAACTAGGAGCAGGAGTAAGCCACTAGGCCCCTCAAGTCTGTTCTGCCATTCAATAAGACCATGGCTGATCTGATTGTAACCTTAACCCCACATTCCTACCTAATCCCCGATAACCTGCTGCCCTGTTCTCCCCCCATAGAAACTCAAAGCAAGAGGAGGCCATTCAGTTCTTTGAGCCTGCACTGTCATTCATTTTGATCATGGCTGATCATCAAATTCAATATCCTGATCCCCCTTCTCTTCCCCCTTCCCCCCTCCCATATCCCTTGATCCCTTTAGCCCCAACAGCTACATCCATAGAAATACAGGAATGAGAGTGTGAAATTGGAGTGAGTTGGGGGTGGGGGAGTGACAGACTAGATGCCAGTGTGGGTCAGCATGGGAGGGTGACATGAGTAGGGAATGATGTGGTTGAGAGCCCACAATTCTGAAGGAACTGCCATTGATTAACTTGTGAGTTATGAGCATTGCTGGTTACACCAGCAGTTATTGCCCATCCCTAACTGCCCCTTAAAAAGGTGATGATGAGCTCCCTTCTTGAACTGCTGCAGTCCTTAGGTGTAGGTACACCCATAGAGTTGTTGGGAGGGAGTTCCAGGATTTTGCCCCAGTGACAGTGAAGGAACGGCCGATATATTTCCAAATCAGGATGGTGATCAGATTGGAGAAGGACCGCCAGATGATGGTGTTCCTGAGTATCTGTTATCCTTGTCCTTTCAGATGGTAGTGGTAGTGGGTTTAAAAGGTGCTGCCTAAGGACCATTGATAAGTTGCTGCAGTGCATTTTGTAGAGAGGACATACTGTGTGTCAGTGGTGCATGTTGTGAAAGTTGAAGGTGGTTGATAGGATAGCAATCAAGCGGGGCTGCTTTGTCTTGGACGGTATTGAGCTTCTTGAGTTTTGAGGTGAGGAGAAATTTCTTTTCCCAGGAGGTGATGAATGTGTGGAATTCAGTACCACAGAAAGTAGTTGAGGCCAAAATGTTATCTGATTTCAAGGAGAAATTAGATATAGCTATTGGGACAAGAGGAATCAAGGGATCTGGTGGGGAAGGGGGATCAGCAGATTGAATTCAATGAACAGCCATAATCAAAATGAATGGCACAGTAGGCTCGAAGGGCTGAATGGCTACTCCTGCTTCTAGTTTCTCTGTTATCAGAGCTGCACTTATCCAGGTAAGGGGAGTGCATTCCATCACAATCCTGTGTGCCTTGTAGATAATGGAGTTATTCAGTGCAGTATTCTCAGGATAGAGGGATGGGGAGTTCTTGTCTGGGGCTTTTGGTGAAGGTATAAGTGTTAAATGGCCACGATGGCCGTTTAGTACATCCTGAGGTGATAAAGGCAGTATGGCTATCTTTAAATCAATGTATTTTGTTACTAGAAAATTCAGGATGTTCAGGACTCTGAGTTGTAGTGGTATTGAAAACCCTTTCACCAGCCCGCATTGGCATGGCTAGGCGTTGCCTCGCCACCACTATCACCTCTCTCTCTCTCTTTTCTCCTCCTCCTTGGAGTGGCAGCAGCTGTTTGTGTGCTTGCTGCCTGGCTTGCCTGCTGACAGTCCTGGGCCTGTATATATCTTGCTGGCCCGCGCTGTGGCCATTATGCCAATCCTGTTGCTTGCAGTGCCCAGCCAGGCAGGAAATGGGCAGCTTTCTTTTGAAGTTGATTCTATGCAGGAAATATCAGCTTGTGTGAGAGAGAGAAAGAGAGAACCTCCCAATGACTGCCTTTCTGTCTGGGGGCTTCTCTTAGTGAAAGTACCTCTGCCTTTCTCCCACTTTCGGTATTGACATGTAAAACATCTCTCTCTCTCCTTCCTTATTTCTGTCACTTTATCTCTCTAATTATCCTCTATCTTTTTCTGCCAGCCTGCCCCCAGGTTCCTTTCTCTCTTCAGCCTCTTCCCCCTCCTGCTCCACCCCTGTCCCATTCCACCCCATTCATTCCAGCCTCCCTCCCGTTCCACCCCTCCTCCTGCTCCTCTTTGGGACAGGTCTGTCACTATAACATTGGGGTACAGTAATGGGTGGGGACAAATTTGTTAAAATATAACACTGGGGTACAGTAAGGTGGGAATGGGTCTGTCACTGTATAACACGGGTACAGTACTTTTGGGGACAGGTCTGTCTCTGTAACACTGGGGTACAGTACTGATGGGGACAGCTCTGTCTCTGTAACACTGGGGTACAGTACTAGTGGAGATGGGTCTGTAAACTGTATAACATGAGTACAGTATTGGCAGGGACAGTACTATCATTGTGTAATTGGGGTACAGTACCGGTGGGGACGGGTCTATCTCAGTCTAACTCTAGGATACAGTACTGGTGGGGACACATCTCCCATTGTATAACACTGGAGCAAAGTACAGATAGGTGCAGCATCCAGGAGTATTCCGTATTTAGGAAGGACAGTCAAAATGGGAAAGGCGTTGGAGTTGCATTACTGGTTAAAGAGGAAATTATCCACGCTAAGGGAGAATGTTAACTTGAACAATGTGGAATCGTAAGGTAGAGCTAAGAAACATCAAAGGGCAAAGAACATTAATAGGGGTTGTATATAAACACCCAAACTGCAATGATGTTGGAAATGATATTGACCAGGAAATTAGAGATGCATCCGATAAAGGAACATCTGTAATTCTAGGTGATCTTAAGCTGCATACAGATTGGACAAATAAATGAGTCGCAATACTTCAGAGGAAAAATTCCTGGAGTGTATATGGGGTAATGTCTTGGACCAATACGCTGAGGAGTGAACTCGAAAGCAGGCCATTCTAGACTGGGTATTGGTAATAAGAAGGAATAATTGGCTGTTGAGTTGTGCGAAATCCCTTGGGAGTTTATGAGTGACCATAACATGATAGAATTCTTTATCAAGATGGGGAGTGACGTATTCGATTCAGAGACTAGTGTCCTGCAGCTTTATGATGGTATGAGGCACGAGTTGGCTGTGATAGATAGGGAAACTTTACTGGACAGGCCATGGCAAGCATTTAAAGGAGCGCTTGGGTGAACTGCAACTATTGTTTATTCCTGTCTGACGCAAAAGTAAAATTGGCCAAAAAACAGCAGACCTGAGGATTGTAAGCAATTTAGAATTCAGCAAAGGAGGACCAAAAGACTGCTGAAGAAGGGGAAAAGAAAACATGAGAGAAAGCTTGCGGGAGCATAAAAACTGGCTGTAAAAGTTTTTGTGGGTATATGAGGAGAAAAAATTTGGTGAAAATATTTCTTCCCACACTCAAAGATGTGTGGGTTAGATTAAAATGCAAGGGTCAGGGGTCTAGCAGGGTAGATACATGGGGTTCTGAGGATGAGGCCTAGGTAGGATTGTGGTTGGTGCAGGCTTGATGGCCTCCTTCTGCACTGTAGGATTTCCAACTCTATGAAGTGCAAGTCCCTTTGCAGTCAGAAGCAGAGAATATATAATTGGGAAAGAAAAAATGGCCAAGCAATTGAATACATTGGTTCTGCCTTCACAGAGGAGGACACAAATAAGATGCCAGAAATGTTGGGGAGCATAGGGTTTGTGAGGGGGAGTAACTGAAGGAGAGCAGAATGAGTAGAGAAAAGATGTTGGGAGAAACTGATGGAATCGAAGGCCAAGTATCCAGTACCTGATAATCTACGTCCTGGAATACTTAAGGAAGAGGCCTGAAAATTAGTGGTGCATTGGTGGTCATCTTCCCAGATTCATTGACTGTGGAATAGTCCCTGCAGATTGGAGGGCAACTAATGTCACCCTACTATTTAAAAAGGAAGCTTGAGAGAGAACAGGGAATTATAGACCAGTCATCCTGGTATCAGTATTGAGGAAAAATCTGAAATTCGTGATCGAAGATTGTGTAGCAAAGCATTTGGAAAACAATGGCAGAATTGGACAGAATCAACATGGATTATAACCAATAGAGTTGATGAGGGAAAGCCAGTGGATGTGGCTTATATGAGTTTTCGGAAGGCTTTTAACAAAGTCCCCACAGAAGATGCAAGTATATAAAATTAAAGTGCATGGGACTGCGGGAAGTGTATTGAGATAAATAGAAAACTGATTGGCAGACACGAAACAAAGAGGAGGCATAAATAGGTCTTTTTCCAAATGTCAGGCAGTGATTAGTGGGATGCTGCAGGGATCAGCGCTGGAACCCCAGCTATTCACGATAACATTAGTGATTTAGATGAGGGATGTAAAATCTCCAAATTTGCAGATGACACCACACTGGTTGAGGAGTGAGCTGTGAGGAGGATGCAAAGATGTTTCAGCATGATTTGGACAAGTTGAGTAAGTGGACATGATGGCAGATGCAGGATAATTTGGATAAATGTGAGGTTATCCACTATGGTAGCAAAAATGGGAAGGCAGATTACCATCTGACTGGCTATAAATTAGGAGGAAATGTGCAACAAGACTTGCTTGTTCTCGGACACAAGTCACTGAAGGTAAGCGCGCAAGTGCAGCAGGCAGTAAAGGCAAATGGTTTGTTGGCCTTCACAGCAAGAGGATTCAAGTACACAAGCGGGGAGGTCTTGCTGCACTTCTACAGGGCCTTGGTGAGGCCACACCTGGAATATTGTTTTGGTCTCCTTATCTAAGGAAAGATTTTTTTGTTCGAGAGGGAGTGCAGAGAACATTTACCAGACATTCCTGGGATGGCAGGACTGACATATGAGGAGAAATTGAATTGGTTAGGATTGTATTTACTGGAGTTTAGAAGAATGAGGGGGAATTCTCATAGAAATGTGTAAAGTTCTAACAGCGGTGGACAGGGAGTTGCAGCTAAGACGTTTCCAATGGTTGGGGTGTCCAGAGCCAGGAGTCACAGTCTGAGGATACAGGGTAGACATTTAGGATAGAGATTTCTTCAGCAGCTGTATGGATGCAAGAGTCATGTGATAAATTCTGGGCCGAATCCTGATTTGCCTTTCTGGGTGGGCAAAGGACTCTGAATTTTCTTGGAGCTGGGCCTTTGACTGCCAAACTCCTCAGCTCTGGAATTTCTTTCCTAAACCTTGTCAACTCACTTTCTTCTCTGTTTGTCCTCTCAGACACACTTTAAACCGTTTTCCTTGACCTTCTGACCAAATGTGTGCTGTGGTTTTGTGTCAGATGTGTCTGCTACCCTGTGCTTGAGCTATTTTACTAAGTTAAAGGCACATTGGAAATACAGATTGACACATTCCAGAGAATATAAACCTCTCTTGTGTGAACTCTCCTCACTGTATCGTACTTAGAACTCTGGCAATGTTCTACCAAAAATGAAGATAAGAACCATTAATTTGTACTCCCCAATGTGCCAGGTGTTACTCTCAGTGCAGCAGCATAGAGATTAATCTTTAATCCCTGACAAACAATACCAAAATATAGACAACTGTGGGCTGAATTTTCCAGGCATGACTCACAGCTCCAGTTAAAGGGGTTTTAACCCACCAAAGATCAACTTAGATTTGTTCCACAGCTTGTCCACTGAGATCGAGCAAATCAGCTCCCCTTCCCTCCCACTGCAGGGAGTCCCCAGGTAAAGTGGCCTGAGTCCAGCCTGATACTCACCTTACCAGTCCGACATGATCCTCTGACCCACACATTCTGCCAGTCTGTGGAGTTGGTATTGCGTGTTCACTACGTTAAAGGGACTTGTTTCACAGCAGGTCCGTAGCTGCATGTTTATCCTTGAAATTGTTTACAGACCTAGATAGATTCAGAGTCTTAGAGGAAGGTTTGTTTTGTATTAACCCTACCCTGCATTCAAAGTCCCTGTACAGTGAAACCTAGTCTGAACATACTGGGATGCTTTACAGTAAACCCATCCCTCAGCTCAGAGATTTTGTGCTGAAAATATTGACTCTTTACACACGTGCTGTGTATTAAACCCTTACGCTGAATACACACAGTCACTGTGTTTTAAACCCTTACACTGAATACACAGGAATACTGTGTATTGAACCTTTACATTGAATATACAGCAATTCTGTGTTTTAAACCCTTATGTTGGATACACCGGGATAGGATCATAGAGGTTTACAGTGAAGAAACAGGCCCTTCGGCCCAACTCATCCATGACGCCCTTTTTTTTTTAAAACCCCTAAACTAGTCCCAATTGCCCATATTTGGCCCTTATCCCTCTATACCCATCTTACCCATGTAACTATTTAAAAGCTTTTTAAAAGATAAAATTGTACCTGTTTCTACTACTACCTCTGGCAGCTTGTTCCAGACACTCACCACTCTCTTAAAAAAAAAAAATTGCCCCTCTGGACACTTCTGTATCTCTCTCCTCTCACCTTAAACCTGTGCCCTCCAGTTTTAGATTCCCTACCTTTGGGAAAAGATTTTGACTATGTAGCTGACCTGCACCCCTCAGTATTTTATAGACCTCTATAAGGGCTACTCCAGAAAAAAAAGTTCCAGCCTATCCAGCCTCTCCTTATAACTCAGTCCATCACGTCCTGGTAGCATCCTAATAAATCTTTTCTGCACTCTTTCTAATTTAATAATATTCTTTCTACAATAGGGTGACCAGAACTGTACACAGTGTTCAAAGTGTGGCCTTACCATTGTCTTGTACAGCTTCAACAAGACGTCCCAACTCCTTTATTCAATGTTCTGACCGATGAAAACCAAGCATGCCAAATGCTGCCTTCACCACTCTGTGCACCTGTGACTGCACTTTCAAGAAGCTATGAACTTGTTCTGTAACTCTTCCCAATGTCCTACCATTAACTGAGTTAAGTCCTGTCCTTGTTCAATCTACCAAAATGCATCACTTTGCATTTATCTAAATTAAATTCCATCTGTCATTCGTCAGCCTACTGTCCCAATTGATCAAGATCCTGTTGCAATTGGAGAAACTTGCTTCACTGTCCACCATGCCACCAATCCTGGTGTCATCTGCAAACTTAAATACTGTGTATTAAATCCTTATACTGAAAACACAGATACTGTGTTAAACCCTTACACTGAATACACAGGAATACTTATTATTAAACCCTTATACTGAATACCCTAGGGATACTGTGTATTAAATGCTTACACTGAATACACAGGGATACAGTGTGTTCAACCATTTCACTAAATACACAGAGATACTATGTATTAAACCCTTAGACTGAATACACAGGAAGTCCATTACACTGGGTGCACAGGTCAGTGTGATAATGGCAGATGTTGGTCAATGTGTGTGCGCGTGTGTGTGCGCAATGTGAGATACTGGAAGATGTAGCTCATGTATGTGAAATACTAGAGGATGTTGCTAGTTGTGTGTATGAGATACTGGAGGATGTTGCTAGTTCTGTGTGTGAGGTTCTGGAGGATATTGTTCAGTGTGTACGTTCATGAAGACCACTTTCTCATCCTACAGTCTGTGCAGTCATAGCCATGTGTAAACCTGCTTGTTGATCCTGATTAGTGAGCTGCTGCTTCCGCTATACCTCGTTAGGATATGAAGGGCTGTTTAATGCAACACTGAACTTTTCCAAATTCAAGTTATGCCCACGTTTTCTGATGAATCTACATTCATCTGAAGTTCCACACAGACCTATATCTGCAGGGATCGTGTCAATAATTGAGAGTCTTGGTTTTTCTCACGGCTTGGTTGATTGCACAGGGTGAACTGTATGTGGTTGTGCCTTGTTGAGTGTTTGAGTAGTGGGGGGGGCCTGGGCTTTCACAGGCAGGTAGCATTGGTGCTCTCCAGCAGTCTGAACTGGATGGAAGCAGCCGCTTCCTTTGACTCAGATTGACAGCATTCTGCCTCGCCTTCAACACAGACGCAGGAAGTGGTTCATCTGTGTCTCATGGCTCTTTTGATCTCTCTCTCTTCTGCAGGCTCGTCACCCAGAGTCGAGTGCACAGCGCGGGAGAACCAGCACAGACCCCTCGCTCAGGGGCGCCCAGCGGTCATCTGCAACCATGGACCTGGATGATGGCCACGATGTGGTGAGTACTGAGACCCCTCCGACAGGTCAGAGGTCGCGAGAGGGGTCACAAGGAACTGGAGCTGGAGTAGCCCTTCAGTCCTTCGCAACCTGCTTTGCCCTTTGCCAAGATTGTAGCTGATTTACCTTGACAGCACCTTCCTACCCTGCCCCTATACAATTCCCCGAGGTGCCCGAGAGTTTGTCTTTCTCTGTGTTCTCTATGCCTGCTCTCCTTGATAGAAGAGTACAAAGATTCATAGCCTTGTGAGTGAAGAAAGTTTCTTCTTGTCTTGTCAGGAACAATTTGACTCCTTATCCTGGGCTATGAACCCAGATTCTAGACCGTACAGCCAAGTACGTTATCAGCAGCGACTCTTTCAAGACTGCTAAGAATTTTACATTTCAGTTAGATCACCTGTTAATACCTGGGTCCTTGGTGCTGTGAGGCAAAGGTGCTAACCACTATGCCACCATGCTACTCTCTTTCTGTCTGCTTCTAACTCTGTGTGGTTTTTGTCTCTATCTCTTGCTTTCCATTGTGCTCTGTCTTTCTGTCTCTCTTGCTCTCACTGTTGCGCTTTATCTTTCTTTCACACTGTCTCTGTCTTTGTCCTCTCTTGCTTGCTATTGTTCCCTGTTGCTCTTGCTCACTCTTCCCTCTATCTCGCTCTCACACTCTCTGTAACTTGCCCTTGCTCTCTCTTTCTTTGCGCTCTCTCTCATGCAGTGTTCTACAGCACGTGGTGAGACCGCTTGGCCACTCTTTTCAGGCCCTGTTCAGCCACTTTGTCAGGTTTGGCCATCCAGCTCAGTCGCGTTTCTCGGATACATTAGCTCAGTCTCCTCATCTGTCATTACTTCCACCACAGAAAAACCTCTGCCGTGACCAGTTCAGTTTCCTCACCAACCATAGCCTTTTTTGACGGGGGGCTTCACTTTTGATCCAGCTTAGGGTTGGGAGCGACTGTTACCTGATTTTGCCCCTTCCAAACGATCACCTTATCCTGGCAAGGGGTGGGTGGGGGGGTAGCAGAGCAACTCCCATCAGATCACTGTCTCATTTTCCACACCCTCCATTAGATTACCTCTCTGTCTAAACTCGTAGGGAAACAAGCCATGTCACATGTGCTTTAACCTTGCAGCCCTGGCATTGTTCTGGAGAATCTGGGCTGCCCCCTCCCCCCTCTGTCCAACTGCTATCTACTTCCTGAGGTCCTGTTGAAGTGAGCCGAGATGGAAACATAGAAAATGGTTGCAGGAGTCGGTCATTCAACTCTTCAAGCCTTCACCACCATTCAATATGATCACGGCTGATCATGCACTCTTACTATCACAGTGAATTGGTGCCTGGGTTGGGGCATTTCAGCTACGTAGAGCAGAGAAGGGTTGGGGGGGTGGGAACCTGATCGAAGTGTACAAAATTATGAAGACCTGGATAGGAAGAAACTTTTCCCCTGATTAGAGAGGTCAGTAAACACGGGGCATTGATTTAAGATCAAGAGCTGGAGATTTAGAAGGAATTTCAAGAAAATCTGGTGGGGGAAACTGGAACCCAGTGGCTGAAAAGGTGGTAGAGACGGGAACCCTCAGAGCATTTAAGAATGTAGGTGAGCACTTGAAATTTCATGGTATACAAAGTTACAGAACAAGTGCTGGAGAACAGATAGATGCTTGATGGCTTGCATGGACATGATACGCTGAAGGGCCTGTTTCCATGCTGTAAAACTCAATAATATCAATATCAATGTTCTAGGGCTTAGTTTACTCAAACCTCCCCTTACAGGAACATCCCTCACCCCAGCAACCAATCAAGTGAGCTTTCATTATGCTGTCTCTCTTGGGCAAGTAGATCTTTCCTTTGCATATGGAGTCCAAATGGCCGCACTAGTATCTTGGATCACTGCATCTCCAACAACACTCAAAAACAGGGATGGGCAGCCTAAGTTTATAGCTTTAAATTAAGGGGTGGTAGTTATAGGACAGATGCTAGAGGTGGGCTGTTTAATCAGAGGATAGTAAGGGCATGGAATGCCCTGCCTGCAGCAGTTGTGGACTTGTCAAGTTTAAGGGCGTTCAAATGGGCAGTGGATAGGCATATGGATAGCATTGGAATAGTTTAGGATAGAGGGTCATAAAATTGGTTACATTGGTCAGCGCAACATCGAGGGCCAAAGTGCCTGTACTGTGCTGTAATGTTCTATGTTCTGTGTTGGTGAGTGGGCTGCATGAGTAGCCCTCCTTTGTGATTGAAATCGGGCTTGTTCACTAACTGTGACCCCACAAATAAGATTAAATACATTTAAAACACGCTGAATATTTCATAATGAGTTGCAGAAAAAGCTTAATTGTTCAAATGTTTACAGAATGGGTGGCACGGTAGCACAGTGCACTGTTGCTTCACAGCTCCTGGGACCTGGGTTCGACTCCTGGCTCAGGTCACTGTCTGTTTGGAGTTTGCACGTTCTCCCTGTGTCTGCGTATGTTTCCTCCAGGTGCTGTGGTTTCCTCCCACGGTCCAAATATGTGCGGGTTAGGTTGATTGTCCTTTAGTGTCCTGAGATGTGTAGGTTAGAAGGATTAGCAGATAAACGTGTAGGGATATGGAGTTACGGCCTGGGTGGCATTGTGGCCAGTGCACACATGATGGGTCAAATGGCCTCTTTCTGCATTGTAGGATTTCTGAGAACTGTGACCAACTTCAAAAGGTGAAAACAATAGAAATGTTTAGATTTTGGACACAGGGAACACACAGCTTTCACAGTCCATGTTCTGAGCAATCAGCATACACCTCATTCCGCTTCCCCTTGCTTTACCTGCGAATCACTTCAATCTAACCCGTAGGAAAAAAATTGATGTGACAGAGATCAGTGGAATGTGGCAACCTTGCAAGTGGCAATGGTCAACAGACTGTCTCGGGGACCGCTTTCACAACCCATTCTTGTGGTCCCCGGGCTGAAGCTTGCCCAGCTTCAGAAGCTTGACATTGTCCAGGACAAAACAACTCCGCTGTTAGGTGCCCCATCCATTCCCTTAGACACCTACTTCCTCCGCCACTGCTGACTCCAAGTGGCAGCCTGGTGCAGTATCCACAAGATGCTCCACAGGGATGCGAAGGCTCCATCAACCGGACCCTGACCGTCACCACCCAGAAAGTTGGGGGGCACTGCCCAAATGCAGGTTTGCCCACCTGGTCACACGCCACCTTGACGGATACTGGCTGTTTCTTTCCCCTGTGGGACTGCAGTCAGTCAAGGGTGTGTGCCATTGTTTTGGACAAGACAAATGTTTTGGAGGGGAGGAAAGGAGGAGTAATAAATGAAGTGACTCTGCATCAGGGATATAGTTCCAGGGTTATGAGGAATGGCCTGTTGATGCCAATTCAGGCATAGTTTGGCAGAGAGCTGGTGAATTAAGTGATGTTCCCATGTGTCTGCTGCATGCTCAAGATCGTGGCTTTGAGAGAAGCGATCTTTTCGTTTGGCTACAATGACTTTGTCCTTTGTGGAGGATTCAGAAGGTGAACAGAGAGATTTTCAGCAGAGTAAGTGAGGAAAGAAGACCCTAGGAAGGGGATTCCATCCCAGAGAGCCTTGGATGAGCTGATTGGCAATGTTGTGTTTGAACACTCAGTGAGCTCATTGTCAAGGGACCAAAGATTTGAGATTAAAACAGAAAATGCAGGAAATAGCAGCAAGCCACACAGCAGCTGTGGAGCGAGAGGTGTTATGAATGGGATGTCCTGATGAAGGCCATCTACCTGAAACATTTACGCAGTTACTCTCCCAACGGAGGCTGACCGACCTGCTGAATATTTCAATGTTTCATTTCAGATTCCAGTACCTGCCTTAGGTCTGGATTTTCAGCTCATTGCTGAGAGAGGGCAGGAGCAGATGAGTCGATGGTTGTGAAGCACAGTATCTGGCGACTGAAACAATATGACGTAATTTTGAAAGGGAAGTGGGGAAATCTTTGACAAGGAAGATCCAAGGGGATGTGAGAGGATGATGGAGGAGGGTGTCTCAGTGAGCTGCCAGAGCTGTGGTGGGTGGAATGGCAGTCCCGAGGATTGTGGAATCATACATCCTTCATGGCAACAGAGAATCTCCATTTATCTGATTTGGATATTTCAAAACATCACTTCCCCCCTCCCCTCTCCCCTCTCCTTCCCTCCTGAGCTCCCTTCCGGCCCTCTTGTAACCCCTACCTGCTTCTACTTCTAACAATACTGCTGCTCTCCCTCCCAGCCCGCTCGCCCGCCCTCGTCCTCTCCCTCCCAGCCCGCCTGCCCGCCCTCGTCCTCTCCCTCCCAGCCCGCCTGCCCGCCCTCGTCCTCTCCCTCCCAGCCCGCCTGCCCACCCTCGTCCTTCCTCCCAGCCCGCCCCGCCACCCTCGTCCTCTGCTTCCCTGCCCTCCTGTTCTCCCCACCATCCAGCCCTCCTTTCCCCCACTCTCTTCCCTTTCCCCCCCCCCTTCCCTTCCTCTCCCGTCCTTCCCTTTCCTCCCCCCTTCCCTTTCTCCCCCTCCATTTCGTAGCCTCAGTATTGTGTAATAAGTGAAATAGTGAGAATCGCCTGGCTAACTTGCTGACCTCTGTTGGGCTCGAGTTATTTTAGGCTACAGCCTACCTGGGGCCTTTATTGTTCAGCCTGGCTTCATTTGACTAAACAAATGTGCCCGCTTTGCATACTGACTGTTCATCCTCTTGTTTCAGCGCTTGCCATTTGGAAGGTCTCAGGGATCCAACAATCCTGCCATGCTCATCATCGGGGCCGAGGATGAGGAGTTTGAGAATGACATCGATCCGGTAGGTAGCTAACGAGAATGGGGGGGGAAAATCAGGGAATCGTGTCTGTGAGCAGAGATGTTCGCTGTGTTTTTCAGTGGATATCACCTCCTGTTCGGAATCCCACTCCTGAGACTTTTGCCCCAAAACTATTCTCTTGCCCTTTATGCCAGCTCTGAGCAGCACCCTTTTTTGAATGAGACATTAAAATCATAAGATATAGAAACACAATTGGGCCAGTCAGCCTATCGAACCTGCTCTGCCATTCAATCACGGCTAACATGTTTCTCAATTCTATTCTCCAATTTCCCTGTAACCTTTACCGTCTTACCAATCAAGAACCTATCTATCTCTTTCTTGCATATGCTCAATGACTTGGCTTCCACAGCCTTCTGTGGCAATGAATTCCATCGATTCCCCACCCCCTGGCTGAAGACATTACTTCTCATCTCAGTTTTAAAGGGACGTCCGTTTACTCTGAGGCTGTGCCCTCAGGTTCTCGTCTCTCCTACTGCAGCCTTCCCATGTGCAGTCTATTGTGGGAGATCAGGAAGAAAATTGCAGGTCCCCTACAAGAGATATTTGAATCATCAATAGTCACAGATGAGGTGCCTGAAGATTGGAGGGTAGCAAACATTGTGCCTTTGTTTAAAAAGGGCTGCAGTGAAAAGCCTGGGAACTACAGGTCAGTGAGCCTCACATCTGTGCTGGGTAAGTTATTGGAAGGTATTTTGAGAGACAGGATCTACAATTTAGAGATGCTACAACTGACTAGGGGCAGTCAGCATGGCTTTGTGAGTGGAAAATCATGTCTCACAAATTTCATTGAGTTTTTCGAAGGGGTAACCAAGAAGGTTGATGAAGGCAGTGCGGTTGATGTTGTCTACATGGACTCTAGCAAGGCCTTTGACAAGGTACCGCATGGTAGGTTGTTGCATAAGGTTAAATCTCACTGGTTCCAGGATGTCGTAGCTAAATGGATACAAAATTGGCTTGATGACAGAAGCCAGAGAGTGGTTTTAGATGGTTGTTTTTCAAACTGGAGACCTGTGACCAACCTTTTATCTGGTCCACTGTTATTTGTTATTTATATTAATGATTTGTTTGAGAATATAGGAGGCATGGTTAGTAAGTTTGCAAATGACACCAAGATTGGGAGCATAATGGACAGTAAAGAAAGAAGGAATTTTCAAGCAGTAATTGGATTTGCACATGGAGTACACCAGAATGATAGGAAGTGGGGTAGCTTGACCTTGGGTTTGGACATAGCTTGACACAACATCAAGGGCTGAAGGGCTTGTACTGTGCTATACTGTTTTATGTTCAATAGTTATCTCCAATTGCAGTGGGACTTTGATCAATTGGGCCAGTTGACAAATGGCAGATGGAGTTTCATTTACATAAACATGAGGTGATGCATTTTTGTAGACTGAACCAGCGCAGGACTTACTCAGTTAATGGTAGGGCGTTGGGGAGAGTTACAGAGCAAAGAGATCTAGGGATAATGATTACAGGAGGTAATGATGCAGCTCTATAAGAATCTTGTCAGACCCCAGTTGGAGTATTGTGCGCAGTTCTGGTCGCCTCATTATAGGAAGGATGTAGAGGCTATTGAGAGAGTTCAGAGGAGATTTACAAGGATGCTGCCTGGATTGGGAGGCAGACCTTATGAAGATAGGTTGAGGGAGCTGGGACTCTTCTCACTGGAGCGACGTAGGTTGAGAGGCGACCTGATAGAGGTTTATAAAATGTTGAGAGGGATAGATAGGGTGGACTCTCAGAGACTATTTCCCCGAGCTGAAACGGTCACTACGAGAGGACACAAATTTAAGGTGTAGGGAAGCAAATACAGAGGAGATGTCGGGGTAGGTTTTTCACTCAGAGGGTGGTGAGTGAATGGAACCGACTGCCGTCAGAGGTTGTTGAGGCAAACTCGCTGGGGTCTTTTAAGAGACTTCTGGGTGAGTATATGGAAAAGAATAGGATAGGGGGTTATAGATAGGTCTGTGGATTGGTAGATGTGATCAGCGCAATTCGTGGGCCGAAGGGCCTATTTGTGCTGTATTGTTCTATGATACAGGTTCATAACTCCTTGAAAGTGAGTCACAGGTGCACAGAGTGGTGAAGAAGGCATTCAGCATACTCGGTTTCATCTGTCAAAACATTGAATACAGGAGTTGGGACGTCATGTTGAAGTTGTACAAGACGTTGGTAAGGCCACACTTGGAATACAGTGTACAGTTCTGGTTACCTTATTATAGAAAGGATATTATTAAACTAGAAAGAGTGCAGAAGAGATATACTAGGATGCTACCGGGACCTGATGGTTTGAATTATAAGGAGAGGCTGGATAGACTGGAACTTTTTTTCTCTGGATTGTAGAAGGCTGAAGGGTGATCTTATAGAGGTCTATAAAATAATGAGATCAGCTAAATAGTCAATATCTTTTCCCAAAGGTAGGGGAGTCTAAAACTAAAGAGCTTAGGTTTTAGCTGAAAGGGGAGAGATACAAAAGTATCCAGAGGGACAAGTTTCACACAGAAGGTAGTGAGTGTCTGGAACAAGTTGCCAGAAATAATAGAGATGGATACAATTTTGTCTTTTAAAAGTGTTTAGACAGTTATATGGGTGAGATGGGTGTAGAAGGATTTGAGCCAAATGTGGGCAATTGGGACTAGCTTAAGGGTTTAAACAAAAAGGGCAACATGGATAAATTGCGCCAAAGGGTCTGTTTCCATGCTGTAAAATTCTATGACTCTATTCACGCCTCAGCATTCTTTACGTTTCAGTGAGACTCCCCACCACCACTCCATCCTTCTAAACTCCATCGAGTACAGACTCAGAATGCTCAAATGCTCCTCATAAGTCAACCTTTTCATTCCTGAGATCATTCTTGTGAACCTCATCTGAACACTCTTCAAGGCCAGCACATCCTTTCTCAGATAAAGGGCCCAAAATTGCTCACAATGTTCCAAACGTGGTCTAACCAGAGGCTTATAAAACTTCAGCAGTACATTGAGGAAGATCAGCATTAGAGAAATGGTGCTGGGAAAGGTAATGGATTGAAGATGGATAAATCCTCAAGCCTGATAATTTACCTCTCAGAGTATTTCAGGAAGTGGCTCTAGAAATAGTGGATGCATTGGTGGCCATCTTCCAGGATTCTATACAGACTCTGGAACAATCCCTGCAGATTGGAGGGTAGCGAATGTTACTCCAATATTCAAGAAGGGAGGTAGAGAGAAAACTGGGACTTACAGACTAGGAAGCTTGACATTGGTAGTGGGGAAAATTCTTGAATCCATTATCAAGAACTTTGTAGCAGAGCATTTAGAAAGCAGTTGCAGGATCAGACAGAGACAGCATGGATTTATGAAGGGAAATCATGCTTGATAAATCTATTGGAATTCTTTGAAGATGTCACTAGTAGAGTTGACAAGGGGAACCAGTCAATGTAATATATATGGACTTCCAGGAAGCGTTTGACAATGTCCCGCAGAAGAGATTATCATGCAAGATTAAAGCGTATGGGATTGGAGGGAGTGTATTATGGTGATGAAAACTGATTGGCAGAGAGAAAACAGAGTAGGAATTAATTGGGTGCCACAGGGACCAGTGCCAGGGCCGCAGCTATTCACAATATATATTAATGATTTAGATGAAGGAAGTGTAGCATGTCAAAGTATGTAGGTGATCCCAAGTTGGATAGAAGGGTTATCTGTGACTAGGATGCAGAGATCCAGAATGATCTGGATAGGTTGGGTGAGTGGACTAATCAATAGCAAATGAATATAATTTGGATAAGTAAGAGGTTATTCATTTTGGAAGCAAAACCAAAAAGACAGATTAGTATCTGAATGACTGTAAATTGGGAGAGGGGACCTGGATGTCCTTGTGCACCTGTAACTAAAGGTAAGCAAGTGGTAAAGAAGGCAAATGGTATGTTAGCCTACATTGTGAGAGCTTTTGAATACAGGAGCAGGGACATGTTGTTTAAATTATACATGGCCTTGGTGAAGCCACACCTAGAGTATTGTGTGGAGTTTTGGTCCCCTTTTCTGAGGAAGGATGTTCTTGCTCTTGAGAGAATGCCAAAGGTTTACCAGGCTGATTCTGGAGATGGCGGGACTGATGTATGAGGAGAGATTGATGAGATTAGGATCGTTTTCGCTGGAGTTCAGATAGATGAGGGCATAGATTATAACTTTAACTCATGACATAACCCACCCTTAAGAATTTAATCCTTAGTCATACATACTACATATCCAGTCCATCTGGTGCAAAATGGTGAATGACTTAATTCCATCTCCTACACCCCTTCCTATCTCTGTAACTTCCCCCAACCCCTACACCCCTTCCATTCTCTGTAACCTCTCCAGCCTCTAGAATGTCCCTACCTCTGTAACATCTCCAGTCACTACAATCCTTATCTCTGTAACTGCTCCAGTCCCTACAATGCTCCCTATCTCTGCAACTTCCGCCAGCCCCTACAATCCTCCCTATCTCTGTAACCTCCTCCAGCCCCTACAATCCTCTGTAACCTCCTCCAGCCCCTACAATATCTCTATCCCTGAAGCATCTCCAGTCACTACTACACTCCCTATATCTGTAACTCCTCCAGTCCCTACAACCCCCCCATATCTCTGTAACCTCCTCCAGCGCCTATAATGTCTCTATCCCTGTAACATCTCCAGTCACTACAATCCTTATCTCTGTAACTGCTCCAGTCCCTACAATGCTCCCTATCTCTGCAACTTCCGCCAGCCCCTACAATCCTCCCTATCTCTGTAACCTCCTCCAGCCCCTACAATCCTCTGTAACTCTGTAACCCCCTCCAGCCCCTACAATATCTCTATCCCTGAAGCATCTCCAGTCACTACTACACTCCCTATATCTGTAATTCCTCCAGTCCCTACAACCCTCCCTATCTCTGTGACCTCCTCCAGCCCCTACAACCCTCTGTATAGTGTTAGCTTGTCTATTTCCTACAGTCCTCTTATTTTATCACTCCTCTGTGGGGACCAATCTACTTGATCTGCTCTCTTATTGCCCTTCTGTGTAGACTAAGCGTGTCCAACCTGTCCCCTGGCTGTAGATTTTTTTCCTGGTCCCTCATTCTGACTGTCAGGTCATATGGTAATCACTCATTGAATCACAGAATCCTTGAATTCCTACAGGGCAGAAGGAGGCCATTCAGCCCATCGAGCCTGCACCGGCAACAGTTCCATCCAGGCTGTTCCCCCATAACTCATACTTATTCTGTTAATCTCCTGACAGTAAGGCATCAATTTAGCCTGATCAATCCCCCTAACCCACACACCTTTCAGCTGTGGGAGGAAACTGAAGCATCCAGAGGAAACTCACACAGACACGGGGAGAACCTGAAAACTCCACACAGGCAGTTACCGGAATTGAACCCAGTTCGCTGGCGCTGTGAGGCAGCAGTGTTAACCACTGTACCACCATGCCGTCCACTGAGTTTGTGAATGATCAAGAGTCTTGTCAAGAAGCCCTTTGATATGCTGCAGTGCAGTCTGCCCAGAGGCCCTTATAGGGTGGAAGTGTTGGATCCTCCCTCACAAATGCTGTTCTATCTTTCAGACCGTTGATGATAACTGCAGCCACTTCCAGTGCATTGACCTACTGAAGGATCGACCAACTTGCCTCATCGTCTTCCTCCATCATGTCATCTTGCAGTTTGATGCAGCGTATGTGGTGAGTGCGACATTTGCTTGTCTTCTGACAAAGGAAACATATCCCCCTTGTATCACTGGTCTGCAGCCTTGCCCCACGCCCAGTGCCACTTACTGCACACACAAGCCAGAAATCTGGAGTGTTTTGCATTGATGGAGGTGCCATCCTGCCCAAGTGATGAGAAAGCAAGGTCACATCTACCTTCTTGGACGGATATTAAATAGTTGGCTATTACAAGCCGACTATTAGAAGAAGAGTTATTACCTGGGCAATATTTGCCCTTGAACGTACCAATTGGCAGCAGATGGTCTGGAGATTAATACCATTGCTGATTATGGAATCTTGCTGTGTCCTTTTGCTGCCAGATAACTGCAAGGGCAGCAGTGATGGTGTTGAGTCTTGGAGGGGTGTTATTTAATGGAAACTTTCTCTCATTTGAGGTAATTAATTGGGAGAGGCTATTTGAAGAGAACCCTATCTTTGAGTGGAGAATTAGATGGGGACAGAGTTTTGGCTGGGGTATTTGATGGACAGTGTGCCTTAGGAGGTGGGGAGTGGTGGTGATGAGGGTTATACAATGGAATGAATGCTCAGGGAGTATTGATGGGGAATGTGTCTCGGGGGAGTATTTGATGTCTCAGGGTGTGGGGGGGTATTTGGTGGGGAATGTGTCTCGGGGAGGGGGGGGGAGGTATTTGGTGGGGAATGTGTCTCCAGAGTATTTGATGAGGAAATGTGTGATAATATGATTGTGAGACTCAGTACCCTGGCTCCTAGACTTCAGTCTGTCTCACTATTTTTTTTACAGCTGTGTTATCTACATGGGGAGTTATTTAAAGGAGCTAATCTGAAAGATACTCGCAGGCTGTTTGTGGATTACTTCCATACCTTCCTGGACAGAGCTGCAGTAAGTTTGCTTTCAAAATCTTTCAACTCATATCCATCCTGCGAAGCACAATCACCTCTCCCCTTTTCGCATTACTACATTGTTCATTTTCCATGGTTCATTGAGCAACCTCTACTCTATAATCTGATCCCATGCTGTACCTGCCCTGGGAGTGTTTGATGGGGGCAGTGTAGAGGGAGTTTTATTATCTACTACATGCTGTGCCTATCCTAGAAGTGTTTGATGGGCATGATGTAAAGATGCTGGTGTTGGATTGGGTAAACACAATAAGAAGTCTGACAACACCAAGTTAAAGTCCAACAGATTAGTGGAGAGACTTTAACCTGGTGTTGTGAGACTTCTTACAGTGTTTGATGGGAACAGCTTTACTCTGTATGTAATCTTGTGCTGTTTAATGAGAATAGTGAGTTTGATGAGGATAGCAGTCTGAAATTATTTTGCAGAGCTCCAACTGAGAGCTGGTAGAGTATCAGTGGGCCAAATGTCCTCTTCGTGCAGGTGCTCCACTTTCCTCCCATAGTTTGAAAGACATGTTGGTTAGGATGCATTGGTCATGCTAAATTTTCCCTCAGTGCACCTGAACAAGCACTGAAACGTGTCCACTAGGGAACTTTCATTGTAACTTCAGTGTAGTGTTAATGCAAGTGTACTTGTGACAATAATAAATAAACTTAAACATAAGATAGAGAGCTGTGGTGGCCACCCACCAGCTATTGGCAACCTAAATCGGTTCACCTTCTGGCTGCCCTTTCGGGAGTGGTTTATGTGTGAACATTAACCCAGGAGTCTCACTTTGTGAAGGTTTGGTACTGCTTAATACAACATGGAACTCTCAGTCGCGTTCTTACAGCTGGAGTGCGGATGCTGCCCCTCCCCACTGATGCACACACACGCACGCAATCGTACACACACGCACGCAATCGTACACACACGCATGCAATCGCACACACACGCATGCAATCGCACACACACGCACACAATCGCACACACGCCCTCATACCCTGGGCACCCTTTGACATTGTGTCCTTTGATTTTGTTTCAGCTCCTCAAAGTGCCGGTACCACTGGAAATCTCTTTTGAACTGGGTAAGTGTGTTCGTCACAGGGTGAGGAGGTTTTTGCTGAACTTACACAACACTGGTTAGAGCTCAGCTGGAACATTATATACGGTTCTGGAAACCACGCTGTAGGAAGGATGTGAATGCATTGGAGAGGTTGAAGATTATGTTGCAAGATCAGTTCCAGGGATGAGAAACTTCAGTTAACAAGATAGATTGGAGAGGTTAGGACCCTTCTCCTTGGAGGCAAGAAGGCTGAGAGGAAATTCAGTAGAGACGTTCAAAATCATGAGGGGACTGGACAGGGCAGGCAGGAAGGATTAAGAACAATAGGGCACAGATTTAAAGTGAGTTACAAAAGAAGCAAATGTGATGTGAGAAAACTCTTTGGGTTTGGAATGCATGCCTGAAAGTGTGGTGGAGGCAGGTTCATAAGAAATAGGAGCAGGAGTAGGCCATCTAGCTTGTCGAGTCTGCCCTGCCATTCAGTAAGATCATAGCTGATCTGAAGTGGATCAGTTCCACTTACTCGCCTGTTCCCCATAACCCTTAATTCCCTTATCGATCAGAAATCTATCTACCCGTGACTTAAACGTATTCAACAAGGTAGCCTCCATCACATCAATGGGCAGAGAATTCCAGAGATTCATTACCCTCTGAGAAAAGTAGTTCCTCCTCAACTCTGTTCTAAACTGACCCCCCTCTTACTGTGTCCTCTAGTTGTGGTTTCCTTTCTAAGTGGAAAGAATGTCTCTACCTCTAGCCTATCTAGCACCTTCATTATCTTATGTGTTCCTATAAGATCCCTCCTCAGCCTTCTCAACTCCAACGAGTACAGGCCCAATCTACTCAACCTCTCCTCATAAGCTAACCCCCTCATCTCCGGTATCAGCCTGGTGAATCTTCTCTGTACTTCCTCCAAGGCCAATATATCCTTTTGCAAATAAGGGGACTAAAATTGCACAACAGTATTCTAGTTGCGGCCTCACCAGTGCCTTGTACAATTGCAACAAGACCTCCCTGATTTTATATTCTATCCCCCTCGCGATAAAGGCCAACATTCCTTTCGTCTTCTTGATCACCTGCTGCACCTACAGAATGAGTTTTTGGATTCATGCACAAGGACTCCCAGGTCCCTGTGCACAGTGGCATGTTATAATTTTTCACCATTTAAATAATATTCCATTTTACTATTATTTCTTCCAATGTGGATAACTTCATATTTGCCACCATTATATTCCATCTGTCAGATCCTCGCCCACTCACTCAGCCTATCCAAATCTCTCTGCAGATTTTCCACACCTTCCATGCAGTTTGCTTTCCCGCTCACCTTTGTGTCATCAGCAAACTTTGTTACCCTCCACTCAGTCCCATCCTCCAGATTGTCTATATATATGGTAAACAGTTGAGGCCCCAGCATTGATCCCTGCAGCATGCCACTAGTCACCAATTGCCAACCAGAAAAGCACCCATTTATTCCAACTCTCTGCTTCCTGTCAGATAGCCAATCCTCAATCCATGCTAACACTTTGTCCCCAACTCCGTGTCCTAATCTTCTGCAGCAACCATTTGTGAGGCACCTTTATTGAACGTTCAATCGAGACATTCGAGAGGGCATTAGATGATTATTTGAATAGAAACAACGTGCAGTGGTATGGGGAAAAGGCAGGAGAGTGGCATTGAGTCACGATGTTTGCTTGGAGAGCTGGGACAGATGTTTCTTCAGAAGGAGCTCTTCAAATGCAGACAATAAAAATATAACAAAGTTTACTCCAACTTATAAATCAAAGAAACTTCATTACTTCAAACTTGGGATCTTGCCCTGAGCTATTCCAAGTCCCCAGAGTTCCCAACAGGTTCTTATTTATAGTGAGTTAGCCAGTAAGCTGACCATCACATTCTGTGGTTTACTGGGTCAGCTGACCTTTGTAGCTTGTTACCATTGGTCACATATGGTGACCAATGCAAAGTTGTCACTGGTTACATTCTAACAGCAAACACAGGTGAACTGAATGGCCTCTTCCTGCTCCATAACAATTCCGTAACTGTGCAGTCTATGTGGGGCATAGACTGGGAACTGGCTGCATGCAGAGGAAGTACCCGTATGGTCGGGTGGAGGAGTGGTAGGGATTGTGGGGGGAGAACTCGGTGGACATTGACCTATGTCCATATGGTCTGGGAATATTTTCTCATTAATGATGGGCTGGAAATGTGGGAGGAACCAGAGAATCAGAAGTCTAGGTAGGGGTTCATCTGCTGAGATTCCAGAAGCCTGGCAGAAGATTGTTGTGATCGTTGGGTTTGAGGGGGAGGGAGGAGGGGGAGTTGTTGAATAGCAAGTGAGGTGGGTGGGGTAACTGATAGTTGTCCAGAGCTCTGCTTATACCCCCCACCTTCCTCGAGTCTGTATTGACTCTCTGAAAGGACATTCCTTCCCAGGCCCTTCCCTCCATCTTATCTCCGTAATCTGCATTCACCATGGCCAATTCAGCTTACCCTTTACGTCTTTCGGACTGTGGGAGGAAACCAGAACACCCAGAGGAAATCCACGCAAACACGGGGAGAATCTGCAGACTCCGCACAGACAGTGACCCAAAGTCAGAATTGAAGTCAGGTGCTGTGAGGCAAAAGTTATCCACTGTGCCGCTCCAAGTGAAGATCCATCAGAACTGACAGAGTTAAATTAGAAGTTCAGGTTGCAGAGTCTCGGCTTGTTCTTGCCTTCCATTTTGAAGATTAAGAGGAGATCTAATGGTGGTGTTTAAGATGGTTGACTCCATTGACTCTTTTATTCAAGAGATAATGTTTCCCCTGATGGTTATGGGAGTCCGGGGAGATGTGAGTGGGGTACAGAGTCCAGATCAATAATCCAGAGCCTTCGAAGTTTGAGCCAGGCTGTTGGAACTGGTGTGGATTCTGGGTTTCGCTTTGAGCGTTCAGTTCTGTGATCAGTAAAGTATTGGTAGGTCAGGAGATTACAGAATATGGAGCAAGCATCAGGTAAAAGGAATTAAGATGCAGGCCAATCATAATTTTATCGAATGATTGGCAGACTGAATGGTCTCCTCCTGCACCTATGTATTAGGCTCGAGAGATTGAATGACCTCCTATGCCTGCGTAACAGGCTCAAGAGGGGCTGAATGTCCTCCTGTTGCTGTGTAACAGGCTGGAGAAGGGGCTGAATGCTCTGTGTTTTTGTAAATCTGCACTGTCCTGATCAGGATTTGTGTATTTGTGTTAAAGATCGGTGCCGACCTGATATGGTTTGTGAAGAAGGTGTGAAGAACATTGTGAAAGGCATGCAGAAATCTCTGGCTCGAGAGATATATGGCCAGCTAGAAGATTTCAGGTAAAAACTCCTCCCTCGTGAAAGGCCATTGGTCGTACGCTGATGGACACTCAGCGAAATATAAAAAAGGAGCAGGAGATGGCTATTCGGCCCTTCGAGCCAGATCCACCATTCATTATAACCATGTCTGATCATCCAACTCAATATCCTGATCCTGCCTCTCCCACCTCCCCCCATATCCTTTGATTCCCTTTCTCCACAAGTGCTATATTTTAACTGCTTCTTGAAAACAAAACAATATTTTGACCACAGTTGCTTTCTGATAATCAAATCCACAAGTTAACCACTGTCTGAGGAAATTTCTCCTCATTTCTGCCCTTTAATGGTCTACCCTGTATCCTCAGACTGTGGTCCTTGGTTCCAGATATCCCATGCTGGGAACTTCTATCCTGTCTAGTCCTACTAGAATTTTCTTGGTTTCTGAAATTTCGCCTTCATTTTTCTAAACTTTGCCAACACATCAGTCCTCCTATCCCGAGAATCAATCTGGTAAACCTTCTCTGCGCTCCCAACGGAGCAAAAACTCCTTCCACAGATAAGGAGACTAAAACTGCACACAATATTCCAGGTGTGGCTCACCATGGTCCTGTATAAATGCAGCAAGACATCTCTGCTCCTGTACTTGAATCCTCTTATAATGAAGGCCACATACCATTTGCCTTTACTGCCTGCTGCATCTGCGCGCTTGCCTTCAGTGACTGGCATGCGAGGATACCCAGGTGTTATTGCACATTCCCCTTACCTAATTTATGGCCATTCAGATGGTAGTTGGCCTTCCCGTTTTTGTTACCAAAATGAGTAACCTCTCATTTATCCACATTATAATGCATTTGCGTCAACCTGTCCAAATCACTCAGCTGACCATTCCACCCAGCTTATGTCATCTGCAAATGTGGAGATATTGTATTGAGTTCTCTCATCTAAATCATTAATAAACATAATGAATAGCTGGGCTTTCAGCACGGATCCCTGAGGCAGCCACTGCATGCCATCTGGAAGTCTCTCAACATCAGGTTAAGTCCAACAGGTTTATTTGGTAGCACGAGCTTTTGGAGCACTGCCCCTTGACCTGGTGACTCACCCACTTCATGAAGGGGCAATGCTCCAAAAATTTGTGCCACCAAATAAACCTGTTGAACTTTAACCTGGTGTTGTGGGACTCCTTACTGTGCTCACCCAAGTCCAGAACAGGCATCTCCACATCATGCCATTTGTAAAAACTCAGGTTTATTCCTACTTTGTGTTTCCTGTCTGCCAATCAGTTTTCTATCCATCTCAATACACTGCTCTCAATCCTGTGCGCTTTAATTTTACACGCCTTCTGAAAGTCCAAATAAACCACTCCAACTCACTCCCCTCATCATCTTTACCAATTACTTCTCAAAAATTTCCACTAGACTTTGTCAAGCATGATTTCCCTTTCATAAGTTCATACTATGTCTGATTCTGCAACCGGTTTTCAAGTGCTTTGCTATAAAATCTTTGATAATAGAACATAGAACGGTGTAGTGCAGTACAGACCCTTCAGCCCTCAATGTTGTGCTGAGCTATGTCTGAACCCAAATCAAGCTATCCCACTCACTATTATTCTGGTGTGTTCCATGTGCCTATCCAATAATTGTTTGAAAGTTCCTAAAGTGTCCAACTCCACTATCACAGCAGGCAGTGCACTCCACACCCTATCCACTCTGAGTAAAAAATCTACCTCGGACATCCTTCCTATATCACCCACCGTGAACTTTATAGTTATGCCACCTACATCCACCCGAGGAAATAGTCTCTGAATGTCCACTTTATCTATCCCCCTCATCATCTTATAAACTTCTATTAAGTCACCTTTCATCCTCCTCCATTTTAAAGAGAAAAGCCCTAGCTCCCTCAACCTTTCCTCATAAGACCTACCCTCCAAACAAGGCAGCATCATGGTAAATCTCCTCTGTTTTCTCTCCAATGTTTCCACATCCTTCTTACAGTGAGGTGACCAGAACTGCACAGAATATTCCAAATGTGGTCTCACCAAGGTCCTGTATAGTTGCAGCATAACCCCACCACTCTTAAACTCAAATCCTCTGTCAATAAACACTAACAGCCTATAAGCCTTCTTCATGGTTCTACCCACTTGAGTGGCAACCTTCAGAGATCTGTGAATATAACCCCAAGATCTCTCTGTTCCTCAGAATCCTACCGTTGACACTGTAATCTGCATTCAAGTTTGTCCTACCAAAATGAATCACCTCGCACTTATCAGTGTTAAACTCCATCTGCCACTTTTTGGCCCAGCTCTGCATCCTATCAATGTCTCTTTGTAGCCTGCAAGAGCCCTCCACCTCATCCACTATTCCATCAATCTTGGTGTCATCAGCAAATTTACTAACCCATCCTTCAGCCCCCCCACTTCCAAGTCATTGATAAAAATCACAAATAGCAGAGGACCCAGCACTGATCCCTGTGGTACACGACTGGCCTCCAGTCTGAAAATTTTCCCTCAACCACTACCTTCTGTCTTCTTTGAGACAACCAGTTACTTATCCATCAGCCAAATTTTCTTCTATCCCATACCTCCTTACTTTCTTCATGAGTCTACTATGGGGAACCTTATCAAATGCCTTACTAAAATCCATGTATACAACATCAACTGCTCTAACTTTGTCTACACACTTAGTTACCTCCTTAAAGAATTCAATCAAATTTGTGAGGAAGACTTACCTCTCACAAAACCATACTGACTATCCAAGATTAAGCTGCATCTTTCCAAATGGTCATAAACCACATCCCTCAGGACCTTTTCCATTAACATACCAACCACTGAAATAAGACTAACTGGCCTATAATTACCAGGATCATTCCTATTTCCTTTCTTGAAGAGAGGAACAACATGCGCCACTCTCCAGTCCTCTGGCACAATCCCCATGGACAGGGAGGACCCAAAGATCAAAGCTAAGAGCTCCACAATCTCGTACCTTATCTCCCAAAATATCCTAGGATGTTTCCCAGGGGACTTAACGACCCTCGGATTTTTCAAAATTGCAAATACATCTTCCCGCAGAACATCTACCTGTTCTATCTTATCAGCCTGTATCTCACACACATCCTCAAAAACATGGCCCTTCTCCTTAGTGAACAATGAAGGAAAGTATTCATTCTACACCTCACCATCCCTTTTCACTCCATGCACAAGTTCGCACTACTGTCCTTAAACAGCCCTAGCCTCATCCTGGTCATTCTATGTTCTATTTTTTTATTTTTCATAAGAGTAAAAAGCCTTGGGGCTTTCCTTGATCCGATCCACCAAGGACTTCTCATGCCCCCTCCTAGCTCTCCTGAGCCCTTTTTTTTAACTCATTCATAGCTACCTTGTAACCTCAAACAACCCAACTGAAACTTCTTTTCTCATCCTTACATAGGCTTCCTTTTTCCTCTTGACAAGACATTCAATCTCCTTTGCAAACCATGGTTCCCTCATTTGGCCATTTCCTCCCTGCCTGCCAGGGACGTACCTATGAAGGACGTGCAGAATTTGTTCCTTGAACAAGCTCTACTTTTTGTTTTTCCATCTTGTGCTCCCTAATTCTTGCCTAATTGCATCATAATTATCCCTGCCCCAATTATAAATCTTTCCCTGTCATGTGACCCTACACCTCTCCATTGCAATAAAGAAAGACACTAAATTGTGGTCACTATCTCCAAAGTGCTCTCCCACAAACAAATCTAACACTTGGCCCAGTTCATTACCCAGTACCAAGTCCAATGTGGCCCCACCTCTTGCCAGCTTATCCACATATTGTGTTAGGAAACCTTCCTGCACACTCTGTGCAAAAAGTGCCTCATCCGAACTATTCAGCCTATAAAAGTTCCAATCAATATTTGGAAAGTTAAAATCGCCCATGATAACTACTCTCTGACCTCCAAAGCTATCCTAATCTGCTTTGCTATTTCCTCCTCCACATCTCTATATTTGGGGGGCCCATAGAAAACGCCTAACAACGTGACTGCTCCTTTCCTATTTCTAACTTCAGACCACGTTACTTCAGTAGGCAGACCCCCCTCGAAATCCCTTTCAGCAGCCGTTAAACTATCCTTGCTACTCCTCCACCTCTTTTACCACATTCCTACTCTTACTGAAACATCTATACCCCAGAACTGCCAACAACCATTCCTTTCCCTGTTATAACCATGTCTCCATAATGGCCACAACATTGCAATCCCATATAGATTTTAGAATCTTCTCTACATCCGATATCAGGCTGACTGATCTGTAATTCCCTCCTTTTTTAAATAGTAGGTTCCAGATTCTCTAGAATTCTGGAATATGACCACCAATGCACCCACTATTTCTCGTGCCACTTAATTACTCTGAAATGAGGATGATCAGGCCTTGGAATTTAAAAGCCTTCAATCTCATTGGTTTCCCCAATACCATTTTTCTACTCATACTGCTCTCCTTCAGTTCCTCCTTTTCACTAAACTCTGTACTTCCCAACATTTCTTGTACCTTATTTGTGTCCTCTTTGTAAAGACAGAACCAAGGTACCTATTCAGTTGGTCAGCCATTTCTTTGTTCCGTATTATAAATTCCCCTCTTTCTGACTGTAAGGGACCTCAGTTTGTCTTCATCAATCTTTTTGTCTTCACTTCTACAGTCAGTTTTGTACTCTATTTTCCCCTTCTTAATCAATCCCTTGGTCCTCCTTTTGCTGAATTGTAAACTTCTCCCAGTCCTCAGCTTTGTTGTTTTTCTCAGCCAATTTGCATGCCTCTCTCTTGGATCTAGCACTATCTCTAATTTCCCCTGTAAGTCATAGTTTCGCCACCCTTCCAGTTTGACTTTTGTGCCAGACAGAAATAAACAGATGTGCAGTTCACCCGTGCACTCCTTGAATGTTTGCAATTGCTTGTCCACTGTCGTGCCTTTAAGTAACATTTCCCTATCTATCGCAGCCAATCATCGTTGTTTCCTTTATTAAGATGCAGGACACTGGTCTCAGAACCGAATACGTCACTCTCCATCTTGATGAAGAATTCTGTCATGTTTTGGCCTCTCATTCTCAAGGGATCTCGCACAATGCGATTGCCAATTATTCCTTTCTCATTACACAATATCCAGTCTCAAATGGCTTGCTCTTGTTGACTTCTCAATGTATTGGTCCAGAAAACCACCCCGTATGCACTCCAGATATTCCTGCTCCATGGTATTCTGACTGACCGATTTCCTAATCGATGTGCGGATTAAAATCACCCATAATTACAGATGTTCCTTTATCACATGCATCTTCAATTTCCTATTTAATGTCATTCCCAACATTAGCACTACAGTTTGGGGTCTATTTACAACCCCGACTAACGTTTCCTGCCCCTTGTTATTTCTCAGATCTACCCTTATAGCTTCCGCATAATATTCTTCCTCAGTATGATGTTACTTTCCTCTTTAACCAGCAATGCAATTCCACCACCTTTCCCTTTTTGTCTTTCCTTCCCAAATACCGAATATCCCTGGATGTTTGGTTCTCATCCTGGCCATGTCTCTGTAATCCTGACTTCACCATACCTGTTTATATCCATTTGCACAATTAACTTATCCACTCCATTGTGAATACTCAAAGGCTTTTTGCCTTAGCACGCTAAGTTTGTCTTTGTAACATTACTGGCCTTGTTCCCACTATTTCTCAGTGAGAACCCTGTTTGAATTTAGCCCTTGGTTTCTCTGTCTAATACTTTTCCTATTCGTCTTTCCGTCTTTGGTTTTGTCCTTGACTGCCCCTCCTCTAACTCCTTGCATTGATTCCTACCCCCTCCCCTTCCCCCACCTCTCTCCTTCCCTCTCTCTCTCCACCCCCCCCCCCCCCCCCCCCCCCCCCCCACAATTTTATTTTGAACCCTGCCCAATCACTGTAACAAATCAGGAGCTTTGCTGTGTACCTAACCCCGTGCTGTACCTGTCCTGGGAGTGTTTGATGGGGACAGTGTAGAGGGAGTTTTGCTCTGTATCTAACCTCTAATGCATGCGACCTGTCGCTGGAACATATGACACTTTTGTCTCCTTGACCTCTTGTACCTAAATGAGAAATAATGACTTGTGTTGAAAGCTAACTGTTGGCTTTTGGAATTAGGAACAAGCGGATGATGGGAATGACAATCGGTGAACGGGAATTGTTGGATCTGGATGCGGAACGGCTGATTGACCAGGCATCATTTGAAATCAAAGAAAAGACACTGGCCGAGCAACTATTACCCAAGATTGAAGAAGCCACGTAAGTGACATTTCTTTGTAGAACCCAGGGGAGTGCTGGAGGGCCTGACAGGAAGTGTGGAGCAGTGGCTGAGTGCGATTTACCTGTAGCCGATGGTACGGTTTACCCGCAGCACCGGGTGCAATTTACCTGCAAGGCACGGTGCGGTCTGATGTGGTGCTCAGTAATGTTCACAGTGCCGTGGGGCTGTGTGATTGCAGGGAACATGGAGAGGACATGGAGGAATTACCAATGCTGTAGTGACTGAGCATTAACTCGAGAGTTAACCCCCACAGAATGGGGAAATGGCCAACAGGAGGCCATGAGACACGTTGGTGGAATCTATAATTTTTTTAAAGCATCAGCTGGAATATTGAGTCCACTTCTGGATCTCGCACTGCAGGAAGGATGTGGGAGGGAGGGGGCATGTGAGAAATCAAGAAGGTTTTCAATGAGAGTTGATTGAGAGAAACTGTTTCTAGTGGCAGGAGGGTTGGTAACCAGGCAACACAGTGTTAAGATGAGTGTCAAAAATGAGTTGAATTGAGACATGAATTCACAGGTAGTAGAATGAGTTAGGTGGCACAGGTATCAGCAACACTGCCTCACAGTGTCAGGGATCCGGGTTCAATTCCAACCTCCCCTCACTGTTTGTATGGAGTTTGCTTCCCGTATCTGAGGGTTTCCTCCCACAGTCCAAAGATGTGTGGTTTAGATTGATTGGCTATGTTAAATTGATCCTAGTGTCAGGGATGTTAGCAGGGTAAATATGTAGGGTTACAGGAATAGGGCCTGGATTGTATTGTTGGTGCAGATTCGATGGACCGAATGACCTCCTCTTGCACTGGAGGGACTGTATGCTTGAGTATTTAGGATCCTGGGCTTTGTCAGTCGAGGTGCAGAATACAAAAGCAAGGAAGTCAGGCGAAATGTCCTTTCAAATCATAGGCTGAGGCGCAGCTGGAGTATTGTGTTCGATCCTTTAGGAAGGATGTCAAGGCCTGGGACAGAGGGCGAGCAGCAGATTTACTAAAATGGTTCGTTGCATGGAGGGAAGTTGGAATCATTTTCCTTGGAGCAGACACAGTTCAGGGCTGGGTGATTTTATTAAGGCATTAAAATCACATAGGGTTTTTGATCGAGTCAGTCATTTAAAAAATATCCCCATGGGTGGGGTGGGGGGGCTGGTGAAGACAGGGGATGCGAAGAGGGGGGTAGTGGTGTGCAGTAATCAGAGCGACAAAGGTGATAGAGAATTGGCAAAAAGAAGCAGGGAGGACGTGGAGAGATTTCTTTTAAACATGGACAGATGTTGCGATCTGGAAAATGCTGCCTGAAAGGGCGGTGAGGACGGATTCATTAATCTGGCAACTTGGCCACAAAAAAAAACAGACAAGCAATTTGTGATATTGAATTTTTACTGATAAAAGTATTGAAATACGTACAATTTGAGCTCCGAACTGGAGGCAACCAGCACATGGGTCCCCCGTGGTAAGATTAAACCGACGTTATGGAAGATGTCACTCATGCATATTCATACCTACTAAATTTAATTTAAATAGGAAGACGATTACAATAATGCTCCCCCCGCTTAATTTGAATCCCCTTTAAGAACAGAAACATGAAGAAATTCATATCTCAACTTACCCGTCAATAATTAGTGACAACGACACTGTGACCTGTGCAGTACCACTAATGATTCCGTAGTGACTGGTGAGGCTTGTTTCAGTGGAGTGAGATCTTGGCTTGGAGGAAGGGAGGATCAAGATACGCAATTCGATGATCAGCCATGATCAAGATAAATGGCAAAGCAAGCTCGAAGGGCTGAATGGCCTATTCCTGCTTCTAGTTTCTATGTTTCTTACCCATCACTAATTCAGCTGGTGAGAGTTCTGTTGTTTATGTCGTGATACGATACTGGAATAAGAAACATGAGAGCTTGTTTCTCAAGGTATCACTCGGCATGAACACTCACTCTGCTGAACCATCGAAGCTGCTGAAAAGGTGCAATGAGCACGAGGCATATTCCATTCCTTTGTACAAACTCTTGGAACAAATCACTCGCAAATGCTATACCATTATCAGGAAACAGAAATAGTCAACTATGAGTTGCAAAAACTTGACGTAGCTTCTTTATTGTAATGGGAGCTAAAGTTTATTTATTAGTCGCAGTAATAAAAGCATATATTAATACTGCAATGAAGTTCCTGTGAAATTCCTCTAATCACCACACTCCTGCGCCTGTTTGGGTCAATACATCTAATCACATCTGTCAGACTGTGGGAAGAAACAGGAGCATCTGGAGGAAACCCTTGCAGACGCAGGGAGAACGTGCAAACTCCACAGAGACAGTGGCCCAAGCTGGGAATCGAACCCACACCCCTGGCAGCAATGCTAGCAACCGTACTGTCATAAGGTTGCTCATAGCCTGTACTTCTAACCACTTAGAATACATGCCAGAATGACTTTATTGTAATGGGAGCTGTAAGGTTGCTCATGGCATTATTTCTAATCGCTTAGAATACACATCCACAATGACTAGAAACATATGACCCATAAAAGGACCTTCATAATCCACATGAAGTCTAGACCAGTGGTTCCTCTCCTTTTATATGTCTTGGCACACCTCTATGCTACATTAAAAAAAAATGAGGCACACCTATTTTCTCTGAACTGCCCTCTGGCTAAAATTTTTTTCAGCCCTCATTCATTGTCAGGGAGAACAGCGACGGGAGCAGCGAATCTGGAATGAATCAGGAAACCTGGGTTTCCCAGTTTTACTATGCATTTGTGGGTGTCAAAAGTCTGATTTCTCCATAATAATACTGAGTACTGGTAGCAAAAACGGGAAGACAGATTACTCTCTGGCCAAGTAAGGAGAGGGAAAGTGCAATGAGACCTTGGTGTCCTCGTGCACCAGTCACTGAAGGTAAGTGTGTAGATGTAGCAGGCAATAAAAAAGGCAAATGGTATGATGGCCTTCAGAGCAAGAGGATTCAAGTACAGGAGCAGGAGTGCCTTGCCTCAATTATACAGGATCTTGGTGAGGCCACACCTTGAATATTGTGTGCACTTGTGGTCTCCTTATCTGAGAAAGGATGGTCTTGCTTTAGAGTAGGTACAGCAAATGTTTGCCAGTTTGATTCCTGGAATGGCAGGTCTCATGTATGCGGAGAGATTGAGTCAGGATTGTATTTGCTGGATTTCAGAAGAATTAGGGTGGGATCTCATAGAAATGCATAAAATTCTAATGAGACTGGACATGGTAGACGCAGGAAAGAATTGTGGGGAGCATCCAGAACTAGAGGGTGAAGGGGATCAACTGATATGGGGATCAGTTTTTTGAGTTGACTGATTACCATGGTCATGATGAATGCCAGTGCAGGCTGGAAAGGCCAAAAGGCCTCCTCCTCCTTCTCCTATTTTCTATATTTTGATATTAAGTTTCTGCGATATTAAGTTTCTGGGTAATTGGCTTGGAAAACTGGAAGCAATACATTATAAATTATGAACTGTATAAAGGGAACCTTGATGTCCATAACAATGCAGTTCGCAAATAATTTATCCAGTTTATGCAAGATATTTTAAAACAGTCATCAACATGAATGGGACAAAGGGCCTGTTTCTGCACTGTACAGTTCTATGAAAGTTGACTGTTTCTGTCCACAGATGTTGCCCCATTATCTGAGCTTTTCCACAAGTTGTCTTGTGTCAGGTTTCTGCAGTATTTTGCTTTTGTGTTATTATTTGTGTACTATTACATTAGAAAGAAAAATGAAGTGTGAGAAAAAAGTGGTAACAGTAATCATAAACAAGAGAGCTAAAGTGTAGGACAGAAATCTCAGAATAATTCTAATCTCATGTCTATGTATTAACTAAAAGTAGCAACAGATCATTGTTATTTGGCAGGGGTTCAATATTGTGATTTTTTAGAACAGCAGAGGCCATTTTTTACTTCTGTCTCTCACTTCTCTCAGGGTTATGGAAGTATTAGTAAAGTTTATTTATGAGTCACAAATAGCCTTACATTAACACTGCAATTAAATTGCGGTGAAAATCCTCCAGTTGCCACACTCCAGCACCTGTTCGGGTAGACTGAGGGAGAATTTAGCCTGGCCAATGCACCTAACCATTCGGACTGTGGGAGGAATCCAAAGCACCCGGAAGAAACCCACGCAGACACGGGGAGAACATGGAGACTCTACACGGTGACCTAAGCCGGGAATCGAACCCGGGTCCCTGGCGCTGTGATATAGCAGTGCTAACCACAGTGCCACCAAACGCCTTTTCTGAATATTTGTTTAGGGGCTTCGTCTTCAGCTCCAAGTCCCATTGGTCATGCACAGGAGTGTGACCAGTGTAAAACATTGAAACCTCTTTCCCGGTTTCACTGGAGATGTTGACCATAGAGTTGAATATAAATGCCACTTTCAATTTAATTACATGACTTTTAAATGATTCTGAACCATTTCTTGCAGGGTTGGTGAGGGGGGGGCCTCTACACAAGAGGCAGAGACCATTGCTTGGGGCATTAGAGGTGGACACTGCATGCAAAAGCCAAGAAACAAGAACATGACTCTTGGTAAAAGGGTCTAGTTCACTAAGACGTGACTGGCTCAGTAAAGTTCCATTGAACAAGGGTAAGGTTAAGCACATTACAAGTGGAGGTCATTCAGAAATGTCCTGAGGTTTTGAAAGAGGAACTGGGTACGTTGCGTGGCATTACATTCATAGATCCTCAGATCACTCCTCGCTTGTTCAAACCCAGGGCAATGTCCTATGCCATGAAAGGGAAAACGGAGGAGAAATTAGAGGAGCTGCAGAGACCTGAAATCATGGAGTCCATTCAGTTCTTTCATTGGGCAGCTCCAATTGTTATTGTTCTTTAAAGTGATGGTGCTGTGTGCACATGCGGGGATTACAAATCCACCATTAATCAGACCTCCAAGCTGGATGCTTATCCTTTGCAGTGGGTGCAAGATCTGGTTTTCAGCCCTTGCAGGAGCAAAACGATCCCAAAACTTGACGTGAGCCAGGTCAACTAGCAGCTTTTGTTGGAGGACTCAAAACACTACATCACAATCAGCATTCATGAGGGTTTGTTCAAATACCATCTGAGTATTGGAGTGCCCTTCAATCTGGTGATCTTTCAGAAGATAATGGACAACTTGTTGCAGTGATTCTTTGTGTAGCAGCTTATTTGGATGATATCCTGGTCACGGAGAAATCAGAGAAGGAACACCTCAGCAACCCTGGATCAGATGTTAGAGTTTCTCAGAGACAGCGCTGTGCTGGAGCCGTAGCAAGTGCACCTTCCAGGCACAGAGTATGGAACATTTGGGTCACAAAATCACAGTGTAAGGTCTGTCCCTGAGAGACAAAGTCAGAGCTACCAAGGAAGCTCAAAGCCCTTGTAGTATGTCTGTGCTCCCGTCATGGTGAGTTACTATAGGATGGATCTGTCAGATCTTTCAACAGTGCTAAAAGAGTGATGAACTGAGGCTGCAAGCAAAGCAGGAAGGTGAGCTGAGTGTGCATGGTTGTGCCCTTGCGGGATCCAGAGTGGTTCAGCCCATCCCTGGTTGTTCACAAGCTTTGGATGAAGTTCATGAAGCTCAGTCGGATGCCACCCGAATGAAAAATTGAGCCAGGTTGTATGTTTGGTGGCCCAGCATGGAGAACAAGGTAGGGAATCCTCTTATGTATGTCAGCTCAACCAGAAAATGGGAGCAGCCTGATCATCAGTCTAGATCATTGGTTCCCAACTGGGATCCACTGATCTAGACTGACAATCAGATGCACTTGCTATTTCTTCGGCACAGCGCTGTCTCTGAGAAACTCTTAACATCCGATCCAGGTTGCTGAGGTGCTCCTTCTCTGATTTCCCTGTGACCAGGATAAGCTGCAATATGAAGAATCCCTGCAACAGGTTGTCAATTATCCTCTGAAGGATTGCCAGTTGAAGGGCACTCCAAAACCCAGATAGTATTTGAAGAAACCCTTGATTGCTGATTGTGAGGTATTGTTTTGAGTCCTCTTCCAACAAAAGCTGCGAGTAGATCTGGCTCATGTCAAGTTTTGGGATCGTTTTACTCCTGCAAGGGCTAAAAACCAGATCTTGCACCCGCAGCAAAGGATGTGTCCAGCTTGGAGGTCTGATTAATGGTAAATTTGTAATCCTCGCATGTGCACACAGCACCATCACTTTAAAAAAACAGCAACAACTGGAGCTGCCCAATGAGAGAACTAAATGGACTCCATGATCTCAGGCCTCTGCAGCTGCTCTAACTCTTCCTCCATTTTCCCTTTCATGGCATAGAACGTTGCCCTAGTTTTGAACAAGCGAGGAGTAGTGTGTGGATCTATGAACAGCTTGCCTATAATGTCATGCAATGTATCCAGTTCCTCTTTCAAAACCTCAGGACATTTCTGAATGACATCCTCTGTCACTTGTAATGTGCTTAACCTCACCCTTGTTCAATAAAACTTTACTGAGCCAGTCACACCATAATGAACTACACCCTTACCCTTTTACCACCAAGAATTATGCTGTTGTTTCTTGGCTGTTGCATGCAATGTCCTCCTCTAATGCCCCAAGCAATCATCTCCGCCTCTGGTATGTTGGATCCCTGCCTGAATAAGGGCTGACGATCATTTAAGACTCCAAGTCTTCAAGTCGGTCTCCTCACTAATTACAGACGCAGAGGTTCCTGTGTCCATCTCCATCTCAATTCTTATATGTTCATTTGTGGGATATGGGCAGCATTGGCTGGACCAGCATTTATTGCCCATCCTTAGTTGCCCTTGAAACTGAGTGGGTCGCTGGGTCATTTCAAAAGGCAGTTTAGCATCAGCCACATTGCTGTGGCTCTGGAGTCCCATCTGTGCCAGAGCAGGTAAGAACAGTCTTAAAGATTTCCTTCCCTAAAAAATATTAGTGAACCAGATAGGTCTTTCTGACAATTGACAATGGTTTCATGGTCATCAGTAGTCCTTAATTCTGATTTTTTTTTTATTGAATCCAAATTTGACCATCTGCTGTGGCGGGATTTGAATTCTGGTCCCTGAACATTAGCTGAGTTTTTGGATTAATAGTCTAAAAATAATACCGCTAGGTCATTGCCTCTCCTCAGTACCCCATCATGGTAAGACTAAACCCACAACAACTCAAGTCAGTTACTCCTGCATGTCATACCCTCCTGTTGATGACATGCCTATACATTCAAATAGGAAGATGTTTTCTATAACATGCTTCAACAATTAGGAGCATTCAAATGGGGAATTGGACAAATGCTTGGAAAGATCAAATTTGAAGAATGAGAGGGAAAGTGTAGGGTATGGGATTAATTGAATAGCTTTTTCAAAGCTGGCATAGGCACAATGGGCTGAATAGCCTTCTCCTGTGCTGTGAGGTTCTGGGAGGGGCAGCGCCAGGCAACATTTACCTTTTGACCAATAAATGCTTCAGAAAAGTATTGTCAGGTTGTTGCATATCATGTTGCTGTTTGTGGGATCTTGCTATGCACAGCCTAACCTCCTTGGTACCGTGAGGTTAGAAGTGTGCTGCACTGCCTGTGAGGTGCTCAGGGATAGGGATACCCAAAGGTGGGCAGAGTTAGCCTAGGGTACGGGCCTGGTGTGGCAGAGTTGGCCTGGGGTACGGGCCTGGTGTGGCAGAGTTGGCCTGGGGTACAGGCCTGGTGTGGCAGAGTTGGCCTGGGGTGCGGGCCTGGTGTGGCAGAGTTGGTCTGAGGTGCGGGCCTGGTGTGGCACGGCTGGGCCAATCACCGAATGACAGGAAAAGCCAGTGTAACAGATCGTGGGATTTTCAGCACAAATTCCACCAACTGCAAACCACATTAACGAGCCTTTGGCTCTAGTTTTCGAATTGTTGCCTGGAAACTGACCCCATCTAAACCAGATTTCTTTCTGTTCTTGCCAGCCTTTCACAGACGTGGCAGTCTGCCCAGTAACAGGGCCGGCAAAGCATTCTGATTGGCTGCTTTCTGAGACCAGGAGCACCACTTCACAAGCTGTCTGAGATTTTCAGAAATGATGCAAGGTTCGGTGTCCTGCTGATAACTGTAAACCTGTTTCCTATTATTACACAAGACCACTGGGGAAGTCTCCAGTCTAATGAGAAAGAGGCATGTTAGTGCAGCAGATGCTTAACTAAATATCAAACGCTCCTAGTGTAGGCAGAGTACAGGGTTAGATATAGAAAAAGCTGTCTCTACGCTGTCCCCATCAAACATTCCCAGGACATGTACACCATGGGGTCAGATACGGAGTAAAGTCTGTATGAAATGAGCCAAGCTGTGAATCTGGTTCCTTTCCCAATCTGCAAACTCACTATAGAAATCATGGAGAATGACTGTTCTAAAAATTTGACAGAGTATTTCTACTTGTGGCTGGTGTTGCAACACTTGGCAAGGCTGTGGATGGAGATGACAGCTGCCCTTTGTTCAAAGGGTGAATCAGATTATGGAGAAGCTGCTGATTATAATTGTGGTTGGTGCGAGAGTACTTAGTGCTTTAAGAAACAAGTCCTTCATCAGCCTTCATTTTGTGTGCACCCCAGGAGTACACATTGAGCAGGGAAATCCTCAGAATCATCGGAAACAAGTCTGCAAATGAGTTTGACCAGCCTTGCTGTCCATACAACCCCCTTAACCCATAGCCGTTTAGCAGCACGCTGAGAAATGCAGCTTCGTGGTGGAGCACCTCCTCTGGAGAAGCTCAGTTAATTTGTAGAGGGAGAACATTCCTGCCATAACTCAGACTGTCTTCATCATTCCATACAGATGCAACGGTCCATTCTTCAAGCCCCCATTGCACCTTTGTAAAGCACTGCTTCCCAGCCACACACCAAGTTATTGCCACTAAAACAAAGAACAAAGAAGCACGGGAAACAGGCCCTTCGGCCCAACGAGCCCGCACCGCCACCCTGATGTCCCACCTCTACCCACGATCCCTGTCCATGGTTATAGATCTATGGATTAAAAACCAAATTTGAGACAATTTAGGGAGAATTTGTTTTGCCAATTAATCTAAGAGCACATCTTTGGGATGTGGGAGGAAACCAGAGCACCCGGAGAAAACCCACGCAAGCACCAGGAGAATACGCAAACACCCACAGACACAGGCCCAAATCCATGTATCTGCACAGCACAGCGATAGTCACAGAGCTGTCATGTTGCCCATTAAATGGTCCAGGTCAAGTGTACACTAACGACGTGAAGCACTAGGATACTCTCAAAAAAAAATCCAAGAGCAGCCCCCTCATGACCCATCGCGTGTATGCCCCTCGTTAGACAACAAGGTGGACCAAAGTACCTGTAGGATAAAAACAAGTACATCAATATCATCACCTATTTACACACTTCCCAGGGACTCCCAAGGCTCATGATCCATATTTTAAATCAGTTTCCTATACCCCTCCATTCCCATTCTGTTCATGTGCCCATCTAAGTATTTCTTAAATAACTCCAGAGTGCCTGCCTCCACCACTTTACTTGGCAGCGCATTCCATACTCCCACCACCCTCTGTGTGAAAAAACTCCCTCTAGCATCCAAATTATACCTTACCCCCCTCACCCTAAGCCCGTGACCCCTCGTGCTATTTGAGTCCATCCTAGGAAAGAGCTTAACCCTGTTTACTCTATCTATACCTCTCATAATCTTGTACACCTCTATTAGATCTCCTCTAAGTCTACGGCTTTCTAAGGAAAACAGTCCCAATTTGCCTAACCTCTCCTCGTAACTCAGACCTTCCATACCAGGCAGCGTCCTGGTAAACCTCCTCTGCACTCTCTCCAGAGTCTCCATGTCCTTCCGGTAGTAGGGCGACCAGAACTGGATGCAGTATTCCAAATGAGGTCTAACCAACGTTTTATACAACTGCAACATTAAAGGCTAGCTCTTGTACTCTATACCCCTCCCTATAAAGTCACCTCAAAAAATTCTACCAGATTTGTAAGGCATGACCTCCTCTCAACAAATCCATGCTGCGTATCCCTAATCAGATCGCAACGCTCTAAGTGCCTATATATCCTATCTCTAAGAATCCCCTCCAACAGGTTCCCTACCACTGACTAGTAACTGAATAGTTCAAAACTGACCTGGATCCTAATTGGTCTGGGTAAGTTACTGACCCTCTTGGACCTGGAGTCTAACTAGTCTGGGTATGTTACTGACCATCACAGCCCTGGAGTGTAACTGGTCTGGGTGTGTTACTGACCCTTATGGACCTGGAATCTGTCTGGTCTGGGTTTGTTACTGACCATCACTGACCTGGATTCTGACTGATCTGGATGAGTTTCTGACCCTCACTGACCATCGCTGATCTGGTGTCTTAACTGGTCTGGGTGTGTTACTAACTCTCATTGACCATCGCTGACCTGGAGAGTTAACTGGTCTGGGTAAGTTACTGACCATCACTGACCTGGATTGTAACTGATCTGGGTGGGTTACTGACCCTCAAGGACCTGGAGTCCAACTGGTCTGGGTGTGTTAACTGACCCTCACTGACCTGGAGTCTGACTGGTCTGGGTGGGTTACTGACCATCGGCAATCTCAGTTGAACTCATCCTGAGTCACGAGAGTAATGAAAGAAAGAGAGCTTTATATTTTGCAAGCTCCTTCCACCACCTCAGAAAGCCTCAGCGAGATTGCTTTGAAGTGTGTTGAGTCATGTCATGTAGGAAATTGAGCAGCCAGTTCGCACACAGCAAGCCCCTAGGAATATCAGTGTGAGAAAAACTCCCCAATTCTTCCTCCACTATGATCACATCTTAAAGACAGCACCTTCAACAGTGCGACACTCTCTCAGTACTGACCCTCAGTGCGGCGCTCCCTCAGCGCTGACCCTCTGACTGACTGACTGACAGTGCGGCGCTCCCTCAGCGCTGACCCTCTGACTGACTGACTGACAGTGCGGCGCTCCCTCAGCGCTGACCCTCTGACTGACTGACTGACAGTGCGGCGCTCCCTCAGCGCTGACCCTCTGACTGACTGACTGACAGTGCGGCGCTCCCTCAGCGCTGACCCTCTGACTTACTGACTGACAGTGCGGCGCTCCCTCAGCGCTGACCCTCTGACTGACTGACTGACAGTGCGGCGCTCCCTCAGCGCTGACCCTCTGACTGACTGACTGACAGTGCGGCGCTCCCTCAGCGCTGACCCTCTGACTGACTGACTGACAGTGCGGCGCTCCCTCAGCGCTGACCCTCTGACTGACTGACTGACAGTGCGGCGCTCCCTCAGCGCTGACCCTCTGACAGTGTAGCAGAGAGAGGCATGGATTTGGAGGTAGGTGCAGGGGGAGAGAGAGGGAGGAAAGAGCTGTTGTTTAGGAGAGGTGTGTGGGGGCAAGGTGGTGGTGAGAGAGCAAAAGTAGCCTGAACAAAGGGGCAGCTCTCACACAATCTCACAACATGCACACTCTCAGACACAAACTCATACACACACATCCAAACTCTGAGACATGCACTCTCACACACAGACCCAGACGCACATACTCAGACACTCGTACGCATTCAGGCGCTTGCGTGCACTCTCGGGTGTGTGCACGCATGCACTCTCGGGCACCCGCACGCTTGCACTATTGGACACGTACATGCGCATTCTCTCAGACGTGCACACACTCAGACGCACGCACTCGGGCACGGGCACACGCACACAGACATTCTCTCAGACTTGAACATAAACACGCATGCATTCTGAAGACACACGCACACAGACAGACAGAGACACACAGACAGACAGAGACACAGACACGCACACAGACAGACAGAGACACAGACACACACAGACAGAGACACAGACACACAGACACAGACACAGACACAGACACAGACACAGACACACACACACAGACAGAGACACAGACACACACACACAGACAGAGACACAGACACACACACACACACAGAGACACAGACAGACACACACACACACACAGAGACACAGACACAGACAGACACAAAAGCAGGAAACAGGAGGAAGATGTTCTCCTTGGGAGTAAGAGACTCCAGCTGAGTGACTTCATAGTCTCAGTGATTGAATGGATAGTCTGTGATGCTGATCCCTCAGGGCTGGCAGGGGGGTGGGAAGATGTGTGGAAGAGAGAGAGAAAAAAAATGAATGAAGTCAGCTTCCTGGCAGTTAATTGGCTGCCGGTCCCAGGGCCTCCTGATTGGACAAGGCTGTCCGGCCCCCCCCTTCCCAACCCCAACAACCCAACCCTTTTAAAAAGATCCAGAGGGGAAAGGAGCAAAGTTGTTGCATCATTTGCAAGGCACGGCGAGAAAGAAAAGGGTTTTTTTTTTGCCTGCCAGTCACGCGTTCTTCAGGCATTCAAAGACAGAGTCGGACTCTCTCTCTCCCAGCACTCTTCCCTCAGATCATGCACAAACAGCCAGCCAAGGCCTCAAACTACACTGTAGCACTGGCAATCTGGCAGGATGATCTTCCATCGGTGAGTCTGTATCTGGTCACCAGCTCTGTTTAGACCAGTGGGAAGTGAGGAAAGCCTCAAGCCTGGGTTGTGTCTGTGCAAGACTGTATCCACACTT
Source organism: Sphyrna mokarran (assembly GCA_024679065.1). Classification (NCBI taxonomy): domain Eukaryota; kingdom Metazoa; phylum Chordata; class Chondrichthyes; order Carcharhiniformes; family Carcharhinidae; genus Sphyrna; species Sphyrna mokarran. The sequence continues at coordinate 7,947,376 of JAGIQG010000016.1, read as the reverse complement.
TATCTCCATCCTGTTTGACCTCCCTCCCTCCTTCCTTCCCATAGTCACAGCTAACCTTGGTTCTGTCAAGTTGCCTCCTCTAACCTGTCCCCTCAGTTTAAATGTCTGCTGTTTCAACAAACTCCTTCTGTTTTTCTCTTTCAGTTCCAATACAGACGACGAGAGAAGGTAAGTGTACCAGCAATTTCTCTGTCTCTCCCTCTCTGTATCATTTCTCCTGTGTGTGTGGGGGTGTGACCTTCTGAGACTCTGTCTCTCCCTGCATCTGTGGGTGTCTGTCTGTCTGTTTCTGGGTGTGTCTCCTTCTGCGTCTCTGTGAGACTTTGTCTCTCCTTGTGTCTGTTTTTTTCCTCTCGATTGCATTGATCTTTCTATCTATCCCTCTCTCTCTATCTGTCCCACACTCCGTACACCTCTCTCCCTCTCTCTCTGCCTGTCTTGTAGTGCTGTCTGAGCCTCTTCCTTTTGTTTATCACTTCATCTTTGTGTTTTTTTGGTATGTATGGTGTGTATGTAATGCATGTGCCACTCTATCTCTGCATGTGTACATCTGTGCATGTGTACCTGTGTTTTCTGTGCAAGTGTGCACCTGTACCAGCATGTGCCTTTCGATGGGTGGGCGGGGTTCTGTCCTGGGCTGTGTTTTTCGACAGTTTCTGGTTCTGTGCTATATTTATGTTGAATGTTGGGGTTTGGGGCTGGAATATGCATCTGTTGGCTTGCACTGGGGGCACTGATCAAATTGTTTATAATTTTCCCACTCATCTCCCCATTGCTCTGCTCTGCCCTCCCCCCCCCGTCGCTCTGTCCCATCCCCCACTGCACTCCTCGCTCTACTCCTCGCTCAGACCCCCCCCCCACCCCCTCACTCAGCCTCTCCCCCCACCTTGCGCCCCTCGCCCCCTTGCCCCTCACCCCTCTGGGGACGATACCCCTCTATTCCTATTGATGCAATCAGATTGGATAGTTCAAGATGTTGTGTGAAGCTCGTCTGATCTATAATGTTTTACAAGATGTTTCACTTTGGCAGTGATTCATAGACCCAAGAGGAGCTTTTATAAAAACAAAATTTAATTAACAATATTGTTGCTGTGTATAGTAAGACAATTTGCAAGAATTTTTAACAATTACAAATAAGAAACAGAACAATCACGCTAGTGTAAAGCTCTTGAGGAATACCTTGAACCAAAACCAACATCCCATATATAAAATCCTTCAAAAACTACAATATAGCAGAGGTTAGTGCCCACTTGTTGCAGAAATCCGCCTCCAGGTTTGAATGCTCAAAATCCCATTTGTTAAATGATTTATTCCAACTGACCCTGCCTCCCAATTCCAGAGAGCTATTCTGCAAATCCTTAAATCTCAGCATAAATCATCGTTGCCTGTGAGAACTGCACGAGACATAGATCTCCCACACAGAAAAACTAATCTCTTATCAAGACTGCATCCCTGTGCACAAACAAGCAAATAATCATCTGCGCCTGCACACATGTAACTGGGGCTCCCATTCATAATAACGCCCCAAATGCTGCATTCAATCCACTACTAGGTGCGCACACCAACACCAGCCCACTAACCACTCAGACACCCATACACACGATCCAGCCACTGCAGCGCACATACCTCATACATGAACGCAGCTTCCGCTACACCAGTAGGCCACCTCGTTTGAGCATATTCCCAGGCACGCCCCTATGTGTCCCCTCACTGCCTAGGTGCCAATACAATGCTCATGCAAATCCCATACGCACACCAAGCCCTACTCCCTATTCGTATACACATACTCCACCCCCACTTGAGCGCGCACAAGGAATGCTTTCCCAACTCACGCACAGCCCTCCCCAATACATGCGCGTGCATGTTTGTCGCGCACCCCTCCAGCCAGCGTGCGTGCGTGCACCCCTCCCGCCCCACGCTCGCACTCACCACTATACGAAACTTGAGAAGTCACCACTTAAGTCTGG